>JAYESA010000008.1:144435775-145635775 GCA_036927795.1 Iris macrosiphon
GCGGTGTGTGGTTCATAAAACCTCCTGAAACGCACACCAAACTAACTCAGAATCGGCCCAAATTTTATCCACGGGTTCTAAACGATGTCTAGATCCTAAAAAAATGCTAACTCGTCGATTCTAGGCCCGTGGCAAAAACGCGCACGTACTTAGAACCGGCGACGACGAAAACCCCAAAAATGCCCGAAACGCCCGTTTCTCTGCGACACGACTTCACGTGTCTGAACGAAGACACGCACTAACCCTCAAGACACCCGACAATGTCTACCTAGGTCCGTCTAACCTAGGGAATCACCCAAAATTGGGCCAATTTCGGATTCCACCCGAAATTGACACAATGCCTAGTGTCAAAGTCTCCGAACACAACCAAACTTGTTCCAACTTCCTCCCATGGGTAGCCTTAGGGTCTAGGAAGGTTCTAAACCACTAATTATACTATATAAGAGTAATTAGTAAGGGTAAAATTAGGGTTTACCTCTTGGGAGTTGGAATCCCAAGGCCAAAGTCTCCAATTCACTTGAAATCACCTCCCTCAAGCTCCGAGCCTCCAAATCTAGCCTCCATACTAAGTCTAGGCTCTAAACACCTAGGTTGGGGGAAAATGTAGGATTAGGATTCACATCCATAAATAATAGAAGAAGAAAGAGGAGAAATAGGGTGCTTACTTGGACTTGGGAGAAGGAAAGAAGAAGAAATGGAGAGTGGAGAAGAAGAAGAAGAAGAAGAAGAAGTAGTGAAGAAGAAGAAATGGGGGGGGGGGTGGCTGGGGCTGCTGTGATCGGCTAGGAAAGGGGGTTGGGGAACCGGCCATGTGCATTAAAGGGTTTCCTAACTCTCCAAAAGACCAAAATGCCCTCCTTAACTTGGGTTTTGGGTTTCGGGTTCCAAAAGCACTCAAACTAACTCCCAATCTCTCCAACTAACCCACTAAAAATATAATAAATATTTCTAAACCCAAAAATAGGTCTCACAAGGGTGTGGGCTGGATCGGACATGGGTCCACTAGGGTCTGACATGGGTCCAGGCTAGCCAAAACCCTAAAATAATCAAATAAAAAATAATACAATCTCTAATTAAATATAAATATAATTAATTATATACAATACACAATTTTTTAAAAAAAAACCCTATTTTCTAGAATTGGGTAGTGACATCTACCGGTATTTGCTTCCGAGAGGCCCATGATAAATCTGAAGGGAATTGAATGTTCGAGCATATAAAGGTGTGTGGGTACAACAGGCAATTCGTTAACGAGAATGTGTACAACCACGTTGCCAGTATTGAGTACGCGAGGACACTGTTAGATAAGCTGAAATCTTTGTATGCGAAGAAGACCGGGGTAAATAAATATTTCCTGATCCGGATGATGATGGGTCTGCGGTACAAAGATGGGGCATCTATTACGGATCATTTGAGTGAGTTCCAGGGCGTGACTCGTGGGAGACCGTACGAGTGTCTATGATGGCTTTTGCTCCGGATGACATGGTCAGTCTAGAGTTTGCCAGGAGCTAGGTACTACATGAAGAGATACGGAGACGTTCTCAGGGCACTTCATCCATATCCCACTTAGAGGCGCTTCTTTTAAAGAGCCACGAAAGGGGTAAAATCAGGGGTCCAGGCGGTAGCAGAGACAAAAGCAGGAGAAGATCCAAGATTCGGTATGAGGACTCAGAGTGTTACCATTATGGTAAGAAGGACCACATCAAGCGAAACTATTTCGATTGAAAGACAGAGAAGAATGGCGACAAAGGGAAGGAGGGCGTTAACACTACAGCGGCGGCCTCGGCACATGGAGGTGATCTGATTATTTTAGGTAATGCGGTAGTTATGAACCTCGCCTACGATGATAACTCTTGGCTGGTGGACTCAGGTGCTTCAGCGCACGTATATCACAATATGGCACTAGTTTCTACTTACACAATATGCGACTGTGGAGTTTTGAAGATAGGCAATGGAGATGTGTCGAAGGCTGTTGCCAATGGAGATATGCATTTGAGGACAAAGATGGGTGCAGTTCATGTTCTGAAAGATATTCGTCATGTCCCTGATATCCGTTTCAACCTGATGTCGGTTGGAAGGTTGGATGATGAGAGTTTCTTCAATCTCTTCGAAAATAGTTAGTGGAAGCTTTTCAGAGGTTCGATGGTGATTGCCAAAGGAAGCAAGAGGTCCGTACTCTTTTATATGGAAGGGAGCACACTGGGCAAAATGAAGTTAATGCAGCTACTAATGCGTCTACCGAGTTATGGCATAAGCGGTTCAGCCGCATCAACGAGAAGGGGATGAGCTACTTGGTGACAGGAAGGTGATTCCAAGACTCAAGTCTACAAAGCTGGAGAGGTGCACGCACTATTTGGTGGGAAAGAAAAATAGGGTATCTTTCCAAAGTTACCCAAGTTTAAGGAAGCCGACGTTGCTCGAGTTGATTTACTCGGATGTCTGCGGTCCTATAATGGTAAAATCTATTGGTGGTGCTTCTTACTTTGTAACTTTTATTGATGATTATTCCAAGAAGGTTTGGGTCTATGCCTTAAAGACCAAGGATCAGGTGCTGCCTACTTTCAAGGAGTTTTAGGCCTCCGTTGAAAGAGAAATAAGCAAGAAGGTGCTATATGTTCGATCGGACAATGGCGGCGAATATATCGGTCTTTTGATGCATAATATAGGGAGCAAGGGATACGATAACAGAAGACTCAGCTAAAGATACCTTAGTTTAATGGTGTAGCGGAGCGGATGAATATGACGCTGATGGAGAGGGTACGGTGTTTGTTGTCGGAAGCAAACTCGTCGGGCAGCTATTGGGGTGAGGCTCTTTACACAACTGCTTATATTATTAATTTATCTCCTAGTGCGCCTTTGCAGGGTGATGTGCTTGACAAAGTATGCTACGACAAAGACCCGTCATACAATTACCTGCGAGTGTTTGGTTGCAAGGCCTTCGTGCATGTACCGAAGGACGAGAGATCCAAACTTGAGTCGAAGATGAGGCGGTACGTCTTTATCGGTTACGGTCGGGATGAGTTTGTCTATAGACTCTACGACCCAGTAGGAAGAAAGCTCTACAGAAGCAGGAACGTAGCTGAGGAGGAGTTGTACATGGAGCAGCTAGAGGGATTCTGTGAGAAGGGCAAGTCATACTTGGTCTACCAGTTGAGGAAGAGATTGTACTGTCTGAAACAGGCTCTGAGGCAGTGTTATAAGAAGTTTGAGTCATTTATGAGAGATCATGGTTACGCACGGACGACGCCGGACCATTGTGTATTTGTGAGGTACTTTGCCGAGGATGATTTCATCGTTTTACTGCTCTATGTTGATGATATGCTACTGGTGGGTCAGAATGCCACTAGGATAGCGGAGTTGAAGCGCCAACTGGGCACGGCATTCTCTATGAAGAATTTGGGCACATCGAAGACTATTCTTTGGATAGAGATCAGCCGAGAGAGAGAGAGAGAGAGAGAGAGAGAGAGAGAGAGTCCAAGCTGCTACACTTGTCCCAAAAGAATTACATTCATCGGTTACTTCAACGTTTCAGGATAGACGGGTCAAAAAAAGTCAGTAATCTTCTTGTGTCTCACTTTAAGTTCACTTAGGAGTAGTCCATCTACCGAGCACGAGAAGGAAGATATGGAGCGGATTTCATATGCCTCAGATGTGGGGAGTCATATGTATGCTATGAGGAGAGTTTAAATTCATGCCTTAAATGATAGAAAAATTATTGGGCATTCCTATCTTAAGGAGGAGAGTTTAAATTCATGCATTAAATGAGGAGAATTTAAATTCATGCCTTAAATGATAGAGACATGATTTAAACGTGGAGTTTAAATTGGAAATGTGGTTGGAGTTTTAAATAGAGTTGATTATTTAAAATTTAGGTGTATCTTTATGATTAAATTTGTATAACCTCTCATCCAACTTGTATCCAGCACATATGTGGATGGGGAATTACAAGTGTAAACTCCCTCGACCAAATTTTAGCATTTTAAAATCATTTTTAGCAATTTAGGATTTATTGCAATATTTTAATTTATTTTGCTTGCATATCCTGTTGATTTGTGCACATGTCCATCACACAATTTACTAGAGCATTACAAAGACTGTTAACCCCAAACAAAGCTCGCATACCCCTCCTAGACATGTCAGCCTATTTTTCTGCACTTTATGCAACTCCCAGATACTCTATTTTGTGCCTCGTTTTAGACGCACAAATATCGTTACAAACGTACGTATTTATTTCCTATTTAATTTCCTGCTCTATACCAATCTCTGTTCCAACAGACATTAGAGGACCAACATGCACCTGTATTGCCCAAACAAAAATACGTTATTATTCTACATTGAGAATACTACATTTAGTATATTGACACCGTATTAAAATTATGGCCCTACCTGCCTCTAAATAATTAGAGAACACCGTACGCAGTATTTATTAATTAATAAATACGGTGACCCGTATCACCCAGAAACCAAGCCCAGCCCATGCCCAGGCTCACCCCCACCACCTCAGGACCCTCCCACAAAATTTCCCTACAGTTCTGTGAATTTTAGCATCTTTAGGAATAGGGTATTTTTCCAAATAAATTGCGTAATTGCGCAATTTCTCAATTTTAGGACCTTTATGCAATTTATAAATTTACAAGAGTTTTTCTGCAAAATTTAGTGTGAGGTGTCACCCCCTATTGGCCGGTGAACGTACACCGTCCATTTGGACGTGGGACCCACCCAAAATATCAGCCAAAAATATCTAAGATTTTTATTAATTAAAAATCCCAAAATACCCCTAGTTTTTAAACTATTTACAACCCTTGCCATTGACCTAAAACCTATTTAAACCGCCCCCCCATTGCCGAAACCCTACACCACCACCCTCAGTCCATCCCCGACCACCGGACCTCCGCCAAACCCTTCGCCACCTCCCCGGCCTTCCCTCCGACCACTGCACCTCCGCCCTGACCGCCGTCGGCGCCGCCTAGAGCTCCCACAGAGACAACCCGACCACCAACCCTAACAGCTACCTCCACCACCCGACCGCCTCCAACCACCGTCTCCGAACGTCGTGGACCACCGCCACCACCCCAATCCTCTCCGCCCGGACCTCCTCCGCCGGACTGACCCACCACCACCGTCCCACAACACCCACAGCCGCCTCCCTCTCCCCCGCAGCGTCTCCTCTCTCACCCGCACATCAACACCCCCCTCATCCCGACCGCCTCCAACCACCACCACCGTCACCCCTGACCTCCGCCACCACCACCGTACGCTTTGCCGACGCCCCCTCCGTCGAACCCCCACCCAGCACCGCCACCCCCGCCACCACCTGCGGCGCAGCAACCGCTGCAAGCTGCCGCTGCTGCTATCGCTGCTAGCATCCACTTCTACTATGGCTGCCGTTCCGGCCAGCCACCGCCCGCTCCGCCACTGTCCTCCCGCCGGCGACGAGGCCTGGCCCCCCCCCCCCCCCTCCACGTGGCAGGTATATAAATACCCCCTTTAATACGTAAATACGTATATTTATACACATGTATGTATATAGCTATATATATATATGTATATTAATATATATTAATATATATTATAATATATATAATTATATATAATATTTATTATATATAATTATATTAACACAGTATATAAAGTATATATAATATCATTACATATTTTATTTTATGTATATAAATATGTATATTTTATGTGTGTATATATATATATATATATATATATATATATATATATATATATATATATATATATATATGTGTGTGTGTGTGTGTGTGTGTGTGTGTGTATCTACATATATTTATATTGTATTATATAGATATATATTTATAACTATTATTATTATATTTACAGTAAATATATATATACAGAATATATATATAATTATTATATGTATTTATGCTTTTTTATTATTTATATGCATTTTATTTTATTTATTTATATATATGTGTCTATATATATATATTTATGTATATAGTTAAATATATAATTATATATACTATATTATTATATATTATTATTATTATTTAAGTATTATATATACAGATAATATTATTATATATTTAATAAGTATATATATATGAAATTTTGTACTTATTTTATATACATATATGTATTTATCTACATGTATATGTATGTATTAATTATATATGTATTATGAATACATATTATTTATTTATATAATATACAGTATATACTATATTATGTATAAATATATAAGTATTCTTATATATATATACTATATATATATATATATATATACTATTAAAAATATATACTATACATACTATTAAATATATATGTATATATATGTATATACTATCTTATGTATATATTTATATGCTGTTGTATATATATAATAAATATATATTATTTTATATATGCATACATTATTAATATTATATATATATGTATAAGTATTACTAAATATGTATATTAGTATATATTACATACATATATAGCATATGTATTATTACATATATATGTATATGCATATAAAAATTATTATATATAGGTTTTATTTTATTATGCATCATATATATAATACTTATATATATATCATATATATATTATATACCTTGTATATAATTATATATTATTTATACTAATACTATATAAACTATGTACCTATATATATTATGTAAACTTTATATATTTATATATACTATGTATGTATAACTTATGTTATTTATATATATATATACCATATATATATACTTATGCCTTTATATATATATATATATATATATATATATATATATATATATATATATATATATATATATATATATATATATATAAATTATTATTATTACTTGTATTATATATATATATATATATATATATATATATATATATATATATATATATATATATATATATATATATATATGATAGGTATATAAGTAAGAATATATGTATCCTATACTATTTAAGGTACGCATTAATTTAATTGTATATTTACGAACCCAGTACATCTTAAACAGAGTACACCTACCACGTAGTCAGTGACCCCAGGTCACAGGACCCCTCAGACTTGACTGCGAGAACAGGTTTTGGCACGCCCAGCTCAGAGAAGTAGGCAAGTATACCTTGCCAAGTTTTTACTGTTTAATTATTAACTGTTAAATGTTATTGTTAGTAAATTTACATATAACTGTATGTATCTGAGACTGCCTCGGGTACTGTCAACAAGTACGTTGACAAGTAGTGTAACTGACTTAGATTCTAGTCAACCTACCTGACTACTGCGAGGGTATCCTAATATCCTCCTAAACCTTAACACCTGTACACGCAACAAGGTTGTACTTCATTTTGGGATGCAAGTTTACGTATTTGATTAGCTACCAGTACGTGCGACGTGCATCACGGCTTAGCACAAAATCAGGTAAGTTACGACTTGGCATATAGCTACATTGGACGGGGAAGACAACTAGTAGGCGTATGGGACACCCAACTTATTTATTGCAGATACCGCACTCTTCGGAGTGATACGGACGTTATATATACTTGCAGATACCACATCCCTTAGAGTGTTGGACGTTATATTCAGATACCTCATTCTTCGGAATGACGGACGTTGCAGATACCACACTCTATAGGATGCTGGCCGTTATGCCTACGCCTACCCATACGTACCAAGGTTGTCTTCACATTGCATTCACATAGATGGTTAGCACACCCTGTATTTATTTATTTATTCAGTATTTACATACATGGCATATTGTTTTTCTGTATCTTATTATGTCCCACTGAGGACCTGGTTCCCTGCCAGGTTAGATGAGACATTCTACCCCACAATGTACGGACCTGGACAGGAGACTAGAGATGTCACCGAGAAGGAGTTAGAGGAACTACCATCAGAGTCTGCCTGAGTACACCTAGAGCTGGAGCTACTTACTAAGATAGACGATACTCTAGTCTATCTTATTTCTGCACTTTATCTTTTGTAGTGGATTATTTCCACAAGACATTATCTGGTTTTATACTATGACATTCAGACATAGCATCTATATATGTTTCAGGACTTACTTCCGTACTCTGTGATATTTTGTGGATGAGATTAGACTTTACCTGTATTAGACTTGTAGTATTTTAGGACAGCGTAGCATGTCACTTTGGGTCCATTAAATTGGGTAATCCCTTAGTGACGTGTCAGCTGGCCAATGCCACGTGGCCTGGTTCCTTATATTTTGGGACTAGGGCGTGACAAGGTTTTAGTGGTGGCCCATGCAGGTCTAGTTAATTGCTAGTGGTATGATTACATGCCCAGCAAACCTGCTATAGGATAGGAATAGTAGGTCTCATCCACTCTGACTTTTTCCTTGAATTTCTGCATCCTGCTTGATTCTTATCTCGTGCTTTTCTAAATTATTCTATCCTCTTCAAAAATATGGACATACCCAGTGTACACGCAACTGATGGAGTTGACCAAGCAACAGACCCCTCGCAAGATGTCAATAGGACCCCGACTACCCCGAGAGACCAGTTCCCGAAACGGACACTGGTTTATCCAATAACCCTGTACCTCCACAATGATCCTACCCAGGAAGCTACGCCAACCCAGAAAGAAGGACAGACCTCCCAGGCACCGACACCACAGGCAGATACACCCTTTCCAGCCCTGATACCACAACTAGAGGAACAACCACAAATGTTCCAATTCTTCCAAGCCATGATACAGGACAGAGTATACTGTCTCGGTTACGTTACTGTACCAAACAAGCCTGCGTATAGGAATAGAGCATAAGGATCGCATCCTCACTTGACTAAACCTCATTCTTTCTTTCAACTATTCGATGTTTGGAAAAACCAAGTTTTACGCCAAAGACCCTTTACCCTTGTTGATGTAAAAGTCAAATGACTGATTTGATTGAAAAACTCACGAGTTCCTCGTACAACTTTACGCTGCAACATATTTCAGACTTTTTACACAGACAGTTCTAAAAACTCTACTTTACGTCAAACTTCCTTGAATCTCTGTTTTATGCTTACAGCCTATAGTGTTTATTAAGATTGTAAAACCTAGAAGGCCATACCTCTTCTTGGTCAACTAGCAACTTAGACCAGGAGTTAGTATAACCCTGTAGATATTATAAGGTCTTATCTTTTTGTGAACTAGAATTATTTTTGTAATCATAATCTAGCATACTTAAATTTTCTGTACTGCCTTGACTTATGCTGCTATTATAGCCTAGTTTTGCAAGCTTATTCCTTATCAAGCTTTTTCATGATATATGTATTATTGGAGTACTACACTAATACATTTCAGAATCAGTGTATTACGGTCTGATCAACCATAGTACGCTTGGTTCGCCCTTCGCATAACTACTCTACATGGATTGAGATATATAGCGATTAATAGACAAATGTACTTGCCCTCTAGATATATCTAAGCATATCATATCAGTTACATAACTGTACTGATACGAGCATGTGAATAGGAATTACCAAAATAGGATTTTAATCCACAACTGCCTTGACAATTCCCATTGAATTCTTTAAAATGCCCTGATCCACACACTTTTAAACTATTACCTCCCCCTTGAACTCTTGATTATTATTTTCCGTCTCTCCTTATTTCGGAAAGACAAAACCTCGTGCTTAGTATAAGTACGAAAAGTGTATCGTTTCTGTAGCCATTTCTGTTTATTTCTTGGAAAATTTCCAAACTCTATTATTAGATTTGATGTACTTAACTTATTCGGGTAGTCAGTGAATTCTAGTCTCGTGTCTTCACCATCGATAAATCGATTATTTAAAGCTAGTATCGGGAATAGAGCAATTAGATTGAAGGAGAGAGTATCGACAGATGTTAGCCTTGAGTTGAATATCGTGAACTACCAATAATGTAAGACCAGTTATAAACCTAATGGTACCCATATAGTTTGGAAAAAAAATGGTACGCATAGAGTAAAGTAGGAGAACATATGTTTTTGAAGATCTCACCGACCCGAGGAACTATCAGATTTGGAGAAGAGAAAAACTGAGTCCGAGGTACATCGTACCCTTCGATGTGTTGGAACGCATCGGAGAAGGTGCTTACAAGCTAGCCTTACCTCAGACATTGGAAGGAGTACATGACGTCTTCCATGTATCCCAACTACGGAGGTACATTCCAGACCCAATTCATGTGCTGGACCACTCAGAGATCACCGTCGGCCCGAGCTTATCGTACCAAGAGGAACCCGTAGAGATCCTAGATCGTAGCGAGAAGGTGTTGCGAGGCCAGACTATCCCTCTAGTTCGTATTGCATGGAGACATCATGCACCAGGCGAGTCAACCTGGAAACGAGAAGAGGATATTCGACAATGTTCCCCCCATCTATTTCCAAGCCAAGGTATGTCCTAATATTTCAAATCAATCTTCAGTTTACATTATATGTCTGTTTTTATTTCGAGGATGAAATATTCTAAGGAGGGTAGATTGTAAACTCCCTCGACCAGATTTCAGCATTTTAAAATCATTTTTAGCAATTTAGGATTTATTACAATATTTTAATTTATTTTGCTTGCATATCCTATTGATTTTTGCACATGTCCATCACACAATTTACTAGAGCATTACACAGACTGTTAACCCCAAACAAAGCTCGCATACCCCTCCTAGACATGCCAGCCTATTATTCTGCACTTTATGCAACTCCCAGATACTCTATTTTGTGCCTCGTTTTAGACGCACAAATATCGTTACAAACGTACGTATTTATTTCCTATTTAATTTCCTACTCTATACCCATCTCTGTTCCAACAGACATTAGAGGACCAACATGCACCTGTATTGCCAAACCAAAAATATGTTATTATTTTACATTGAGAATACTACATTTAGTATATTGACACCGTATTAAAATTATGGCCCTACCTGCCTCTAAATAATTAGAGAACACCGTACGCAGTATTTATTAATTAATAAATACGGTGACCCGTATCACCCAGAAACCAGGCCGAGCCCATGCCCAGGCTCACCCCCACCCCCTCAGGACCCTCCCACAAAATTTCCCTACAGTTCTGTGAATTTTAGCATTTTTAGGAATATGGTGTTTTTCCAAAATAATTGCGTAATTGTGCAATTTCCCAATTTTAGGACCTTTATGCAATTTACAAATTTACAGGATTTTTTTTGCAAAATTTAGTATGAGGTGTCACCCCCCTATTTGCCGATGAACGTACACCGTCCATTTGGAAGTGGGATCCACCCAAAATATCAGCCAAAAATATCTAAGATTTTTATTAATTAAAAACCCTAAAATACCCCTAGTTTTTAAACTATTTACAACCCTTGCCATTGACCTAAAACCTATTTAAACCGACCCCCCCATTCCCGAAACCCTACACCAACCCTCAGTCCATCCTTGGCCACCGGACCTCCGCCAAGCCCTTCGCCACCTCCCCGGCCTTCCCTCCGACCATTGCACCTCCGCCCTGACCGCCGCCGATGCCGCCTAGAGCTCCCACAGAGCCAACCCGACCACCAACCCTAACAGCTACCTCCACCACCCGACCGCCTCCAACCACCGTCTCCGACAGTCGTGGAACACCGCCACCACCCCAATCCGCTCCGCCCGGACCTCCTCCGCCGGACTGACCCACCACCACCGACCCACGACACCCACAGCCGCCTCCCTCTCCCCCGCAGCGTCTCCTCCCTCACCCGCACAGCAACACCCCCCTCATCCCGACCGCCTCCAACCACCACCACCGCCACCCCTGACCTCCGCCACCACCACCGTACGCTTCGCCGACGCCCCCTCCGTCGAACCCCCACCCTGTACCACCACCCCCGCCACTGCCTGCGGCACAGCAACCGCTGCAAGCTGCCGCTGCTGCTATCGCTGCTAGCAGCCACTGCTACTGTGGCTGTCGTTCCGGCCAGCCACCGCCCGCTACGCCGCCGTCCTCCCGCCGGCGACGAGGCGTGGGCCACCCCTCCACGTGGCAGGTATATAAATACCCCCTTTAATACGTAAATATGTATATTTATACACATGTATGTATATAGCTATATATATATGTATATTAATATATATTTATATATATTATAATATATATAATTATATATCATATTTATTATATATAAATATATTAATACAGTATATACAGTATATATAATATCATTACATATTTTATAATATGTATATAAATATGTATATTTTATGTGTTTGTATATATATATATATATATATATATATATATATATATATATATATATATATATATATATATATATATATATTTATATTGTATTATATAGATATATATTTATATCTATTATATAATTATTATTATTATATTTACAGTAAATATATATATACAGAATATATATATAATTATTATATGTATTTATGCATTTTTATTATTTATATGCATTTTATTTTATTTATTTATATATATATGTGTCTATATATATATTTATGTATATAGTTAAATATATAATTATATATACTATATTATTAGATATTATTATTATTTAAGTATTATATATACAGATAATATTATTATATATTTAATAAGTATATATATATGAAATTTTGTATTTATTTTATATACATATATATATTTATCTACATGTATATGTATGTATTAATTATATATGTATTATGAATACGTATTATTTATTTATATAATATACAGTATATACTATATTATGTATAAATATATAAGTATTCTTATATATATATATATATATATATATATATATATACTATTAAAAATATATACTATACATACTATTAAATATATATGTATATATATGTATATACTATCTTATGTATATATTTATATGCTGTTGTATATATATAATAAATATATATTATTTTATATATGCATACATTATTACTATTATATATATATATGTATAAGTATTACTAAATATGTATATTAGTATATATTACATACATATATAGCATATGTATTATTACATATATATGTATATGCATATAAAAATTATTATATATAGGTTTTATTTTATTATGAATCATATATATAATACTTATATATATCATATATATATATTATATACCTTGTATGTAATTATATATTATTTATACTAATACTATATAAACTATGTACCTATATATATTATGTATACTTTATATATTTATATATACCATGTATGTATAACTTATGTTATTTGTATATATATATATATATATATATATATATATATATATATATATATATATATAAATTATTATTATCACTTGTATTATATATAAATAAGTATTGTATGTATATATATATGATAGGTATATAAGTAAGAATATATGTATCCTATACTATTTAAGGTACGCATTAATTTAACTGTATATTTACGAACCCTGTACATCTTAAACAGATTACACCTACCACGCAGTCAGTGACCCCAGGTCACAGGACCCCTCAGACTTGACTGTGAGAACAGGTTTTGGCACGCCCAGCTCAGAGAAGGCAAGTATACCTTGCCAAGTTTTTACTGTTTAATTATTAACTGTTAAATGTTATTGTTAGTAAATTTACATATAACTGTATGTATCTGAGACTGCCTCGGGTACTGTCAACAAGTACGTTGACAAGTAGTGTAACTGACTTAGATTCTAGCCAACCTACCTGACTACTGCGAGGGTATCCTAATATCCTCCTAAACCTTAACACCTGTACACGCAACACGGTTGCACTTTATTTTGGGATACAAGTTTACGTATTTGATTAGCTACCAGTACGTGCGACGTGCATCACGGCTTAGCACAAAATCAGGTAAGTTACGACTTAGCATATAGCTACATTGGGCGGGAAAGACAACTAGTAGGCGTATGGGACACCCAACTTCCTTATTGCAGATACTGCACTCTTCGGAGTGATACGGACGTTATATATACTTGCAGATACCACATCCCTTAGAGTGTTGGACGTTATATTCAGATATCTCATTCTTCGGAATGACGGACGTTGCAGATACCACACTCTATAGGATGCTGGCCGTTATGCCTACGCCTACCCATACGTACCAAGGTTGTCTTCACATTGCATTCACATAGATGGTTAGCACACCCTGTATTTATTTATTTATTTATTTATTTATTCAGTATTTACATACATGGCATATTGTTTTTCTGTATCTTGTTATAATCCACTGAGGACCTGGTTCCCTGCCAGGTTAGATGAGATATTCTACCCCACAGTGTACGGACCTGGACATGAGACTAGAGATGTCACCGAGAAGGAGTTAGAGGAACTACCATCAGAGTCAGCCTGAGTACACCTGGAGCTGGAGCTACTTACTGAGATAGACAATACTCTAGTCTATCTTATTTCTGCACTTTATCTTTTGTAGTGGATTATTTCCACAAGACATTATCTGGTTTTGTACTATGACATTCAGACATAGCATCTATATATGTTTCAGGACTTACTTCCGTACTCTATGATATTTTGTAGATGAGATTAGACTTTACCTGTATTAGACTTGTAGTATTTTAGGACAGCGTAGCATGTCACTTTGGGTCTATTAAATTGGGTAATCTCTTAGTGACGTATCAGCTGGCCAATGCCACGTGGCCTGGTTCCTTATATTTTGGGACTGGGGCGTGACAACAAGTGATACATACATAAAATCTCGTGAGAAAAATAGAGAGAGAGAGAGAGAGAGAGAGATGAGTTGTGTGTATCCAAGAGAGAAGAAAAAAATGTTCTTGAAGTGTGGTAAATCTTCTACCGCTGTAGAAAATGTAAATACAAAAATTGATAGTGAATTTTTCCTGAACGAGATCCCATGGTTTTTACTCTTTATTTTGAAGAATCTTTTCATGTAAAAACTTTGGCCTCTTTTCCCTTATTATTTTTATATATGATTATTTTTGTTTATTTGTGGTTGCACATAAGAGAGAGTTGGAGAGATTTTTTCAACTGTTACAATATAACGAGCAATTGTTGTTACGAAATTGACCTCAAGGATATCAAGAAATGAGACTGTTTATCTTCTAGCCTACACTTGAAGCTAGTTTATAGAATTTAGAATCAACATAAATCAACTAAATCCTTAAAAGATGGAAGATTATATATCATATTTAAAACTTTATGTGACAAATATAACATATCGTGATATCTTCGAGGATCAGACCATAACCAACACTCAAGATCAGACCATGACCAACCTTGATCATCAGCGTGCTGATGGTGGACAGGGTGACCCTCAGGAGGATAAGCATGCCTGGAAGGCAGTTCCTGGAGGGAAGGAGACTGTAGTTATACAGCCAACACCAGTGGTTCTATTGAGGAGTAGCGATAAAGAGCATCGACCATCTACGAGATACTCACTGGGTGAGTATGTGCTACCGACTGACGGTGGAGAACCCAAAAGTTTCGCAGAGTCTATGAGAGATGAACACATGCAAGAGTGAATAGAGGCCATGCAGGTGGAGATGAGTTCCTTGGAGGCCAACTCTACTTATGAGCTGGTGCGGTTGCCAAAGGGCAAGAAGTCTTTGAGGAATCGATGTGTGTTCATAGTCAAGCAGACATACGATGCTACTCGCCCTCAATATAAAGCGAGGCTGGTAGTTAAAGGCTATGGCCAATGAAAATGCATAGATTATGATGAGATCTTTTTGTCAGTCGTCAAGCAGTCGTCTATTTGGGTGGTGATAGCATTGTAAGCCAGTTTTGACTTAGAGGTCAAGCAAATGGACGTGAAGATGGCATTCCTCTATGGTGATCTATTTAAGGCATGAATTTAAACTCTCCTCCTTAAGATAGGAACAACCAACAATCTTTCCCTTCCAATCATAAGGAGGGATTCACCAGATCCAAACATGCATAGCTGCAACATGTTTCATGCTTGCTCTAGGTAGTGTCTTTGTCATAATATCTGGACTATTATCTTCAGTATCAATCTTTTGAAGTTGTAATTTTTTTTCTTCAAGTATATTCCGTATCCAATGATACCTTACATCTATGTGTTTTTATTTGGAATAAAAACTTGAATTTTTACTAAGATGAATAACACTTTGACTGTCACAATAAATGACGAACTTGTCATGCTTGACACCGAGTTCTCGAAAGAATCTCTTCATCCACGATATTTTCTTGCTGCACTCTGTTGCTGCAATACATTCTGCCTCAGTGGTGGATAGGGCCACACATTTTTACAACTTTGACTGCCATGCTACTGCTCCCCCTACAAATGTAAATAGATAGCCTGATATAGAATTCTTAGAATCAACATCACCTGCCATATATGTGTCTGTATAGCCAACTAACACACGTTCATCACCTCCAAAACATATGCATGACCTGGAAGTACGTATGAGGTATCTGAGTATCTATTTTACTGCATCCCAATGTTCTTTGTCAGGATTTGCAAGAAACTTGCTAACAACACCAATTGCAAGCGCAATATCTGGCCTTATACACATCATTGTGTACATCAGACTCCCTACTGCTAAGGCATAAGGTATCCTCTCCATTTTTTATTTCTCACTCTCAGTGGAAGGGCTTTGATTACTAGTAAGCTTAAAGTGGCCTCCAAGTGGACAACTAACTGGCTTAGCCTTGTCCATTTTGAATCTTTGTAATACAAAATGTTTGCTTATGACAGATACCGTGACTCTTGTAATATTCTTCAAATAACTAATGTATTCTCCTCCATTATCTGTGCAGATAGATTTCAATTTCTTTCCTATTTCTCTTTCCACCATAGTATGGAAGGCTTTCAAACACCCTAAGAACTTGATCTTTGGTCTTCAAGGCATACACCCAAACTTTTCTGGAAGCATCATCTATAAAAGTAACAAAGTACGAAGTACTACCTAATGTTTTAACTTTCTTAGGTCCACACACATCAGAATAAACAAGATCCAAAATATTTGTTTTTCATTTGGAATTTTTTTAATGAAAACTAACTATATGTTGTTTGCCTACCAAACAATGAGTGCAACTAACCAAATGCGTACCTTTCTTGTTAGACAAGACCTTTCTTTTAATGAGGATTTGAAGTCTTTTATCACTCATATGACCAAGCCGCCTGGGCCATATATCTGTGGAGGATTCTTTCTCTGCTACATTCAACTCAGCCTTGTTGACTTTTCCTTGAGCCTTGTACAACGTACAACACTCACTACAAAAATACTGTAAAATATCGACGATTCTCAGCGACGGATCAAATTTTGTCGCTATGTTAGCGACGGAAAACCCACAACATAATGACTAATTTATTCATATAAGAAACATATATTAATTCATGTCGCTATTTCGTCGTTGTGGTGTCAATTTTTTCTCCATGACAGAATAACGGCAAAAACATTCGTTGCTACCAAACGTTAAAATTCAATTTTCCAATTTTATTTTAATTTCCCCCCAAACACTCTCTCTCTCCTCTCTCACCCTTGACCCCCGACCCTCCGACCTCCTCTCGTCCACCTCCTAGCTCCTCCTTCGACGGCAGCTTCCTGACGACGAGCGACGGCAGCTCATCCTCCTCCTCTTCCTCCAGCGGCAGCTTCTCCTCTCTCACCCCTGACCCCCTCTCCTCTGACCCCATCTCCTTCTCACGACAATCGACCCTCCACCCCCTCTCCTCGATACCCCTGACCCCCCACTCCGGCCCCCCTCTCTCGACCCCTCTCTCCTTGACCCCCCTCTCCATCACCCCTCCTCGACCTCTCCTCCTCCTCCTCCTCCTCACGACCCCCGACCCTCCGCCCCCCTCTCCTCGCCACCCCTGACCCCCCACTCCGGCCCCCTCTCTCGACCCCACTATCCTCGACCCCCCTCTCCACCACCCCTCCTCGAAGGTAAACCCTTATCCTTAGTTTTTATTTGTTTAATTATTGAATTTGGGATTTAGGGGTTATACATAGTTTTTTTATTTAGGATTTGGGTGTTGGACACGATACGTTGGACACGGACACTAGAACACGAATACCCCCCCCTACATACTCCATCTCCCAGTGAGCATTATTCGGTTCGGTTTCAATCACAGTTAGGGGTGAGCATTATTCGTTTCGGTTTAAAAAAATTGGTATATTTAGTTACTATATATATAGCAAAAAAAAGCGCAAATAAACTGATTGAAAAATCGAATTGTATTATAGTCGTTTATAGTTATACTTTAGAGTACTAATATGAATAGTAATTAGTAGTTACTATAATTAGGTACTAAGTACTTAAAAGTAGATATAGAGTCGCGAATTGGAGTATCGGCCATATCGTCGATTACGGATCAGAGTATCGGATTTTTTGTATCGGAAAACAAATAATTATTAATAAATTAATAATATTTTAGAAAATATATTTCATACATTTAGGCATAATTTTACGTATTTCTAGTATTGTTTCTTAGTAGTTTTGAAATTGAATGAAATAGTAGTCACCCTTGCCGATTAGTTTACATGTGATAGATAAGTTTATTTTTTTAATTGCTTTTACAACCTTACTATGCTAAGGAATGTGTCAGCCATATTCAGATGAGTGTCTAGGAAGTATAATTTTTGATACATGTAAAATAAGTATCCTAACTCTAGGTTTTATAATATTTAGTTCTTTATGAGACTTCTTCATCAAGTATCCTAATTGACTAATCCTTTAGCAAATATCTTAACTCATCTTGAATCTAATTAATCCATATTATTTGAATTAATATGTATAGTACATGCAAAATTAATTAGTTGATACTTAGTTGACTG
Organism: Iris macrosiphon; assembly: GCA_036927795.1. Classification (NCBI taxonomy): domain Eukaryota; kingdom Viridiplantae; phylum Streptophyta; class Magnoliopsida; order Asparagales; family Iridaceae; genus Iris; species Iris macrosiphon. Next base: position 144,454,429 of record JAYESA010000008.1, read on the forward strand.
ATCAGGGATGTACAATCGATGACATGAGAGTAGGATTGGTTTGACAGATGATTTCATGGCGGGCGTTGAAAAATTTCTAAAATATGCTTGTAGTCAATCTAATTTCATGGATGGGAGGCTCATCAAGTGTCCTTGTGTTAAATATCATAATATACCATTCAAAGAGGTAGATCTCGTGAGGTAGCATCTCTACAAGATGGGTTTTGTACCGAACTACAAGGAGTGGAAGGCTCAAGGAGAACCTTTATTTTCGTAATATCACCATTTCTCCTTCAATACAGAGGTAGAAGATTCAACTCTCGGAGATAACTTTGAATATCGACAGTGAAACCTGGCGCGTGAGTTGGTATTTAATGCGACCGGTCCAAATTTTGATTCGGAGGATCCTAATCCTGATACGAAGGAATTCTATGATATGTTCAAGAATGTTGATACTCCATTATACCCGGGTTGTGATTCTCATTCTGTCATATCGGTGGTAATGAGGCTGTTGAACCTAAAGTCTGATTTTAACTAGGAATGCTTCGACCGTAAAATTAAGTTTGTTAGAGAGTTATTGCCAAAAGGATCGAAGGAGTTGCCTGAAAAGTTCTACAAGTCAAAGATGATGATACAGAAACTCGGATTAGGCTACGAAAAAATAAATTATTGTCGAAACGGTTGCATGTTGTACTAAAAGGAGAACAATGATAAAGATAAATACATTTTTTGTCATGCTAACCGGTACAAGCTAATTCAGGGCAAAGGAAAGTCAATTGCCCGAGCAAGGTTGCGTCCCTATAAGTACATACAGTTTTTGCCGATCATAAAGAGGCTGCAGAGGATGTATATGTCCATAAATATAGCACAACACATGACATTGCATAGCAAGGAACGAAAGATGGATGAAGGAGAATTATCTCAGTACTCTTGTTGGCCGATGATTTTGACTCCTTATAATCTACCACCGTGTATGTGTATGAAGACTCCTTACATGTTCTTGACACTTATCATACCCGGTCCAAAAAATATAAAGAAGAACATCGATATCTACTTGCAGCTGTTGGTGGATGAGTTAAAATAATTGTGACAATTCGGCGTTCGAACATATGATATATTGAAGGAGCAAAACTTTCAGATGAGAGTGTCTCTCATGTGGACTATCAACGATTTTTTAGCATATGGGATGTTATCGAAGTGGAGTACTCATGGTACTTTGTCTTGTCTGATATGTATGGAAAATAGTAAGGCATTTCGTCTCTAGAATGGAGAAAAAGTATACATTTTTTATTGTTACCATTAGTTCCTTCCTGCGTCACATCCGTGGAGAAGGAACAAAGATGCCTTTAGAGCTGGTAAACAGGAACTATCTCCTCTCCCGTTGAGACTGACATGAGACGAAGTTTGGAAATAGGTAGATGGATTATTGATTGTGATGGAAGATCCAATATCGGCCGATCACTTTGAAGGGTTCAGACGTAGGCACAATTGGACGAAGTAGAGTATCTTTTGGGACTTACCTTATTGGAAGGACAATCTCATAAGGTACAATCTTGATGGCATGCATATCAAAATAAATGTATTTGAAAATATCTTCAATACGGTGATAGATATCAAGAGAAAAATGAAAGACAATATCAAAGCAAGAAATGACTTAAAAATTATTTGCAGGCGTTCAGATTTGCACCTAAAATGAAGTGGCAATGGTAATCGGGTCAAGCCTCCAACGCCATTTACATTGAGTAGGAAGGATAAATTGATAATATGCTACTGAATTTCAAAGTTAAGATTTCCTGACGGCTATGTATCAAATCTGGCAAGATGTGTTGATCTCAATGAACGCAAGATGACAGAGATGAAGATTCATGACTGTCATATGTTTATGGAGAGGTTACTACCTATTGCTCTGAGAGAGATGTTACCTCATCAAGTATGGACTTCGTTGGCCGAATTATCTATATTCTTTAGAGATTTTTGTTCAAGCAAGTTTATGGTGTAACATATAATAGAATTTGAGGAAAAGATTGTATTGACATTGTGTAAGTTAGAAATGGTGCTTCCCCCCAATTTTTTTGATAGTATAGAGCATTTGTCGATTCATCTTGCATACGAAGCACGCGTCGGTCTTCCGTCCATTATCGATGGATGTATCCATTTGAGAAGTATAAATTATTTAATCTAATAATTTCTTTATTTAAATAATTCTAAGATTCAATATATTATATATAGGTATCTACATCACCTGAAGAAGAAGGTTGGCAATAAGGTTAATGTAGAAGCTTCGATATGCGAAGCATATATCATTGATGAGGTTTTAAAATTTTGCTCCATATACTTTAATACTCATGTAAAAAAAATGGCAATAGAGCCCCAAGGAATGATGACGGTGAGATTGATGCACCGAATAGTATAATTCACACTATCTTCAATATGGGAGGGAAGCCTACAAGTGCTACTAAAGTATGTTGGTTGGAAGATAATGAGTTTGCTCTAACTATTCTCATTATTATCACAGTAATTTTAGAGCTGAGGTAAAAAAGGAGAGAACTAATATTAATGAAGATGATCATGCTAGAGAGGTTGATAGAAAATTTTCATTGTGGTTCCATAATTATGTACGGATCCTAAACATTAAGCATTCTAAATTTAGCATTCATACCAATCTTCTTCTAATGTCTATATGATACATGATGTTTCAAGTTTTTCGTCATGGTACAGACTTATAGAACGAACAACTTCGAGCATTAGCTATCAAACCAAGTAAGAGGGCAAAGTATTAGGATGGATACACCATCATGACTTTAAATTTAGAGCCACTGATAAGTCTATTAATCAATCATTTGTGTGAGTATGTGTGAGGGATTCAGTCTACGATGTCGATCCAAAATTTGACTATTACGGTGTACTAAGAGATGTCGTGGAGCTAGATTACTCTTATGAGACAAAAATTATGATGTTTAAATATGATTGGTTTGACACAACACCCAAGTAAGGATGCAAAATTTATCCCTAAGGCTTTCAAAGAAAATACGGAGGATAAAATGACTCAAAAGAAGAAGGGAAGCCCCTACCGAGGGTTCTTTTAAAGGCAGGGTTGAAGACCTTTATGGTCTGGCTGGAAGGCAAAGGCCTACTTTCGTAGAAATTGACAAACAGTTTGGGTTTGTTGATATAAAATATAAATATATATATATATATATATATATATATGTTTTGAACCATTTGTGTTGGCTAGTCAAACGGTTTAAGTGTATTATACGAGCTATCCTAGTTGATGATGCAATAATAAAGATTGGTGGGATGTATGCAAAACTAAAGCTAGAAACACATATAAGGTTGTGGATCTAGCATACCAAGAAGATGATGTGGTCATGTCTCAACTTGCATATATGAGTTCGACCGGTGTTGATAGTATAGGGGTTGACGTTACCTTAGAGGATGATAGAGTTGACGAAGAGATTGAGATAGAAGATTTACCTCATATAAAGGAGAACTCTGATATGGAGATATCGAGCGAGGAACAAGAATTGGAAGATGAAGGTGATAGTGATAGTGGAAGTGAAAATAAAAATGAAAGAAGTAGAAGATGAACGATACGAAAGACGATGGAGTTTCGGAAGATGAAGAAGATTAGTACGTACATACATATGCATTCGCTTAGATATTTATTTAATTATTTTATGACATGATTATTATTTATTTTATCACCACACTAGCATTTACTTATTTTACCATACCATTACTTTATGATTATATGTTTGATGATACCATTTATTTATTTGCTGCAGATTTACCTATAGTATGGCGGAACGAGGACGAGAACGAAGACAAGTTCAGAGATGATCATCTTCTCAGCATCCTCCGTCCACTACGCCTGCTACCCCAGATTCTAACACACTATATGAGGACGAGTTCGTAGATGCGGCGGATGGTTTATCCCCGGCATATACTCATTCTTCAGTAGGAGGAGCTACTCCATCTCCCGGATTACCATCAGCTGCTACCCCTTCTTCTACTCCAGCCACTACTGGCACTACTACACCGGCTACTCCTCCAGTTGCTTCCACATGAGCAAATCTATTTCCAGGCCTTCTTATGGACAACAGAGTTTATGTCCGCCGTCCAGGATTTGCAGACCCTCCTACTCTACCAGAGCTGCCATCCAATATCTGTCGTCTCGAGCTATGGGCCGATGGAGCGACGTAAGCATTTATTTGTCAATTCACATATTTATTTTGTATTTTTTATTCTAATTGTATATTGTCTACTTATTTCAGATTCTTTTCGATCAAAGCTGGAAATGATCTAGGGGAGATCATGTGGGGCTACTTTGATGGCCCTTATATCAACTTCAGTGATATTCCGCTTGATCGATGATTCACTTGGCTGGAGAAGTTTGAGGTATGTATATGAAATTTATTTATAATAATATATAAATTTTTGATTACAATGATAACAAATATTTTTTAAATTTGTAGAGGTTGTACTGGTGGCCGGATCATAGAGATAGTGATATCCGGAAGTGCTACACGATTGTCGCCAGCAAGAGATTGAGAGATATGAACAATGACCAGAAGGTGCTGGCGTCACTTGGACCGGATCACCGCAAGGAGTGGCTGAAGGCGGAGTACTAGGAGGATATGAAGAAGAAGATGGACACCCCGGCCTACAAGGCCAAGTGTGAGAAGGCGAAGGCTACCCGTGCTAAGGGTGGTCTCCATACTGGTGGATCCATTCCGACCATCGAGCATTTTCGACGGATGGTTAACACTACCAGAATAAGTCAAATTAGCGACGTTTAAAAACGTCGCTAAATGGCCAAAAAAATGTCGCTAAATAATTTTAGCGACATATGTACCGACGTTTCGATGAAGTCGCCTTTAAGCTAGTCACTGACCGAAAAAATGTCGCAAAACGTCGCTATACCGACGTTTTCTAGCGACGTAAATGTGTCGCTATATTAGCGACGTTTAGCGATGCAATGTTGATAAATTAGCGACGTGTTGTGTATGTCGCTAATTTTTTACTTTTTAGCGACGTTGTGCGATTCATTTAGCAACGTTATTTTGACCTGGCAATACTGCCATGTCAGCAGATTTGCGACGGTCAGCAACATTTTTAGCGACATTTATAGTGACGTATATAGAGACGTATATAGCAACTTTTATAGCGACATTTGTAGCGACGTATATAAACGTCGCTAAACATTGCTAAAGATATAGTGAAAAAATAAAAAAAATGAATATTGAATTATTTTTAAACCATTTTTTCTGAAGTTTATGAATTCATAATTTGTACAAATAGACCCGGAGCAACCCTCCGTTGAATTTGCTGGGTTCGCTGACCCCCTTCGGTTGAACATTCAACACCGGTAAATTAACATACATTTAGTATAAATAATATAGTAAAATTTGAAGAAAACGAAATATTGAGATTACAAACCAAGTCAGAACAAAATTTCTTCGTAAAGAATACAACAAATATACACACAATTGAGTCTGAAAGCCTCGTCGTAAAGAATACAAGAAATAAAGTCTGAAAGCCTCAAAAATAAAGAATATTCATAAATAACCAAATATCATAGTCTGAAACACAAACAATCAATAAACTATCCTAACTAGGACTACTGCGGATCTATAGGAGGATGACCACCGGTGCGTATTAGGGATAAAAATAGATCATACTGCTCCCGTGAAATTAACACCGATGTCGATGGAGAAGGCAGTGACGTCGGTGAAGCCTGTGTCGATGATGGCGCACCAGGAGGACGTATCTGCTCTAACTATACTAGTCGATGGTTGTATGAATCAATGGTAGATAACAGTCTTGTATTGCTATGAACCATTGAATCCCGCATCATCGTCGGCCTCTCGCCCATGGACAGCTATGATGCCTGCAGCTCCGTCACGCAGTTCTCTGTCGACGCTCTAAGATCAGCTGTCATATCCTGGAGTTCCATGATGTTGCGCTCGAGCATATTAAATCGTGCGATGAGCGTCGTATATTCCGCCTACGGCTGGGACAAGGGCAGCTCCTCCATCCTTCGTAGCAACTCGTCACGGAGAGACGCAATCTGACGGTCAACGGTCTCCTGGACTCAGGCCGACTACTGCGTGGGCTGTGGGGAATGCGCACTTGCCGTGGAGGCCCTCAATGACTGTGTCGCAAAAAGGGCTGCCATAGGATCCCGTACCGTAGTACGTACCCCTCTAGAGACCACCAGCGACGGTCACCCACAGCTCGTCCATCTATGGAGCTGGAGAGGGCTGTGAGAAAGTATCAACCTCTCCCGCTCTAGGTGCACTAGCAGTCTCCCGCTCACGCAGCCTAAGATACTTGGCCTAGAAAAGTTTGGATACTCGATAACTGCCTAAGTTATATTAAAATTAACACAAAGTAAATTAATACTTACATAGGTCTGCGATGCCCTCTCATCAATGAGATTCCTGCCCTTTCGATGGGTGGCCAGGAAGATGGTCACCATATTTGCATCCTCACCCCTCTGTACCTGTTAAAAATATATTATTTAGTACTAAAATTAAATATTTTATCCTACTACCATTTTATCTTACTTGTATTAAAATAATATATCTGAAATAAAAAATATACCAAAAGACAAAAATATTCCGTCATCGGAATCGAGCCACCACACCACTTTGTTGCCTTCTGCCTAGCCGCCTTGGCCTTCTCAGACCTTTCATGTACCTCGGATCGTCGAATCTAGCCCTCATCGCAGTCCATTACTCAGGCGTGATCCAACCTTGGATCAGTTTTTCTGCGCGATCACGAGCCTTCTGGTCATCAAGAGCATCACGGATCAGCTTGGCGGCAACGATAGGAAATATCTGCTCGATCAACTCGGCCCGGTACAGTGGATAAAAATACGTTTGTTACAATAAGTAATTTAGTAAATTATATAATTTGCATAAATTAGATGATTGATATAATATACTTTTATCTGGAAGTGCGCCAACCAGAATGCCTTTCTCTCCTCCGGAGCATCAGAGCAGTTGATCCAAGGGCCACCATAGTTTTACCTCAGAAAGTGGCACAGGCGTCTCGGTACCGACGAGGGACGATATCTATACAGAGATAATTATTTTTATCGAAAAAGTCAATATATGATGAATAAAGAAATACACGGTATATATGATGCAAAACCATCTAATTGACTTACTATGTACCGTCGGCCCAAATCTCTGTCCTCGTCTCGTCCGGAGGTGCGCATGGAGGATCTAGCTGATGTTGAGACGACGTCGGCTCAACCTCCGCCATATGCTCATCTGTCTCCATGGTTCCATCAGCAGGAGGAACGTTGGATGAAGGAGTACTATCAGGCCTAGAACTACTCATCCCAGGAGTGCTGCCACGTAACATCATCGCAGTCGGAGATGTGACTGGTCGATATACTAGAGTACTAGGCGCCAAGGATCCTGAACCAACAATAGGCAGTACCGGAGGAGCACTCCGTCTACCTCAAGACCTGCCAAACGCTCAGCATCGTCCTGTCATACCTGATAACAATATCCGATGAATAAAGAAATACACAAATATATAGTACATTCTATAGTCAAAATGTTATGAATATCTCACAGCATTAATAGAATTGCATAGTAAATAACTAGTGGTGTCACAAGTCTAAATGGACAGTACATTCTACACTCAAAATATAATACATATCTTCGTCAAAATAATACATTCTACAGTCAAAATATAGTACATATCTTCGGGCAAATTTTTTTTTTCAATCATCTTCAGAAAATGTATCTTGTTCGCCTTCCTCGTCCTCCTCTTTCTCCTCATCTTCACTTTTATCTACTTCATCTTCATCTTCAGATATTCTACCTTTTCTACATTATTAGTCGTGTAATGAGTAACTTTCGTTGAGTCCACATCTACAATATTGGTTACAAGAGGTAGGTTGTCCTCCTAATAAGCTATTTCATCAACGTCAAAGGTATTTCTAGCTTTAGTCTTGCATACTGCCTACCAATCCGACCTCGCTGTCCCCCGTCTAGGATAAGTTATGAAGTACACGAGCTAAGCCTGACTTGATAGGACAAATGGTTCATATCCTTGATATCTATGCTTGTAGTTTATATCCACAAGACTGTGCTTGTCAATTTTTCAACCTTGATCTTGAATTGGATCGAACCATTCACACTTGAATAGCACGATCTTAGCAAGTTCTATTCTATAATTATATGTCAACTCCATAATCTCTCGTAAGATGCCAAAGAAATCATTGTCTGGATCGACGTCTTTGTAGTTCGAAGATTTGATACACAAACAACTATTTTTCGTGGAATCAAGATCCAAAAAGCTGTCTCTGATCAGAGCATTTGTTGACTTGAACCTAAACCCATTTACACAGTAACTTGGCCATATTTTGACCACAGTAATTGGTCCCTTGGCTATAGTTCTAATAGATTCAGTCTCGGGTCTTATTCGATGATCGACTTCAATACCAAAGTAGCGATAGTAAGTTATTTATTGTGCAAGTGCATACAGAAAAAGTAATTACCAAGATCCTTACATATGCGCTCAACCAAGAAGAAAAATAGCATCTCATTTCTTGTTCTACTTCTTCATCTGTTATGTAGGGTCTAACCGACCTCAGTTCATCATTATATGTGCTGAAAAATAATGAAGCAACCATTGATTAGTAGCATAATAGTAGCTTATACTATTACATTGAGATGACGTAAACGTGGATGTATTAATTACTTACCCCTCTAGCTTCTCTACTTCATCCTCGTCGTAATTGAGTAATATATACAACTGATCAGCCCTTAGCTCGTCGTTATTCAAATATTTCTTCTTTATTTTTTTTGAAGGCTTTCCGGACGCATTGAATACTTTCAGTATTGCATCATTAGATTCCTGATATCCATCGTCGTTTCTCAGAGCTCTCGTTCTATTAGTAGCAACATGAGGTTTGAAATATGTCAAGCAAAAGTTTGTAATCTCCTCGAGAACATAAGCTTCACAAATAGGGCCCTCAACCCATGCCTTATTTTTTACCTTTCTCTTTAGGTGATTCAGATGCCGCTCAAAGGGGTACATCCACCAATAACCAACAGGACCGCCAACACGTGCCTCATAGGAAAGATGTATTGAAAAATGCTCCATAGAGTCAATCGAATCCAGGAGGAAACACCTTCTCGAGCTTGCACAGTATTACCACAATGTCCTTCTCTTGCTTTTCTAGATGATCTACGAGAAACTTAGTAGAACAAAGATCTCTGAAGAATATGCTGAGCTCTGTCAATGGATCCCAAATGACCTGCGGTAAGAATTTCCGAAATGCAATCAGAATTAACCTCTCTATGAATACGTGACAATCGTGGCTCTTCATACCCGCCAGTTTGTTCTCCTTGAGGTCGACGCATCTTCTCAAGCTCGATACGTACCCGTCTGGAAATTTTAGACCCTGAATCTACCTACAAAGTCTCCTTTTATCCTCTTTCTTCAGTGAGAAAATTGACTTAGGCTGCTTTTACTTTTCATTCCCCTCCTCTATCAAATGCAACGCAGGACGTCTACATATTTCTTCTAAGTCCAACCTGCCTTCGGATTGTCTTTCGTCTTCCCCTTTATCTCCATTACAGTATTAATTATGTTATCAAACACATTCTTCTCGATATGCATGACATCAAGGTTATGTCTGATAAGATTGGTGCTCCAATATGGCAGATCCCAGAATATACTCCTCTTCGTCCAGTTATAGGTGCGACCAAATCCGTCATACTTGTACCCCTTCGCAGGCTCTTCGATAGCACTTGGTAAATCTTTTACTTCTTTCCATATCGTGTATCCGGACCACCTTGGTGGTGGATTGGCCTTCTCCATAATGCCGACATGAAAAGCATTCATGTTCCTCCGGTACGGATGATCCTTTGGCAGAAATTGTCGTTGACAATCGAAGAAGCACAGTTTACCTCCGTGTTTCAATCGGAAAGCCTTAGTGTGGTCCATACAATACGAATATGAGAGACAACCATGAGTGATCCATCCCGATAACATTCCATAGGACGAAAAGTCGTTGATGGTCCACATAAGTGCTGCCCTCATCTGGAAATTATGCTTTCTAGAAATATCGTACATGTTGGCACCTACTTCCCATAGCTGATTTAACTCATCTATCAAAGGCTGTAAATATACATTGATGTTTCTCTTCGGATTGTTCGAACCCGGTATAATAACGGTTAGGAACATATACAGAGTCTTCATGCACATCCAAGGTGGTAGATTGTACGGAGTGACGATCACAGGCCAACACGAATACTGGGAGCCCAAAAGTCCGAATGGGGTAAAACCGTCGGAGGAGAGCCCCAATCTGACATTACGCGGATCTGAAGCAAAATCTGGATACTCTTGATCAAAGTGCTTCCTTGCTTCTCCATTTGATGGATGATCCAATACTCCTTCGATCTGTTTTCGCCTGTGCTAACTCATATTTTCTGCAGTCTTCTTTACCATAAACAACCTTTGCAACCGCGGCATCAAAGGCAAGTAGTGCATCGAATTGATAGGCTTCTTCGTTCGTTCAACTCTGTATCCTGGATATAGTACATGCACTGATACACCTAGTCCTAGTACTGATACTTCTTCGTTCAACTCTGTATCCTGGATACCTATATTGCAGTGTATTAGTTAGTGTCAACTAAGCAGATTTGGATTAGGGTTAGGTTTAGGGTTTGTGCACTGCTTTAAGTATTAGTCATCTGGTTATAGGGGAGTGCCTGTCCATAGGAGTACATGTCATGTTGACAGAAGATTTGGGGAGAAACACAATGAGCAGTAAGATGGGGAGAGACTGTTGCACACACCTTCTGCACAGACCCGACAGTGCACATTTGATGTGCACATGAGTGTTGCGGCAAACTTTACAGGGTCCATGCACACCATCATACAAAGCAGGGTGCGACATTAGGCAGCAGCAATTTGAAGTTGCATTTTAAACTTGAGTATCACAACATGCATTAATTAGAAGATTAGAGAAATCTCTGTGTATCTTATGTGCATCAACTATGGTTGTGTATAGGTGAGAATTGGATATAGGTATAAGTTGTGAGTAAGATTCACTCGAGTTGATCACACTACAACTAGGGGATTGATGTCAGTCTAGAGAGAGAGAGGGGGGTTAGGGTTTATACCCTCTGTGACAGTATCTGTGTCGTGTATGTGTCAGTGTGTGTGTGTCATGTCAGTGTCATATCGTATCTGCATCTATAAAAGAGAGAGAGAGAGAGATCGGGTTAGGGTTATAGTTTACACCCTCTGTGACTGTGTCGTGTCTGTGCTAGTGTGTGTGTCGTGTCTGTGTCTGTATCATATCGTATGCATCTGTGAGAGAGAAAGAGAGAGATTGGGTTAGGGTTAGGGTTTACACCCTCTGTGATAGTCTGTGTCGTGTCTGTATCAGTGTGTGTGTGTCGTGTCTGTGTCATTGTCAGTGTCATATCGTGTGCATCTGAGAGAGAGAGAGAGAGAGAACGGGTTAGGGTTAGGGTTTATACCCTCTCTCACAGTCTGTGTCTGTGTCAGTGTGTGTGTGTCGTATCTGTGTCTGTGTCATGTGCATCTGAGAGAGAGAGAGAGAGAGAGAGAGAGAGAGAGAGTTAGGGTTTACCTAGAGGAGGAGGGAAGGAGAAGAAGAGGGACACCGGAGTAGGTGGCTGTGGAGGACGCCGGAGGGTGCAATTCGCCAGAGAGGGGGGGAGGAGTTTTTGAAAAAATGGGGGAAGTCTTTAACAGGTGGGGGGAATCAAAATCTATATTGAAATTTTAGCGACGTATAGCGACGTCAACTTATGACATTGCTAATAAAAATAGTTTGAGACGTTATAGACCTCGCTAAAAATATCTCTAAAAATTGAAAAAATAAACGATGCTAAATAAGTCGCTAAACGTCGCTAAATTAAAAAACTCAGCGATGTTTAGCGACCTTAAAGAAGCTTATAGCGTCTATTCTTTAAAGAACTTAATTACAAACGTCTCTAAATACGTCGCTAAACGTCGCTAAATTAAAAAACTCAGCGACTTTTAACGACCTTAAAGAAGCTTATAGTGACTATTCTTTAAAAAGCTTAATTACTGTCTCTAAACGTCGCTATATGTCACCAACAGCGACGTATAGCGACGTTTATTTTAGGAGTCGCTGAAATATTTATATTAGCGATGTTTTATTATGACATCGCTAAAAAACGTCTCTATTTCTTCATATTTTGGTAGTGTAGTATTAATTGCTTAATTTTTAGAGTGCGACGAGGCCGCCAAAGCCGGAGAAGATCCCAAGACCGTCGACTTTCCAGCAATCTTCCAACGGACCCACAAAAGAAAAAAGGATAGGAAGCTCGTGGATGAGCGGGCCGCCAAAGCATATGTAAGTTTTTTTTATAAAATTTTGTCAATTTAATTAGATTATTTTTATAATTTAATTAGATTCTTGGTTTCTAGGTCAAAACAGTCAAACTAGGTTAACTATAGGTCATTTAATTACAAAAATACTATGTAAATACTTAAAATTATGCACCTTTGTTAATATCATATTTTAAAAAATAACACTGTAAATATTGTAAATACTTAAAATTATAATTTTATTCAATTTACTTTAAACCTCATAGGAATGGTTCGATACCGATTTCGATTTCGATACTTTGAACCTTGGTTAATATCCTATTTTAAGATATCATAGAAATCAAATATAGCAAATATAACTCAAATTATATACATATACTATGATATCTAGTATCTAATATGATACTCTAACCAAAATTAAATATAGCACATATAACTCTAAATCCTTAATTCTAAACCTATTTATATAAATAAATATAGGAGATGTATAAGACGTTGGGGGGGGGGCGCTGAGAGTAGTACGCCGACCGAGAGAAACGATCGGTGGGTACAAGCTGCCGGAAGAGGAAACACTACTAGAATAAGTGGGTTTAGCGACATTTTTTAGTGACGACAAATAAAACGTCGCTAATTTAGCGACTCCATTAAAAACCGTCGCTAGACGTCGCTAATTGGCGACATTTAGCCACATTTAGCGACTTTTATTAAGTTTTTAAAAGATTAGTCGCTATAAGTTCAATTTAGGTCGCTAAACGTCGCTAAAATATTTTATTTAGCGACTTTTAGCGACGTATTTTGTGACGTATGTCTTTTGGACATTTAGCGACGTCATTAGCGACGTCAATTTAGGTCACAAACGTCGCTAAGCTAGCGATGTCATTAGTGACGTCGCTAAAACGTCGCTAAATTTGTTTCAATTAGGGCTGCTTCTCCCCATTTCTTTCGATCTCTCGCTCTCCCTCTTCCAAGTTCGATACCCGCGACATCCTCCTCCCTCCCGGCGACCCCCCTACAGTAGCGTCCTCTCCCCCCTTCCTCCTCCTTTAGGTACCCGATCTCTCTCTCTCTCTCTCTCTCTCTCTCTCTCTCTCTCTCACAAACACTGACACGACACACACATGTTACAGACTGACACAAACACGACACAAACACTGACACGACATACACACGTGACCTAGGGTTAAGGTTTTTTACCTGAGATTAGGGTTTGGGTTTGGGTTTTTGACCTGGGGTTCGGGTTAGGGTTTTTGATCTGGGGTTAGGGTTAGGGTTTTTGAGCTGGGGTTAGGGTTAGGGTTTTTAACCTAGGGTTAGGGTTAGGGTTAGGGTTTCCGTGACATCTTGTTGAGATAAAGCGTGCTGAAAATGGTCACGTGTGTAAATGACAACTTAAGAGTAAATTGTTCCAACTTTCTTAATACATGTCGGAATCAGATGAAACTTGTTCCTATAGCTAGCTTAGATCATTTATGAACTTACCCATATGATACGTTGTTGATTTTGGATAAAAGCGTGCTAAAAATGGCGAGGAATACCGAGCCCTAGAATCAGTATTATAGCGTATAGCTTCTCCTTATTGTTTTACACATGATAGCATGCTTCGTTCACAATCTAAAATTGTATAGTGCTTACATTTACTTGTTGTCGTATTTATCCGCTAATTTCTCTTATCATAGTTATTGATTATCTCATTATCGTCTTGTATTCATCGTTGTGGTGATTGGGTCTAGTCTGAAATTGATTGTTGGATAGTAATTGATTGTCATGGAACGACTGTTAGAGATGATTGAGAATTGGTACATTTTGGCCTTGGTGAGCACCAACCTGGATATACTACCAAAATGGCATATCACAGGTATACTGGTTCTGGAAGTATGAATTAGTTTAATAGGCTCAGGAGTTTATTTGATTTCCCGATTGACTTGGTACTTAATCGAATGATTGTTAAAGTTTTATTTCATGCATTTTCATCATGCCAGTGTATCCAGTAATGCGTACCTGACCTTGTTACTCCTCCGGTATTTTAGTGTGGCACCGGTTGTACACATAAGACACACGCATACATCCATGTATAAGCATAACAAATTCTTTATGGGTTTAGACCATATTTCTATTGTAGGTACCCTGATAAGTCAAACAATCACATGGACCATATTGATCTGATCAGTTATTTGAGTTGATTGTCTCCGGTTTATGTATGATCGCTTCACCTATTTGGGGCAAGAAGGAAAGGTCGATTATGGATATGGGGCTCAGTTTCCACGTATAAGCAGGGACAAAGCTACATTAGGGCCTTAGGACTATTCTTGATGGTGATGCACAATTATAATCATATATATATCCTACTTTGCTTCTTCTATGTGACTTCAAATATAGATTACCTAGCCAACTAATTGTCAGCTTCTTCTTTAGAGAACCACACTGTATGTAATAATTTATATGATACATACTGTCATTTTTGCAGAAGTATATAGAAATATATATGAATTACTATCTGCATCATAGTTCGTGGATGTACAACCGTCATCCTGATGACATGTGCGGGATGAATTCATTGAGGGTGTACAGCAGTTACTGAAGTTCGCCAAGGCGTTCCCTCAGTACATGGACGGTACCAAAATTAAGTATCCGTGTGTGAGATATCGCAACAGGAAATATCATCCAGAAGTGGAAGTCATATATCATTTGTACTCGAAGGGCTTCACGCCGAATTACTATCAGTGGACCGCGTATGGAGAACTTGTGTCTTTAGCATCGGAGTCGGAGCATTATGTGGAGCCGTATATGGATGTCCACGACCACGATGCTTACGACGACGGGTGGGTGAACATAGTTTATGATGCGGCGGGGCCTAGTTTTAATCCGAACAATTATGATGCGACAGGACCTAGTTGTAATCCGGACAATTATGATGCAGGTGAGGAGGCACCGAATGCCTATGCTGTAAATTTTATGGAGTTGCTGGAGAATGTAATGACTCCACTATATCCTGGTTGTGAGGATCATTCACCGTTGGAGGTGGTTACAAGATTATTGAGCATCAAGTCCAATTTTAACATGTCGCAAGAATGCTATAATCGACTGATCGATTTGATTATAGAGATCTTGCCCGAGGGTGCAATGTTGCCTAAAGACTTCTATCGATCTAAGAGGATGGTGAGATCGCTTTGGATGGGATACGAGAAAATTGATGCATGTCGCAACGGGTGCATGTTGTACTACAAAGACGACAAGGATGAAGATACGTGCAGATTCTGTGGTGCTGATCGCTATAAGGCCACTGTTAGACAAAAGTCTATCGGTGCAAGGAAGCCTACGGATTCGATGCACTACTTGCCTTTGATGCCGCGGTTGCAGCGGTTGTTTATGGTTAAGGAGACTGCAGAAAATATGAGTTGGCACAGGCGAAAACAGATCGAAGGAGTATTGGATCATCCATCCGATGGAGAAGCATGGAAGAACCTTGATCGAGAGTATCCACATTTTGCCGAAGATCCTCATAATGTCAGATTGGGACTCTCCTCTGACGATTTTACCCCATTCGGACTTTCGGGCTCCCAGTATTCGTGTTGGCCTGTGATCGTCACTCCGTACAATCTACCGCCTTGGATGTGCATGAAGACTCCATATATGTTCCTAACCGTTATTATCCCGGGTCCAAACAATACGAAGAGGAAAATCGATGTGTATTTATAGTCTTTGATAGATGAGTCGAATCAGCTATGGGAAGTAGGTGCCAACACGTACGATGTTTCTAGAAAGCAAAAATTTTAGATGAGGGCAGCACTTATGTGGACCATCAACGACTTTTCGGCCTATGGAATGTTATCGGAATGGAGCACCCATGGTCGTCTCTCATGTCCGTATTGCATGGACAGTACTAAGGCTTTCTGTTTGAAACACGGAGGCAAACCGTGCTTCTTCGATTGTCATCGACAATTTCTGCCGAAGGATCATCCGTACCGGAGGAACCAGAATGCTTTTCGTGCGGGAGTTGTGGAGTAGGCCAATCCACCGCCAAGGTGGTCCGGATACACGATATAGGAAGAGGTAAAAGATTTATCAAGTGCTATCGAAGAGCCTGCTAAGGGGTAAAAGTGTGACGGATTGGTCGTACCCATAACTGGACGAAGAGGAGTATATTCTGGAATCTGCCATATTGGAGCACCAAGCTGATCAGACATAACCTTGATATCATGCATATCGAGAAGAATATGTTTGATAACATAATTAATACTGTAATGGAGGTAAAGAGGAAGACGAAAGATAATCCGAAGGCCAGGTTGGACTTAGAAGAAATATGTAGACGTCCTGCATTGCATTTGATAGAGGAGGGGAATGGAAAGTTAAAGCAACCTAAGTCAGTTTTCTCACTGGAGAAAGAGGATAAAGAGAGACTTTGTAGGTGGATTCAGGGTCTAAAGTTTCCAGACGGGTACGTGTCGAACTTGAGAAGATGCGTCGACCTCAAGGAGAATAAACTGGCGGGTATGAAGAGCCACGATTGTCACGTATTCATGGAGAGGTTAATTCCGATTGTATTTTGGGAATTCTTACCGCAGGTCATTTGGTATCCCTTGACAGAGCTGAGCATATTCTTCAGAGATCTTTGTTGTACTAAGTTGCTCGTCGATCGTCTAGAAAAGCAAGAGAAGGACATTGCGGTAACACTATGTAAGCTCGAGAAGGTGTTTCCTCCTGGATTCTTCGACTCTATGGAGCATTTGCCAATTCATCTTTCCTATGAGGCACGTGTTGGTGGTCCTGTCGGTTATCGGTGGATATACCCCTTCGAGCGGCATCTGAATCACCTAAAGAGAAAGGTAAAAAATAAGGCACGGGTTGAGGGCTCTATTTGTGAAGCTTATGTTCTCGAGGAGATTACAAACTTTTGCTCGACGTATTTCAAATCGCATGTTGCTACTAATAGAACAAAAACTCCAAGAAACGACGACGCATATCAGGAATCTAATGATGCAATACTCAAAGTATTCAATGCATCCGGAAAGCCTTCGGAAAAAATGAAGAAGAGATATTTGAATGACGACGAGCTAAGGGCTGCTTAGTTGTATATATTACTCAATTGCGACGAGGATGAAGTGGAGAAGCTAGAGGGGTAAGTAATTAATACGTCAACGTTTACATCATCTCAATGTAATAGTATAAGATACTATTATGCTACTAATCAACAGTTGCTTCATTGTTTTTTAGCACATATAATGATGAGTTGAGGTCGGTTAGACCCTACATAACAGACGAAGAAGTAGAACAAGAAATGAGATACCATTTTTCTTCTTGGTTGAGCACGTATGTAAGATGCTTGGTAATTACTTTTTATTTCTGCACTTGCAAAACAAATAACTTACTATCTCTACTTTGGTATTTAGGTCGATCGTCTAATAACACCCGAGACTGAATCTATTAGAACTCTAGCCAAGGGACCAATTACTGCCGTTAAAATATGGCCAAGTTTCTGTGTGAATGGGTTCAGGTTCAAGTTAACAAATGCCCATATCAGAGACAACTTTTTGGATCTTTATTCCACGAAAATAGTTGTTTGTGTATCAAATCTTCGAACTACAAAGACGTCGATCCAGGCAATGATTTCTTTGGCATCTTACGAGAGATTGTGGATTTGACATATAATTATGGCACAAAATCTGCTAATATCGTGCTATTCAAGTATGAATGGTTCGATCCGATTCAAGATCAAGGTTGGAAAATTGACAAGCATGGCCTTGTGGATATAAACTATCAAGGCTACGAACTATTTGTCCTATCAAGTCAGGCTCAGCTCGTGTACTTCACAACTTATCCTAGACGGGAGACAGCGAGTTCGAATTGGTGGGCAGTATGCAAGACTAAAGCTAGAAATACCTTTGACATTTACGAAATAGCTTATTAGGAGGACGATCTACCTCTTGTAACAAATATTATAGATGTGGACTCAACGGAAGTTACTCATTACACGATTAATAATGTAGAAGATGTAGAATTATCCGAAGAGGAAGACAAAGATGAAGTAGATGAAAGTGAAGACGAGGAGGAGGAAGAGGAAGAGGAGGACGAGGAAGGCAAACAAGATAAATTTTCTAAAGATGATTGAAAATAAAATATATTGCCTGTAGAATATAACTATATTTTGACTGTAAAATGTACTATTTTAACGAATATATATATTATATTTGGACTGTAGAATGCTTTGAGATATGCATCACATTTTGACTGTAGAATGTACTATATATTTGTGTTTTTCTATATTCATCATATGTTGTTATCAGGTATGACAGGACGACGCGGAGGATTCGACAGGTCACGAGGTAGACAGAGTGCTCCTTCGATACTGCCTACTGTTGGTTCCGGATCATCGTCGCCCAGTACTCCAGTATATCGATCACTCACATCTCTGACTGTTGGGACGAGTAGTTCCAAGCGTGATAGTACTCCCTCGTCCAACGTTCCTCCTACTGACAGAACCATGGGGATAGATGAGCATGTCGAAGAGGTCGTGCCCACGTTGTCCCAGCATCAGCAAGATCCTCCATGCGCACCTCCGGAGGAGACGAGGACAGAGATTTGGGCTGATGGTACAAAGTAAGTCAATTATATGGTTTAGCATAATATATATCGTGTATTTCTTTATTCATCGTATATTGACTTTTTCGATAAAATAATTATCTCTGTATAGATATCGTCCATCGTCGGTTCAGAGACGCCTGGGCCAATTTCTGATGAACAACTACGGTGGCCCTTGGATCAACTACTCTGAGGCTCCGGAGGAGAGGAAGGCTTTCTGGTTTACGCACTTTCAGGTAAAAGTATATTAAATAAATCCTCTAATTTATGCATATTATATAACTTATCCATGATGCTCACTTACTAAATTATTTATTGTAGCAAACGTATTTCTATCCACCACACCGGGCCGAGTTGACCGAGCGGCTCTTTTCTACTGTTGCCGCCAAGCTTATCCAAGATGCTCTGGATGACCAGAAGGCTCGTGATCGTGCTGGAAAACCGATCCAAGGTTGGATCACGCCTGAGCAGTGGACTGCGATGAGGGCTAGATTCGATGATCCGAGCTACAAGAAAAGGTCTGAGAATGCCAAGGTGGCTAGGCGGAATGCTGCCAAGTGGTGTGGTGGCTCGATTCCGATGACGGAATATTTCGGTCGTTTGGTATATTTTTTCTTTTAAAATATATTATTTTAATGTAAGTACCATAAAATGGTAGTAGGAAAAATTGTTTAAGTTTAGTACTAAATAATATATTTTTAACAGGTACAAAGGGGTGAGGATGCAAACATGGTGACCGTCTTCTTGGCCACCCATTGTAAGGACGGAAATCTCATTGATGAGAGGGTCTCGCAGACCTATGTAATTATTACTTTACTTTGTGTTAATTTTAATATAACTTAGGCAATTATCGAGTTTTCAAACCTTTCTAGGCGGAGTATCTTAGGCTGCGTGAGCGGGCGACTGCTAGTGCACCTACACCTGGAGAGGCTGGTACTTCCTCGCAGCCCGCTCCAGCTCCATCGGCGGACGACCTGTGGGTGACCGCAGTTGGTGGTCTCCAGAGGGGTACGTACTACTGTACGTGATTCTATGGCGCCCTGGTTGCGACGTAGTCATCTAGGGCCTCCCCGACAGCTGCGTATTTCACACAGCCCTCGCAGTCGTCGGCCAGAGTCAGGAGGCCGTTGACCGTCAGATTGCGTCTCTCTTTGATGAGTTGCTGAGAAGGATGGAGGAGCAGCCCCGTTCCCAGCCACAGGCGGACGATCTAACGCTCATCGCACGATTCGATATGCTCGACCGCAGTATCACGGAGCTCCGGAATTTGACAAATGATATTAGAGCCTGACCGCAACAACATGGAGCTGCAGGCATCACAGCTATCGATGGGTGGGATGCTGACGATGATGCAGGATTCAATGGTTCATAGCAGTACGATGCTGTTATCTACCATAAATTATTACAACCAGCGACTCGCAGACTTGGAGCGGGTACGGCCTCCTGGTGCGCCTGCATCGACACAAACTCCACCGACGTCACTGCCTTCTCCATCGACATCGGTGTCGATTCCACGGGACCAGTATGAGCTGTTCTTATCCTTTATGCGCACCGGTGGTCAGCCTACTGCAGATCCGCAGTAGTATAACTAGTTGCTGGATATTTGTATTTTTTATTATTTAGGATGAGATTGTATGGATATATATTTGCCGTATTCTTTACGATAAGATTTGATGGATGCTTTCTTTTCTTCAAAATTTATTATATTATTCATATTAAATATGTTATTTTACCGGTGTTAAGTGTTCAACCCAAGGGGGTTGGCAAACCAAAAAATTTAACGGAGGGTTGCTCCGGGTCTATTTGTACAGATTGTGATTTAATAAACTGCAGGAATAATAGTTTGGAAATAATTCAATATTCTTTTTTTCTGTAAAATTAACGACGTTTTTAGCGACGTTTAGCGACGTTACTATACGTCGCTAAGTTGCGATGTTACTACAAGTCGCTAATGACGATGCTAAACACGTCGCTAAAAACGTCGTTGTACGTCGCAAATTACTGACATGGCAGTATTGCCAGGTCATTAAAGACGTCGCTGTAACGTCGCTATATAAGTCGCTAATTAGCGACATTTAGCGATGTTAATTAACGTCGCTAATTAGTGGCGCTGCGTCGCTAAACGTCGCTAATTTTAGCGACACATTTAAGTCGCTAAAAAATGTCGGCATAGCGACGTTTAGCGACGTTTTTTCTTTTAGCGACTTGCTTTGTTCCGACTTCTTTAAAACGTCGCTAATTACGTCGCTAAATGTGATTAGCGACATTTTTTTGTCATTTAACGACGTTTTTAAACGTCGCTAATTTGACTTTTCTGGTAGTGAAAATGCGGCAGCGTGTACGGTACCAGATCGTTGGCATCGATGCCGTCGGTTCTTCCAGAGCTCCTCCGACGACTACTCCAGTTCCATCAGTGCCCGACTCTGGCATTCCTTATAGTGCGATGTCTCTGGAGCAACTCACAACGACTGTGCATGAGCTACTTGGGTTGGTCCGACACTTGATAGACAGTCGTGATGTTGCAGCACCTGCGACGGCTCCATCTCCTCCGACGGCATTGATGGGTCCTCCAACTACTCCGATTCCTCTAGCTACTCCGACGGCTTCGATGGGTCCTCCAACTTCTTCGGCGGCTCCTGCCAGTACTCCGTCTGCCGTTGCTCCTGACGATCTATAGGATATCATCGCTATGGTTGTGGCGCAGTACATGGCTAGCCGACAGCCGCCGCCGCCTCAGCCTCTACCGTCGACTTGATGGATTATTTGAGTTTATGGAATTTTTTTTAGTTGGTTGTAATTTTTTGACTAGATTGTATTTATTTGACAATGTGAGATTGTATAACAGTTATTTGTACATGTTTGCATTACCATACTTTATTATTTCGACGTATATATATCATTTGTACATATTTGTGCGGGTTTTATTAGTTTGTGTAAAATTTGCTTGTGTAAAATTTATTTATATGAAAATTGGTGAATGTATAACAGGTATATGCACAGCAAAAATTGATTTCTGGAAAAAAATTTACCTTTAGCGACGGACAGGCGACGTAATAACGACGGAATATTTAGAAAATCTCATGTCAGCGACGGATTTTCGACAGAATATCTCAGACCAGCGACGAAAAATTTAAAATTAAAACTCCAACTACTTTTCCAATTTAAACTCCACGTTTAAATCATGTCTCTATCATTTAAGGTATGAATTTAAATTCTTCTTATTTAATTCATGAATTTAAACTCTCCTCCTTCATATATGAATATCCAACAATTTTTCTATCATTTAAGATATGAATTTAAATTCTTCTCATTTAAGACATAATTTAAAGTCTTGTCTTTAAGATAGGAACATACAACAGTAACATGGGTTGATAACCACAGTAATTAAAGTGACAATGACCAAGAAACAATCAGTGTCCCAATGGAGGCAAGCAGACAAGAAGTAGTGCTCGGTCCCTGTACCTTAACATCGGATACCCTGTTGGAGGCAACATCATTGCAAGCAAGAGATTTGGTCATGTGTGATGAGAAATTTCTTGCATGTCAGACTTCATGTCATCTGCTTCTTCATACTCCATATCCTCATCCCATCATCTATTATAGACATCTCTACTTTTTCATTTCATTTCATTTCATGCAAGGAAAAACTTACTGAATGAACAATAAGGTTTGGCAAGAAATACAAGCAGATACCTGCTATGATGGATTGGTTTCTTGCAACTACCTACAAGATCTCTCCTGAGTTGCCAAAACGACATGATGTGTTTTATGATTCTAAGTTCACAAATTGTATTTGATCCCACTTGTCTCAAAACATGTCATCTGAAGGTTAGGTATTACTTATCATACAATGAGCACCCATATTAAATTTTACATAAAAATAAGCAGTTATTGAGTGAAAAGACAGATTACAATAACACAAAGTTTTATTCCGATTTTTTTGGGTCGACAATCTCGTTTGTTTGAATGTTTTTCTTCCATTCAGCTCCGTTAAGGACACTGTCCTCTGTAACACTAAAATAAAATAAAAATCTATCTTTACAATCTCAATCTATATTCGTTTCGACATAACTCTAGTCCCTACGAATCCTATAACTACTATTTACGCCTCTCCTCGGTGCATCAATTGGATATGTTTATTCTCAATTATAGCTAGTTATGTTTATTGCACGACATAAGTTAAAAGGAATATATATTATGCGGATCCGAACTAGGTAATACTAATCCGTGCATATCCGGTCGAATAAATATTGGCTGGACTCATCACTTACCATTGTCACGGGGAGAGGCGGAACCATACAATAATGTCTCTTCTCCGGCGTTAATGACATGAGGCTTAGCAAGCAGCAACAAGTCTAGTTTCCTCTCCACCGCCAGCCCAAAATCCTCGGTCATGTCCAAATCTTGCGATTGCATTCCACCGGGGAGCTCCCAGTCGAAGTGGTACAGGAGTTGGGCCAAGGCGAGCTCCACAATGGCGAGCCCGAACGTGATCCCCGGGCATATCCGCCTGCCGCCTCCAAATGGCAAGTACTCGAAACCAGTCGCCGTCCCTCTGCTGGAGGCATCGAAGTTCTGGTCGGCGTTGTCAAATCTCTCAGGCTTGAAACTCTCGGCGTCGTGCCAGTATTTGGGATCTCTTCCCATCGCCCAAGCATTGATGAGGACGGTGCTCCGTGCCGGTATTGTGTACCCAGCCACCCCACAAGTCTCCGCACAAACCCTTGGTAGTAACAATGGAATAGGAGAATGCAACCTTAGTGTCTCCTTGATCACTAGCTTCAGGTAGGTAAGCTTATCGAGGTGGTTGTGTCCTATGTTTTCCTTTCCTGCAGCACCCAGTACAAGCCTCGCCTCTGCCTGGGCCTTCTCCCTCACCTCCGGGTTCCTCATCAGCTCCGCCATGGCCCACGTCATAACATTGGCTGTTGTCTCAGTTCCTGCCGTAAAGATGACCTACGAAAAAAATATTAACCATATTACACACGCACTAAACAAATTATAATATAAGCAGCAGTGGCGTAGCTAGCATACTTACCATGAGCACAGCCTTGACATTGTTCATCGTGAGAGGGATATCCAGATCTCCATGCTCTTTGGTTCTCAGCAACACATCAAGCAAGCTTTCCTCCTCTCCTTGTAATTGGCGAGATTTTGCTAGGTGCTCTTCGATAATTTCGTCCAAGATACCATCGATCTCGTGGTGAATTCTACTTACGCTGAACTTCATTCCGCTTGCGACGTCGAGGAATTTTACAGACGGGTAGAGATCAACAACGTTGAATCCGATAGCGAACTTGTTTACCTCAAGTACTGCCGATATGAATCTTTCCTCGTGCTTGCAGTTCTCCCCGTAGGTCGCTCGCGAAGTTATCTTGTTGGTGAGCAAGAGGAACAACTTTGTTATATTGACCGGCGAGCCGCGGCCACTGCCACTGCTTGAAGAGATTTGTTGGATTAGGCTCAGAACCTCCTCATCCCTTATCGAGGAGAAGGTCTTGACTCGCTTGGCACTGAACAGCTCGAGAGCAGCAATCTTCCGTAGTTGTTTCCAGTAGTCGCCGTAAGGGGAGAAGGCAATGTCGGAGGGGCCGTAGTTCGTAATCTTGGTAGAATAGTTTTCGGGACGTGAGGCGAAGTTGAGATCTTTGCTCTTTAAAATCTCTTTTGCAGCCTCCGGGGAAGAGATTATGATATGGTCAATCTCGCCGAGCTTTAGGTGCATGACGGGCCCATACTTGTTCGATAGGTCACGAAACGAGCGATGGGGGAGGGTGCCGATGATGTGGTGCGTGCTTCCGATGATGGGTAGTTTCCATGGGCCAGGAGGCAGGGGGAAATTCTGGATCAGTTGGTTTCTTCGCTTCTTTTGCTTGGTGATTACAAGTAAGAGGAAGAGGAAAGAAAACAGAATGGGAAGGAACGAGAGCTCCATAGCGAGGGAGGGTAGTAGAGTAGTTGAATATTGATGGTAGAGTGGTCTGACTCTATATAGAGAGAGTATTAGTCAGGTGTATTAGTGAGGGTTAGAGTAGTAATGCTATTCTAACCTCTAAAATATTTCTTTAACCTATTTTTTTTTTATGTGACGGATGATATGACATGCTAAATAGTATTATATGATAACTGATATGTCAGCTGACATAAAAAA
The DNA here is from genome assembly GCA_036927795.1 of Iris macrosiphon. Taxonomy (NCBI): domain Eukaryota; kingdom Viridiplantae; phylum Streptophyta; class Magnoliopsida; order Asparagales; family Iridaceae; genus Iris; species Iris macrosiphon. Next base: position 144,479,498 of record JAYESA010000008.1, read on the forward strand.
AATTAACCCAAAAAAATAATCATCGAAAATTTTTAATATTAAATTAATGTTAATTTTAATTTTAATTTTAATATTAATATTAATTTTAATTTTAATGTTAATATTATTATTATTATTATTATTATTAATATTAATGTTATTTTTTATGTTAATGTTAATGTTAATATTAATATTAATGTTAATTTTAATTTTAATTTTAATGTTAATGTTCATATTAATTTTAATTTAATATTAATTTTAATGTTAATGTTAATGTTAATATTAATATTAATTTTAATGTTAATTTTAATTTATAATTTGTCATGTCAACTATCACATTAATCGTCATGTCATCTGTCACATAAGAAGAGATGGTTTAGAGGAATACTTTGGAGGTACAAATAGCATTATTCGAGTGATCTAACTATATATCTCTACTATTATAATACGGCTTAAAATTGGTTCAAAAATAAGTCTTCTAAGTCGTATCTATATCATTATTTAAATAAATTAAAAAAATTAATAAAAATATAATATCTAAATACTTTACTAATTATTTTAAAAAAAATTTAAATAAATATTTAACTACCTAATATAATATATTTATAACTAAATGACTTCAAATCAAATGGTTAAAATATTTTCTTTGATTACTTGAATTCAATTTTTAAAAATAATATTTTTTATTATAATAAATTTATATTTAAAGTGGCTGAGATTTCTAACACAAGATCTCTAAAGACCCCCAAGAGACTCGTGGTCCGTTTGAATATGTTTTTTTTTTTCCTTCTTCTTCTTCTTTTTCCTTCAATTTCTACTCTCTCTTTTTTCTTTCTATATTAACTTCAAGAAATTACTTAAAACATAATACAAACCTAGACAAAGTATATGGCATGGAGACAAACCAATAATTTAAGGGTTCTCCCCTGTCATTTAACTTTTGGTCTTCCCTATATTGTCCTTTTTAAGTTTTAAACACAACATCATAATCTCCACCCAAAACTCGTGTTGGTTTTCTAAGCTGTCCCATATCCCGTGATCTCACTAGCTAGTAATTTGGTTGAGCTTTCACAAATAGTTCTTACCAAATCCATATAGGATACTGTATTGTATCTATCATTCCGTACAACAATGTATAACAGCAAAAACAAAGCCCCATCACAATTTTCTTGGGACAGACTGCATGAATTCTTTATCTCAAGCATAGCATTACATTATATCTGTTATTGCCGAGTTCACAATGATGGACTTAAAACGTGGGTAGGTCAAAAATGATTACTGCAACTCTGCTCCAATACAATCAAAAGACAATCTTGGATCTGCCCACAACTAGAATAAAAATAGAATTTTTACAAACTGATTCAAGAAACAGAAACATGTAAATTCAAAATATGAGAAATAGAAAACAGTTCTTCTCTTTGCAATCGCAGTTGCTACATTAGAATAGAACATGTACAAAAGAAAGTAGAAGACGAAGACACAAAAAATCTCCTTCCTAGTGTGATGACGACCAACGTTGCTCAAAACAAAATTCGTCCCATGTCGACTATCTGCTCCCAAGAACCAACAAGTTCAATGGATTGAACTTTTGAAACGCTCTTTGTCACCTCTGTGAAGAACTCGATGAACAACAATTCGTACATAGACCTTTGGTGGCTGCTACGAAAATCCTCGTGTAGTAGTATATGTCTCTTTTCCAAATAAGCAGAAGAGCATATATACAGGGGAGGCAGATATCAAACCCTAATAAGCCTTCGCGGTCACGCCCCCGGCCCGGCTGGGCCGGAACGTCCTCGCTTGGGCGTGATGCAACGCGAGCCTGAGTTGAGCCCGCGCAAGGCCATGTCCGAACAGGCGTTTGATAACAAGTTCACAAATGTTGATATAGCGGAAGCATTGAATAGACACAAGTATAGAAGTAAAACAAGCTCTTTATTGATAATCAAAAAACATTACAAGCTACGCTAGGCCGAGATTATAAGTCACTCAAGCTCTCTCTCTCTCGAAACAATAAAAGCATGTCAAGCGGCTTACAACTGTGGAATGATACATAGGCGATGTTCCAACATTATGTCATGTACATATGCTTCAGCTTCGGACACAACGCTCTAAGGCTGCAGAGCAAACTCCACGCTTTAGTGCGCAAGAGGGGATACTCCGCACCGAACGAGGTCTCCCGCACCCTGCAAGCAACCTGGGGGGTTATTAGTACATTGAATGCACTGGTGGGGAGGCTCCTCGACAGTTCGACAAATCCAAACACGATATATTAGTTCCGTGTACCATCTATTCAGTTATTTTTCTAATCTCGCCTTAGGATCAGTTTCATGGCATATGATATAAAGCCTAATTCGTGTTGTCGTACGTCGTACGATATAAGATTAATACGACGAAACTTACCAACTTACCATTCGTCATTCCTTGTCCAAAGATACAACCGAGTTAACCAAGCAAGAATATAAATATATAATGAATCAAGGATCGCATAAGCTAACATAGGTGGTTCAAACGTATTTTTGACTCGGGTGAACGGTATACTCAGATTGTTTCCAGATTTGTGATACTCAGATTGTTCAAGGGTGTTATACTCAGATTCATGATGGTTCATATATGTTAATCAGATCTTTCAAATGTGTTGCTCGGATTAGTCAGATTACTTGTTTCAATGCAATGCAATGCAATGCAATGCAATGCAATGCAATGACTCGCTCGTGTATTGCCACTAAACTAGATGACTTAATCTATATAAAGATGTCAGTTGTAGTCTCCGTATTGTTATTGGACTCTAGGCCCCCCAGTGCACAGTACTTGAGACTACTATGACATGAAACGATCACTGGCATAGCCTTAAAGGACACATAATGGCATTCATAATTTTGCTACCTACCAAAAGTGATGGCCAGTACACCCTGATAGGCTACGAATTATCGGGTATTACGTCGCTTGCATGGCTAGACCCCCATAACAAGTCGCTCGTAATCCCATGATTTCTCCCAGGCCGGTACTATCTCGGTGCCCCGACGATCGTCCGAGGACCACATACCTCGTGCACGAGTTGTCCGTGACCATGCAAGTTATTAACTTATCTAGTTTCTCTTCTTTATCTGTGCAACGACGATGGTTGTAGACGCGGTAGGCCATTACCCACTACAAGCCATCCCGAGCGATTATTTGGATTATCAACTGGGTTGTCGGCGCTCCATGCTGCACGGGTAGCGAGCCCCGCTACACGTCCCCGAGATACCCGTCTATAATCTTTTTTTACTTTCATTCTTGCTTATCATTTCTTTTCAATCTTGCATTATGCGGTTTCCGGTACGAAAAACTGCCTTGACGACCTTTTGGTCCTAAAGCCTTTCCATGTTTTTATCACTTGGCTCAAAAATGTCTATTTTGATAGTCTTCCTGCCTAAACTGGATGATGCAAGACATGTATTGTGTTACTTGATCGTGACATAAAACTGTGTAGCAAGCATTGAAACGAGACGAGCGAGTTCTAGTTAGCACGTAAAGTAGGCAAGCAATGAAACAGTAGAAATATAAGCCTTTACACTAGCTTGAGTCTAAGGGACTAGTACAAAAATTGAAACCTTGCGTAGGCATGTAGAGCGGCGCATAAGAAAATCTATCAAGTTACTTCTTTTTCCATATTCTAGACAAACAATATAAGATGGAATTATTCCTTTAGCTAGGTGCGTTGTATTCTTTATTAGCATGCAAGGGATGATCCTCCTAGTGACTAGCATGTATCATCCGTATTTTTAAGTGTGCAGGCTGTCACGCCTCAGTCCCAAAATACCAAGGGACTAGACACGTGGCAATGGCCAGCAGCACACAACGATGGGCAAACCCAATTTTATGGACCCATCAGGGTGTACTTAAGCTGTAAACAATAATAAGGGTCTAAGGTACTAATCTCTTCCACAAAAATAAATACAATCAATATGGAATATAAAGCAACATCAATTCTCAATAAAACATATCTCGGGGAACAACCCGATAATAAGTTTGATACATCAGTTCAATAAATAGGAAACAATAGAAATAACTGAGTATAGATAAGCATATACTCAGGAGAAATCCTCGACGATCACCTCGTGTCATGACCCGCACCCTGATATTCGGGCACGAGTACGTGGTTACGCCCAGCCTACGCCGCAGAATCGGCGGTAGAACGCTGTCTGGGTCATTTCTAACTATCTAACAGCTCAACAATATAATATGGTACCTGTCAATCATCTCAACTCCAATCAGAGGAGCAATATGGTATCTCACAATATATCAATCTCAATCACAAAACAAACTAAGGAGGAAATAATGCACGAATGGAAAATAGCGAAGGAAAAAAGATACAATCCACAATGAAATAATAGTACAACTGTGAATCTCCACAAAATGATAGTCTAATACAACATCTAAACAAAACTAGACCTCCTCGGTCACTGCTACTATGTCCTCTGACTCTAGGGGAGTGTCCTCTAAAGTCTCACCCTCCTGAGGTCCGTAATGTGTGGGACACAGCTCCTCTAGCCAATCATCTGGAAAAATATATCCAGTCAGGATTGGAGCGAAGTACATACCTCTGAAAGCAGTTCCAATAACATAATCGAGCATATATAACAAGCAATAGAAAAATGATACAAGATGCACAAGTAGAAAGAATAAACTGTACAAGTGAACATGCAATAGGCACAATAAAGCTGGAAGTAAATACAAGAATAACTGCAAGTAGAGAACAAGAAATACTAACTATGTGTTTTAGAGTGAGAGTTCGTTATGTGATCGGTTTAGGTTGCACATGAGGTATATAGGTAACTCCATTATACGTGAGGTGTATAATCGACATGCACATGAGATCAAGAGGGCTTTGATCACATAACCAACTCCTACTCCCCCTCCCCAACCAATACTCATGGATCCAATCATGACACGTTACGTACATGATCACGATAGTCACACTAACACACGAAATAGTGGATGCACAAGAAGCACATGAAAGTCAATACCCGATGCACACGATAAAATACATGTCATTGGGTACCCGTTGCACACGGTAGGGGATAACACCTCCTGACGGGATCCATATAGTACCAGTCTGTGAAATCACTGTGTCGGAAATCAATGTATACTAATCTAGAACATGCATATATACAACATTATGAATTAAAAATAATCAGAGAAATGTACTCGCCTGAAGTCCTGAGCAAAGTGTGTCTCTCGATGCCCAAGCTGGTGTCTCACAACCTATATATGGTATGTTGTATCAATACAAGGTTCAAAGATGAAAATAAATGAAGTTGAAGAAGTTCTAGGTCAATATGTCGTTTCTAAGTCAAACCAATGTATTTCTAGGTTGCAAGAATCTAATGCTAGTCACTAAGTCAATACACTATGAAGCTATGCTATACTAGCTAAGCTAACACACCACAGTGCAATCAAGAAGCCGTATCCTAAGATACGCAGATTTTCTAATATGAAAGTAGGTTTATATATATAGATACATAAGTCACATATAGCAACAATATCTTAAAATAATTTAATTAAGATACTTTGGCCTTGTGCCAATGCGTATCGCAAATTACCCTTGATACCTACGCTCAAATACCCTGTCATTGGCCCATACCTTGGGGATACCTCAAGGCAATCCAACACCAAGTATGACTAATACCATATATAACTACTACTATAATATCTAGCTATATAAAAGTAACTGACACCAAAATCAAATCCTATTTCATATAGCCAAAGACAATTCCTACTTAATCCACCTGCTACTACTAGCCATTTAATACAAATACTACTACTTATTATCTATATACTAATAATACAACTACACTATACTATATTTATATAAACTAAAAGTCAACTAACCACCAACTAACACAATTTCTAACCCCTCTACAGATACAAGAAACTGAACCTACACTAACTCGACTATTAACTAAACGACTAACAACTAACAATACACCTGACACTTATTAACCAATATTACCACTAGTACACTTAATTATATAGATACTAGCTATACCAATTACTACCCAAACCCCGACACCTAGCTAACCTGAACTGGGGACTGATACCTGTACAGTTGCTGTTGCTGTCTTCAGGTCTCAATTCCAGTTCTCAGGTACAGTGAGCCTTCAGTCTGCAGTCTTCAGTTGATTTCAGCTGATGACTTCAATTCTCAGTTCACAGGTTACTGAGTCTGCTCTCTGTTACAGATACTGCTCGGTTGCTGTGCCCTCAACCTGTGCAGTGCCTTCACTCAAAACTGTGCAACACAGTGAACATAAAAACTGTGAAACACAGTGCATTGCTCCTCTTCAGACTGTGCTGTGTTCCAGGTGACCTCAGGTAGTCATTAGGATGTTGTGTACATTGCTGTGCAGTGGAAACTTCAGTCCATAGCTGTGCAATCTTGTTGTCTCAAGCACAGTGCAGTCTGCAGGTAGAGTCTTCAGTAGGTGAGGTCTTCAGTAGATGAGTTGCTGTGCTGCTCAGTTGTTTCAGTTGATGAAGTATTGTACTGCCTTCAGTTCTCATGTTAAGTATCTGTACTGATACTTCCTGCTGTCGAGTACCTCCCCCCTCTCACTTAACAAGGTAAAAATACCAGCTACAGATCTACTAGGGAATTTATCAGTTGTCTGATACCAAATCGAGCACACAACACATAAAATCAACACTTAACACTAACTCACAGATATCTATACCTATACACAACTATGTATACTAACATAACCATATATATATAGCTATATACACCAATCTATATATATATATATATATATATACACACATATAGATTTATGTAGACACTCTAATGTATACACATAGACACACATAAACACAAAACCCAAATACACTATTATACTCCAAATAATATATAGATAGTATATACAAATATATTTACATATGTATGTATAGTACAAAAAGCCAAAACACAAACACATGGAGTGCACCGCACCCGTATCACACTTTTCTATGATACGCTTGCGACACGGCCCCCAACTCACAACCAAACGTATCCCGGAGGACACGTACAAGTCCAATACGTAACTTATAATTAATACATATATAAATTATAGTGTCTACGTGTCCGTGTCACCATATGATAAGCACATGGCCCCGTGTCGAAGGAAAACCCCCAAAATCGACCGTTTCGTCAAATCGACGAGATTCGGCCCATACGTATCAAATTGTGGACACGACACAAACTACAAACAACAATCAATGGTCAATTAGATCTATTAGATCCATTGACAAACACTACATGTGCCAATTTCAGAATTCCCCCAAAATTGGCACCAAATTGGACATAACTACCACCGTAGGTCTCCAAATGATTCCAAATCAAATCCTATGGGTAACCTATGTATGTGGGGTGGTTTCTCATGGTAAAAACTCAGATCTATAGCCTATAGGAAGGGGAAAAATGATTTGTACCTATTGGAAGATGGATTCCCAATGAAAAGGTCCCAAATGACAAGTTGCTCCTCTCCTTGTAGATCTTGGCCTCCTCCTCCTTGCTCCTTGCTTGTAGATCCTTGATGTAGGGGCTTCAATATTGAATTTAGAAGAAGATTTGAAGAGAATTGATGGGGAATTGATAGGGAATTGATGGGGAATTGGAAGGGGAAAAACTAGATCTAGAATTTTGGGGAAGAACTAAAATGAGAGCACTCTCTCTCCTCTCAATTATGGCTGGACAAAAATCCTTCCTCAAGCAATGTACAAAGTCAAAAATACCCCTTGGGGCCTCTCATGAAGAAATAATTAGGGAGGGAAGGTTCTAGTCTAATGGTTTCACTAATTAATCATGTTTCTTAATCCATGGGCCTAATTCATGGGTTCAACTTAGACTAGTCCAAAAGTTTGTTCATGTCCCCTAATTAAAAGGTTAAGTCCACTACACAAGTCCAAAATAATTCTACACTAGCAATAATTAAAATAAATAAATTAGTCATGCACAATTATTAATTATAAAAATCCTAAAATAATTAATACCCATGATAATTACCAAACTACCCTTAGATGGAAATGTGAGGGTGACACCTCGTCCTCTGGTAATGGTACTAATCTAACTTCTGCTCATGTCCCGTATACCTCGGGGTAGATCTCCTCTGCTAAACCTGGAGACATAATCCGGATTCCAGGTCCTCAGGGGACATAGCAAGGTACAAGAATAACTCGAGCCAAAGTAAATATAGTACAAAAATAAATGAATCAATAGGATAAACTATATAACCAGCTATGTGATATGCAAGTTGAGAGCATCACTAGAACTCAGGCTGAGACCACTACAAGCTCTGTGTCGAGGAGCCAGTAGCAGTGATATCACTAGTAGAGTGCCTAGCTCTGATGTAGAATCTACGGCCTCATAATAATAAATATATATATATAATTAGCCTGTAGCCTGTGTGTCTCTTCCCACCCAATGTAATCACACGTCTCATGTCCATGACACGCAAGATCATGACCTCTAACTGATGTAGTGAGTCATAATGATAACTAAGCACATGTAATATCTATGTCACACATCATGTAACCTATACAGAATCACCATGAATATCTTAAAAAGATTTCGTCTCATGAATAGTATAAGATGTCCTATGGTATGACGTACTTGATAAAGCAAGCACGAAGATATGTAGGGTCACGATATCAATCTCTAGGTGACGTTACACAACTCCGCGTACAGCGTTGACACCCGAATATTATTTGGACACTAAGCATTGTCACACGGTCCTAGGTTGAACATTTAAAACATATAAATAAATCAAAAGAATATTATGTAGCAAGTACTGCAAGATTGGCAAGGTACACTTGCCTGGAATTTAGTTTCCAACTGTTGCTCCAGTATCCGCGGGATCTGCAGGTACTCCTCCGGTTGCTGAAATAATCATTACCATCATGTTCAGAAGATATCAAATAGCTAGAATTTTCTGTCCATAAGTCCAATTTGGACACAGGGGCAAAAAGTGACAGTTTATGGTCAAAGCGGGGTCCACATGTGGCCCGCTTCGCACCGAAAAATGTGCCAGAGATAAAGTTCTCCAAATTTGCCAAACTTAGTGTCCACAAGTACAGAACGATGATACGAACCCAACAGAATATCCAGAACTGGATTCCGATGAGCCGATCACAAAATCGTCCGTCAAGTGGATCCGTGGGGCCCACGATACGGGATTTTGTCAACGTTCTCAGAATCGAACCAAACTTGGGTCATAGGACCAGCGTATCGTTACGAGTCCGATAGCGTAAGTTTCGTTTCGAAATGACGAGCGTACACAAAGTTACAATGAGTTTTAGAACAGGACCGATACAGGGTGTTGTCGACGGATACGCGTTGATTCTGGTGTGCACGCGCATCCAAATCAACTTCCGTGAAATCTCACACGTCCGTATTAACGGCACGCACCTTTCATTAAAGTTCGCACACGACCAAGTTATCTCGTTTAGCGGGACGCACCCAGTTCCGGGAAAATTTGGATTTATTTTGGTCATTTTCACCCTCGAATTAAATACAATCTACAACTCAATAAATTAAACTAAAAATAGGGTTTTAATCTCGGTTATACGGTCTAAATTACTTTTAAGGTAAATCTTGAAAATATTTAGCAGGTTAGTCGCAAAACGGTCGTGAACTGGGGAGTTCGGACCAGTTTTTGAATTTTCAAAAATATGGTTTAGTTTCCTGTTTTTGCGTCGTGATTTGCGACCAACACAGGACGCGATATCCCGAATGAATTGCACGAGTTTCGAGAGGGTCACACGGTCTACGCGTAGGATTTAATAGATCAAAAAATGGAACTACATATAAGGAATTACGCAAGACAGAAGAGGGATACCTCATTGACTTTTCCGTGTCAGGGCGGCGCGGCGCGGCGGTGCTCGGTCGTCGTGGTGGGGTTGCTGGCGGCGGCGCGGCTGCTAGCTGTTGGTGTTGGCGACGGTGGAGTTCGCTGGAGGGGAGCTCGGCGTCGCCGGGACTGGAGCTCACCGGAGCTGGAGAGGCGGAGGGCGGCGGATGTGAGAGCAGCGGTTGTCGACTTCGGTGAAGGGCCGGGGTTTATATAGGGCGATCGGGGAGGTCGACAGGCGGCGGATGTAGAAGGCTGTCTGTTGGGGAGGGGAAGAGGCGGCGACGATGGGTGAACGGCCGCGAGAATTGCGGCGGTCGGGGAAAGAAACGGCGGAGGAAGGCTGAGAGTCGGGGGACTCTCAGTTACTATAGCAGTTACAGTAATGGGTCGGGTAGTGGGTCGGGTCGGGTTCTGGGTTCGGATCCGACCCGATCGAATAGGGTTAGGGTCGGGTACGGGTTAGCGGGTCGGGTTCAAATCCGAATCTGACCCGATCCAATAGGGTTGGTTCGGTTCAACATGGGTTCGGTTCGGTTTAATAATAAACCGGTTTGGTTCAATCTGGTTCATGTTGGTTTATTTTGGTTTATTTAAAAACTTAGTTTTTAGGTCTTTAAAAATAGTTTTGGGGTCCAATAAATTCCAAAAAAATTACAGTATGTCTAATATTTTATTTTACGCCCAAAAATATTATTTTTATAATATTTTAATATCTTAAAAAATCATAAAATTAATTTCAGAAAATATTTATTTTAATTAGTTAAAAATCTCAGAAAAATCCAGAAAATTTGTTTTTAAATTCTAAAAAATTCTGGGGGTTTACGCAGGCTAAGCAAAGATAAGATCACCGTAGCCACCCACCTTAGCGATGATTCGCATCAGTCGAACGATACTCCTGTAGAAGCATATAAAATCTGGATCCATGCATCCAACAACCAAGCGCCCCAAGATTGACTGAGAAGAAATCAGATCGCAGAATGACCATGCGACCAAGAAAAAGTAGCATCCATGCGCCCCAATATTGGCCGCATAAAGGTCTAACACAAATATTATGTCTAACACAAAATTCTAACAAAAAGAATTTTCTGAATACCTTAAAAAATGTGCCCGAACTAAGCGACAAGAATCTCTCTTACGTCAGACTAATAATGACTCATGACAAGCGTGCAGCGCCATATGTACAATACGCCAAAGGCTCCATGCATCCCTGGCCCTATGCATCCCAGAATCTATGTGTTCAATCCGTCTCTGACCTCATGTATCCCAGACTCCATATGTCCCATGCGTCTCTGCTCCCATGCGTTCCTGACTCCATGTGTCCTATGCGTCTATGGTCCCATGTATTCCAGACTCCATGCATTACATGCGTCTCTGGTCCCATGCATTCCAGACTCCATGCATCCAACATGGCAGGGTTCCCTGAGATAAAATATTTCTGTTACGACTGAAGTAATTCTCTCCAACTAAATGTGGGCCACGCGTCAAGCTGGCCAAGTCACTCAAACAAAATACAAAAATTGCTCAGATCTTCAGTAGCAGCAAATTGTAACAAACGTCCACATGGCAGCTCGGCCTGGACTCAACTACATCCTGTTAAGGATGTACACGTGGAAACCTGTCCATCGTATGCATCTATAGTTGCAACCGCATCCTGTTGAATGAGCCCCCTTGTGGCCACCAAACAGAAGAACATGCGGCATCTATAGTCCATCAACATGATGGCTATAAATATGAGCAACTTAGACGTTCCAATGGCTGGATGTCTTTTTTATTTTAGCCACCATACCCCTCTAGGCGGGCTACATACTTGCACACAAGATAAAGAGAGATAATAAAGAAGAGAGCATCAACATTCCCTCGTCGGACCATTAACGGAGTAAAAGAGTCGCTGTAGTACTCGATCTCCATCGTCATATTACCCAGATCAAAAATATTGTACTTAAATTTTATTTCTATGATTTCTTTGTACTTTTTTGTTTGTTGTTAAACGAAAGTTTTTTAACCTCACTTCAATGAAAAACAAGGTGGCGACTCTGCTGGGGACCTCCTTCTCCTCTTATGAGAAGGTCGGGATGCAGTCTGATGCGTCGAAGCTGGGTTCGACCCAGAGGATTCTGGTTGTACGCTTCGACCAGCAAGCCTTTAAGGAAATGTTCTCTAAGGGCGGCGCTTCTATAAAGCTGGCAAACCCTAAGAAGACCCGCAGGATATGGGTTGCAAATACCGTTGTGCGTCACCGAAATACAGAGCATGCGCTCCCCGTCTCTCTCTGTCACTACCATATTTCAGAATAGGGGTATTTTTATCTTTTCATAATTTAATGTGTTAATGATTACATGACATTTATTTATATTTAATTGCTGTGATTTAATTGATTGTTGTACCTTACCGTTACTTCGATAATTAGAGCGCTACACTTGCCATTGCCTTCTAACAAATTTTATACCCTTGTCCTAGTCGCGCCAGTCTTCTATTTTGATCTTTGTGTGACTCATAACTATGCCATATTATGCTTCATTTTAGTCCTACAATATTCGTCGCAACCGATTATATTTAATTCTAAATAAATTCTACTTTGTATCCTTGTGCGTTCACAGATCCTCAAGGTAATCTATGTAACCAGCTAAGTGAAATACAAATGAGAATATCACTAGTACTCAGGCTGAGACCACTACAGGCTCTGTATTGGGGAGCCCATAGCGGCAAGTAGTATCACGTAGTGCCAGTAAATGTGCCAAGCTCTAATACAGAGACTAAAGCACCTCCAATAGTATAGTGTGTATATATATATATATATATATATATATATATATATATATATATATATATATATATATATATATATATATATATATAATCACCCTGTAGCATGTGTCTCTCCCCACCCAATGTAATCTCACGTCTCATGTCCACAATGTCTCATGTCCATAACACGCAAGATTATGACCTCTAGCTAGTACAACGAATCATAATGATATCTCTATATATGCAAGTCTCATATCACGAATCATGTAAGCCTATACAGAATCACCATGAATAACTCAAAAAAGATTCTGTCACATGAAATAGTATCAAGTATCCTACGGTATGAAGTACTTGGTAAAGCAAGCACGTAAAAATAGGATCGTGGAATCAACTCTCTAAATGATGTTACACGACTCCGCGTACGGCGTCGACACATGAATCTTGTTCGGACGCTAAGCAACATATCACGGTCCTAGGTTGAACAGGTACATCACAGAAGTATATATATATATATATATATAACATAAGCAATTAATATAACAGGATCTCAGCAGATTTGGCAAGGTACACTTGCCTGGGCTTTGAACTCCGTCAACTACTCCTGTAAAATTAGAATCTGCAAGTATGTCTCTGGATGCTAAAACAAATATCACCATTATTTTCAGAATACTTGAAATAGCTAGGATTGACTACCCATAGTCCAATTTGGACACAGGGGCAAAATTGACAGTTTCGGATCAAAGCGGTGTCTACATGTGGCCCACTTTGCACCAAAAATATGCCAAAGATAAAGTTCTCCAAATTTAGCAAACTTAGTGTCTACGAGTCCAAAATAATGACACGAACTCAAAAGAACATACAGAACTGGATTTTGATGAGCCGATTACGAAATCACCTTTCAATTGGAACCATGGGGCCCGCAAAATAGTGTTTCGTTAACTTTCTCAAAATTGAACCAAACTTGGATCACAGGACCAGCGTAACGATGCGAATCCGATGGCGTAAGTTTCGTTGCGAAATGATAAGCACACAAGAAGTTATGACAAGTGTCAGAATATGTCGATATAGTATTTTTTTTTTACGGATACACGTTGATTCTGGTGTGCACGCACATCCAAATCAAATTTTGCAAAATTCTATATGTCCGCATTGACGATACGCGCCTTTTGGTGAAATCCCCACACAACGAAGTCACCTCGTTTGGCTGGACATACCCTGTATCGAGAAATTTTTGGTTTACGAAATCAAGTTTTTGACATATTTCAGGAGTAAAATAATCACCGCATAATTCGAATTAAAAGAAAGTGTTTAAAGGGATTAAAACTAGGTTATGTTGTCAAGAAGTTTATTCAAGTAGAATTTTAACATCGCGTGCCGTTATGTAGATAACGGGACTCAAACACGCGTACTTGGAACAATTTATGTTCCTGGCCAACTGCTCAATTTTTTCTGTTTTGTGTCGTGATTTATGATCGACACAGGACACGATAAGTTAAACTATTTAAACAGGATTTATGGGGGTCATGTGGTCTTCACATAGGAGTCGACACTCCACTGTTTGGTTTACTGTGTAGGGAGAAACAGAGGTGGGAAGAAGGGTACCTCTATGCTCTGCTGCTTGTATGAAGACAGGCGGGTCTGCTTGTGGAGGCATGCGGCGGCGGTCGAAGGTGGTTGGCGGCGGTCGGCGGTCGTCGTCTGGATGCAGGGGAAATGCTGGTGGTGGTGGTGGTATGCTCTAATGGTATATATATAGAGATTGTAGGGGGGTTTCGGAATAGGAAACGAAGGGGTCGGGAGGGTTTCAGGATTTGAATGGAGGAGTCGGGAGGGAAAAGCGGTTACTGTAGCTGGGGGGGGGGAAATGGGTTTTGGGTTTCGGGTTTGAGTTCGGGTATGGGTTTGGTTTCATGTTTAGGTATGGGTTTCTTCTTATTATTATTATTATTATTATTATTATATATATATATATATATATATATATATATATATATATATATATATATATATATATATATATATAACCATTTATAAATAGGTTTGAACCCCAAATAATTTTTAGGAAAATCTACAATACTTTAATAATAATTGTACACCCAAAAATATTTTTTTATAATATTTGCAATTAATTAAATATATATAAAATCTATCCATGAATTTTATATTTTCTAATTAACTAAAAATAATAAAATTTAACTTTAAAAAAAAGGGGTTTACAAATACAAAATGATGCACTAGCAAAATATAATAATACATAATCAAATATACCAGCCTTGGTCTAATATATACATCATGTTGACCGCAGTCTCAAAAATATAAAGAGCTAACTCTGCCCCTTGCTAAACACCACAAAATAAAGTGATCAAGACGAGGGGTGAAAGAAGGAAACCTACTCGCGAGCTTCGGCTGCAGTCCTACGAGTGCAGGCCATCTTGCTGGATGTGCGGTGGATCCTGGTTCTCTTCGGTGTTACCTAGACATGCAAAGCCAGTGGGGTCAGAACCCCAAGCAACAAGTACCACAAAGGAGCTCGAGGTTATAGACTAAACACATCACAACATAAGCAGAAAGAGACATATAAGAAAATAAATATTGATCGAGACTTGTACGGTACCAATGTACTTGTCTCAAGAATAATATTGAAAGAACTGATAACAAGTACAAAAATAAAAGTAAGGCGACGAGCGGCAAGAGAGCATAGGAACTACTCTAGATCGGGACCAGAACCCTTAAACCAAAGAAGGACCGGAGTTGCAAACATTCACCCGAGCAGAACTTAGCACCCTAACCATGCGCCGGAAGAAAATAAAACTAGAAGAGTGAGCTATAATAAAAGTAACATCATTCATCGTACAGCCAAACAATTTTACGGCTTGCAACAATTAACTTGCTAAGGTTGTCACATACATTAATTTCTAAATTTTAATAATATTCCTACTACCGATACTGCAGTTAACCCGGATGGCCAAGGGTATGCTTGTCGAGTAAACTTAAATGTACATTCAACCATACAATAACATAACTTGTTACTAGTCATAAACAGAAATTGAACTTATAAGCATAAACTTAAACTTTCAATCATAAACTTGCTTTATAAACATAAACTTGTCTTGTACCATAAACTTGTATATAAACTTGTCTTATAAGTGCTGCAGCACGCATAAACTTAGTCAATCATAGAGCCCTTGCCTAGCAGGGTTGTCCATGCTGCATGGGGCCCTTAGAGATTGGGGTAGCCGGTAGCACAATATTCTTTCCTCCCAATGATATAGGTAAACCTTATCTTGTTTAATTTTTGCTAAATTATTTCAATTTCTCGAGTCGTGGACACTTGGGAACTCCCTAAAATGATGAGTCACGAGTAAGAGCTTTTCATGAGTTATCGTATTCACGACACGTGATACATTGGACAATACTCACACTCGATTGCCCGATGCCAAATACAATAGATTTTTATACACAAATATTTACACGGTGTCGTGGGGATGGTGAACTTGTACATAAACTTGTCTTGTGAACTCACATACAAAACTTTTCTGGTATCATAAACTTGTATCGATATAAGGAAGCACACAACAATAATCACTAAAAGAAATTACTAAAAGAACATAAAAACAGGGAACACAAAAATGCACACAAAAATTCCTGGTCGCATGCACCCACTGGTCGCATGGACTCACTGGTCGCATGCACTCACTGGCCACATAAATGCCCCTCTTGGACTTAGCGAATTTTTCATTCGTTCAGCGAGTGAAAACATAAGGTGTTCAAGGACACTTGTGTAAAATAAGCAGTCATGCGTCCAATAAGATGGACGCATATTGTTAGTATGCGGCAAGAGTTCATGACGCATAACCCTCTCGAAACGCGTAGCACTCTCAGCTTCATAGCTCACTGACCGCATGAAGACTTCGTCTTTTCCAACAGCAGGTTCAGCCATGGCTGAAAGTTCCCAAAACCAAAATTTTATTTTCTTCATCAAATTTTTATTTTAACTCCAAATCAAGTAAAATAAAAGCCAAATTGCACGAAATAAAATGCTCTAATATAAGGAACCACTAATTTTTGAAAACACTAAGTTTTAATATATCAAAACCAAAAAAAACTCATAGAACACATAAAAACCCAAAACTTAAAACTCAGATCTACAAAATCTATACATCAAAATCCAAAACTCCAAGGACTAATTATGATCAGCAACTCAATAAGAACATTTTCAATCAAATATATTTTTAAAACAAAATATATATATGAAAAATTTAAAAATTCATGACTTTACCATTGAACAAGATGTACTTGCCTCGAGTGGCTCCGAGTCTCTACCTCTCATGGTCCAAGTCACAGCAACTTTTCCCTAGGGCTAGGTTTAGAGGAATCTTGAGGGAGAGGAGGAAAAAGAAAATAAAAATAAAGAAGAAGAAGAAGAAAGAGATGAGAGAGAGAGAGAGAAAAGCACATATATATACTAAGAGAGGAGAGAAAGAGGGTTTAGTCATGGGTTCACCCAAAATAAATCTAACCAAGTGTCCATTCTACATGCGGGTCCTAAACTGGGTCTATGGCAATACCAATGGTTATTTTACTGGTCTCGGGTTGTCTCTCTCAACAACAGAAAAAAAAATGATAAATAAAATGATATGAACTAACATAAAAAATACAATAGGAATACATTATCAAGAAAAATTAAATTCTAGAAATTTAAGAAATATCAAATCTGAAATCGAGTGTGACAATCGATAAGAAGTCCAAAGACATAAAGCCATGCTCTGACACCAATATGTCACACTTTGATCTTCCGCTGGAATCGGCCGTCCCCGCTAGGCACGAATCACCGCACCAGACTCCCGCGGAATGACTGTTCCCATCAAGAATGTGATGTCGCACGAGCACAAGTTGCGCCCATGCTAGGCCATGATCCGAACAGACGATAAAATGACTAAACCACAGAGTCGCACAAACAGTCCGAATATAGCGAAGAAGAAACGAACAGGCGATTTGTAGCAAGTTCACAGAGCCGTCAATAGCGGAAGCATTGAATAACACAAGTATGAAAGTAAAACAAGCACTTTATTGATATTAAATAAGTATTACAAGTGACGCTAGGTCGAGATTACAAGTTGCTCAAGCCCTCTCTCTCTTGAAACAATAAAAGCATGCCAAGAGGCAACAATTGCGGAATGATACATAGGTGATGTTCCAACATTATGTCGTGTATATGTACTTTAACTCCGTATACAGCACTTCAAGGATCCAGAGCGAACTCACTGCCTTAGCTCGCACAAAGGAGGTTTTCACACCGAACGAGGTTCTACCGCACCCTGCAAGCAATCTGGTAGGTTATCAGTACATAAATGCACTGGTGGGGAGGTTTCTTGCCCGCTTGACAAATCCAAACATGATATATTAGTTTCGTGCACCATCTATTAAGTTATCTTTCTAGTCTTGCCTTAGGATCAGTTTTATGGCAATGATGTAAAGCATAACTCGTGTGGCAGTGCGTCGTGCGATATACAAAAAATATAGCAAAATTTCCAACTTACCATTGGCCCTTCCCTGTCTAAAGATAAAATTATGTTAAGCTAAGCACGAATATATATAATAAAATTCGCACAATCGCATAAGCCAATACATGGTGTCGCACGTGGGTTTCTGACTCGGGTGAACGATATACTTTTTTTACTCAGGTTTCTGATACTCAGATTGTTCAAGTGTGTTATAATCATATTACACATATGTTTTCAGATTACTTGTTCAATGCAATGACTCGCAAACGGATTGTCGTAACCGAGCCAACTTAATCTATATGAAGGTCACTGGTATAGCCATACAGGACGAGTTATAGTTAAGGCAGACGGTAATCCTTGCAGTCGCGAGTAGCAAGCTCTGCTACAAGTCCCGAACTCACCCATTCTAGGCCATTAGCACGACTAAACTGACGTTCCGCCTAGGATCGGATCGGCCCCGGTGTCCCGGTGCACCATCAGCAGGAACCTTACACCTTGTGCACAAGTTGTTTGTGACCATGCATGTTCTCTTGTTCTGGTAACACGACGATTGTTGCAGTACAAGTAGTCCATTACCCGCTACACGCTATCCCGCCTTACCCGTGCTAGGCCATTAGTACGGCTATCGTTATTTGCTTAAATCTTATAACTTCTTATTTTTAAGCGGCGATGGTAGTAACGCGGCACGAGCCCACTACGAGCCATCCCGAAAGATTCTTGATCTTATTTACTTATCAGTGTAATTCAGTTCCTGAACTTGATAATTTTATTACTTTCTTATCTCTTCTTCCAATATTTCATTAGGCAGTCTCCGGTACGGGATATCGCCTTGACGACCTTATGGTCCCGAAGCCTTTCCATGTTTTTCATTGCTTGGCTCGGAATGACTATTGATGGTCTTCATGCCTCAGGTGAGTAAATCATGTTTTGTGTCGTGCTTCCATACTGTGGTATTATATCTGTGACAAGTATTGCATATAAGATATAGATAACATAAAGATATCAACTCGATCAGTGCTAGAAAATAAAACAAAGTCTACTTGCACGAAGCTAAGGTAGTATGCAAAGATCCAACTATAAGCCAAGTTTTATTACCATGTTCTAACACAAACAATGCAAGATGGAATTATTCTCTTAACTATGTGCGTTGTATTCTTATTAGCATACAAGGGATGATTTGCCTAGCGACTATCATGTATCGTCCGTATTTTTAAGTGTGCAGGCTAAGAAAAAATAGGTTCATTGTAGCCAGCTTAACAATGTTTCACCTCGGTCGAGCGATACTCTGAGCGCGTCTTTGAAAGTCTAAGTTTGGACTCCTGAAGGGCCAAGTCTGAAATTATTTGCCTCAAGTGAGTCTTCTCATTGAGCGAAGCGGGTTGGGTCGTTGCACATCGCCATTTGAATCGGCTCTCCGCTTGAGCGGAATGGGTCATTACACCATGTGGGTCGCCAATCGGAACATCGAAAGAGTATATAGTTAATGCAAGAATGATGGAATATGTCGAGTAGATATGTATATTTCTTTACTTGCGTTTTGGTACCATGCATGTATTTTATAGTCAGTTATTCACGCATTTATATGGTCATGGACATGAATAACTGTGCACAAGATAATTTGGGTTCCTCGAACGATTCAACCAAAGCACCGGGGATCGCGTCGTCCTAGGAGGAATAATGTGCTTTGGTAGCACGGTATTGCAGGACATTCTTTGGAGGCTTACAACCAACTTGGGAATGGCACGTCCCAATATAGGTATTTCGGGACCTTCAGTAGGGCTTGCAACCCGAGCATGAAGTGATCACCGTCTTACAAAGATGTATTCCAACATTGATCGAAAAGTCATTAACCTTCATATAGATAAGGCGGCATGCTAACGTATATCATATGCAGGGGCAAAAAGTATTCACTTTGTCATGTACAAAGGTGAGCGCATCGATTATGGTAAGAAGTCACTATTAAGTGACACAGTTCATGATTCATGTTTTACTTACGCTATTAAGTATAACATGCCTATATGCTTTCCTGCTTTCAGTATATGTTATCTTACGAACTATAATCATTCTAGTTCTAACAGCACGATCACTTTATAACTGTATGCTTCACATAATTACTTTAGTGTTGGTTTAAGCGAGTGGGTCACCGATACGCGATATGTATTGATACCCAACTTCCAAGGTACAGAGATTCACATGAACGTACTAAGATGTTGGAATCTCGAATTTTTAGCATAAATGTGTTTGACCGGAATGCGTGCTTGGATATAGAAGACATGATATATGGAACGACGAAATCTTTTGTGAATAAGAGAGATCAAGAGTGTTGTAAGTCACTTGGCATATTCAATGGCCTATTTAAGAGCCTTGTAATTCAATGCAATTATCAATAAAGAGATTTTATTTTATATATTATGTTGTGACTTTTTATAACTATATTTTCTTCTGCTACAATGTTGTTGTTTCGAGATAACCATTGATTATCTATCTTCTCTTAGCCCAATGTTTAAGTTAAGTTTCTAAATATGGCTAATCGATTTAGCATTATGATAATTTTTCAATCACTATGGTAACTTCTACTTAAACTCAACATTGTCCAAATATAAATTAATGTTGTAATATTTGCTTCTATATATTACTTTGTTCATTTAACATATACTTGCAGAAAGCAACAGACAATATCAGATATGGACATATGCAATAAAGAATTGATGATGAGCAAAAAACGACGTTATTCCAGAAGATTTCTCTGAACCGCCAATGACAACTCCGAAGCCTCGCACTCGGGAGTTCCGCTGCCCGGTCAGCGATGGGGGTCGGGGGGCATCGCCCCTCATCGGAGTCCGAGGACGAAGCCCCCGAAAGGTATTCATATTCCCAGATCTGGTTATCTTTGGATAACAACCGTTAAGAAAAAATGCGTCTTCAAGACAGTGGACATTTCAAAAGATTGGCGTCATCATGTGCTCTTGGTTTTCATTTTGTTCTGTATTTTTTCTTTTCTTTTATTAGGACAAAATTTTCATTGGGTCGTGTTGGCACTAGGAAGCTCAAAATCATATTAAACCAGAACCTAGTCCACAAATGAGCCTAAGCCAGAATCAGTCCAAAATATAAAACAAACTCAACCCAAACCTGAACCCATCAAAACCCTGGACAAAGGGAACCAAACTCGGACCGAGTTCTGTCCCCCCATGACCCGGTTTGAAATGTTCACATCCAACGTTCTCCTGGTCCTCATGAACTCATTAACATTCACATTTATGAACGTTGGGAGACCGAACTCAGGCCAAACTCAGTCCCCCTACTAGCCTATATATAGCTATGAGTTTCATTCATTTTCAATCAATCCATTCACTTTCTTATTCTCTATTCCTAAGCAACAAATCTTCCAATCCCCAAGCTCCAACTCTCCAGCCTTCTAGTGCCAACGCGGTTCTAATTTTGAAGTCTGATCGAGTTGTAAAAGCTTTGTACTTCCAAGTTTCAAGTGTTTGAAGTTGGCGTGTCCTTCGCATCAAAGTACGTGTCAGAAGTCGCGAGTTCTTCGGATCAAAGTTCGTGTTGTTAGAAGTTGCAAGTCTTCGGATTAAAACTTGTGATCTACGCTATTTCACAAATAGTATATTAACACCGAGCAAGAGTACTCGGGCCTGGATTAGTCCTCCACGAGGAAAACCAGGATAAAAATTTTGGTATTTACGTTTGCTCTCTAAACTCTACTTACTTGCATATTTACTTGATATTGTGTTATATTATAATTAGTTGGTATTTGTCTTTAATTTATTTTTAATTGGTATATATTTCGATGCACTCTATTCACCCTCCTCTAGAGTTGCCTTTAGGTCCTTCATCTTTTTGTCCGGTACAAGTGCAACCTAGAATTGTATGGTATCACATCCAGTTGCTTCCTTTCAGTTCTGCAGAATCGGAGTATGACATGGGTTTCTACTTCGGCCGTCGGAGGAACGTCGGGCTCAAGCGCTTGGTCCGCAGCTTCGGTCTCGTGAGATGGCTATGGAACAACGGGTTCTGTCGCGGGTCAAAACTCGAAGCCGTGCGGCCTGTCGGTCTGTTGAACTAGACGGGGACGACGACGGAGGGTGGTATAGAGCTGCAAAGAGCTTCGGCATGTTTCAGTGTGCTATGGAGGGCCGACGACATCGAAAATTCTGCAGTTGGTCTCCATAGATGTTGGGCGCCGGAGGCGAGCGTGAAAAATGCTTTTTAAGAGAAGAAATGAGGAGTTACGGGATTTATTTGCTTTCTGTTTCTAAAATAAAGTTGTGGGTTACGAATATTTAAAAATTTAAAATTATTAGTGTTTTAAATGATATTTTTATCATGAAATAAAAATAATTTTATCTAAGAACGTATAGAATCTATATAATCAAAATATCCCTAATATTTGGATTATATAAAAGTATAGATATAAACAACACCAATCATTCAGTATATAAACAATTGATATTGTATATGAGTAAATAATCAAAAAAAAATAGTCTTGTAAAGATTTGGTATTTTCTTGTGCACATAGCATTCAAAAAGAAAAAGAAAAGTACTACTACATAGTGTTTAGTACTAAAAGTAGAAAAACAAAAAATTAATTGCATAACTTCACACCTTAATATGCTGAACAAATACTTTTGGCCAATTAATCAAGTCATCAAGCATAATATCTCCAAGCTTCCCATCTCCATTAAACAAATATGCATCTTTGTTAAATATTTCATCCACAATGATATTATAAACGTTTTCGTTTGGTGGAGCACCAATATTCAAACGTCAAAAAGCAACATGTTTTCTTTTGAAGTCTTTTTTAAAACATGTCTTAGGAAAGATATATTGATTAGTTGCCTGCATCCATCAAAATAAAGAATATAAACAATATGAAGTATTTTAAATATATATTAAAGTATACTTGTGAGCATAAACATGACATACGTGATATAATTAAATTAAAAAATATATATATAATTAGCAACTAAAATTATTTGTTTCACATGAAAGATATCTCATCCGTGAATCATAAACAACATTTTTTGGAATATTTAGCTACTAGCTGAGAATCGCTTGACTAAGTATTCAGAACACATTTTTTATGTGTGTACGTTCTTCTTGCACAATGAGATACACAAGTCATTTTCCAACTCACTGTATCAAACATTTTTTACCTTAACATGATTGAAAAATGATGTTTTGGCCATTCTACCACAAGTTCCTTTTTCAGAGTTTATAACCATTTCTAAATGATTATCTTTTAAATATTGCTTTGTCATGATTGATCTTAATGACGAGTTGATTTGTATGTAGAAGTTTAATTTTTTTCCAAACTTGGATGTGTGCCTCAGCTTTCTAGAATTTTTATTTAGAGTGCTGCTTCGAGGGGGATTTAGGGGTATCATGGCCTATTCTATTTTGGGCTCCTGAATGGTATTGAAGAAGTATACGAAAAGTCTCTTATTCCTCTTTTTTGCTCCTGAATGGCAATTTCAGTGGAGGCATAGCACATAACATATATTAAGTGCAAGAGGGGAAAATATATATATATATATATATATATATATATATATATATATATATATATATATATATTAATTTTATGATTTTTGGTTGAGATTTCTTATATATATATTAATTTTATGATTTTTGGTTGAGATTTCTTATATATAATATCTCTAAGGGACTGTTTGGTAAGTGATTTTTTGTCCAAGAAGATGGGTTTGTAATTAATGAAAGTGAAAATTGGATCTCCTATTCATTTGTTTGGTTGAAGCTTGGGAGCAGGCAAGAATATTACAATGTCAAACACAACAGTTCCCGTCCTCTACATTATTAAGCCACTTCACGTCCTCTCAAATGACTTGGATGTGGACGGAAAGATGATTATTAAGCCATTCCACAACCATATATAAATAATTAATATATAGTAATTAGTTAATCATAAATATTTAGAAATTAATTAATATATAGTGATTAATTATCTAATTATTTAATAATTAATCACAATTATTTGTTTGAAAGTTGATTTTGACTTATGGTGCATGAACAAGAATACAATATGATACAGTAAATAAGGACACGATGGACATGATGTATATTTTGGTGTGTCCATAAATTTTTTATACATATTTGTTGAATTCTTGATACGTGTCCGATACGACAATTCCAAAATTTGGAGAGAAAAAAAATAGAAGAAGTGACAAGGTGTCACTTGTTATTAGTTATAAGTAGGAAAAAATAATTTGGTTCGCACATCCAACTTTTGTTTATTAATATAATTATAAATATATAATTACGAAATATTTATTAATATTTTTTTAATATTAATAATTATCTTAATTATTATGTTAATTAATTATAATTTATTATTATTATAATATTTTTTTTTACTTTTTTATCTTAATCAAACATACTTGTTTTCTACTAGGAAGACAAAAAAATTTCATGAATTTTATTATAGAAAGTATAAATCTAAATCTTCCTACACGTACGGTATGCCAAACAGTCCCTAAAAGCTCTCAAAATCATTTTCTTCAATTTTGGGTACTCTTTTTTCTTATATCTTAATATTAACTTCAAGAAATTATTTAAAACTCGAAACAAACCTAGACAAAGTGTATGGACTAGAGACTGCCCAATAATTTAAGGATTCTCCTATCATTTAACTTTTGGTCCGCCCCATATTGTCCTTTTTTAAATTTCAAAATTCATGCAAAACACATCTTACTTCCAAAACACATGCTTGGTTTTCTAATTAAGCTGTCCCATATCCAGTGATCTCGCTAGTAAATTGGTTGAGCTTTCCAAATCTGGTAGTTGGCAAAGGGACACATTTTTTTTGTGTGATCTCAATTCATGTCAATAATGACCATTAGCAAAATGGAATGCTGAAACTGATTTCTTCAGTTATCTGATGGTCAAATAGTTCCTACCAAATCCATGTAGGATACTCAGTATTGTATCTTTCATTCTGTACAACGATGTACAATAGCAAAAACAAAGTCTTTATCGCAATTCTTTTGGGAATGACCGCATGAATTCTTATCACAAACATAGCATGACATTATGTCAACAGTATTAACTTGGTACCTCGCAGAAAATAACAAAAGAAAGAAACGTGACCACTTAATTTACGATAATTTTAATTACGTGAGTATAAACTTATACTTATGATTTAGTCATTACATTTTGAATCGTTTTCAAACCTCTAAATAATGTGACGGCCCCTAAGGTTCCAACAAGAGAACACTTATGTTTCTTCCCAGATGCTGGTTTCTCGGGTTTTCCGACAGCAATTTGGACTGCCAATGGTAACCAATAACCCTTTAACCTGGTCCGATCTTTCAATTAAAAAAAGGACTTTTTTGATAATATTACTCCTTGCTAGATGCAGAATATTGATATTACCTCCCTGCTATTTCATAAGTTGATATTACCCTCCTGAAAGTGTCTTTAAAGTGTTTTAAATGTGTCACTATAAAGTCAAAAGTGACACTTTCAGGGAGGAAATATCAACTTATGAAACAGCAGAAGAGTGATATTTGTTAGTCCCAAAGTCAGATCAAAGTAGAGGAGGTCCAGAAAGTAGAGACTCACATAAGAGTTCGTCTCTACAAAATTTGGTGCACTGTGAGTCACTCAAAAGCGCCTCTACAAGAACACACAACTCCCAGCAACACTAAACCATGAACGGGTTACAAACTGACAAACCAAAGAAAATACAAATACAACAAGAATCAGAAAATCGTTCTTCTCTTTACGTTCGCAGACGCTACAACGAGAAGGAACGGGAGCAAGAAAAAAAAACAAAGAGAGAAACTCCGGTTGGGGTGATCAAAACCGCCGGTTCTCAAGGCAAGATTCGCGCTAAATGTCGAACAGCCCCTAAGATCCAGCAAGTTCACACGAGAATTTCTAGAACACTCTAAGTCACCTTCGGATCACGCGGAATTCCCTTTGAGGAAGGGTGCACAGAGTGGCCGCATAAGGCTCTGGTGCTCTCGAATTTTTTGGTGAAACATGAAAATCTTCTCACTCTTCAAATGAAAGAGGAGACCTCTTAATAAAGAGAAAATCAGCACATATGCGGCCTGAGAAAGCTCATATCGCATATGCGTCATCCGACACCAAGCCGCAAGCATAGCCGTAAGCGCATGCGGCGCTGAAACCGCATGCGTCATCGTCGCCGTCGGTCATGCTGCACAGAGCTGTGCCGCCAACGCCGTCAAACGACAAAAGGAATAGTCACTTTGCACCGACACCCCCGCGCCGCATGCCGCCAACAGTCAACCTGGTCCCCTAAACTCGCTGGTCGCATAACACATGACCGCATAGCTCCTTGGCCGCATAGGGCCTGGACGCATAGCTCCTTGGCTGCTTAAGGCCTGGATGCATAGCTCCTTGGCTGCATAGTGCATTGGTCGCAAAGCTCCTTGACGCATGCGACCGAGCTAGCAACTGTGCATGCAACTCATGCATAAAAAGAGCGCATGAGTGTCATGCGACGATGTTGACATGCTAAGTGCAATGTGCGCCAACAAAGCACCATTTTGCACCCTTGAGCCCAAGTCTGAGTCCGAGTCGGGGCTTAGCTCCTAAGGGAAGCTTCCCAAAGGTGGTAAAAAAATAAATATTGTCATAATGGAGTTCATACTTAATCCCTCTAGAAAAGTCAACCCACATGGGCCACCATCCCCATGTGCATATAGCAATACTAAGCAAAGCTATATATTGAGACATACACAATGGTGGGTTTTTGATGTGGGACTAAAACTCCCAAAGCAAAATTGAAAACACCAACAATCTCCCACATATATCACTATATATGGTCGAGCATTCCTCATAGTGATTGTCCATCATGGATTAGGATAGATGTCGTCCACGACTTGAATCTTCCCGCATAGGTCAAACAACAGTACCATACAAAAATGAACTACGCCTTAAATTTTGAACCATAGATGATGTCATTCACACTCATACAATGACATCAGTTGTGCCTCCGGTCGCACATTAAAGGCCCTGTGCTAAACAGGTTTTGGTGTATCTATCTTGGGTGTCTACAAGTTTACCCTCAAGAGACGACCTATATCTCTGTCCATACACATAGGTGAGTTCTTCTAAGAGAGTTTAATCTTTCCCAGCATGAAGCCTTGCACTTTCGTGCCGTGCTACGCCGCTGTGACATGGCTCACAGCCGAGGTTAACTACCTCTTTTGGTGTCACCCACACTAGCATGAGGTCACTAGTCTCTTAGTAGTGTTGTACTACATCACAGCATGAAGCCTTGCGCTTTCGTGCGGTGCTACGCCGCTGCGACATAGCTCGCAGCCGAGGTTAACAACCTCATATGGTATTACCTACTGTAGCATGAGGTTACCGGTCTCTTAGTAGTGTTGTGCTACAACTCTCTACTTTTACAGCATTAGGCTACCTGTCTATTTGTGGTGCTACTGCCGCTGTGACAAGGCCTGAAGCCAAGGCTTTACATCTTTTATCTCATCGTGGTATCATGCCACTGTAGCATGGGATATAAGTCCCTTGTAGTGCTAAACTACTCGTGCTTCCTGCAACACACGCCGGACATTCACTCTGCCCGAGAACTCATCAAGGTGTCGAAACCACCCTTACACATGATTTGTTCTATATATATAATTATAAAGAATAAATAGTAGACCACAGTGGTTATGGGTACGTATCCCATTATATCCTGAAAGACTACCCACTGTATCTGATATTTTCCCAGTTAATGATCCTCCCTTGAACCAAAAGATAGATGTCTAGTAGATTTCTCTTTGAACTAACAACATAAAACTTAAGGGTAGGATTACAAAGACACAATATTAGAGATCCTTCAAGCCCATTTTACCTGTTGTGCCTTCGACTAGCTGGCGCTTGAGGCCTTTAGTGAACAGATCCGCCAGGTTCTCATGACTCTGAACATCCACCACTGCAATGACACCAGTCTTGATGAGATTGTTCAGTGCTCTATGCAGAAGCCGTACATTCCTCTTCTTACCATTGAAGAGATTATTAGATGCCACTGATACAGCTGTCTGGTTATCGCAGTATATCGGTACAGCCAGAATTTATGCACCAACCATTGGAAGATCGTACATGAGCTTCCGAAGCCACTCTGCTTCATCTGTTGCAGCTGCAAGTGCATAGAACTCAGACTCCAATGACGAGTGTGAGAGAATTGTCTGCTTCTTTGGCTTCCACGATATATCAGCTCCACCCATTAAAAAAGCATATCTTCCGGTGGATCTCTCGCTCTCTTCTTCTAAGCACCAACTAGCATCACTGAAGCCTTCTACCACTGCTAGATCTCTACTGTAGTAAAGTGCAAACTTCTGAGTCTTCTTAAGGTATCTTATCACCCTCTTCATAGATTTCTAGTGTTCCACACATGGGTTACTCATGAATCTACTCAGCATCCCTACGGCAAAAGCAATGTCAGGCCTAGGGGCATTCGTAGCATACATCAAACTCCCTCATGTACACACATTTATCAGTTTAGCTGACCTTGTAGCCATTTGATCTGATAACTTTGTCAAACTTCTCGTGCCACAATTGGGGAGCTTGCTTCAGACCATACAGAGATTTTACCAACTTTCACACTTTGTCTTTAAGACCTTTGACGACAAACCCTTCTAGTTGTTGCATATAAATCTCCTCAGTCAGTTCACCATTCAGAAATATTGTCTTGACGACCATCTGATGAATCACCAATCTGTGAATTATACCTAGAGAAATCAGCATCTTGATAGTAGTCATCCGTGCAATGGGAGCATAGGTGTCAAAATAATCAATCCTCTGTATCTGAGAAAACCCTTTGGCAACTAGCCTGGCCTTGAACTTGTCAACAGTTCTGTCTGCTTTCATCTTCTTCTTGAAGATCCACTTGCATCTGATGGGTTTAGCTCCTTCAGGCAGATCGACTAACTTTTAAGTATACTTAGAAGTTATCAAGTCATACTCGTCATTGACAGCCTCCTTCCAAAAAATAGTATTTTTGGTCTTCATTACCTCATCATAGGTAAGCGGATCAGCTTCCATATGATAGATAACAAAGTCTTATCCGAAGTCTTTCGGTCTCCTCACTCACTTTTCTCTCGGCTCAGCAGGTTCTGGTTCAAATATTGTCTCATCAACAATAACTTCTTCTTGGACTACTTCTCTCTGAGAGGTACTTGCCTCGTCTGTGCTAGCAATATTCTCCAGGACATCCACGAGAACAATATTCTTGTGCCTAGCAAAATTGTCTTTAAAGAATTCTACGTCGCGAGATTCTATGATATAATTTGATTCGATATCAAAGAACCTCCGAGCATCACTCTTATCAGCATAGCCAAGAAATATGGTCTTCGTAATTCTCGTTTCCAGCTTATGAATCTTGAGGTTTGGAAGCTTCACATATGGCAGACACCCCCACACTCGAATAATATTCAAGTTGGGTCTGACATTGAACCAGAGTTCATGAGAAATAATGTCAGATGTCGCGAACGATACTTTATTCAAAATAAACGTAGCCGTAAGCGCTGCTTCTCCCCAGAAGCACTTTGGAAGTCCTGATGTCAGCAATATAGAGTTCATCATCTCTGTCAGCGTCATGTTCTTTCTTTTTGCTACACCATTAGATTGGAAAGAATATGGAGCAGTCATTTTGTTGATAATTCCATGCTCTTTGTAGAATGATACAAATTCCAAGGAACGATACTCTCCGCCTTGATCGCTTTTGAGTCTAGCACATTGAGACCCGGTATCATTGGATATGGGAGGATGTGGAAAAGAAGGAAGCGACGCTTGAGAAGGTTCATATAGATGACAACGGAGCAGACATGTTCACAAAGATTTTTTCAAGGAAAAAGTTTGAGTACTGCAGGTGGATCGTCGGGATGACGACCCCCACCACATAGTTGGGAAGGAAGAGATTTGTTAGAGAATACCCCAGGGTGCGACGAGCGCCATCCATGTGTCAAAAAAGCTCGAAAAGTGTATCGAGCGCCGTGTATTGGAACATTTATGGTAAGCAAATATTATATTGGATTTCCATCTTTGACTTTAATTATATATTTATGATTGGATCTTTCATATATTAACTTTCCATGTAATCGGATTTCGAATTTACGGTAAGCTAATTTATGATTTGATTTCCATTAAATATATGATTGAATGTAATTGGATTTCCATAAATATTTTTGGGTTCCATTTATAGATTTCTATATAGAAACCCTAATTCATGCAAGGGTTTATATAAAAGCCCATGCAATATATAACAACATGAGAAAAAAATAAGGTAGAAAAAAAGGTGACAAGAGTGCCAATGCAACTTTGGAGTGGAGAAAGAAGGAATAGAGGTCGTTCAGAGAAGGAGAACAATTTGGGGTATTTCTCATTATATTTTTTCATCGTGGTTGTAATCTATTTTCTGTTCCAGAGAG
The DNA here is from genome assembly GCA_036927795.1 of Iris macrosiphon. NCBI lineage: Eukaryota > Viridiplantae > Streptophyta > Magnoliopsida > Asparagales > Iridaceae > Iris > Iris macrosiphon. Next base: position 144,510,032 of record JAYESA010000008.1, read on the forward strand.
TTGCGGTGATCCGTGTTGGATCGATAAGGAGCTTGTAGAGGGTGTAATCTCTTTATTCTATTAGTGGAGATTCTTCAGGGTTGGACTCCGATCGTCCCGTGATTTTTTCCATCTGGATTTTCCACGTAAAATCTATGTGGCTGCGATTTATTTTTTGTGTTTTTTGGTTTGTGTGTTTTGCTTGGTTCTCTCATAGGCACTCTCTAGTTTATGGAACAGTTTTCGCGTTTTGTTTCCAACAATGTGTAGGAGCTTCCCTACTTTCTTCTCATGATATAATCCAAATTCCTGAAGATAGGTTTATTTGCAAAAATAGATTATGTTTTTTTATGTTGGTTATAACACCATGGGTTGCAGTATCGGCCGACACCAATACTATGTTGGTATTTTGCCTTTGGACTAGTAAAGATAGTCCCACAATGGCTACACCACCAAGCGGGTATCTCAATATAATACTTTGTATGTGTTGAGATGTGCACATGGGGTGTGGTGGGGCACATGGGTGCCATGTGGGGGTGTTTTATTAGGAGAAAAAATGATTAACTCCTCAAAAAAAGCTTTTAAACTTTTTGTCATACTCTTGGATATTATTCCATAGGAGCTAAGCCCCAAAGGGGATTAGCGACTCGAACTCGAACTCAGGCTCAAGGGCGCAAAGTGGTGCTTTGTTAGAACACTTTGCACTTAGAGTCCCACATCTAAAAGAAGAGGAGAATGGGCTTCCATTATTTCCTATATAAAGAGCCCTCTAGCCTCATTTTGAGACAGCAAAAATTAAGAAAGATTAGTCCAAAGGAGTCCGTTCGAGTCATACAAAGAGGTGACTACGAGCGTTCCAGAAGTTCTCTTTTGAACTTGTTGGCTCCTGGGAGTATATCGTCGATAGAGGACGAATCTTGCTTTGAGCAACCGTGGTCTTCACGTCCCAACAAGAATAATTTTTTATCCTATCTTCATCTCCTTTCTTCTAGTTGTAAACGTTATTTTCCAATTACAACTGCGTTTGCAAGGAAGAACCTATTTTTCGTTCTTTTATTGTGGAAGTCGAAGAAGCAGACAATGTTCATCGATGGAATCTGAGTTCTAGGCACTGGCGACTGCAGCGGATGAAGCAAAGTGGCTTTGGGAGCTCATGTATGATCTTCTAGTGGTTGGTGCACAGATTTCGATGGTACCGATATGTTGCGACAACCAGGCGACTGCAGTAGTGGCATCAAATGACATCTTCAATGGTAAGAAGAGAATTTTATGCTTTAGGTGTCACACTCCGATCTCTCGCAAGAATCGGTCGTCCCCTCTAGGCACGAATTACCGCGCCAATGCTCCCGCAGGATGATCGTTTCCATCGGGACATGATGCCGCGCGAGCATCGAGTTAGCCCGTAAAAGGCATATACCGAAATGGTCGTTGATAACTAGTTCGCAGAGTCATCATAACAAAAACATAAAATAAACACAAGTATTGAATCCAAAATAAGCTCTTTATTGATACGAAGTAAGGATTACAAGCGGTCTTTACAATAAATATGCCCTTAGGCTTACAACTGAATCAAACACTCTGAATAATGATGTTTCCATACATTATATCTCATATATGTGAGCTCCAGGTCCGCGTACCACGCTCTAAGACGCCAAGTATAGTCCGGCGCCTCAATGCTTAAGCGATTTTCAAATCCGTACGAGTTCTTCCTACACCCTGCATGCAATCAGGTTGGGTATCAATACATTGAATGCACTGGTGTGTAGGCCTCTCGCCCATGCCATAAAATAAGCACGTTCATTAGTTATGTGCACCGACTGATTATGTTGTCTTTCTAGTCTTTTTCTTAGTATCAGTTTTATGGCAATATAATAAAAGTAATAATCGTGTCTGAGGCAAGAGTGTTGTACTATAATCAACTAAGTTCTTTCTTACCCTTTGGCCTTTCCTGTCATTCGCAACAATAAAATCAGTACTACGTAATAAAGAACATATATGCAAGTGTTATGACTATGTCTTTGTCTCAGACATGTTCTATTCGAACTATGTTATATACTGTGCATCCATTTTAAATATGCAAAGTTATGTGTATTATACTCTTTCTTGTTACTCCTCTTCTAAATGCAGATCGCCGCTATGCATGCATAATTTATCTATATGAAGGTCATTATCTCTGTTAACCATATTGGACATGATCAAGGATGGAACGACTGTCTTCCCAGCTCATTTGCGAGCCTTACTGGGCGTCCCAAACCATCCGACGAGTCGGCTGTCTTTTCAGGTCGGTAGGAAGCCTTGCTGGACATCCCGCACTCATCCGCTAGTTCTTCAGCTAGCGTATTACCAGGACTACACTAGCATTGTCCTCTCTATTCGATACGATTCGGATGCCTCAGCAATAGTGTCGAGGACTCTTCTCTACCTGGTGTGCAACCAGTTTTTCGTAGCCATGCAACTACTCCCTCACTTCCAATTATAGCCGAGAACTTCCTACTCGATTTCCCTTATCTGAGGATATCATCTCGGTTCAAACTTGCCGATGACTAAACTCGGATCTTTATTCCTTACGCAACTCCCTGATTAGAGACTGCCTTGGTGATCTGGATATCCCGAGTACTTTCCTTTCTCTTCCTAACTCGGAACGACTACTTGATAGTCTTTCTCGTCTATGTATGCAATATGATTATACTCTATCCAGGGTCATATTTTGTGCGATACGGTGCCTTAATATGAACTCAAAACTACTTTTATGGCACATATAAGAAACTACTATATTTTAACTTAATAAGCCCGATTACGCAAATAGCAAGTAAAATCTCCATGTTCTATACAATGATAAGGCAGGGTTATCTCCTTAGATATGTGTGTTCATCTCTTTTTATTATCATGCAAAGGTTATCGCTTGAAACTAGCATGTATCGTTCATTTTCTTAAGTGTACAGCTAAGCAAGGACAGGTTCACCTGGGCCACCCACCTTAGTGATGAATCGCATCGGTCGAGCGAGACTCCGAGCGTGCCTCTGGAAGTCTAAGTTTGAACTCCATTTGAAGGTCCAAGTCTGAATGTCTTTGCATCGAACAAGTCATCTCGCTGAGCAAGGCAGGTCGGTTCGCGATACTTGTGTCGTTTGAATCGGCCCTCCGGTTTGAGCGGAGCGGGTCGTTACATTAGGCACATGGCAGTGAATAATCTTATCAAGACTAGAGTTATTGTCGTGATTGATGTTCGGATCCAGGAGAATCTGGCTGATCCGTTCACCAAAGGTCTCAAGCGCCAGCTAGTCGAGGACACAGCAATTAAAATGGGCTTGAAGACATTATGATATTCTGTCTTTATAATTCTACCATAAAGTTTTATGCTATTAGTTCAAAGAGAAATCTGCTAGGCATCTAGTTTTGGTTCAAAGAAGGATCATTGACTGAGAGAATATCAGGAACAGTGGATAATCATTTGAGACATTGAGGGGTTACGGACCCAGAACCACTGTTGTCTACTATATGTTATCTGAGTAGAACATAATCCTGTGGGAGGATGGCTTAAACGTCTTAATGAGTTCTAGGACATTTGGAATGTCCGACGTGCTTTACAAGAAGCACGGTAGCACAATACTACAAGGGAGCAGAGAACTCCATGCTACAGTGGGTGACACCACCATAAGGTTCCTCGATAGGGTAATGCCTCGGCTTCGTGAGCCATGTCACAGTGGCGTAGCACCGCATATAGGCAGGTGGTCTAATGCTGTAAAATAAAGAGTGGTAGGCAGCACTACAAAGAGGCCGGTGTCCTCATATTATAGTGGTGTGACACTACCAAGAGGTACCTAGAGAGGGTTAAGCCTCGGCTACGCGGGCCACGTCACAGCGGCGTAACACCGAAAGAAAGTAAAAGGCTTCATGTTAGGTATTTTGGCACTACAAAGAGGCTAGGACCTCATCCTATAGTGGATGACACCACAATGTGGTGGGACCTCGGCTTTGGGCCATGTCATAGCGGAGTAGCACCGCAAGGAAGCGCAAGGTTTCATGCTAATGATTCTTTAAAAGAACTCACCTAGAGTGTATGGAAAGAGATATAGGCCGTCTCTTGAGGGTAAACTTGTAGACATCCAAGATACATACACCGAAATCAGGCATGCACAGGGCCTTTAATGTGCAACTGAAAGCACAATTGATTTCATTGTGTGAGTGGAAAGAATTACAGCTATGGTGAAGAATTCAAGGCTTATTCCATTCTTGTATCATATTGTTATTCGACCCATGCGAAAAGATTCAAGTCAAAACGATATCCTAATGCATGATGGACAGTCACTGTGGGGAACGCCCAACCCATATATTGAGATATGTGGAGGAATTATTGGTGTTTTTACCTCTAGACTAGTAAAGATAGTCCCACATTGGCTACCACCAAGTGGATATCTCAATATAATAGTTTGTATATGTTGAGGTGTGCACAGGAGGTGTGGTGGGACACATGGGTACCATATAGGGGTGTTTTATTAGAAAAAAAATGATTAACTCCTCAATGAAAGCTTTTAAGCTTTTTGTCATACATATTATTCCATAGGAGCTAGCGACTCGGACTTGGACTCGGACTCAAGGGCGCAAAGTGACAATTTGTTGGCGCACTTTGCACTTAGAGTCCCACATCGAAAAGAAGAGGAGGATAGGCTTCCATCCTTCCCTATATAAATAGCCATATTTCATCCTTTTGAGATACACCAAAAATTAAGAAAGATAAGTCCAAAGGAGTCTGTTCGAGTCATACAAAGAGGTAACTACGAGCGTTCCAGAAGTTCTCTTGTGAACTTGCTGGCTCCTGAGAGCATATCGTCGATAGAGAACGAATCTTGCTTTGAGCAACGGTGGTCTTCACCGCCCCATTAAGAATAATTTTTTAATCTATCTTCAGCTATTTTCTTCTAGTTGTAAAGATTTTGTCCCAATTGCAACTACATTAGCTAGGAAGAACGTATTTTTGGTTCTCAAGATCAGTAATCTAGATCAAGGTGTCTAAATGGGCGGGCGGCCCGGAACTCGCGCGCCATGGGCCCAGCCCGATCAAACCCGGTCTGGGCCGGCCTGGACCCGGTCAACGACCCAAACCGGCTCGGTCCACCTCCTCCGCGGATCCAGGCTGGGTCGACAAAATTGGCTCGTAAGCTCGGCCCGTGTGGTGCCCCGTTTCCCCTATTCGGGGAGCGCGGCTAAGAAATACAAGACGGTATCGTTCGATCGGGATAGATTGAAACAAGAGCCCATCCTCTTTATGGATTAGCTTCTTCGGAATCGATTTCCATATTCAGTAGACCGTGCCCCCGGGATCGACTTAGCGGCAGAGTCAGGAGGGACCTCTCCGCTGCATCTTTTGTTGCCTAGTTTTCGATGTCGCTTGTTGCTTTCGTGCTTTAAGTTGGTTTTCAGATTTGCTTGAGATTTCTTGAACAGTTTCGATAGATTTTATTGCTTTCGTTCATTGAACTGCACTTCAATTCCGATATTGGAAAGGGTGGAAGAGGTATTGATCAGCTGTTCGTGGCAATGCAGGTGAACCGGCAGTAGGCACCGCTCGAACGGACTCCTAAAGCATCTCTTTTTCTCTTCCTTCCAACTACTAAGTGAGTGGCTACCATCCCGATTATCTGTCCCTTCTACCAGCCTTCACATCTAAAATTTTGTATTCATGCTTGCCCTGATCAAACGATACCAAGTAATAACTAAAAGACTTCAAGATAATAAGGGAATAAACTTGGAAAATTATGCTTGTCAAATGAAACTTGTGAACGGTTACTTACTTACATGCTTGTTCGTTTGGAAAGTTCATCATAAGCATAAATATAAGTTAGAATGTATATTTCTTCTTAAAATTGTGCTATGTATAGAACTCATCTTGAATGCAATAAACTGAATAGGATGACTATGCAAAAGTATATCTTGCCCTGCTATTGCCATGCGCCTAATATTGCCCTGACTTGCCTCGATTGCTAACTTAGTGTACTGCGTTGATCACGGATAACTTGTGCACAAGGTATTGGTTCCTACGGACGGTCGTTGGGGCACCGGTACCGATTCCATTCTGACGGAACTCATGATAGTCGCCTGCTATAGGACGGAATGCCCTGCGACGTCCTGATCTATGCGTCGCACAATATTTCGTACTGAGACTAGCCCGTCCACTATGGCAACGTGCCAGTGATCCCCTTGTATATTTAAACCTGTTGCAACTAACTTTTGTCTTCTTGGCAGGGAAGGCATGGTAAGTATTGTACAGGTGGTTCAGACGGGCAGGTAAATGTCACCGAGCGGTGGCAGGTTATTTCATTGATTTCTATATCTATTGCTTGCTGTAAAATGAACTAAGGCAAGATAGAAAGACCACAACAAATATGCATGCTTTATTAAAACAACGTGTTGATTGGTATAGTTGGGTTAGCTTGCCTTCACCAGTACGTTTTGATGTACTGACCCTCGTTGAAACAGGTTCCCCGCGCTAAGGAGAATCGAGCGAGGAGCAGAAGTCAATCCCCCAATCCAGTCCAGCTGTAGGCACGCCTCGATCCGTGCCAACCTTTTGAAGTATTTTGAAGATAGAAGCTTGCAGCCAAGCAAATATACAGCTTCGTGGAAAGGCCGGCGTTCCGACCCAAGGTCTTATATTTTGAGTTTAGTAAGGGATGTAACGTACAGGACTGCTGTCTCATTTTGTGTCAGCACTTTTGTAAGCCCATAGAGGCAACCTTATGACTCAGTTCAAGGAGTTTGTAATAGATGTTCATATTATCAATAAAGAGAACTTTTCCATGCTTCAATCTATGTTTCAATTTAACTGCGTACTCTGAATATGTGCTCGCTATGCGAAAATAAATTATAAGGCCTTGTGCGGTGTGCAACATAGGCCGCACGGCAGTCACGCCCGGGGGACGACTATCGATTCCACGGAATCGGGGCATGATATGTTGGTATCAGAGCACAGCTTCAAAGTTCCTTTTTGACCCTTCGTACTGGAAAAGTTCCTTTAACGATAATCCCTATGCGAACTATTAAACTCGTTAAGGCCAAAATGAGATACGTTCATGCAATAAGTCCATAATACGTTATGATCATGATGTAATTTACCTTCTTTTCTGTCATGCCCCAGTCCCAAAATGTCAGGAACTAGGCCACGTGTCACTGGCCAGCTGACACGTCACTAAGGGCTTAATCCATTTTAATGGACCCAAAGGAACGTGCTACGCTGTCCTAGAATACTACAAGTATAAAAACAGGTAAATATATCTCATCCACAACAAAATGTCAGGAAAATAAGTGCTGAAATATATATAAAAACTGAGTCTGATAAAGACATAGTACAACTGATGGGTACGAGCCCATAACAAAAACTAATAATAACGCAGAAAAATAAGATAGACTAAGTAGCGTCTATCTGGGGAAAACAGCTCCATCTCCAGGTGACCAGGCTTCTAGGTTCAGGCAAACTCTGAGGGTGTCTCCTCTAGCTCCTCCTCGGTAGCAGATCTAGCCTCCTGATCAGGCCCGTATACCGTGGGATAGAAAGCCTCGTCTAAATCTGGCAGGGAACCAGGTCCTCAGAGGGACGTAACAAGATACAGGAAAATAACATGCCAGGTATAAAAATACTGAATTAAATAAATAAATACAGGGTGCTAACCATCTAAGTGAAATGCAAGTAAAGACCTCGTAGTGCGCATGGGAATGTGTAGGTTAGACATATGCTGACGTAATTCACCAATCGTGGTGACTGGCTAGTATATGTGTCATATGCCCCCTGACTCAAGGGCACTCTGCAATCGACCATCTCCGAGGAGCATGGTGCGAAGGTATAAAACATTTAAGGAGGGGGTGTCCCATACGTCTACTAGTTTTCTTTTCCACCCAATGTAACTAAATGTCAAGTCGTAATTTTTCCTGATTTTATGCTAATCCGTGATGCGGGTCACACGTACTGGTAGCTAATCAAATACGCAGCTCGCATCCCAATATATATTGCAACCTTGTTGCGTGTTCCCGTGATAGGGTCTAGGAGAATATCAGGATATCCTCAGTTGTTGGTGGGTTTGTAAAACTAAGTTAATTATACTAATTGTCAACATGTCAGTTGACTGTACCTGAGGCAGTCTCAGGTACTCATAGTTATATGAAATTCAGAAACAAGAGCATATAACAATATTAGAATTTAAACAATAAACTTGGCAAGGTATACTTGCCTACTCCCTGATAGTATTGAAACCCTGATCTCACAGTCAGGTTTGAGGGTGCTTGTGACAGGGGGTCACTGGCTGTGCTGGAGTTATTTTCTGTTAAAATATACAGGGTTCGTGAATATCATGGGGATAATATAGAAGCATAATCATATATATACTTATATACATATATGACAATATATGTATAATATAGGATACTCATATATATATAGAGTATATATATACATATAGATATAGTATATAATATATATAATATTATATATAGATAGTATATACATATACATAGATATATATACATATATATATATATAAGAAATTGAAAGACAGTGCAGGAAATGTAAATATACATATATATGCTATATTATCCAGCACTATATTATATAGTATATATTTATATATAGATAATATATATATATAGATATAAAATGAAATGACAGTGCAGAAAATATATATATATATATATATATATATATATATATATATATATATATATATATATATATATATATATATATATATATATATATATATATATATATATATATATACTGTATTATACAGTACTATATAGTATATATTATATATAGATAATATATATATATAGATATAAATGAAATGACAGTGCGAGAATTATAAATATACATATATATGTATAGGCTGTATTATCCAGCTCAATATTATATATAATATTGTATATTATATATATAGATATATATATATAAAAAGAAATGGCAGTGCAGGAATATAAATACGTACTGTATTATCCAGTACTATGTAGTATATATTATATATATATAGATAATATATATATAGGCAATAAATGAAATGACGGTGCATAAATATATACATATATATATATATATATATATATATATATATATATATATATATATATATATATATATATATATACATATGCTGTATTATCCAGCAATAATTATTTGTAATAATATAATATATATATAACATATAAATAATATGTTATATAATATTATATACATATAATATATATAACTATGTATATATATAAATATATGAATACACATATTTATATATATATATATATATATATATATATATATATATATATAAAACAGAAATAAATGCATATATATATATATATATATATATATATATATATATATATATATATATATATATATATATATATATATATATATATATATATATATATATATATATATATATATATACTTATTATTACATAATATATAACATATAAAATAATATGTTATATATATATAATTATATACACATGTATATATATATACATAATATATAATAATAATAATATATTATATAGTATACATATACTGTATTTAATATACTGTATTTATATAGTATATTAAATATAATATCTATTATATATTATTATATATATAGATATACATATATATATACATATATATATACATATATACATACATATATACATACATATATGGTTTTATACTATTATACGTATATATAGGGTTTAGGAGTATACCTACTGACAGGTGGGACCTAGGGGTCGTCGACGGCGGGAGGACGGCGGCGGAGACGGCCGGAGGTGGCCGGAGGAGTAGCAACAGCAGCAGTGGCTGCTAGCAGCAGCAGCAGCTGCAGCAGCTTGCTGGGGCTGCCGGCGGCGGAGCAGTGGCGGAGGAGGGGGAGCAGTGGCGGAGGCGGCGGTGCAGGCGGAGGGTTCGACGGAGGGAGGAGTAGTGGTCAGGTTGGTGGTGGTGGCGGAGGTCCACGACGTCGGTGGCGGTGGCTGGAGGCGACCGGAGGTGGAGTGGCGGTTAGGGTTAGGGGTAGCCGAGGGTTGCTGCGGGGGCTCTAGCCGGCGGAGGAGGCGTCATGGGGCGGTGAGAGGGTGGTGGTCGTGTAGAGGGGGTCGGGGAGGAGGTGGTGGGAGTGGTTCGGGTGGTGGTGGCTGCTGTGGTTTGGTGGTCGGGGAAGTTGCTGTGGGAGCTCCGGGTGGCGGGGCGGGCGGCCAGGGCGGGGCTCCGGTGGTCGGGAAGGAAGGCAGGGAGGTGGCGAAGGGTTGGCCGGAGGTTAGGTCGGAGGCGGTGGCCGGTGGTCGGTGGTGGCTCTGAGGAGTCCGGGAATGAGGGGGGTCGGGTTTTATAGGTTAGGGCCAATGGCATTAGGTGTAAATAGGGGGAAGTTTGGGGGTGTTTTGGTAATTTTAGGTTTTAGGATATTTTTAACAGATTTTTCTGGATACTTAATGCCACATGTAGGTGTTAGGGTTAATAGCCAATGAGGTTATGCCACCTCACATGTATTTTGCATAAAAACCCTTGTAATTCCATAATTTGCATAAAAGTCCTAAAATTTGTATTTTGTGCAATTACGCAATTTGTCTGAAAAAAATACGTGGTTCCTAAAAATACAGAATTGTACAGAAATAAGGGGGAAAGCTGGGGAAATGTTTTGGGAAGTGTGGGGGTGAGCCTGGGCAGGTGTTGGGCCTGGTTTCTGAGTGATACAGATCACCGTATTTATTAATTAATAAATACTGCGTACGATGTTCACTAATTATTTAGGGGCAGTTAGGATCATAATTTTTCTACGGTGTCAATACACTAATTGTAGTATAATTAGAGTAGAATATTATCGTATTTTTGTTTGGGCAAAACAGGTACAGGTTGGGCCTCAAATCTCTAGGGGTACAGAGATGAGTAAAGAGCAGAAAATTAAATAGGAATTAAATACGGACTTTTGTAACGATATTTGTGCGTCTCAAACGAGGCTCATAATAAAACATCTGAGAGTTGCACAAAATTCAGGAAAATAGTTTAACAAGTCTAGGGCAGGTATGTGAATTTTGTTTAGGGTTAACAGCTAGTGTAATGCCCTAATTAATTGTGTAATGAACAGGTGCACAATCAATAGAATATATAATAAATAAATTTTTAAAAAGTTGCAATATTTCTAATTTGTCAAAACTAATCCTAATTTAATAAAATCTGGTCGAGGGAGTTTACAATCTACCCTCCTTAGAATATTTCGTCCTCGAAATAAAAACAAACATATAATGAGAATGAAAGATTGATTTAGGACATAAAATGATTACTGAAGATTGATTTTGAAATATTTGGACATACCCTGATTTGGAAATAGATGGGGATAACGCTGTCGAATATCCTCTTCTCGTTCCCAGGTTGATTCACCTGGCGCATGATGTCTCCATGCAACACGAACGAGAGGAATAGTCTGGCCTCGCAACACTTTCTCGCTACGGTCCAGGATCTCTACAGGCTCCTCCTGGTACGATAAACTCGGCCCGATGGTGATCTCTGAATAGTCCAGCACATGACTCGGGTCTGGAATGTACCTCCTCAACTGAGATACGTGGAAGACGTCATGTACTCCCTCCAAGGTCTGAGGTAGAGCTAGTCTGTAAGCAACTTCTCCGACGCGCTCTAGCACATCGAAGGGTCCAATGTACCTTGGACTCAGCTTTCCTCTTCCTCCAAATCTTATAGTTCCTGGGGTAGGTGAGATCTTCAAGAACACATGCTCTCCCACTTGGAACTCTAGAGGTCGTCGATGAATGTTGGCCCAGTGCTTCTGTCTGTCTTGTGCAGCTCGTAGGTGTCCCTGGATCTTCTTTACTTTCTCCACCGTACGAACAATCAATTATGGTCCCAAGATCTGTCTCTCGCCTACATCGCTCCAGCATACTGGAGAACGATATTTCCTGCCATACAAAGCTTCAAAGGGAGCCATTTGAATGCTCGCTTGATAGCTATTGTTGTAGGAAAATTCCACCATGTGTAGATGATCCTCCCATGATCCGCTGAAATCAAGCATGCAGGCTCTCAGCATATCTTCAAGTGTCTGGATGGTGCGCTCTGACTGGCCATCTGTCTGTGGATGATACGAGGTGCTGAACTTGAGACGGGTACCAAGACTTTCTTGCATACTTTGCCAAAAGTAGGATGTAAACCTCGTATCTCGGTCAGATATTATGCTGACTGGTACTCCGTGCAGACGCACGATCTCCTTCATGTACATGTCCGCCAAAACTTCTGTAGATTGTCCGACTCTGAAAGGTAGGAAATGAGCAGCCTTGGTGAGTCTGTCTACAATCACCCATACAGCATTACGACCACTAGGACTTCTTGGAAAGCCCGTAACAAAGTCCATCGTAATATGTTTCCATTTCCACTCGGGTATTGGGAGGGGTTAAAGTAGACCGACAGATCTCTGATGCTCAGCCTTGACTTGCTGACACACCAGGCATTTAGCCACAAAGCGTGCTATCTCCCGCTTCATTCCATGCCACCAATAATATTGTCGCAGATCTCTGTACATCTTTGTGCCTCCTGGATGTATAGAGTATGTTGAGCTATGAGCTTCTGACATCAGCTCCTCACAAAGTTCTTCATTTGGAACATAAAGACGATCACCACATCTTAGAGTCCCATCTTCGTGTATGCGACATCCTGTCTGAATTTCAGCCTCTGTTCTTTGTCGAAGCCTCTGAAATCTTGCATCTGTTGGTAGAGCAGCTTTGATTCTTTCGACCAAGGTTGATTGCAGCTGGTAGTTTGATAGTTGGCCGTCAAGTCCTGGCATAATGACCTCTATTCCCAACTTTTCAAGATCTCTCAGTAGACCTGGTTGGGTGATCATAAAGAATGCCGAGGGTCTTCTGCTTAGAGCATCAGCTACCACATTAGCTTTCCCAGGATGGTACTGCAGATCAATCTCAAAATCCGTCATTACTTCTAGCCATCGTCTTTGTCTCAGATTTAAGTCTTTCTGAGTGTAGACATATTTCAAGCTCTTGTGATCGGTAAAAATCTCCACTCGTTCGCCGTATAGATAGTGTCTCCATAGCTTCAGGGCGAAGATGACTGCGGCAAGCTCCAGGTCGTGAGTGGGGTAATTCTTCTCATGAGTCCTCAGCTGTCTTGAGGCATAAGCTACAACCTTCTCATGTTGCATTAAGACACAACCAAATCCTTTTTCGGATGCATCGCTATAGATTACGAAACCTCCGGATCCAGATGGTATAGTCAAGATGGGGGCTGTAGTCAGACGCTTCTTCAACTCATCAAAAGCTGTCTGGCATTCCTCAGACCATATGAACTCCTGCTCCTTGCGGGTAAGACGAGTAATCGGCTCCGTGATTCTTGCAAAGTTTTCTACGAACCTCCGGTAATATCCGACAAGTCCTAGAAAGCTTCTCACCTCTAAGACGTTGGTTGGGTTTGGCCATGTCTCCACAGATGAAATCTTTGCTGGGTCCACCGAGATGCCTTCTCCTGTGATCATGTGTCCTAGAAAAGCGACACGATCAAGGAAGAACTCGCACTTGCTCATCTTAGCATAAAGGCTCTCTCGTCTCAGCGTCTCTAGCACTAGTCGCAAGTGCTCTTCATGCTCTTCGTGGCTCTTTGAATACACCAGAATGTCGTCGATGAAGACTACCACGAACTGGTCCAAATATTGGTGGAAGACTCAGTTCATCAGGTTCATGAATACGGCAGGTGCATTAGTTAGTCCAAAAGGCATCACCAGGAACTCGTAATGACCATAACGAGTCCTGAATGCTGTCTTTGGAATATCTTCTCTCCGTACTTTGACCTGATGATAGCCTGATCTCAAGTCTATTTTTGAGAATACCACGGCTCCTGTCAGTTGATCGAACAGGTCGTCAATCCGCGGCAAGGGGTACTTGTTTTTGATTGTCAGAGCGTTGAGGGCTCTGTAATCAATACACATTCGATATGTCCCGTCCTTCTTTGGTACAAACAGCACTGGTGCTCCCTAGGGTGATGCACTAGGACGAACAAATCCTTTGATCTGAAGTTCCTCCAGTTGAAGCTTCAGCTCGTCAAGCTCCTTCTTCGCCAGTCGGTACACATTGGAGGATACTGGTGCAGCTCCGGGTATCAGCTCAATAATTGTAAACTCCCTCACCCAAAATAGGTATTTTGTGTATATTTTATATTATTATATTTATTATAGATGTTGAATTTATTTAGAGTATTCTCTTAGTTAATTAGAAAATAAATTTTTTAGTATATTTACTTATATAAATATTTATTTAGAATTATTTTTAGGCTATTTTAGATTATTGGGATTTTTCCATAATTTTTAGTTAATTAAAAACTAGTAACACTAATTTTTTAGAACTTTGAAGAATTTATTTTATGTTCAAACTTAAATAAAAATATTTCAAAATTTTATTTTAGGTTCTAAATAGTCAAATATATTTTTTAAAATTTTCTGGGAATTTTCTGAATACTTTTAGTATTTATTGGGAGTTATTTAGACTAATAACTAATTTTTAGGACTTGTAGAATTTATTGTGCAAGCCCAGGAATATAGAATGGAACCACATTATTTTCTAGGGTTTATAATATTATTATATATTTTCTGGAATTATTTCAGAATTTTTGGAATAATTTTAGTATTTAGTTTTAGTTAAATGGATAAAACTAATGTTTAGAGCTTCTCCTAATTATAGTAGTAAACTTATGAATATAAAATTATCCCAAATATTTTTCTAGGGTTTATAGGTTCAAAATATATTTTATGTAATTTTTTCAGATTTTTATGATTATTTTTAATATTTATTTGGAGTTATTTAGATTTAAAATGGCTTAAATAATGTTTTGATAAAGGCAAATCAAAAACAAATAATATAACAAAAACCATTCAATCAGATTTTGACACGTGTCAGCCTATAAATATCCATTCAGCCGTAGGTATATCCCTATATATATATATATATTATTATAACCCTAATTATCCTATTATTTTAGAGAGAGATTTTGGAGGATTAACATCTAGGGTTCCTTCATCTTCCACAAGCCATTGCGCATAGCTCCGGACTCTAAACGAGATCTAGTTTCTTGCGTTAGAAAGATATTGAGGTTAGCTTTCTGATTACATAATTTATTTTACGAAATTATGAGTATTAAATTCTGGAAAATTCGTAGAGCACAGCATGTCCGAAAATAGACGTATTTCAATATTTTCGCGATTCTGGGAGAACCAGGAATCAGAATCATGAACCGTTTAAAGTTTCGGAAAGATAATGTCGAGATCATTGACATATGTTTTTCCCAGAATTTAATTCGAAGTATTTATATACTATTAATTCTGTAGAACTTCTAGGTTAGAATTTAACCATCGGTGCACAATACAAAATTTGTATGTGCCATAATTCCCAAACGAAATTGAATTCGGACGAGCCGTAGATTCTAGCATATTTTTGACGCTAAAATCTACAGGAAATCATGCATGAAAGTTGAGTTTGTGTCGGTTGACTTTTTGGTCAACAGATCGCCTCGATTTGTGTGCCATGAGTCTCGAGTTGATAAAATTCAGTTTCTTTGGACAAAATTTAGAAATTAACATAAAAATCAGATTAATAAGATTAAAATAGGATTTTAGATTAATTATTCTAGAATTAAATAAATTAAAATAAATTATCTTTTGACGTGATAAATTTGTAATACATAGGCTATTTGGACTGTGACTTGGACTCTGATTCATACCAGCAGCAGGACCCTAGGCAAGATACCTTGCCAAATTGCTTACAGTATTTTGCATGCTTAGTATATTTCTGTATATTTATTGCATCTCTGTTATTTATTGCATGTGTAGTTCCTTTCAGTCATTACTATATATTAGATATGTTGACACACACTTGACACTTAGTATCATGAGAGGACAATCATTAGGCGTATGGGCTTTTAACCACTCTGGTAAACCGTAGTATATAGTTCGCACTACGGGCGTGTGTCGCGCTGGTCGCTACCCCAGAGGTATGTCAATTTCTGTAGAGTCTCGTTGGTCGCTACCCCAGAGGTATGTCGATTTCTGATGTCCTTTGACGGGTGTGTGAGTTGTGAGGCTTAGATCGAGTAGCCTACCCTTGTCCATACGTCAAAAAGTTGTCCTCATTTACATTCATATAGATTATCTTGTACAGCGTACTTATTTATTTTCAAATAATATGCATGTTTACTGTATTCAAATTGGCTCGTATTTTATGTATCTTGTTACGTCCCTCTGAGGACCTGGTCCTCTGTCAGGTGTATTTGTTCTTGAGTAATTGTAGGAGCGCAGATTTGGATGATTACTTGTGTTGCGAGGATGTCTTCTCTTCGAGCCCATGGTCGTTAGCTGGTATTCCTATATTGTATTTGTTGTGTTGTACTTTTCCATTCGAGTTGGTAGTCGATTTATTTCCATCCAACTATCATCCTTAGATATTTATGTTGAGATCTAGTTATATAGATGCTGGTTATAATTTATATATAATTTTCGCGGATGAGATTTAGATTATACCCTGTGACTTGTGATACATTTTATACCACTTGTGGATTGATATTCATATTACAGCGTACGTGTGGATTTTGGTTTCCATATATTGGAGTTGCCATATCCATGCGGCTGGCATGCTTACGTGTCCTAGTCCTACGTATTTTTGGGAGTGGGGCGTGACATGTTTTTGTGGCGGCCCATGCAGGTCGAGAGCATATTGTCTCGGTTACGTTACTGTACCAAACAAGCCTGCACCTAGGACTAGAGTATAGGATCTCATCCATAATTGACTATGATTCATCTTCCTCCTCTCTGTTCTATTCGAACAATTGTATCCTGCTTGATTCATGTACTTCCCTAATAAGTTTCTTGAGTATATATAGCCTTCTGCTAGAATATAGGAACTCATGTTATTAGGATGATAATTAGAGTAGCACACCTATTAAGAATACAACGAGAATATAGACACACCACTAAGTTTAGAATATCTAGTGAACCCTAGAATTCCTTATCTTTAGATTGGTATACCATTACCCCTTGATGTATTAAGAAGACTTGAGAGTAGTATAGACACTACTAGAGATAGTTAGAAGTTTTACCATAATGTTTGACCCTAGTATTGAGGAACCAATGGAGAACCAATATTGAACATTAGGACTGAACCTAACCTTCATAATTGGATAGTATTGGAGAACTATAAAACTTAGATCATTGTCTTATTATTAGTAGAAAGCACCTTAGGAAGCCTAGAGGAATGTAATTAACACTTTTTTCTTGATCATACCTCGAACATAGCAACTAGCATACCACTTCCCCTTAGAAAACCATGATGCTATCTAGAGCCCCTATTTTAATTTCATATGTTGTTCCTCTGCGACCTTAACGTTCACTAGATGTGCGACGACTAAAAATTACGTTCTTCTTTTCTTCCTCTTTCAACTCGTGCCATCTGACACTTCTGATTATAGACCAAGTGATTTTATTCTATTTTAGGATATATATAGCTTGCTAGGATTTTGGTTGTTACTCTTAAATTTTTGAATTATGTGATTGGTAATTAGAACTTGACAGTTTAAGTTATTATTGTAGATTATGACCTAATGATTACCCCTTAGTTTTAAGTCGCGTAACTTGTACCCCACCTCAATATAAGTTATATCTCCTTTTCCCTTGAGGCTAGAAACTCTTCTATCCTTACTATTGACACTTGTTCTATAAGCACTATGACTAAGGCTTAAGACGACCATGACCTATATAATGCAATAGGAGACCCTAATAAGAGTTTCTGTTTTATGTATATGTGCAAGATTATTTTGTAGGATCCTCTTAAGACTGACACAGTATTAGTTTAATTGTTTTAAGTTGGGTAGTATGCCTCACAACCTAGTATCACATAGTCCACTTGACCCATTAAGGTAGTGTAACTGAATGACATTAATTGCATGCTAGCAAAAGACGATAATATTTATTCAGACGATAGAATTTAGAGGTCCTTGCCCCTATTTGGTCGACCAGCGACTTAGACAAGGAGGTTGTATGATAACTGTAGGGATTGTAGAGTCTTTTATTATTGTTGCTTAGTTGTTTTTGTTTTGTGAACTTGAATTAATTTTACCTCCTTTCATCATCATCTAGCGTACTTATATTTGCTGCACTACCTTGACTTATGCTGCTATTATAGCCTAGTTTTGCAAGCTTACTCTTTTATCGAGCTTAATCATGAGATATGTATTATTGGGGACGCCTACTAATACATTGTCTAATCAGAATCAGTGCATTATGGTCTGATCAACCATAGTGCGCTTGATTCGCCCTTCACAATGATGCTTTACGTGGATTGAGATATATAGTTGACTAGTAGACACATGTACTTGCCCTCTAGATATGTCTGAGCGTATCGTATCTGCTACATAACTGTACTAATACGAGCATATGAATAGGAATTACCAAAATAGGACTTCAATCCACAACTGCTTTGACAATTTCTATTTGAATTCTTTAAACGTCTTGATCCCGATACTTCTATTCTATTACCTCGCCCTTGAACTCTTTATTATTGATCTCCGTCTTTCCTTATTTCGGAAAGACGAAACCTCGTGCTTGGCATAAGTTTGATACACAGAGAGTACTAGATATACCCCATAGGCCGATCACATACTTGAGGATTATTTTTTCGTAATTAAGGACATATCATATATGATATAATCGGCGTTGAAGTTTTGAGGATTGAATGACATGAGTAAATAAATTAAGGAATATTTTTCTTAAAGTATATAGCCTTCTGTGATAGAAGGGTAAACTCTAAGTTGGGTAGCAGTGCATTGGCAACTCGAAAGGAATTTCTTTTAGATTGTGATCGAGTAAGATTAGATTGGGAGAGGTTCAAGCCATTTTAATTTTGAGAATTTTAGAAGAATGACTAAGATGATGAGGATTAATGAATTTTAAAAATCTTGATATTGAGGACCCAATATTTATACCTTAAGTACATAATTTAAATTTTTTTTGAGTATTGAAGGTAAAATCATCAATTTGAATTTGAAGGATAAATATATAATTTCAGACTTGAACATTGGTGGACTGCATTTAAATTATTTTTCAATTTGATGATTTAAATTAAGAATTAAAATTTGACGGTTGGACTACCTATTTGAAATATTGAGGATGTGAATAGAATTTAAAAAGTTGAAGAATACAAAAATTTATAAGTGAAAATAGGAATAATATTGGACTCGAATTACTTCTAGAGGAGATTATGATAGTTGGAGATCGTGAGGTAAAATTTGATATGGGTTATTTAAATCTTGAAGATATTATATAGATTCAATTTAAATTTGGATATTTATGATTTGAAAAAGTGAGAAGAGATTACAATAGGTTAAATTTTGATTTGAACAATGATTATCTTAATTTTGAAATGATCGCGATAGATTTGAATAGATTTTATTATTTAAATTTTTGGAAGAGATTGCTATTGACGTACCTTATGTACGAATGTGAAGGATTTAACAAATTATGTCTTATTTTAATTTCGAGGACGAAATTGTTTTAAGTTGGGTAGATTGTAAACTCCCTCACCCAAAATAGGTATTTTGTGTATATTTTATATTATTATATTTATTATAGATGTTAAATTTATTTAGAGTATTCTCTTAGTTAATTAGAAAATAAATTTTTTAGTATATTTACTTATATAAATATTTATTTAGAATTATTTTTAGGCTATTTTAGATTATTGGGATTTTTCCATAATTTTTAGTTAATTAAAAACTAGTAACACTAATTTTTTAGAACTTTGAAGAATTTATTTTATGTTCAAACTTAATTAAAAATATTCCAAAATTTTATTTTAGGTTCTAAATAATCAAATATATTTTCTAGAATTTTCTGGGAATTTTCTGAATACTTTTAGTATTTATTGGGAGTTATTTAGACTAATAACTATTTTTTAGGACTTGTAGAATTTATTGTGCAAGTCCAGAAATATAGAATGGACCCACATTATTTTTTAGGGTTTATAATATTATTATATATTTTCTGGAATTATTTCAGAATTTTTGGAATAATTTTAGTATTTAGTTTTAGTTAAATGGATAAAACTAATGTTTAGAGCTTCTCCTAATTATAGTAGTAAACTTATGAATATAAAATTATCCCAAATATTTTTCTAGGGTTTATAGGTTCAAAATATATTTTATGCAATTTTTTCAGATTTTTATGATTATTTTTAATATTTATTTGGAGTTATTTAGATTTAAAATGGCTTAAATAATATTTTGATAAAGGCAAATCAAAAACAAATAATATAACAAAAACCATTCAATCAGATTCTGACACGTGTCAGCCTATAAATATCCATTCAGCCGCAGGTATATCCCTATATATATATATATTATTATAACCCTAATTATCCCATTATTTTAGAGAGAGAGAGATTTTGGAGGATTAACATCTAGGATTCCTTCATCTTCCACAAGCCATTGCGCATAGCTCCGGACTCCAAACGAGATCTATTTTCTTGCGTTAGAAAGATATTGAGGTTAGATTTCAGATTACATAATTTATTTTACGAAATTATGAGTATTAAATTCTGGAAAATTCGTAGAGCACAGCATGTCCGAAAATAGACGTGTTTTAATATTTTCGCGATTTCGGGAGAACCAGGAATCAGAATCATGAACCGTTTAAAGTTTCGGAAAGATAATGTCGAGATCATTGACATATGTTTTTCCCAGAATTTAATTTGAAGTATTTATATACTATTAATTCTGTAGAACTTCTAGGTTAGAATTTAACCATTGGTGCACAATACAAAATTTGTATGTGCCATAATTCCCAAACGAAATTGAATTCGGATGAGTCGTAAATTCTAGCATATTTTTGACGCTAAAATCTACAGGAAATCATGCATGAAAGTTGAGTTTATGTCGGTTGACTTTTTGGTCAACAGATCGCCTCGATTTGCGTGCCATGAGTCTCGAGTTGATAAAATTCAGTTTCTTTGGACAAAATTTAGAAATTAACATAAAAATCAGATTAATAAGATTAAAATAGGATTTTAGATTAATTATTCCAGAATTAAATAAATTAAAATAAATTATCTTTTGACGTGATAAATTTGTAATACATAGGCTATTTGGACTGTGACTTGGACTCTGATTCATACCAGCAGCAGGACCCTAGGCAAGATACCTTGCCAAATTACTTACAGTATTTTGCATGCTTAGTATATTTCTGTATATTTATTGCATCTCTGTTATTTATTGCATGTGTAGTTCCTTTCAGTCATTACTATATATTAGATATGTTGACACACACTTGACACTTAGTATCATGAGAGAACAATCATTAGGTGTATGGGCTTTTAACCACTCTGGTAAACCGTAGTATATAGTTCGCACTATGGGCGTGTGTCGCGCTGGTCGCTATCCCAGAGGTATGTCGATTTCTGTAGAGTCGTGCTGGTCGCTACCCCAGAGGTATGTCGATTTCTGATGTCCATTGACGGGTGTGTGAGTTGTGAGGCTTAGATCGAGTAGCCTACCCTTGCCCATACATCAAAAAGTTGTCCTCATTTGCATTCATATAGATTATCTTGTACAGCGTACTTATTTATTTTCAAATAATATGCATGTTTACTGTATTCAAATTGGCTCGTATTTTCTGTATCTTGTTACGTCCCTCTGAGGACCTGGTCCTCTGCCAGGTGTATTTGTTCTTGAGTAATTGTAGGAGCGCAGATTTGGATGATTACTTGTGTTGCGAGGATGTCTTCTCTTCGAGCCCATGGTCGTTAGCTGGTATTCCTATATTGTATTTGTTGTGTTGTACTTTTCCATTCGAGTTGGTAGTGGATTTGTTTCCATCCAACTATCATCCTTAGATATTTATGTTGAGATCTAGTTATATAGATGCTGGTTATAATTTATATATAATTTTCGCGGATGAGATTTAGATTATACCCTGTGACTTGTGATACATTTTATACCACTTGTGGATTGATATTCATATTACAGCGTACGTGTGGATTTTGGTTTCCATATATTGGAGTTGCCATATCCATGCGGCTGGCATGCTTACGTGTCCTAGTCCTACGTATGTTTGGGACTGGGGCGTGACAATAATGAACTCTACTTCTCTGTCAGGCGGTAGGCCTGGCAATTCTTCTGGAAATACGTCTGCGAATTCTGCTACAATAGATGGGAGTGCTGTCTCCATCGCCATGTAAGCTCTAGGAGTCTGGTCTACTCCTTGCTCGATGGTGCCTCGAACGTATTCGAACTCCGGGTGATCTGGAGGTCTAAAGATAACACTTCCCTTTCGGCAGTCTAGGACAACATTATTCTGGCTTAGCCAGTCCATGCCTAAGACAACGTCAAAATTTGGCATTGGAAGTACCAAAAATCGCGCTTTTAGTCCTCTACTACAAACGACTACCGGGCATATTTCAATAATGTTGATAACTGGAACAATGCCTCCTCCAGTAAGTATCTTCCAACACTTAGACAGTGGGGAAGTGGATAGTTTGTGCATGGCTACAAAGTTACTAGATATGAAAGACAAAGTAGCCCCGGAATCGAATAATGCGGTTGCAGGTAATGATGCAATTAAAATGATACCTGTAATGGTTTCTCCTTCTGGCTCTTCTGGAACTGCAGCTAAAGTAAAGGTCTGCCCGTGCCTTTGCCCTCCAGATTGTTGTCTGGCCTTGAACTGGGCCTCCTGGGTAGGCAAAGGTGCTCCTCTCTGATATCCTCCAGATGTGGAGGATAGCATCTTCTGGACTTGTGCTCCTACCTTCTGCCCTTGCTGAGGTGCTGCATCTCTGCGTTGTGGACAGTCTCTGGCCATATGATTTTTAGCTCCACATAGCAAGCATAATCCTAGCTTCTTTCTGCAGTCATTGGCAAAATGCCCCTTCTTGCCACAAAAGTGACAAGTCGGGAGCTCCTTCTTCTGATAGGGTCCCGTCATCTGCTGCGTCTGATATTGTGGACGACGGATAGGTCCTCCTGCTCCTTGCTGGTTTTTGGCCGGGAAGGTTGGATTCGGGCGTCTTGTTCCACGGCCAATTGCTTCTTGCACCCTTGCTTCTGTAAGAACCTCCTTGTAGGAGATCCTTGACTGCGCCGTCGTATATCTCTGGAGCTCTGGGGTGAGGCCGCGGTGGAATCTCTTGGCCTTCTTCAGCTCGTTCGGTATCAGCATGTCACCGAATCGACTCAGTCGGCAGAACTCTGCATCGTAGGCATCTACGGACATATTCCCTTGTTCCAGGTGTAGGAACTGAGAATATAGGGCATCTTGGACTGTTGCGGGGAAGTACTTGGCATTGAAGTGCTCCAAGAATTGTTGCCAGGTCTGGTCTTTGCCGACGCTATGCTCTATGGATTCCCACCAGTGATGGGCGTTGCCGAGAAGTTGGGCCCTCACGGCAGTCATCCATAGGTCAGGGGAGAGTTGTGATCCTTCCAGCAGAATTTCGGTGTTGGAGATCCAGTCGAAGATCTCCTCTGGAGTTTCGCTGCCTTTAAAGGTCCTCGAGCTCATCTGGTGGAAACCTTTGACTGTGCCCACTGGTTGGACAGGTGTTGGTGCCGGGGCAGTGGTTCTCTCCAAGGCCGTCATCAAAGTCTGTCGCAGAGCTTCAGTCTGTTGCCACTGAGACTGTCTCAGGGCTTCAGTCTGTTGCCACTGGGTCTGCAACATAGTTTGGAGGAACTGGAATATTTAAGACTGTCCCTCAGGTTGTGGCATCAGAGCAGGAAGGGCTGGAGGTTGAGGCAAAGGTGTCTCCGCCTGCGGTGTTGGTGTTGTCTCCTGGCTATAGTTCTGGTGATTGGACGGGGTTCCTTGGACACTTGGTGAAGGGTCTGTTGCTTGGTCAGCCCCATTATTCGCAGGTTTCCCGGGTATGTCCATATTTCTGAAGAAAATAGATTAATTAGAAAGACACGAATAATAAATGATAATCAAGCAGGATGCAAATAATAAAATAATAAAAAAATAATAGTTAAGGATGGTGTCAGTGTGGATGAGACCTAGTATTCCTATCCTATTGCAGGCTTGCTGGGCATGTCATCATACCACTAGCAATAAAAACTAGACCTGCATGGGCCACCAGTAAAACCATGTCATGCCCCAGTCCCAAAATATCAGGAACTAGGCCACGTGTCACTGGCCAGCTGACACGACACTAAGGGCTTAATCCATTTTAATGGACCCAAAGGAACGTGCTACGCTGTCCTAGAATACTACAAGTATAAAATAGGTAAATCTATCTCATCCACAACAAAATATCAGGAAAATAAGTGCTAAAATATATATAAAAACTGAGTCTGATAAAGACATAGTACAACTGATGGGTACGAGCCCATAACAAAAACTAATAATAGCGCAGAAAAATAAGATAGACTAAGTAGCGTCTATCTGGGGAAAACAGCTCCATCTCCAGGTGACCAGGCTTCTAGGTTCAGGCAAACTCTGAGGGTGTCTCCTCTAGCTCCTCCTCGGTAGCACATCTAGCCTCCTGATCAGGCCCGTATACCGTGGGGTAGAAAGCCTCGTCTAAATCTAGCAGGGAACCAGGTCCTCAGAGGGACATAACAAGATACAGGAAAATAATATGCCAGGTATGAAAATACTGAATTAAATAAATAAATACAGGGTGCTAACCATCTAAGTGAAATGCAAGTAAAGACCTCGTAGTGCGCATGGGAATGTGTAGGTTAGACATATGCTGACGTAATTTACCAATCGTGGTGACTGGCTAGTATATGTGTCATATGCCCCCTGACTTAAGGGCACTCTGCAATCGACCATATCCGAGGAGCATGGTGCGAAGGTATAAAACATTTAAGGAGGGGGTGTCCCATACGTCTACTAGTTTTCTTTTCCACCCAATGTAACTAAATATCAAGTCATAATTTTTCCTGATTTTATGCTAATCCGTGATGCGGGTCACACGTACTGGTAGCTAATCAAATACGCAGCTCGCATCCCAATATGTATTGCAACCTTGTTGCGTGTTCCCGTGATAGGGTCTAGGAGAATATCAGGATATCCTCAGTTGTTGGTGGGTCTGTAAAACTAAGTTAATTATACTAATTGTCAACATGTCAGTTGACTGTACCTGAGACAGTCTCAGGTACTCATAGTTATATGAAATTCAGAAACAAGAGCATATAATAATATTAAAATTTAAACAATAAACTTGGCAAGGTATACTTGCCTACTCCCTGGTAGTATTGAAACCCTGATCTCACAGTCAGGTTTGAGGGTGCTTGTGACAGGGGGTCACTGGCTGTGTTGGAGTTATTTTCTGTTAAAATATACAGGGTTCGTGAATATCATGGGAATAATATAGAAGCATATTCATATATATACTTATATACATATATGACAATATATGTATAATATAGGATACTCATATATATATATAGTATATATATACATATAGATATAGTATATAATATATATAATATTATATATAGATAGTATATACATATACATAGATATATACATATATAAATATATATATATATATATATATATATATATATATATATATATATAAGAAATTGAAAGACAGTGCAGGAAATATAAATATACATATATATATATGCTGTATTATCCAGCACTATATTATATAGTATATATTTATATATAGATAATATATATATATATAGATATAAAATGAAATGACAGTGCAGAAAATGTAAAAATATATATATATATATATATATATATATATATATATATATATATATATATATATATATATATATATATATATATATATATATATATATATATATATATATATATATATATATATGTACTGTATTATACAGTACTATATAGTATATATTATATATAGATAATATATATATATATAGATATAAATGAAATGACAGTGCGAAAATTGTAAATATACATATATATGTATAGGCTGTATTATCCAGCTCAATATTATATATAATATTGTATATTATATATATAGATATATATATAAAAAGAAATGGCAGTGCAGGAATATAAATACGTACTGTATTATCCAGTACTATGTAGTATATATTATATATATATAGATAATATATATATAGGTAATAAATGAAATGACGGTGCATAAATATATACATATATATATATATATATATATATATATATATATATATATATATATATATATATATATATATATATATATATATATATATATATATATATATACATATGCTGTATTATCCAGCAATAATTATTAGTAATAATATAATATATATATAACATATAAATAATATGTTATATAATATTATATACATATAATATATATAACTATGTATATATATAAATATATGAATACACATATTTATATATACTACATATATATATATATATATATATATATATATATATATATATATATATATGTAGTATATATAAATATGTGTATTCATATATTTATATATATACATAGTTATATATATTATATGTATATAATATTATATAACATATTATTTATATGTTATATATATATTATATTATTACTAATAATTATTGCTGGATAATACAGCATATGTATATATATATATATATATATATATATATATATATATATATATATATATATATATATATATATATATATATATATATATATATATTTATATATAACATATAAATAATATGTTATATAATATTATATACATATAATATATATAACTATGTATATATATAAATATATGAATACACATATTTATATATACTACATATATATATATATATATATATATATATATATATATATATATATATATATATATATATATATATATATATATATATATATATATATATATATATATAACAGAAATAAATGCATATATATATATATACTTATTATTACATAATATATAACATATAAAATAATGTTATATATATATAATTATATACACATGTATATATATATACATAATATATAATAATAATAATATATTATATATTATACATATACTGTATTTAATATACTGTATTTATATAGTATATTAAATATAATATCTATTATATATTATTATATATATAGATATACATATATATATACATATATACATATATATATACATACATATATGGTTTTATACTATTATACGTATATATAGGGTTTAGGAGTATACCTACTGACAGGTGGGACCTAGGGGTCGTCGACGGCGGGAGGACGGCGGTGGGGACGGCCGGAGGTGGCCGGAGGAGTAGCAACAGCAGCAGTGGCTGCTAGCAGCAGCAGCAGCTGCAGCAGCTTGCGGGGGCTGCCGGCGGTGGAGCAGTGGCGGAGGCGGCGGTGCAGGCGGAGGGTTCGACGGAGGGAGGAGTAGTGGTCAGGTTGGTGGTGGTGGCGGAGGTCCACGACGTCGGTGGCGGTGGCTGGAGGCGACCGGAGGTGGAGTGGCGGTTAGGGTTAGGGGTAGCCGAGGGTTGCTGCGGGAGCTCTAGCCGGCGAAGGAGGCATCGTGGGGCGGTGAGAGGGTGGTGGTCGTGTAGAGGGGGTCGGGGCGAGTCTAGTGGTGGTGGTGGTGGTGGTGCATGGTGGCCGGAGGAGGTGGTGGGAGTGGTTCGGGTGGTGGTGGCTGCTATGGTTTGGTGGTCGGGGAAGTTGCTGTGGGAGCTCCGGGTGGCGGGGCGGGCGGCCAGGGCGGGGCTCCGGTGGTCGGGAAGGAAGGCAGGGAGGTGGCGAAGGGTTGGCCGGAGGTTAGGTCGGAGGCGGTGGCCGGTGGTGGCTGTGAGGAGTCCGGGAATGGGGGGGTCGGGTTTTATAGGTTAGGGCCAATGGCATTAGGTGTAAATAGGGGGAAGTTTGGGGGTATTTCGGTAATTTTAGGTTTTAGGATATTTTTAACAGATTTTTCTGGATACTTAATGCCACATGTAGGTGTTAGGGTTAATAGCCAATGAGGTTATGCCACCTCACATGTATTTTGCATAAAAACCCTTGTAATTCCATAATTTGCATAAAAGTCCTAAATTTTGTATTTTGTGCAATTATGCAATTTGTCTGAAAAAAATACCTGGTTCCTAAAAATACAGAATTGTACAGAAATAAGGGGGAAAGCTGGGGAAATGTTTTGGGAAGTGTGGGGGTGAGCCTGGGCAGGTGTTGGGCCTGGTTTCTGAGTGATACAGATCACCGTATTTATTAATTAATAAATACTGCGCACGATGTTCACTAATTATTTAGGGGCAGTTAGGATCATAATTTTTCTACGGTGTCAATACACTAATTGTAGTATAATTAGAGTAGAATATTATCGTATTTTTGTTTGGGCAAAACAAGTGCAGGTTGGGCCTCAAATCTCTAGGGGTACAGAGATGAGTAAAGAGCAAAAAATTAAATAGGAATTAAATACGGACTTTTGTAACGATATTTGTGCGTCTCAAACGAGGCTCATAATAAAACATCTGCGAGTTGCACAAAATTCAGGAAAATAGTTTAACAAGTCTAGGGCAGGTATGTAAATTTTGTTTAGGGTTAACAGCTAGTGTAATACCCTAATTAATTGTGTAATGAACAGGTGCACAATCAATAGAATATATAATAAATAAATTTTTAAAACGTTGTAATATTTCTAATTTGTCAAAACTAATCCTAATTTAGTGAAATCTGGTCGAGGGAGTTTACATTTTCAAGGAATGGCGCAAGCGCAACCATCAGCGCAAGCACCAGGTGAGACACACGCCCAGGAAAGTAGTTCAGGCACTTCGGGAAGCTCACGTAGCCAACGAGCCGTATCCCGAGTTGATCCGCTTCAACAAGTGATGCAAATGTTAGAAGCACAACGACAGAGAGATGATGTCACGCCCCGATCTCCCGCAGGCAAATCGGCCGTTCTCGCTAGGCGGGAATCACCCTCGCCAGCGCTCCCGCGGAACGATCGCTTGACCCATCCGGGTGTGATGCCGCACGAGCGTGAACCGCGCCCGTGCAAGGCCGTGATTCATTGGCTGGCGGTAAGAGTTCTAAGCCACAGAGTCGCACAGATTGTCCGAGTGCAGCGGAGTCATGAACG
Source organism: Iris macrosiphon (assembly GCA_036927795.1). NCBI lineage: Eukaryota > Viridiplantae > Streptophyta > Magnoliopsida > Asparagales > Iridaceae > Iris > Iris macrosiphon. The sequence goes on from JAYESA010000008.1 coordinate 144,539,088, forward strand.
CATAGGCGATCGGTAACAGGTTCACTGAGTCGACAATATAGCAGAAGCATTGAAACACAAGTTTGAAGTAAAGCAACTCTTTTATTGATATGAACGTGTATTACAGGCGGCGTATAGCCGAGATTACAAGTCGCTCAAGCCTCTCTCTCTGAAACATAAAGCGTGCCAAGTGGCTACAATTGTGGAATAATTGTAGAGTCGATGTTCAGGCGAGTTCGGGCTATGTTCCAACATCATATCTTGTATATGTGCTTCTGTTCCGGACGCACCGTTGTAAGGTTTCAGAGGGAACTCCTGGCCTTAGCACGCACGTTGGAGGCATCCGCACCGAACGAGGTTCCCTGTACCCTGCACACAAACTGGTGGATTATCAGTACATTGAATGCACTGGTGGGGAAGCTACTCGCCCGCTCGACAAATCCAAACACGTAATATAAGTTCCGTGCACCAACTATTAAGTTGTCTTTCTAGTTGCCTTAGGATCAGTTTCATGCAGATATTGAATAGCCTAACGTGTCGGGCAGTGCGCCGTGCAACATGAGAGGAAACACGGCGAGACTTACCAACTTACCATCTCCTTCCCTGTCCAAGGCAAACATTGAGGCAACATTATTAATTTAAGCACGGACATGTATAAGCATTCAGGAGGCATAGCATATGCAAACACAAGGGTCATTTTAACATGATCGTTCAGGTGTTCAGTTGTTTGATGCGATGCAGTGACTCACACGCGGATAGCCGCTAAGCGAGGATGACTTATCTATATGAACATGAGTCGCTGGCATAGCCATAAAGGACACTAGTCTTAAACGAGAATGGTTTGCAATGAAAGTACAGTGGGGCTACAAGCCATCTCGTTTAGTACAGTAGACTATACAGTAAGTTCAGCCATGGAGCGGATGGTATGCAGCGAAAGAACGGTGGGCGCTGCATACTATCTCGTCCAGTACAGTTGGCTGAAACAGTGGAGTTCCATCCGGATCGGAGCGGCCCTAGTGCCCCGGAGACCGTCCGTGGAACTATGCCTCGTTTCCGAGTTGTCCACGACATGCCGGTCAGGGTCAGTTTCCAATTTCACTAGATACTCGAGTACTGTAGAACAGGAGTACAGTGGTACAGTGGTACAGTAGAACAGTAGTACAGTAGTACAGTAGTGCACGATTACAGGAGGTGCTTGAATCATGATTCTGTACAGTGATTTACTTGTCTTGATGCATTCCCCTGGTTCGGGGCTGCCTGGTGACCTAACGGTCCCGGATACTTGCAGGGTCAAACATGCACGGAACGACTACTTAGTAGTCTCCCGGAGTTGGATAAAAACAAGGCAACATTCAAGTAGACAAGCATGCGTTTCTAAGGAACATAAGCAGGCACGTTGCTCGGACCCGAAGGTAAGCCGAGAGTTGAAACCGTTAAGGGACTTAGCATGCGAGGGTCTGAATATGTCACTACCACATTTTCTAGGAAAGGGTATTTTGGTAATTTCCTATTTAAATAAATATTGTGCATGGTAAATAATTTTTGTTGTATTATTTAATTGTTGTTAGATATTATTTAATTATTTTGAACTTATTTTAGTGGACCCAACTAGTTTAGTTTGGACCCATGGACCAACATGAATTAATTAGTTAGACTTGGCCCATTTAGAAAGCCCATAGTTAAGGAGATGGATTAAATTAATTAAATGATTAGACTAGAAGCTTCTTTCCTTAATTATTTCTTCATGAGAGGCCCCAAGGGGTACATTGGACATTTTACAATTGCTTGGGGGAGGGGCTATGGCCGGCCTATTAAAGAGGGGGGGAAATTTCTCTCTCCTCCCATCTCATTCCAAATCTAGATCTAGAATTCTCCTACTACCAAATTCCCTCCATTCCCATTCCATTTCTCCACCAAATTCATTCCAAATTCTTCCCAATTCACCATTAGAGAAGGAGGAAGCAAGGATCTAGAAGAAGGAAGCAAGGATCTACAAAGAGGAGCAAGGATCTACAATTTGGAAGCAAGTTCATCTCAATTGGAGGTTTCATTGGGAATCCATCTCCCAATAGGTATAATTCAGATTTTCCTATTTAAATAGCTTCTAAATCTGGGATTTAATCATGTAAAATCAACCTATATGTATGTACTACCCATAGGACTTGGTTTTGTGTTCATAGGAGACCCATGGAGAAAGTTATGGTGCTTTTTGTATCAATTTTGTTGGAACTCCGAATTTGCATTTTGTTGTGTGTGTCAATTGATCCTATAGATCAATTGGACAATGAACTTTGTGTTTGAGGCTAGTGTCGTGTCCATATTGGGATACTTGTGGTTCGTATCCCAACTATTTGGTGATACGTGTCATTTGGGGGTTTTCCTCCGACACGGGGCTTTGAACATGTCGTATTTTGACACGGACACATAGATCTACTTTTGACACTTTGATTTGCTCATAAATATTATTTGTGATTTGTTTGTGTCCTTCGGGGTGCATTTGGTTGTGTGTTGGACTCGTGTCGCATGCGTATCCTAGATCTAGTGGGATACGGTGAGATACTCTCCAAGTGTGTGTATTTTTGCATAGATCTAATTAATTGTGGTTCAATTCTTCATTTATAATTAGTAAATATATATAGATATTATATATTTATTTTGTGTATTTATTCTAGTAATTATGGTAGCATAGATCTATATTTTTGTGTGTGCTAATATAATGTACAATATAATATGTAGCTTCTTACATGTAATTATATATGTTACTACTTGTTAAATAATATAATTTATACATAAAATATTTTATAAAATATATTTATGTGTAGATTGTGTAATTGTATTATTTATAATTATTATGTACTTTTTGTATATTAATGTATATATTTTAGATGTGCTTCTAGCCATGTTAAAATATGTACATTAGTGCTTGGTTGTGTATTATAGCTTTTAATATTTGTTATATGTATAAGATTATATATACATAAGTATTTATTTATTTATTGTTTTATATATTTAAATATATTGATTTATATATATATTATATATATAGTATATATTAATTGTTTTTTTGCGACAGCAGCTAATAATGACAGATCCTGTCATTAATAGCCTCGGGCAGCAGCAGCAGCCGCTGAAGCCATTAATGACAGATTCTGTCATTAAAAGCACAACAGTGGCGGCGGGAATGAGCAGCGGTTTAATGACAGTTTTCTGTGACAGTCGTTGACTGTCACTATTTAAGTGGCAGTGGATTTAATTCACAGCAGTATTGGCGACAGTTTTTGCTGCGACAGTGGGAACTGACACTATAGGCTGTTTAATTTAAATTGTATTTTAGCTCACTGTTTTCAGTGACGCTTTGACAGATTTAATTTATATATTATATATTATATTTGTATATATTTATATGTATATATATATATGTGTTTTGTGAGGGATAATAATTGTTATAATATATTATATTACTTGTATATATATTGGGTTGTATATATATATTTTTAAGGTATATATATTAATTGTATTATTAGTATACCTTGTGTGATTTTTCTTTTGGAATCTAATTTAATTCCTAAATTGTTGTATTTTATCTTTATATTATTGTATGGATGTTTTGTGAGGTTGACTTTTGGTTTGACCATGTTTGACTTTAGTGGACTTTAGAGTTGACCATAGTTGACTTTTGACTTAGAATTGACTTATTGACCTAGAAGTTGCCTAGTTTGACTTGTTCTCTTTCCGGGACCATGTTTTAATGTTGTATTCCATATCTAGATCTTCGAGGCACCGAGTCAGACATTTGTGAGACTGTTCATTGGACTTCAGGCGAGTACATTCTCTGATAGTTTCTCATTTATGATATCCTCTATGTTCGTTGTATCTAGTGTAGATTTATATGTTTCTCTTGACACTATGGTTACACGGATTGGTATATCCGGATCTCGTCATGAGATGTTATTCCTTGGTATATGGTGTATATGGTGCAAGTATTATTTTATTGGTTATCTTGTACATGTACAGACACCGATTTTCGGGAGGAGTCGCTCTCTTCTTGGGGAATCTCGTGCCATAACGTACCGTGGTTGGATCTATTATACCAGTCGGGGGTGGGGAGTATTTAGTGTAGATATGTGATCATACCCTCCTTGTGCATGTCTTGTTCCTTGTGAGTGTTGATTATATACCGCACGTATAATCAGCCAGGCCATTTTACTCTTGTACAAGTTCCCAAGCCGATCACATGTTAAAGCTAGTACTCACACACTTAGTCATTAGTATTCTTGTTCCATCAGCATATTGTTCATTATGGTATTTCTTTCCAGTATTTCCTTATTGTCTATACATTCTTGTATCTATTTATGCATCTTGTTTATCCACAACTACTTATTGTTACATAGTTTTTATCATTAATTGAGAACTGCTGTTAGGGTTGTACTCTGCTCCTTTCCTGACTGGATATATTTTTTCAGATGACACTGAGGAGTACCCTACCTATTATGGACCCCAGGATGTTGTGGGTTTAGATTCTGAGACCCTGGCTTACGAGGGACTTATCCCAACTGAGACAGTTGACCCTGGAGTTGTAGCTTTATAGTTTTGTAGTATTCTTTTGTACTGGATTTGTCTCCAGCATATTTCTGTATTTTTCTTCAGACTCATTGATGTATTATTTTAGACTCATGAGTTGTATGGTGACTATTCTGTTCTTATCTGATTCGTGTTCATTCTATCTTAGTTCTGTGATTGAGTATTCTATCATTATTGGTGGTTCATTACATTAGATAGACCTTCTAGACAGCGTTCTACCGCCGATTCTGCGGCGTAGGCTGGGCGTTGTTTCCGACTAGTACCCTTACACCGGGTGCGGGTCGTGACACGTTTTTGGTGGTGGCCCATGCAGGTCAAGCTTCACAAGTATGTGATATCGTGGTAGTGCAACAACTTAGTTGTACTACTGCGAGCCTGCGATAGGATATAGGATATAGGCTGAGATACTCAATCACATCTAGGAAAATTCTTTTGATTCAACTATTCTCCTTTGATACTGATACTTGATCCCTTAAACTTGTCCTTTCCTTGATATCTTACATCTTGTGCCATATTGATTCTTTCTTTCGCTTTGTCTCAGGATGCCGCCTAAGACTAGATCACAGCAGGGGAGAGCAGCTTCTGAGAGGTCTGCGACATCCCGAGGGCCTGCACCAGTCACTTCTCCGGTGATTGGAGTGTCAGCTGCTTTCGGAGGTCCACCACCCACTCAGAGGACTGTGCCAGCTGTATCTGAGGGGCTTCCACCTCCACCTCCTGTGCCAGCAGAGGCGTCACAGATGTTTACTCTGTTTCGTGAGATGCTCGAGGCACAGAGGGCTCAGTCGGAGGCACATCAGAGGCAGACCGACGTTCTACGGCAGGGCATCGAGAGTGCTCATCAGCTTGCTCGTGCTGTAGTCGAGAGAGGAGTTCCGGTCCAGCAGCAGGTTGTTCCTCAAGTTGCTCAGCTTCGGCCAGGCAACATTCAGGACTTCAAGAAACTGGAGCCTAGGGTTTTCAAAGGAACGGAGGGCATCGTCTATGCTGATGATTGGCTCGAGGACATTGAGTGTCTTATGAGGGTGTCCCGTCTTTCTGAGGATCTGAAGGTTGAGGCGGTAGGACTTCAACTGTTCGACGTTGCTCGTACTTGGTTCAGGAATGAGCCAGTTCTGGTTGACGCAGGACAATCTTGGGAGGTATTCAAGGACCTTTTCAAGAAGAAGTTTTTCGCCCGGATAGACAGGCTTGACTTGGGGAGACAATTTGAGAGTCTCATTCAGGGAAGCATGTCTGTAGAGGAATACGCTGCGGAGTTCGGTAGGCTGAGCCGATTTGCAGAGTATCTGGTGAGGGAGCCGGAGGTTCGAGCTATTCGTTTTCGTGAGGGTCTAAACTGGGAGGTGAAGATTCTCATTCCGTCTTTTTATGAGACATACTCGGAGATACTTGCGGAGGCACGCAAGGTTGAGCGGGATCTGGGTTTGAAGACCAAGAGAGACCGTGATTCTTTTCTGGGGGCCAACGGCAGTGCAGTATCTGCCAAACGTCCTCATTTCCAGTCTAGACCTTTCCAGCAGCCACAGCAGAACCAGACTCCAGCTAGAGCGCCTTTTCAGCAGGCACCTCAGCAGCAGAGACAGTTACAGCAAGCTCTATGCAACTTCTGCAAGAAGCCCGGCCACATCTGGGAAGTTTGCAGAAAGAGGCTAGGAGTTTGTTTGTATTGTGGTACTGAAGGGCATCAATTGAGGGAGTGTCCTCGTCGTGCAGTTCAGGGATCAGCTCCAGCTCCGAGGGCACAGACGAGACCACCTGCAGCACAACCGAGGGGACCGCTTCCGACACAGCAGCAGCGTTTTGTCCAGCATCAGCAGCAGGGAGGTGCTCGACAGGGACGAGCGTTTGCTATGACAGTCGAAGAGGAGGAACCCACAGGAGATGTCATCGCAGGTTCTATTCTTCTTGATTCCATTCCAGCTTTAGCTTTGTTTGATAGTGGTGCTTCCCATAGTTTTGTATCTGTTTCTTTTGCTCTAAAGCATGGTTTGGTAGCTGAGTCTTTGCTTAGGACTTGCAAGATCATGACCGGGGGAGGCATTATCCTGGTTAATGATATTTGCAAGGATCGGAGAGTTACTCTGGGAGGCCGGGAGTTGAGTGCGTGTCTACTTGTAATGCCACTTCCGAGCTACGACATTGTACTCAGGATGGATTGGTTGAGTAGGCACCGTGCTAGCATAGATTGTAGAGGAGGTAGAGTTTTGTTTGGTCCGCCAGGAGAGCCAGAGTTCGAGTTTGCTAGAGGAGCTGCGGAGCAAGGAGAAGGCATTATTTGTGGAGCTATGGTGGAAGACAAGGAGTTGCCACATCCGTTGATAGCAGAATTTTTGGATGTGTTTCCTGAAGAATTGCCAGGATTGCCGCCAGATCGTGATGTTGAATTTTCTATAGACTTGGTGCCAGGTGCAGAACCAATTTCACAGCATGTCTATAGAGTAAACAACAGCGAGCTGGTTGAGTTGAAGAAGCAAGTGGACGAATTGCAGGATAAGGGGTTTATCAGATCGAGTTCTTCACCATGGGGAGCCCCGGTATTGTTTGTACCGAAGAAGGATGGATCAGTGCGCATGTGCATTGATTACAGAGCTTTGAATAATCTCACTATCAAGAATAAGTATTATTTGCCACGGATTGATGATCTGTTTGATCAGTTGAGTGGTGCGAAGGTATTTTCTAAGATAGATTTGAGATCAGGCTACCATCAGGTGAAGGTGAAGCCGGAGGACATACCGAAGACTGCTTTTAGAACTCGGTATGGTCAGTACAAGTTTATGGTGATGCCGTTTGGTTTGACTAATGTACCGGCGGTATTTATGAACTTGATGAACAAGGTGTTCCACCAGTACCTTGACAAGTTCGTGGTGGTGTTCATCGACGACATACTCATATACTCGAGGACACCGGAGGAGCATGAGGAGCATTTGAGGATTGTGTTGGATGTGCTGAGGAAGGAGAAGCTGTATGGGAAGTTGTCAAAGTATGAGTTTTTCCTGGACAAGGTGGAATTCTTGGGGCATGTTGTGACTGGTGATGGTATTTCAGTGGATCCGAAGAAGATTTCAGCAGTGGAATCTTGGAAGACTCCGAGTTCGGTAGCAGAGATCAGGAGTTTCTTGGGATTGGCAGGCTACTACAGGAAGTTTGTGCAAGATTTTTCGAGGATTGCCGAGCCGATGACCAGACTCACAAGGAAGGATGTGGAGTTTGTTTGGACGGAAGATTGCCAGGCTGCTTTTGAGGAGTTGAAGAAGAGGTTGACGTCTGCTCCTATTTTGACGTTGCCATCAGGGTCCGGAGGTTTCACTATTTATAGTGATGCATCGGGAAAGGGTTTAGGTTGTGTTCTTCAGCAGCATGGGAAAGTGATTGCCTATGCATCCAGGCAATTGCGTCCTCATGAAAAGAACTATCCTACCCATGATTTGGAGTTGGCAGCTGTCATATTCGCCCTGAAGTTGTGGAAACATTATTTGTACGGAGAGCGTGTGGAGATCTTCACAGACCACAAAAGCTTGAAGTACGTTTTCACGCAGAAGGAGTTGAACATGAGGCAGCGTCGGTGGTTGGAACTGATGAAGGATTTTGATATCTCTTTGCAATATCATCCTGGGAAAGCCAATGTAGTTGCCGATGCTTTGAGCAGGTATCCGGTAGCTATGTTCTTGACGCAGGATCGATATTTGTTGGAGGACTTGGAGAGCTTGGGCATTGAGGTGATTGTTCCTGGTGGTGCTATGCAGATGTGGGGATTGCAGATACATTCAGATTTGATAGATAGGATCAAGGCAGCACAGTATGATGATGTATCCTTGAGGAGTATCAGAGCTCAGGTGAGAGCAGGATTGGAGGATGATTTCACTATTGCAGAGGATGGATCTTTGAGGCATGGAGTTAGATTGTGTGTGCCTAGTGGGGAGTTGCGAGAGGAGGTATTGCAGGAAGCGCATCGCTCTCAGTATTCCATACATCCAGGTGCTAACAAGATGTATCGGGATATGCGAGAGAGTGTGTGGTGGTATGGCATGAAGAGGGAAGTGGCACAGTTTGTATCCAGATGCTTAGTGTGCCAGCAGGTGAAAGCCGAGAGGCAGAGACCAGGAGGTTTACTTCAGCCATTACCTATTTCAGAGTGGAAGTGGGAACACATTACTATGGATTTTGTGTCCGGACTTCCACGATCTCCAGGAGGGAAAGACGCGATTTGGGTCATTGTTGATAGGTTGACCAAGTCGGCCCACTTTTTGCCTTTCAAGGTGGGTTTGTCTACGGAGAAGCTGGCAGAGATGTATGTGAGGCAGATCGTTAGGATACATGGAGTTCCCGTCAGCATAGTCTCGGATCGGGATAGTCGTTTCACTTCTCATTTCTGGAGGAGTTTGCAGGAGAGTTTGGGCACTCAGCTCAAATTCAGTACTACATATCATCCCCAGACAGATGGGCAGTCAGAGAGGACTATTCAGACTCTCGAGGATATATTGCGCACTTGTGTACTAGATTTTGGGGGTTCTTGGGAGGACCATCTCCATTTGGTAGAGTTTGCTTACAACAACAGTTACCAGGCCAGTATAGAGATGTCACCTTTTGAAGCTCTATATGGTCGGAGGTGTCGTACTCTTTTGTCTTGGGACGATGTTGGAGAGAGAGTTTTGCTTGGGCCAGAGTTGGTTGTGGATGCAGCAGAGAAGGTCCAGTTGATCAGAGACAGACTTCGAGTGGCACAGGACAGACAGCGGCATTGGGCCGATAGCCATCGGAGACCCTTGGAGTTTGAGGTATAGTTTAGATTTTATTTTGTATGCTTATTCTTGGTTGTTTGTTATAGATAAGTTATTAAGGTGATGTTTTGTTCTAGGTGGGTGGTTTGGTGTTTCTGAGGATTTCTCTGACACGAGGCACGATTCGCTTCGGTGGAGGCGGAAAGCTTAGTCCGCGATTCATTGGACCTTTCACTATTCTAGAGAGGGTCGGTGCAGTTGCTTATAGACTAGACTTGCCACCTGCATTGGAGGGAGTGCACAACGTGTTTCATGTGTCGCAGTTGAGATGATACGTGGCAGATCCTAGTCATGTATTGGATCACTCAGAGATAGAGGTGGGCCCTACTCTTAGCTATCCAGAGCAGCCAGTTGGGATTCTGGATCGGAGAGAGAAGGTGCTGAGGAACCAGACTATTCCTTTGGTGCGCGTTGCATGGAGGCATCACTCTCCGGGGGAGTCTACCTGGGAGAGAGAGGATGACATGCGAGAGCGTTATCCATATTTGTTTGTACCTTGAGGTATGTTATTTCTAGTTATGTTCTGTTCATTGTTATGTTCTGTTCATTAGTTAGTTGTGATTCTTTAGTTCTATTCTGTGATTTCTGGGGGTAGTTTTCGTCTTTAATTTTGAGGACGAAATTATTTTAAGGAGGGTAGACTTGTCACTACCACATTTTCTAGGAAAGGGTATTTTGGTAATTTCCTATTTAAATAAATATTGTGCATGGTAAATAATTTTTGTTGTATTATTTAATTGTTGTTAGATATTATTTAATTATTTTGGACTTATTTTAGTAGACCCAACTAGTTTAGTTTGGACCCATGGACCAACATGAATTAATTAGTTAGACTTGGCCCATTTAGAAAGCCCATAGTTAAGGAGATGGATTAAATTAATTAAATGATTAGACTAGAAGCTTCTTTCCTTAATTATTTCTTCATGAGAGGCCCCAAGGGGTACATTGGACATTTTACAATTGCTTGGGGGAGGGGCTATGGCCGGCCTATTAAAGAGGGGGGAAAATTTCTCTCTCCTCCCATCTCATTCCAAATCTAGATCTAGAATTCTCCCACTACCAAATTCCCTCCATTCCCATTCCATTTCTCCACCAAATTCATTCCAAATTCTTTCCAATTCACCATTAGAGAAGGAGGAAGCAAGGATCTAGAAGAAGGAAGCAAGGATCTACAAAGAGGAGCAAGGATCTACAATTTGGAAGCAAGTTCATCTCAATTGGAGGTTTCATTGGGAATCCATCTCCCAATAGGTATAATTCAGATTTTCCCATTTAAATAGCTTCTAAATCTGGGATTTAATCATGTAAAATCAACCTATATGTATGTACTACCCATAGGACTTGGTTTTGTGTTCATAGGAGACCCATGGAGAAAGTTATGGTGCTTTTTGTATCAATTTTGTTGGAACTCCGAATTTGCATTTTGTTGTGTGTGTCAATTGATCCTATAGATCAATTGGACAATGAACTTTGTGTTTGAGACTAGTGTCGTGTCCATATTGGGATACTTGTGGTTCGTATCCCAACTATTTGGTGATACGTGTCATTTGGGGGTTTTCCTCCGACACGGGGCTTTGAACATGTCGTATTTTGACACGGACACATAGATCTACTTTTGACACTTTGATTTGCTCATAAATATTATTTGTGATTTGTTTGTGTCCTTCGGGGTGCATTTGGTTGTGTGTTGGACTCGTGTCGCATGCGTATCCTAGATCTAGTGGGATACGGTGAGATACTCTCCAAGTGTGTGTATTTTTGCATAGATCTAATTAATTGTGGTTCAATTCTTCATTTATAATTAGTAAATATATATGGATATTATATATTTATTTTGTGTATTTATTCTAGTAATTATGGTAGCATAGATCTATATTTTTGTGTGTGCTAATATAATGTACAATATAATATGTAGCTTCTTACATGTAATTATATATGTTACTACTTGTTAAATAATATAATTTATACATAAAATATTTTATAAAATATATTTATGTGTAGATTGTGTAATTGTATTATTTATAATTATTATGTACTTTTTGTATATTAATGTATATATTTTAGATGTGCTTCTAGCCATGTTAAAATATGTACATTAGTGCTTGGTTGTGTATTATAGCTTTTAATATTTGTTATATATATAAGATTATATATACATAAGTATTTATTTATTTATTGTTTTATATATTTAAATATATTGATTTATATATATATTATATATATAGTATATATTAATTGTTTTTTTGCGACAGCAGCTAATAATGACAGATCCTGTCATTAATAGCCTCGGGCAGCAGCAGCAGCCGCTGAAGCCATTAATGACAGATTCTGTCATTAAAAGCACAACAGTGGCGGCGGGAATGAGCAGCGGTTTAATGACAGTTTTCTGTGACAGTCGTTGACTGTCACTATTTAAGTGGCAGTGGATTTAATTCACAGCAGTATTGGCGACAGTTTTTGCTGCGACAGTGGGAACTGTCACTATAGGCTGTTTAATTTAAATTGTATTTTAGCTCACTGTTTTCAGTGACGCTTTGACAGATTTAATTTATATATTATATATTGTATTTGTATATATTTATATGTATATATATATGTGTTTTGTGAGGGATAATAATTGTTATAATATATTATATTACTTGTATATATATTGGGTTGTATATATATATTTTTAAGGTATATATATTAATTGTATTATTAGTATACCTTGTGTGATTTTTCTTTTGGAATCTAATTTAATTCCTAAATTGTTGTATTTTATCTTTATATTATTGTATGGATGTTTTGTGAGGTTGACTTTGGGTTTGACCATGTTTGACTTTAGTGGACTTTAGAGTTGACCATAGTTGACTTTTGACTTAGAATTAACTTATTGACCTAGAAGTTGCCTAGTTTGACTTGTTCTCTTTCCGGGACCATGTTTTAATGTTGTATTCCATATCTAGGTCTTCGAGGCACCGAGTCAGACATTTGTGAGACTGTTCATTGGACTTCAGGCGAGTACATTCTCTGATAGTTTCTCATTTATGATATCCTCTATGTTCGTTGTATCTAGTGTAGATTTACATGTTTCTCTTGACACTATGGTTACACGGATTGGTATATCCGGATCTCGTCATGAGATGTTATTCCTTGGTATATGGTGTATATGGTGCAAGTATTGTTTCATTGGTTATCTTGTACATGTACAGACACCGATTTTCGGGAGGAGTCGCTCTCTTCTTGGGGAATCTCGTGCCATAACGTACCGTGGTTGGATCTATTATACCAGTCGGGGGTGGGGAGTATTTAGTGTAGATATGTGATCATACCCTCCTTGTGCATGTCTTGTTCCTTGTGAGTGTTGATTATATACCGCACGTATAATCAGCCAGGCTATTTTACTCTTATACAAGTTCCCAAGCCGATCACATGTTAAAGCTAGTACTCACACACTTAGTCATTAGTATTCTTGTTCCATCAGCATATTGTTCATTATGGTATTTCTTTCCAGTATTTCCTTATTGTCTATACATTCTTGTATCTATTTATGCATCTTGTTTATCCACAGCTACTTACTGTTACATAGTTTTTATCATTAATTGAGAACTGCTGTTAGGGTTGTACTCTGCTCCTTTCCTGACTGGATATATTTTTTCAGATGACACTGAGGAGTACCCTACCTATTATGGACCCCAGGATGTTGTGGTTTTAGATTCTGAGACCCTGGCTCACGAGGGACTTATCCCAACTGAGACAGTTGACCCTGGAGTTGTAGCTTTATAGTTTTGTAGTATTCTTTTGTACTGGATTTGTCTCCAGCATATTTCTGTATTTTTCTTCAGACTCATTGATGTATTATTTTAGACTCATGAGTTGTATGGTGACTATTCTGTTCTTATCTGATTCGTGTTCATTCTATCTTAGTTCTGTGATTGAGTATTCTATCATTATTGGTGGTTCATTACATTAGATAGACCTTCTAGACAGCGTTCTACCGCCGATTCTGCGGCGTAGGCTGGGCGTTGTTTCCGACTAGTACCCTTACACCGGGTGCGGGTCGTGACAGAATATATATAAGCAGTATTTCATTTTCCATGTTCTAGCAAGCAATACAAGTTGGGATTATTCCCTTAGCTAGGTGCGTTGGATTTATTAGCATGCAGGGGGTGAATCACCTAGCGACTAGCATAAATATTCCAGATTTTATGTGTGCTGGCTAAGCAAAGACAAGTTCACCGTAGCCACCCACCTTAGCGATGATTTGCCTCGGCAGAGCGATACGTCAAACGAGCCTCTGAAAGTCCAAGCCGGATTCCTGTAGGGACAAGTCTGGATATCTTTTGCTTCTCGTTGAGACAAGGCGGGTCGGGACAGCTGCAATATTGCCGATTGAGTCGGCAGTCCGTTAGAACGGAACGGGGTGTTACATCCTACCCAACTTAGAAAAAGTCTCGTCCTTGAGACTTACTAAGGACAAGCAGTATCTAGGGTTGAGGCAATCCTAGACAAGTCGTTTTATACTTGTTCATTTGGATGTTCACTTGCACAAGCGTCGAAATCAGCATATCGCTTAGACTGGATCGTGCGCACTTTCGAAGTGCACTTCTAGCGTGAACGCGTCAACCAGCTCAGTGAAAGCGAAGTCTCAGCACTCGAGTTTCACCTTTTCTAAGTCTTGGATGGTGCACTAGTTCAAGGCGTCCCTCGAGTAGATGCATTCAACCAAACTTAGGGTTAGTGAAAATCGGGCAAGCTACTAGCGATTACTCTCAAGGGTTCGCACAGGTTGGCACAAAGGCCACTCGCAGCATACAACCAGACAAGCAAGCATATCATATCATTCAAAATGTATTTTGAAAGTATTTAGACTTATTGTTGGAACATCCCATCGAGGCATTGAGAGAGAGCGTGCACATAACCTACGAACGAGCTTTCGAAACAGAGATGTCGAATTGAAGGCCAAAGGCGTAGAAGCCAGGCTCTGATACCACTATGTCACGCCCCGATCTCCCGCAAGCAAATTGGCCATTCCCGCTAGGCGGGAATCACCCTCGCCAGCGCTCCCGCGGAACGATCGCTTGACCCATCCGGGCGTGATGCCGCACGAGCGTGAACCGCGCCCGTGCAAGGCCGTGATTCATTGGCTGGCGATAAGAGTTCTAAGCCACAGAGTCGCACAGATTGTCCGAGTGCAGCGGAGTCATGAACGCATAGGCGATCGGTAACAGGTTCACTGAGTCGACAATATAGCGGAAGCATTGAAACACAAGTTTGAAGTAAAGCAACTCTTTTATTGATATGAACGTGTGTTACAGGCGGCGTATAGCCGATATTACAAGTCGCTCAAGCCTCTCTCTCTGAAACATAAAGCGTGCCAAGTGGCTACAATTGTGGAATAATTGTAGAGTCGATGTTCAGGCGAGTTCGGGCTATGTTCCAACATCATGTCTTGTATATGTGCTTCTGTTCCGGACGCACCGTTACAAGGTTTCAGAGGAAACTCCTGGCCTTAGCACGCACGTTGGAGGCATCCGCACCGAACGAGGTTCCCTGCACCCTGCACACAAACTGGTGGATTATCAGTACATTGAATGCACTGGTGGGGAAGCTACTCGCCCGCTCGACAAATCCAAACACGTAATATAAGTTCCGTGCACCAACTATTAAGTTGTCTTTCTAGTTGCCTTAGGATCAGTTTTATGCAGATATTGAATAGCCTAACGTGTCGGACAGTGCGCCGTGCAACATGAGAGAAAACACGGCGAGACTTACCAACTTACCATCTCCTTCCCTGTCCAAGGCAAACATTGAGGCAACATTATTAATTTAAGCACGGGCATGTATAAGCATTCAGGAGGCATAGCATATGCAAACACAAGGGTCATTTTAACATGATCGTTCAGGTGTTCAGTTGTTTGATGCGATGCAGTGACTCACACGCGGATAGCCGCTAAGCGAGGATGACTTATCTATATGAACATGAGTCGCTGGCATAGCCATAAAGGACACTAGTCTTAAATGAGAATGGTTTGCAACGAAAGTACAGTGGGGCTACAAGCCATCTCGTTTAGTACAGTAGACTATACAGTAAGTTCAGCCATGGAGCGGATGGTATGCAGCGAAAGAACGGTGGGCGCTGCATACTATCTCGTCTAGTACAGTTGGCTAAAACAGTGGAGTTCCATTCGGATCGGAGCGGCCCTAGTGCCCCGGAGACCGTCCGTGGAACTATACCTCGTTTCCGAGTTGTCCGCGACATGCCGGTCAGGGTCAGTTTCTAATTTCACTAGATACTCGAGTACTGTAGAACAGGAGTACAGTGGTACAGTGGTACAGTAGAACAGTAGTACAATAGTACGGTAGTGCACATTACAGGAGGTGCTTGAATCATGATTCTGTACAGTGATTTACTTGTCTTGATGCATTCCCCTGGTTCGGGGCTGCCTGGTGACCTAACGGTCCGGATGCTTGCAGGGTCAAACATGCACGGAACGACTACTTAGTAGTCTCCCGGAGTTGGATAAAAATAAGGCAACATTCAAGCAGACAAGCATGCGTTTCTAAGGAACATAAGCAGGCACGTTGCTCGGACCCGAAGGTAAGCTGAGAGTTAAAACCGTTAAGGGACTTAGCATGCGAGGGTCTGAACATATATAAGCAGTATTTCATTTTCCATGTTCTAGCAAGCAATACAAGTTGGGATTATTCCCTTAGCTAGGTGCGTTGGATTTATTAGCATGCAGGGGGTGAATCACCTAGCGACTAGCATAAATATTCCAGATTTTATGTGTGCTGGCTAAGCAAAGACAAGTTCACCGTAGCCACCCACCTTAGCGATGATTCGCCTCGGCAGAGCGATATGTCAAACGAGCCTCTGAAAGTCCAAGCCGGATTCCTGTAGGGACAAGTCTGGATATCTTTTGCTTCTCGTTGAGGCAAGGCGGGTCGGAACAGCTGCAATATTGCCGATTGAGTCGGCAGTCCGTTAGAACGGAACGGGGTGTTACATCTGATGCCCGCCAAGCCAAGTTCGAGAGCAATCTAGAGGCACGACTCTCAGTCCAACAAAAGCAGGTAGATACCCTGCAGCAGCTCATGCAGATTATGGCCTCCAACCAGTCCGCAGCAGCAGCAGCGACTCCGGTGGACCAGCCAGTGCTTGAAGTCGAGACACCGCCAACGCCAAGGACGAGGGAAGTGACTACCTTCAATTTTGGCGACTTCAAGAAAGTCTGCAACACTCCTTTCTAAGGGACTGAGGACCCGATCGTGGCCCTAGATTGGCTCGCCAAGCTTGAAGATCATTTTTCTCTCTTAGAAGTACCTGAAGAAAAGCGAGTCGCGTGTGCACAACTACAGCTTTGCCTCAATGCGCACGACTGGTGGGACGTGCATCGACGATCTCTTCAGCTTGACCATGGGGAGGAAGCGATCGCGTGGATGACTTTTCGTGCCGCGTTCAAGGAGGAGTTTATACCTCCGCCTGTGCGACGTCAGAAAGAAAACGAGTTTGTACAACTACGGCAGGGCAGGATGACAGTTAAGCAATACTCTGCTGAGTTCAACAAACTTGCCAAATTTGCCAGTTCCTATCTACCCGATGCAGCGAGTCATGCCAGACGATTCGAGGGAGGTCTACGTCCTGCCATCCATGCACATGTAGTCGTTCCCCAGTATCTGACCATGCGGGAAGTTTTGAACCACGCCCTTTCTCTCGAACCGCAGTATCCTCATGTTGCTGCCGGCGCTGTGCAACCCTACAATCACAAACGCCAAGGCAACGATAGAGGAAACAACGCTGCAAAGCATCAAAATAACGGCGGTAAACAGCGTGGAGACGTCAACAAGACCTGCAACTTCTGCAGGAAGCCAGGGCATATCGAAAAAGATTGTCGCCGCAAGCTCGGGACTTGTCTTCGTTGCGGTGACCCAACACACCAGATTAGCAACTGTCCGATCCTCCTACCTCAGCAACAGAATCAGGTACCTGCACCCCAAGCCAACAGAGCTACGCCTCAGCAAGGACACAATCAAGCTCAAGACCGGGTCTATACCATGACACGGGAAGAAGCTCTAGCTTCGGATACCGTCATGTCAGGTACTTTTATTTTCAATAATATACCTGCTCGTGTTCTGTTTGATTCAGGCGCAACGCATAGTTTTATTTCCACAAATTTTGCCGTGGAGAACAATGTAAAAATGACGCCGTTGTACCTAGATTTAAGTGTTAGCACCCCCTCCGGTATGAAAATACCTGTTCGTTCAGTATGCCAAGGTGGTTACATCTGTATTGGAGAAAGAAAGCTGTCACTTGATATTTTAGTTCTAGATGTTCGGGACTATGATATCATCTTGGGAATGGATTGGCTCAGCGCGTGCTCGGCAACTATTGAATGTGCAGAAAAGTGAGTCATTTTCTGCCTGCCCGGAGAAGCCAAATTCTGTTACACTAGTAGTCCAGCGACTGACGCGACCAGGGCCTGCATGGTGATTTCAGCAAAATCTGCTCGGCGAATGCTCCGCACAGGCTGCGAGGGATTCCTAGCGTCGGTTCGGGACACTCGGCAGGACTACGCAAACGTCGAGTCTACTTCCATTGAGGCGGAGTTCCCCGATGTGTTCTCGAGCGAACTACCCGGCATGCCGCCCGACCGGGAGATTGAATTCACTATCGACACATTTCCAAACACGCAGCCGATTTCCAAGCCTCCGTACAGAATGGCCCCTGCAGAACTGAAGGAATTGAAATGCCAGCTTCAAGAATTACTTGATCGTGGGTTTATCCGTCCGAGCGTGTCTCCTTGGGGTGCGCATGTGCTCTTCGTGAAGAAGAAAGACGGAACACTACGCCTCTGCATAAACTATCGAGAGCTGAACAAAGTCACAATCAGAAACAAATATCCTCTGCCACGGATAGATGACTTGTTCGATCAGCTACAGAGGGCAACAGTATTTTCAAAAATCGATCTTCGCTCAGGATACCACCAGCTAAAGATTAAGCCCGAAGACATGCCAAAGACTGCCTTTCGAACCCGCTACAGACATTACGAGTTTTCAGTGATGCCGTTTGGACTAATGAATGCACCTGCTGCATTCATGGATGTAATGAATCGTGTATTCCGGCCCTTCATCGATAAATTTATGGTGGTTTTTATCGATGACATCTTGGTGTACTCGAAGACTAGGGATGAGCACGCAGGACACCTGCGGATGGTGCTGCAGACCCTTCGAGACAACAAGTTGTATGCCAAACTGAGTAAATGCGAATTTTGGTTAGACAACATTTCTTTCTTGGGGCATATCATCTCTTCGCAAGGTATTTCAGTTGATCCGAAGAAGGTAGAAGACATTATGCAATGGAAACGGCCGGAGTCAGCTAGCGATATCCGAAGATTCCTAGGACTGGCAGGGTACTACCGCAGGTTTATACAAAATTTTGCTAGAATTGCTTCGCCCTTGACTCAGCTCACACGAAAGGGTACGAAGTTTACTTGGACGGATGACTGTGAAGCTTCGTTTACAAAGTTAAAGCAGTGCCTCGTCTCTGCCCCAATTCTCACTCTGCCGAACGGACCGGATGATTTCAAAATTTTCAGTGATGCATCAGGTAAAGGGCTGGGATGTGTCCTGATGCAACGGGATAAAGTGATAGCCTATGCATCGAGACAGCTAAAGCCTCACGAGAAAAGCTTCCGACACATGATTTAGAATTGGCTGCGGTAGTGTTTGTGTTGAAGCTGTGGCGCCACTACCTTTATGGTGTACCTTGTGAAATCTATACGGACCATAAAAGTTTGAAATACCTGTACACACAAAAAGATTTGAATCTTCGGCAGCGGCGATGGCTTGAACTCCTTAGCGACTTCGATCTCATGATCAGATACACTCCTGGCAAAGAAAACGTAGTAGCTGACGCACTGAGTCGAGTGTTTGTAGGGAGTTTGGCTATTGATGATAGGCTGCACCGAGATCTTGAATAATTGGGCATTACTTTAAGAATCAGATATAAGAAGTAGGCGCATGTAGCACAACTGCGCCTCGAACCCGATTTGTTACAACAAGTTAAAGCCGCTCAGAAAGATGACCCGTTCCTGCAAAAGATTCATGCCCTTATCTCAGCAGGAAAGGCATCCGACTTTGCGGTAGGCACTGACGGGATGCTTCGAGTGAAGGGAGACTGTGCGTTCCAAACGACGCGGCCCTCAGAAAAGAGATACTCACTGAGGCCCATTATGCTAGTTATGCGTCTCATCCGGGTAGCACAAAGATGTATCGGGATCTCCGCACGATGTTTTGGTGGCACGGCTTGAAACGGGATGTGACACAGTTCGTGTCGCATTGCATGGCTTGTCAAAGAGTAAAGGCCGAACACCAGAAACCAGGCGGAGAGCTACAGAGCCTTGCTATTCCGGAGTGGAAATGGGATCATATAACGATGGATTTTATTATTGGCTTGCCAAGGATGCAACGGGGACATGATGCAGTCTGGGTTATCGTCGATCGACTCACCAAGTCAGCTTACTTTCTGCCTATCAAATCTACTTGGAGTGCCGACCGTCTGGCTCAGATATATATTGTTCGGCTCCACGGTGTGCCCGTATCTACAGTCTCAGATCGAGATGGTCGATTTATATCGTATTTCTGGGGAAGCCTGCAGTCAGCAATGGGGACGAAGTTGAAGTTCAGCTCCGCCTACCATCCACAGACCGACGGCCAAATAGAACGTGTCAACCAGATCCTCGAAGACATGCTGCGACTCTGCGCCTTGGACTTGAAGACTAGTTGGGACCTGCATCTACCGTTGGCCGAATTTGCTTACAACAATAGTTATCAATCAAGCATTCAGATGGCACCGTATGAGGCGTTATATTGGCGGAAGTGCAAATCCCCGATCTGTTGGGACGAAGTTGGTGAACGGCAGATTCTTGGCCCTGGGCTCGTGGAGCAGACTGTTGAAAAGGTTCGGTTGATTCGGAAAAGATTAAAGATAGCTCAAAGCCGCCAAAAGAGCTATGCAGATTTACATCGTAGGCCACTTGAATTCCAGGAGGGCGACCGGGTATTTATCAAAGTTTTGCCCATGCGAGGAGTCAGCAGATTCAGAGCAAAAAGAAAGCTAAGTCCGAGATTTGTCGGTCCGTTCGAAATACTCAAGCGAGTTGCCTCAGTTGCGTATCAGATTGCCCTACCACCATCCCTATCCGATGTACACGATATTTTCCATGTTTCACAACTTAGGAAATATGTGTACGACCCAAGCCACGTGGTAGATATTGAACAACTGAACCTCCAGGCCGACTTGACGTATGTAGAACAACCTGTACAAATTTTGGATAGGAAAGAAAAGCTGCTTCGGACTCGTTCGGTTCCTCTCATGCGCGTGCTTTGCCGGAATCACTCTGTCGAAGAATCTACTTGGGAAGTCGAATCCGAGATGAGGAAAAGGTTCCCCTCATTATTTCCTAGTGGTAGGTTCTATTCCTTAAGTTTCGGGACGAAACTTCCAATTAGTTGGGTAGGATATGGTGCCCCGTTCCCCCTATTCGGGGAGTGCGGCTAAGAAAAACAAGACGGTATCGTTCGATCAGGATAGATTGAAACAAGAGCCCATCCTCTTTATGGACTTGCTTCTTCGGAATCGATTCCCATATTCAGTGGACCGTGCCCCCGGGATCGACTTAGCGGCAGAGTCAGGAGGGACCTCTCCGCTGCATCTTTTGTTGCCTAGTTTTCGATATCGCTTGTTGCTTGCGTGCTTTGAGTTGGTTTTCGGATTTGCTTGAGATTTTTTGAACGGTTTCGATGGATTTTATTGCTTTCGTTCGTTGAACTGCACTTCAATTTCGATATTGAAAAGGGTGGAAGAGGTATTGATCAGCTGTTCGTGGCAATGCAGGTGAACCGGCAGTAGGCACCGCTCGAACGGACTCCTAAAGCATCTCTTTCCTTCTTTCTTCCAACTACTAAGTGAGTGGCTACCATCCCGATTAGCTGGCCCTTCTACCAGCCTTCACATCTAAAATTTTGTATTCGTGCTTGCCCCGATCAAACGATACCAAGTAATAACTAAAAGACTTCAAGATAATAAGGGAATAGACTTGGAAAATTATGCTTGTCAAATGAAACTTGTGAACGGTTACTTACTTACATGCTTGTTCGTTTGGAAAGTTCATCATATGCATAAATATAAGTTAGAATGTATATTTCTTCTTAAAATTGTGCTATGTATAGAACTCATCTTGAATGCAATAAACTGAATAGGATGACTATGCAAAAGTAGATCTTGCCCTGCTATTGCCATGCGCCTGATATTGCCCTGACTTGCCTCGATTGCTAACTTAGTGTACTGCGTTGATCATGGACAACTTGTGCACAAGGTCTTGGTTCCTGCGGACGGTCGCTGGGGCACCGGCACCGATCCGATCCGGACGAAACTCATGATAGTCGCCTGCTATAGGACGGAATACCCTGCGACGTCCTGATCTATGCGTCACACAACATTTCGTACTGAGACTAGCCCGTCCACTATGGCAACGTGCCAGTGATCCCCTTGTATATGTAAACATGTTGCAACTAACTTGTGTTTTCTTGGCAGGGAAGGCATGGTAAGTATTGTACAGGTGGTTCAGACGGGCAGGTAAATGTCACCGAGCGGTGGCAGGTTATTTCATTGATTTCTATATCTATTGCTTACTGTAAAATGAACTAAGGCAAGATAGAAAGACCACAACAAATATGCATGCTTCATTAAAACAACGTATTGATTGGTATAGTTGGGTTAGCTTACCTTCACCAGTACGTTTCGATGTACTGACCCTCGTTGAAACAGGTTCCCCGTGCTAAGGAGAATCGAGCGAGGAGCAGAAGTCAATCCCCCAATCCAGTCCAGCTGTAGGCACGCCTCGATCCGTGCCAACCTTTTGAAGTATTTTGAAGATAGAAGCTAGCAGCCAAGCAAATATGCAGCTTCGTGGAAAGGTCGTCGTTCCGACCCAAGGTCTTATATTTTGAGTTTAGTAAGGGATGTAATGTACAGGACTGCTATCTCATTTTGTGTCAGCATTTTTGTAAGCCCATAGAGGCAACCTTATGACTCAGTTCAAGGAGTTTGCAATAGATGTTCATATTATCAATAAAGAGAACTTTTCCATGCTTCAATCTGTGTTTCAATTTAACTGCGTACTCTGAATATGTGCTCGCTAAGCGAAAATAAATTATAAGGCCTTGTGCGGTGCGCAACCTAGGCCGCACGGCAGTCACGCCCGGGGGACGACTATCGATTCCACGAAATCGGGGCGTGACAGCCCGGCCCAGTTTGCAACTTTGCGGGTCCGGGCCGGTTCCGGGTTGGGCCGAGCCGGCCCAATTTTTTTATTTACTTTGATATATATATATATATATATATATATATATATATATATATATATATATATATATATATATATATATATATATATATATATATATTAAAGTAAATAAAAAAACTGAACCGGGCCGGCCCGAAAATATATATATATATATATATATATATATATATATATATATATATATATATATATATATATATATAAAATTGTTTTTATATAAAAAAAATTGGGCCGTCCAGGCCCGACCGTGTACCGGCCCAGACCCAGACCGGTTCGGCCCGGTCCCACCCTTACCGGGTCATGGGCCCGGGCTGGTTTGGGTTATTTGTTGAATGGGCCAGGTCGGGCCGGCTCGTCGCTCTCTTCGGGTTGAGCTTGGCCCGGACTTGACCCAGGCCGGCACGGACCGGACCGGCCCAATATACTCCTTGAAATCTAGAAGGAGTTGTAATCAGCTACTATATTGTATTTTTATATAGTTCTTCGTTGGATCGAGGTATATCATTGAGGAAACTTTTGTGTGAAATCATGATCTCGACTTCAACTTCTTTTTCTACCATCTTTGATTAAGCCTCGGGACTAACAATCTCAAAGCATGATCCGAGTAAGATGGAGAACAACCATGCAAGTCTTCTCGACATAAACTTTAACAAACTTGAGAAGTCTGACGAGGAGCATTAAAACGTATGGAAGAGAAATGTCAGCCTTAATCTCCAACTCGTAGATGTGGACTACGTGTTGACAGATCCTGGGCCTGTTATTCCGGAGGGTGAAGATGTTACTGTTCGGGCGATTGCAACTACAAGAGCTAAGCAGAACAAGTGGAGGAGATACAACAATCTCTGCAAATTGCTGATTCTTAACTCCATGGAGGATACTCTGGCGAAGTTATACAGCAAGACGGACCGTGCAAAGGTCGTCTTGGAGGCTCTGAAAAATATTACAAGGAGGATGAAAACCGTAACAAGATCTATGTGACGAAAAAAGTCTGGAAGATGCAATTTGAGGACGACAAAACGATGTTGCCTCAAGTAAAGAAATTTCTCAAGTTACGTCAAAAACATGAGGATGGTGATAAGCCATTGGTCGACTATTTCATTGTGGGAGGGATTGTTGCCAAGCTCCCGCCTGGTTGGAGCAAGTTTATCTCAGACGTGCACCAAAAGAAGATGGAGGTGAGTCTTTATCAACTACTGCACAATATTCATGTGGAAGATGAGATAAGGTGGCACGCCCCAGTACCGGAATAATGAGACGGGCATGGTCAGCTCCCCCGTACAAGGTATAAAATATCGTACGACGGTCATGGCTGTAACTAGACAAGGGGTGCATACTACAAGCAAGTCACTTAGGGTTACACAACACATCTATCGTCTCAATCAGTCAAGTAAGACTAGTAAACATAGAATATATATATATATGACAAGGAAGTAAGGCATCCCAAACGTCCTGCCACAATATTATGGAAATCAGTTGTGCAAAAATAAAATCATTCATTTTTATGTTAGACTGCGAAAGTCATTCCTCAGAAAAGAAAATTATTCTTTTCCTGTGTTTACATGCAGGGCTCGCACTAATCCAGAACAGCCATAACGACCGTTCAGAACACGGACTTAGAATGACACAAAAAATTAATTTAAACATATATATATATATATATATATATATATATATATATATATATATATATATATATATATATATATATATATATATATTCACACATAATCATGTATCGAAAATAGAACTAGTACATAACATGGACCTCTTTTAATATAAAATAATTGTAGTGTAGTGGTTACTATGTTAAACTTTCATACAAGAGGTTCAAGGATCAATCATTGTTGCTATCATTTTTTTTTAATTTATTTTTATTTTAGTTTTTTACATTATATATAAGGGCTCAATTTTGAAAGTTAGTCTAGGACCTTCATGAACTCAGGACCGGTCCTATTTATATGTCAAACTTAAAAAAATTTATTCTTTTTCTGTGTTTAAATGTTAAAGAAAAAAAAATTACATTGATTGTCTTAGGTTCTTGTCATCTCCGTTAATTGTTGTGAGGCGTAAGGTTTAGAATTGTAAGAGAAAGATAATAGAAAGAAAAAAAAAAAGAGAGAAGAAGATTTATTTGAATTTTGAAAAAATAATGGTAATAAAATGTGTATTTCTCCAAATATAAAATAAATTAGGTTGTATCATCTCTTAATCAACATTCATTTCAAAAGAATTTTGTGCTGCTAATAACCCTAGTCTTTTAAACTACACGTGTTCACGTATCCTCTTGTCTTCACATAGGCTTTATTGTGAATAGGCTTTATTGTTTCACAAGAAATAAATAATTTAAGATGGATTCTCATTTTCCTCCAAAAAGTGAACCAAGTTTAGGGACTGTTTGGTTACACCAAAGTGCATAAAAGTGCAAAAGTAAAAAAAATTAAATCTTTCGTAAAAAAAATTAACTTTTAAAAGTTGTTTGGTTAGTAGAATTAAAAAATATGAAAGTGGAGGAATAAAGAGTTATGTTGTTTGCATGGTTGTTGAAAGTAGAAAAAAAATGAATTCATTTCTTTAGATGGTTGTTGAAAGTGGAGAAAAAAGAATTCCGTGATTTGGATGATTGTTGAAAGTATATGCTAATTGGAGATACGATCAATATAGATATGGTTACCTCATTTTTTTTTCCCCAACAAATTCTCATTTAATTAGCAACTATTAATTTTTACTATTAAAAATATTCAACAATCTTTAACAACAAATTTCAGCAAAAGAGATCAGCAAACTGGGGGCTGTTTGATTGATCACTTCTGAAATCATACATAGAAGCAAAAAAAAGTCAACAAACATTATATATAAGAATATGAACTTTTTGTTCTTGTGAAGTTTCAACCAAACGAAGAATGTTGTTATGAACGAGCTATAATTAAGACGGTTCAATACCTGGTTAAAAGCACCATAATGAGATATTTAAACATGGCATACGCCTACAAAGAATATACAAAAACTCCCAACTCAGATGGAGGAGGAAACCATAGTACTTGGATTAGTATTTGCATAGACTTCGTAGAAAAAACTGGACAAGGAATGTAAATTTGTCATAAACTTGAAAAATCGAAGCTTTTCTTAGGTTGATCTATGGCGGGAGCGACGGTTAGGGGTGACTCTTAGGAGAGCCTCCAAATCGAACACTTTCAAAGCACTTTCACCTCCTGAAACTTCTTTCTTCTTCCACTTTTTTTTTTCTTCGATTCAACACGTCCTTTACTAATTTTGTCACGAGAATTATTCAAGACGCTAAAAAATTAGTTAGGAATGTCCAACTTTTTTTTTTTTTTTCTATTTATAAGTTTTGCTGTTCAAAAAAAATTTACTAAGGAACTGTCCCCTACATAATTGATACTAGACTGTCAAAATTGTTGACAGTGCTACCAATACACTGGACTGTCAAAATGTCCATGTCCTGTTGTAGCTCCACCTCTGCATGCAGAGCTACCAACCCCAAAAAAGTGTTGGGCATGTTGCTTGATGCAATAATTGTAACGTCCCGTTTCGCACGGTACATTATGATGGTTTGTTGGCTCAAAGAATAATTGATCGGAGTTGGTTTCATGTGTAGGAATGGATGCATAGTTCTGGACTTCTGGTGATTGGTGTATTGTCCCGCTGTGGGTGGAGTTATTATATTGGCCTTTTTTTATTTAATTAGCTGGATTGGTTCTAAGCAGCCTGAGAGATCGCAGAATTTGAACGGCGATACAGACTTGCTTAATCTGGTCGGATCGGATGTTCGTGGAGCAAGGCTTGCTCGTTTGGTTATACTAGTTAAGAGGATCGTGCATGATCACGTCAAGTCTGTCGTTGAGGAATTATGTTGTATCAGCTCGGTCGAAGCAATAGGTGAATTTGTATAGATGGGTGGGCTCTGACTTTCTTTTCTACTCACTCGCGTCCTTAATAAAAAAAAGTATCCCCTTGTTGCCTTGCAACGTTTGTAGATTTAATCATGCTAGGTAGATTGTAGCTGATAAATAAAAATTACCATGCATGTTGAACACTGAGTATAGAAAATTGAATAGTTATAACTCTTAGGTGCATCAGTGCACGAGATTTATATAATAAGAGCTTCGTTGGAGAAGCAGACAGTTGTGGTGCGATACCACGGAACTTTCAGTATGTAATTCAGTAGGCTTCGTCGAAAAAACGGACAGTTGTGATGCTATACCACATTACTGTCGGCATTCATTGAAGTCTTGCAACATACTCTGGAATGGTGCATCGCAATATAGGTATTTCGGGACCTTCTGTAGGACTTGCACCTCGTATGCAAAGTGATTGTCGTCTTACAAGGGATGTAGTCCAAGGTTGCTCGTGATGCTAGTGACCTTCGTATAGATAGGAGGCATGCGAATGTATGTCTTATGCAGGGCTGAAAGTGTTAATCCCAATTTTATGTAGGGACGAGCACATCGGTCGTGGTAATAGGTCACTGATAAGTGACGGGTTATATGTTTCATGTTTTCATGTATTCTATCAATATAGCATGCTTACATGCTTCATGTTTTACTATGTTCCATCGTTATGAACTGTAAATCAATCTAGTTCTAATCAAAATATCACTTTATAAACTATATGCTTCACATGAATAATAGTTTTGGTTTAGGCGAGTGGGTTATCCCACACACACCAGATATGTACTGATACGCAACTCCCTAAGTACAGAAATCTGCTTAGACATACCGAGACGTTGGAGCTCGGATTAGCAATATTGAAGATGTTCGACCGAGGATGCTTGTTTGCATATAAAGGCAGGATGTATGGAACAAGGCAAATCCTTTGTGAGCATGAGTGGTCATGAGTGTTGTAAACCAAGTTGCCATATTCAGTTGGCTATTGAGAACCTTTGTATTCCATTGCAAATGCCAATAAAGATAGATTCTTTTCATATGTTCTATTGTAATATCATTATGACTGTTTATTCTGCTGCAATGTCACTGTTTCGAGATACACCATTAATGTCTATATTTATGTCTTGTACAAGTATAATCTAGATTTGTACACATTACGTCAAGTGGCTACCTTTCGGTTCTACAGAACCGGGATGTGACAATAATGAGAGATTATTTTAGTCTCACATCGGACAGGAGAGCGCTCTCTCCTTTTTTTTTAAAGGGCTAAACCCATTTTATTATGTAAGTTTGGTTTTTTTGGGCTAATTCAACATGTGAGCGGATGTTCAATTTAATGTGGTTTTTATACCATTTTTAGTCGCGTACTTAGAATGCTTCTACGGCAAGAGTATTGTGGATCGGGTCATAGGTAAAAATCTATTTTTTTATATTATTTTTATTATTAATTTTTTTTAGTTATGGTTACTGGTATTCCACTGTCATGGGTCTCTCAAGTTGATACCCTCCGTCAGTCAGGATTAACTTTTTTATTAAAAAAATGACTAAAATACTCTCATTTATCCCCTCAGCAGACTCCCCCCCCCCTCCCCCAGGTTGCGACCCCCAGCCATGCCCTACCCTTTAGTTGTATCTTCCCACGCTGTCACGCCCCAGTCCCAAAATACCGAGGGACTGGACACGTGGCAATGGCCAGCAGCATGTACCGATGGACAAACCCAAGTTAATGGATCCATCGGACATACTTAAGCTGTATAACATCAGTCAGGGTTTACTAATCTCATCCACAAATATAAGATAGCATAATGAAAGATTAAACATCCACAGTCAAGTAATTAAAATCGGAGAACAATCCGATATTAAGTCTGTTACACAAGTGTTCACAAAGACAGGAAATAAGAGTTCAATTAAACTGGAAATAAAGTTTATTGGCCATAAGACTGAGCAGGGCGAAGCATTTGTTCAGGAGAAGTCCTCAGCGATCACCTCGTCTTCAGGTTCAGGTACAGCTCCAAGTAGTGCTCCTGTTCCGTACACTTCAGGATAAATCTCGTCTGCTATAACTGGAGAACAAAACCAGGTCCTCAGCGGGACGTAACAAGGTACAGAAGAATACGAGCCATAATACAGTGAATGAGCATGCAAGTCAACCAAAATGTTAAACACAAGAGAAGCACAAGAAATTAATAAGTTTAAGACAGTGGCATGCCGATGTTGCTATCAAACAAATCCGGGTAAATAATTAAACTAGCTAAGTGATCATGCAAGTGAGAGTTATTATTCATACTCAGGCTGAGACTACTACAGGATCAGTGACAAGAAACCATAGCAGTGTTTTCTCGAAGGGCCAGTACAGGTGCCAAAGCTCTGTGTCAGAGACTAGGACACTTCCAGATAACCAGTATAATATATATATATATATTCAGCCTTTATATGGTAATACTCTCCCCACCCAATGAATCTCACATCACAGTTCTCAATGTTCATATTACGCAAGATTAGAACTAATGCAGCTAGTCAGGATAAAACATAAAGCTCAAGTTATGAAATCTATATCTTAAACAAAATCCCCTTGAATAATCAGGAAGATTCTGTATCATGCTTTGTGTCAGGTATCCTGGGGATAAAGTATTTGATAGGGAAAGTACAACAGCCACAGAAATTAAAGCAAGAGAATCTAAATGAATCAATAAACTGCATTTTATGGCAAGGTACACTTGCCTGGATTTCCTGTATTAATTATAGCTCGAGCTTCAGCTGGATTTCCAAGCAGTACTCCGGTTGCTGAAATAGACATCACCAACAGATCCAGAAAATATTAATCAGCTAGGATCGCCTGTCCTTGAGTCCAATTTGGAGACAAGGGCAAAAACGTCATTTTCGGGTCAAGGCGGGGTCCAGATGTGGGCCGCTTTGCACCGAAAACCGAGTCAGGGTCAAAGGTCTCAAAAATAGTCCAACTTAGTGTCAACAGGTCAGGAACGATGATACGAACCCAACGGAACTTCCAGAATTGGATTCCGATGAGCCGTTCTCAAAATCGCCCGTCGGGTGGAGCCTGTGGGGCCCACGACACGCGATTTTTCCAACGTTCTCAGAATCGAACCAAACTTGACCCACAGGACCAGCGTATTGCTACGAGTCCGATGGCGCAAGTTTCGTCTCGATCTGACTTGTGTACACTAAGTTACAGCGAGAAACAGAAAGTACGGATACGGGGCGGTGTCCGCGGATACGCACTGATTCCGGTGTGCACGCACATCCAAATCAGCTTCTGCGAAATCCCGCATGTCCGTATCAACGACGCTGACGTATCGGTGAAGACCGTACGTGACCAAGTCGTCCCGTTTGGCGGGGCGTACCCAGTTCCGGGGTGAAACAGGGTCTGGTTTTTTCCTGTTTTTGGATCGCGGTGTGCGATCACCACAGGACGCGATGCCCCGAGCGGTTTGTCCGGGCACCGAGAGGGTCATACAGGCTTCGCAACGCAAAAGACGGAATCGAATTCCGAGCTACGAGTCAAAAGTTACGAATACCTGAAGTAGTTCTGAAAAACCAAGTTTCCTCGTGTCTATCTCGTATCCGACACGATATACTGTGTCCTGTGTCCGAGTACTGTTCACTAGGGTTCACTGTGTCCGTCTGCGTCTAGGGTTGTGTCCGATTTGTGTCAAGGCTGGGCAAGGCCGGCGAGGGCTGCTGGACGCGCCGGAGGAGGAGGCGAGGGCTGTGCTGGCTAGGGCGGTCTTCGGCCGGAGGCGCTGCGGCAAGGCGGCGGCGTGGCTGGGCTCGGCTGGGCGCTGTCGGGGCTGCGCTGGGTTGGGGGAGCCGGAGGCAGCGGGGGAGGAAGAAGGTGGAGGAGACGGAGGGGGGTCGCCGGGGGCTCGGCGAGGCGTCGCGGGCGGAGTCAGGGTGGTAGCGGCGAGGGAACGCCGGAGAAGACGGAAGAGGGGAGGAAGAACTCGGGCCGGAGGGAGGGTTTATATAGGTCGGCGGGGAAGAGGGAGAGGCGGACGACGAGGGGAAGGGGAAGAGTAGAGGTCGGCGGCGGCGGGTGAAGGAGCTGGAACGGCGGCGACGGCGGATGCGTAACGGCCGGAGGGAGGCGGGCAGTCGGCTGGGGAAGAGAGTGGGAACGGGTCGGATCTCAGGGGTGCGGGTCGGGTTGGTCTACCGGACCCGATCCGACCCGCTAACAATGCGGGCTTGGGCCGGAGTTGGGCCGGGCCGGGCTATAGGGTTTAATTAAATAGCTAAATAATTAATCAATTAAATAATTAAATAAATAATTAGTTTTAGGTATTTTAAAAATAGATCCGGGGCCCAATAAATTCCCGGAAAATTATCATATTTCTAGTTTTCCATTTTACATCATAAAATATTATTTTCATAATATTTTAATACTATTTAATAACAATTAAAAATCCTTTAATAATTTAAAACACTGGTATTTAATTACAGAAAATCCCAGAAAATTACAATAAATTGGGGAAAATTCCATATTATCAAATTTTGAAAATCAGGGGGATTACATTATACCCCCCTTAAGAGGATTGCGTCCTCGCAATCAAAGATTAACCGGTCAACAGAGATGACACGGTTGCAAAATCAGAAAAATCAAGATTGAGAGTGACACCTAGGAAAAATTATTTTCCCCAAGCATTAAAAGTTATGCAATTTCCCAAATGTGGGAAATCTAGAAAATTACAGTTTTAGAAAACTAGGTTATTTTTCAAAACATATCAGATTAACATTTATGAAACATTCTGAATTATTGGCAAGTTCAGAATCACTAGATTAACACTAAGTTATCAATTATTAACAGGTTAAAATTATTAGGTTAAGTTATCAGGTCAAGTCTGGGGTCACGAACCAGCAGGCACGAACTACAGAAATGCTAGAAACGGAACAATTATAAAGACTTACGTGCATTAGCAACTCCTTGGTTCTGCGCGTCTCCCACAGTCATCGCAAAAACTTGGCCGCGTCCTTGAGGTGGTGCTCGCTGATGTTGCTGGACTTGCTGGTAGGGTGCTGCTTGATGTGCCAAGGGTGGCCTTGGTTGTTGTCCTCCTGGTGCTGGTAGAACTTGTTGGTTCGCCCTTGGTGCTTCCCTACGATCAAGGCAGTCCTTCACTGCATGCTGTCTGGATCCACAACCTAAGCACAGTCCATGTTTACGTCTACACTCCTTCTCCACATGGCCTATCTTGCCGCAGAAATAACAAGTAGGAAGAGTCAGGATTTTGGATGCAGATCCCTGTGGTGCTTGTTGCAGATGAGGTTTCTTGGCAGCTTCTCCATTGTTAGCTCTGGCTGGTACTGATGTGGAAGGCCTCTTCAGACTGGTTTCTTTCCTGGTGACGCGCTCCATGCGTCGAGCTGCAGCAAGGACGTCGGTGTACGAAGTTGGTGCGACAGATCCAATCAGTTTCTGTAGTTCGATGTTTAGTCCGTCGAAAAATTTCTCAGCCTTCTCTTCTTCAGTTGGGATCAAGGTAGGAGCGAAGCGACTCAGACGAATGAACTCGGCATTGTACTCTTCCACCGTCATAGCCTCCTGAGTGAGACGATTGAACTTGTCCCTCAGTTCGGATCGAGCGATAGCAGGTATGTACATCTCCTGAAAGAGTCTGGAGAATTCTTCCCAAGTAACTCGGTCTGGTCCGAGTCGGGTCTCCTCGGACAGCCACCAGTGATGAGCATTGTCCGTCAATTGCATTCTTACGGCGGTCATCCAACGTTCTTGGGGAAGCTCAGCTGCTTCTAATTGATGACGAATATTGGTGAGCCATTCATGCACTTCTGTTGGTCCCTCCTTGCCAGAGAAAGTACGGGGCTTCAGTTGGCGGAAGTCTGTGATAGAGCCCGTCGGATGTCGTCTAGCTGGTAGGTTGGCCTGCTCCAGTGCATTTACTAGACTGTTCCTCAAGTACTCAGCTTCGCGACGTTGGGCTTCAGTTTGGACTTGTTGCTGAGCTTGCATCATTGCGAAGAACATCTGGAACATCTGCTGTCCGTCCATTGCTTGGCCTGGTGGGAAGACTGGCATCTGAGGAGTGAACTGGGGCGGAGGTGGAATATCATCACGCCGAAATCTAGAAGATTGTGGATTTGCTTGACTGCTTCGGTGAGTAGAGGGATCTCCACTCAATAGCGTCACTTCATCTTCTCCGTAGGTGGCTGCATCTCCTATTGGTGTTCTTGCTGGAGTTCCGTCGTTTTCTTGGGAATCCATTTCTCTGCATCAAAAATAAACTATAAGAGGCGCACAGGAGTCAAGGCAAGATGCAAGTCAAAATTAGTTCGAATACGATACAGATATCAAGAACATTTTCAAGCAAGTGGATGAGATCCTAAAAAACTTATCTTATTCTTTATTGCAGGCCTGTTCGGTCCCTAAGTTGAAACCGAACAATTTTAGTCGTTGACCTGCATGGGCCACCACAAAAACCATGTCACGCCCCAGTCCCAAAATACCGAGGGACTGGACACGTGGCAATGGCCAGCAGCATGTACCGATGGACAAACCCAAGTTAATGGATCCATCGGACATACTTAAGCTGTATAACATCAGTCAGGGTTTACTAATCTTATCCACAAATATAAGATAGCATAATGAAAGATTAAACATCCACAGTCAAGTAATTAAAATCGGAGAACAATCCGATATTAAGTCTGTTACACAAGTGTTCACAAAGACAGGAAATAAGAGTTCAATTAAACTGGAAATAAAGTTTATTGGCCATAAGACTGAGCAGGGCGAAGCATTTGTTCAGGAGAAGTCCTCAGCGATCACCTCGTCTTCAGGTTCAGGTACAGCTCCAAGTAGTGCTCCTGTTCCGTACACTTCAGGATAAATCTCGTCTGCTATAACTGGAGAACAAAACCAGGTCCTCAGCGGGACGTAACAAGGTACAGAAGAATACGAGCCATAATACAGTGAATGAGCATGCAAGTCAACCAAAATGTTAAACACAAGAGAAGCACAAGAAATTAATAAGTTTAAGACAGTGGCATGCCGATGTTGCTATCAAACAAATCCGGGTAAATAATTAAACTAGCTAAGTGATCATGCAAGTGAGAGTTATTATTCATACTCAGGCTGAGACTACTACAGGATCAGTGACAAGAAACCATAGCAGTATTTTCTCGAAGGGCCAGTACAGGTGCCAAAGCTCTGTGTCAGAGACTAGGACACTTCCAGATAACCAGTATAATATATATATATATATATTCAGCCTTTATATGGTAATACTCTCCCCACCCAATGAATCTCACATCACAGTTCTCAATGTTCATATTACGCAAGATTAGAACTAATGCAGCTAGTCAGGATAAAACATAAAGCTCAAGTTATGAAATCTATATCTTAAACAAAATCCCCTTGAATAATCAGGAAGATTCTGTATCATGCTTTGTGTCAGGTGTCCTGGGGATAAAGTATTTGATAGGGAAAGTACAACAGCCACAGAAATTAAAGCAAGAGAATCTAAATGAATCAATAAACTGCATTTTATGGCAAGGTACACTTGCTTGGATTTCCTGTATTAATTATAGCTCGAGCTTCAGCTGGATTTCCAAGCAGTACTCCGGTTGCTGAAATAGACATCACCAACAGATCCAGAAAATATTAATCAGCTAGGATCGCCTGTCCTTGAGTCCAATTTGGAGACAAGGGCAAAAACGTCATTTTCGGGTCAAGACGGGGTCCAGATGTGGGCCGCTTTGCACCGAAAACCGAGTCAGGGTCAAAGGTCTCAAAAATAGTCCAACTTAGTGTCAACAGGTCAGGAACGATGATACGAACCCAACAGAACTTCCAGAATTGGATTCCGATGAGCCGTTCTCAAAATCGCCCGTCGGGTGGAGCCTGTGGGGCCCACGACACGCGATTTTTCCAACGTTCTCAGAATCGAACCAAACTTGACCCACAGGACCAGCGTATTGCTACGAGTCCGATGGCGCAAGTTTCGTCTCGATCTGACTTGTGTACACTAAGTTACAGCGAGAAACAGAAAGTACGGATACGGGGCGGTGTCCGCGGATACGCACTGATTCCGGTGTGCACGCACATCCAAATCAGCTTCTGCGAAATCCAGCACGTCCGTATCAACGACGCTGACATATCGGTGAAGACCGTACGTGACCAAGTCGTCCCGTTTGGCGGGGCGTACCCAGTTCCGGGGTGAAACAGGGTCTGGTTTTTTCCTGTTTTTGGATCGCGGTGTGCGATCACCACAGGACGCGATGCCCCGAGCGGTTTGTCCGGGCACCGAGAGGGTCATACAGGTTTCGCAACGCAAAAGACGGAATCGAATTCCGAGCTACGAGTCAAAAGTTACGAATACCTGAAGTAGTTCTGAAAAACCAAGTTTCCTCGTGTCTATCTCGTATCCGACACGATATACTGTGTCCTGTGTCCGAGTACTGTTCACTAGGGTTCACTGTGTCCGTCTGCGTCTAGGGTTGTGTCCGATTTGTGTCAAGGCTGGGCAAGGCCGGCGAGGGCTGCTGGACGCGCCGGAGGAGGAGGCGAGGGCTGTGCTGGCTAGGGCGGTCTTCGGCCGGAGGCGCTGCGGCAAGGCGGCGGCGTGGCTGGGCTCGGCTGGGCGCTGTCGGGGCTGCGCTGGGTTGGGGGAGCCGGAGGCAGCGGGGGAGGAAGAAGGTGGAGGAGACGGAGGGGGGTCGCCGGGGGCTCGGCGAGGCGTCGCGGGCGGAGTCAGGGTGGTAGCGGCGAGGGAACGCCGGAGAAGACGGAAGAGGGGAGGAAGAACTCGGGCCGGAGGGAGGGTTTATATAGGTCGACGGGGAAGAGGGAGAGGCGGACGGCGAGGGGAAGGGGAAGAGTAGAGGTCGGCGGCGGCGGGTGAAGGAGCTGGAACGGCGGCGACGGCGGATGCGTAACGGCCGGAGGGAGGCGGGCAGTCGGCTGGGGAAGAGAGTGGGAACGGGTCGGATCTCAGGGGTGCGGGTCGGGTTGGTCTACCGGACCCGATCCGACCCGCTAACAATGCGGGCTTGGGCCGGAGTTGGGCCGGGCCGGGCTATAGGGTTTAATTAAATAGCTAAATAATTAATCAATTAAATAATTAAATAAATAATTAGTTTTAGGTATTTTAAAAATAGATCCGGGGCCCAATAAATTCCCGGAAAATTACCATATTTCTAGTTTTCCATTTTACATCATAAAATATTATTTTCATAATATTTTAATACTATTTAATAACAATTAAAAATCCTTTAATAATTTAAAACACTGGTATTTAATTACAAAAAATCCCAGAAAATTACAATAAATTGGGGAAAATTCCATATTATCAAATTTTGAAAATCAGGGGGATTACACACGCCACCCCCTCCGGCCGCACCACCCCCATCCGACCTGGCTCCCCATTGTGTAGCTATTTTCTTTTAATGTTATTTTCTTTCTTTTGTGTTTCAAGTATTATATGGTATTATGGATGATTTGTTTTTATCATTTATATTTGGTTAAATACAACTTCTTATCCTCAACTATTCAAGTTTTTCAACTTAATACCCTAAAATTTGATATGAGGCAACTTGATATCATTAATTATTGAAAATTTTCATGTTGACACCTTTCGTCAGTTATGATTAACTTTTCTGTTAAAAATATGACTAAGATATGTAAACCCCCTCGATTTATTCTGTAGATAGTTAGAGTGGTTTTGAAAAATTTTGATGGCAGATGTTGAGGTTTAGAGTAAAGGAAATTTATCTGGAATTTTAATTCAATTAATTGAAACCCTTGGCTTACCCTAACTTTGTCTAGTTATTCGGAGTCCATTATCAGCCCATAAATTTTGTATAAATATTGTACTCTCGACTCAACTCGCCAAATTAGGCACTGGACTTTTCTGATTGTTAAAATTAATTTTTGTGTGCTCTAAAGTAATTGCGCAACATTCGAAAAAAATCGTAACCCGTATTTAATTTCGTGTCGGACACCTGTGTCGTTACCCTCGATTTTGGGGTACCAATTTAACCCGTTGAGCCGGACCAATTAAAGGGGCCAAGACCGACTCCAAGCCTCCACCATTTTTGGTCATTGCGTCATTTCCAGATTTTGACCCCACGGGCCCCAATTAAATTAAATTCGCGGGACGCTTTATCTTTATTTAAATCGGAATTTACCAACTTTGTAAATCCTATTTTAATCCTAAATTAATTCCAATGTCCTTCTAATTAGACCCGCGCCTAACGCGCAACACCCCCTCACCATGACAATTTTTAAATATATTTTTCTCCGCAATTTTTGCGTCATTTCATGTGTCCATGCAAATTTCCGAATTTACGGGGGCTTATTCGCAATTATTAAATTGTTGGCAACATCCTATTGGTCATGATTAATTGAGAGGGTCCCAATATAGGGTCCCAATCTCACCCACCTATTCCTCACATGAAGAAACCTCATCCTATCCATGTAAAATCCTATCCACCCATTTTGCAAGGAATGATCCCAACCCTCCATTCAAACCTACACACTCCTCTATAAAGTGACTCCTACACCCCACCCTCAACCAAACCTACCGGCCCTAATCCCCATAAAAATCTCTCTCTCCTTTTTCATTCATTTTCTCCATGCAAAGGAAGCTTCTCCTTCTTCCCTCTTCATTCATCTTCTCTTCCTCCTTCCTTCCTCCTCCCACTTGAAGCTTCCCCCGACCTCCGGCCATTGCCCCGACCGCCGGCCATCCTCCCCAGACCGACGGCCCTGGCGGAGCAGCCGGTCCAGCCACCCACCCGACCAGTCCAGCCACCCACCCGGTCGGTCAAGCCACCCCACTCCTGACCGGAGCAGCCCACTCCAGCCATCCCCGCGCAGTGCACCGCCTTGCTGCGTGCGTCCCCGCCGGCGCCGTTATTCCGGCCCACTCAAGCCATCCCCGCCTAGCATCTCTGCGGCACCCCGGCCGACCGGTCTCCTCCAGACCGGAGAAGCCCTCCCCGCACAGTGAGCAGCCCTCCCCGCCTTAGTGCCGACAGCGAAGCCACCCCGCTCCGGCTGTGTTTCTTCTCTTCCGACCATCACCACTAGTTCACCACCCCGCAGCCACCCTTCGCCGGACGTGCTCCGACGTCACCGTCGAGGTCGACCCTCTCCCCTCTATTGTCTTTAAATTTCCAGATTTATAATATTGTTTTGAATGAGGATGTTTATATATACATATGGACTTATATTGGCTAGGGTTAAGAATAGATGTTATATAGTTGTAGTATAGCCCTTGTATCTTGCGGTTAAGAATGCTAGTTAGGGTTAATTATGATGATTATATGGATGTGTGGATTTAGCTAGGGTTATGTGAAATAATTGTTGGTGTTTATGGAGATAGGAATGTTAGCTAGGGTTTTGGATTATATATGTGGATGTATAGTGTAAGATGGTAATGAAAATTTATGATTGAGATATATATGGATGAAGTTGTTAATGAGGATTAATATGTTTTGGAGCCTATGTTTTATAGTGTAGTGTTCCTTTGAGCTAGATATGTAGATAAGATGGTTAGGGTTTGATGAATATAATGCTGGCATTTACATGGTTAGTGTAGTATAGTACTTGAGCAGTGGTTAATTGTAGAGCTAATATTTGATGATATCGTACGGGCAAATGATTTGGTAATAGGTAGAAGATCAGATTATGAATCAGGGATGGAGGACTGTAAAACTTATTATATAACTATTTGAGTTGGGTTTTAGTTTGGTTGTAGATACGTGTCGTTTCCCTGTCTGTCGTAAATAGATCATTGATTCTAGTTTGTAATTCATCTCTAGGTATTGCGGGACCTGAGGACTTGGACGCAGTACCAGATCCCCGTCTTCAGCAGCCGCGCGCAGGCAAGTGTACCTTGCCATCTTGTATTTCAGTTTACAGATATTGTTATTCTTTTTGTACATTGTACGCGTATTTACGTTGATGTTCGATATTCCGTGTCCGGTTCACAATCGGGTGTTGACATTCGACTTAACGACCTAGAATAATTACTGATGTTTCATAGCACCTCGATGCACGTACCAGAGTACATCGATACCCCAGGACACACTCATACACTGTGATCGTGCCAGATTCCTGTATCCTGATATTGACATCATGACCAGAGACTGGGACGACCTTAGGGTCGCGTCTGTTGAGTTATTTCTGTGTGTCGAGACTGTAGTTAGAGGTTCAGGTTCAGCGCACAATCGTTGACCGCTTGGGAAGGGGAAGACGGTTACTAGACGTTTGGGCTACTCTGCACGCGCTTATATATATGTAGTATTTTCTAGTGATACATGTTTCTAGTGTAGCTGTTTCACCCGTGTGACTCTTTGCCCGGAGCTGCGGTACGTGCCGAGTGTTTCCGTGTCCGGAGCTACGGTTTTACTTTGGACGGCCCACGCGTCGAACGTTGTCTTTAAACTGTGTCACACTTGTTTGGTTGTACTAGTTTACCCTGTTGTTGCACTTGTACTATCTGTTTACCTTGCATGTTATTTTCCTGTACCTTGTTACGTCCCTCTGAGGACCTGGTTCCCTGCCAGTTTTGCAGCATAGACGATTACGGAGCACTTGGAGATACTGATGGAGTGACATATCTTGCGAGCATGGTACCAGGTACTCACACTATATCTACCGGCATTATGGTTATTTTACATTGATTATTCATCTGCTGTTGTAGCCTAATTTTGTAGACTCATACTTCTTCTCGAGTCTATTCGAGTTAGTGTGTTATTGGGCGGCCGACCTTAGCACATATAGCTTTTTCTTGTTTACTGATGTACATTGTGGATTGAGACATAGAGGTTTACATTTATGGAATATCTAGATAGTGCCCTTTATATTACAGCTTATACGTATTCGAGTCAGACCAGAGTCTGGTCGAATGCGTAGCTGGCGTGTCACGTATTCCTGGTCCTACGTATTTTGGGACTGGGGCGTGACAAGATACCTCATTTTCTCCTCTGCACCCCCCCTCCCCGGCCGCCACTGCACGGTAGGGTGCCTACCCCGCGGTAGGGTCCCTACCCCCACCCCGACTTCATCCACCCCCCCCCTCCTTCCATCTACCCGGCTGCATCCTCCCGCCCCTACCCCCTACCCCTTGGTTGCATCCTCACCCCCCCCCCCCCCCCCCCCGCCGCCGCCCCTTCGTCGTTGTGCCACCCCCTCCCTTCACGTCACCGTCAAAGGAGAGAGGGGAGGGGAAGAGGATGGTCATTTATTATTTTTTGTTAACACCAGTAGGATATTATGTTGTAAAATTATAATTGAGGTATCAAGTTGACTTCTATCAAATTTTAGGGTGTCATATTGAAAAACTTGAATAGTTGAGGATATCAAGTTGTAATTTAGCCTTCATATTTATATAATTTTGTTTGCTTAAAAAATGTGACGAATACATGGATACATGTACAAGAATACCGGTACATGAACACAAGGGTAGGGATACGAAACTAGGATAGGGGCCTTGTCTTCGTCGGGGTCAGGAATATGAATTATCCAAATCTATAATGACGAAAATGGGAACCGGAAGAGCGTGCCTTCAGGACTGGTTCAGAGTGTTGGATTGTCTTAGCCGGAGTTAATTTTGGTTGTACTTCACCTCTATTGAAAAGA
Source organism: Iris macrosiphon (assembly GCA_036927795.1). Lineage (NCBI taxonomy): Eukaryota > Viridiplantae > Streptophyta > Magnoliopsida > Asparagales > Iridaceae > Iris > Iris macrosiphon. The sequence goes on from JAYESA010000008.1 coordinate 144,579,301, forward strand.
TATAGGTTTAAGTTGGATTTGAACTTGATTGGTTCTAAAAAAAAGTAAACTGGCATGGAGGGTTACCTTATGAGGGGGTTGCTCAAACACTAAAGTTTTGTCATGCTTACCACAAAGTCGGCCCTGCGTGCCTTCGGAGTTAAGGAAAGAAATTGACAAACCCACCTCTGACCAGTCCGTAGCCATCCCTATTGCAAACAACTAATATGGTAGTATAAAATATCAATGACCTAAACATAGCAAAAAGAGAACCCTGTAAATGTAGTGAAAATAACAGCTTTCACTTTTCCTCCTAGTACTTAGGTAAAACCGCATACTAGAAAGAATATATATATATATATATAATTTTTATTGTCCATTCATGGTCTACTCGGATTCGTAGCAGAACCATCCAACCAACCCGAACAGAGTAAAATTTACAACCCAGAGTGTTCAACAGAAAACTTCCCTTCCGCAGAGAGGAATCTACAACCCAGATCACCCAACAGGAAGCCTCCACCCCATCCAAGTAGGCTTGATACGTCCGTGGCACAAAACCACCCAGCCGACGTACAAAACCACCCAGTCGACGTACAAGGAGGAGCTCGAACCATGGTCTTCCCCACAGAAGCCCTCTGTTGTAACCACTTTGCCACAACCCTTGGACTACTAGAATCATTTATATTTTTAGGGGGACAAGGTAAGCTATATATGTGATATAAAAGTAAAAAACTTTGTTTCCACTTGTTTGCAACCAACCGAACAAAGTGATGTAGATGTAAAAAAAAAAGTCCCAATTTTACGTGACAATATTTGAGTGAAAAAATGAACATACATCTTAGTTTTGGTGGACGAACAAAAATATACTCTATATTACATACTCAAACCTACCAAGCCTACGATCAAGAGGGATTCATTTAACAACTGTTCTCACCAGTTTGAATTTGCATGATATATATATATATATATATATACATATATATATATATATATATATATATATATTTGTGGAAGAAAAAGAACAAAATAAAAAGAATAACGGTTTACCGTACAAGAGTCGACCGCCAGTGGTATACAAGAGACTATTGTCACAAATGTTGCAAAAACACAAATGAACACCGTAATTGCATTTAAGAGATTACAGATGCAATGGTCTATATTATTACTTCAATACCATGCTCTGTTAAAATATTCTTGAGGTCATTTGATATCTCCTGCATAAGTTTTGAACTCTTATCCTTTCTTTCGTAACATTTCAAACCAAAGTATGCCAACAGCTCAGCCACGTTGGAAGGACAATCCCCAGCTGAAGGATCAACCATTGTCGTTATTGATTTTCCTTTATATGCAGCTCGCACTTTGTTATATATTCCAATAGGTTTGTTCCCAGTCAAAACTCTCAGGATCGTAACTCCAAAGGAGTATACATCACAGTCTGGTGTGAGCTCCCCCGTCTCCTGGAATATAGGGTCAATGTAGCCAAATGTGCCCTTGGGTTTAGTGTAATGGTATGCAAGAGATGATGTACCATCCGATAAGAAACGGCTGAAGCCAAAGTCTGCAATCTTGCTTTTGAAGTTGGCATCGAGGAGAACGTTGTGAGGCTTGAGATCACCATGCACCAAGGGTGGCTTATTGGAGTGAAGAAAAATCAGAGCCAAACATATCTCATAGAGAATACGGGTGCGTATTTGCCATGTAAGAAGCCTGGGACTCTTTTTGATACAATCTTCGAGGCTTCCATTTGGAAGGTACTCGTAGACGAGGCAGGAGAGCCTGAAGCATGCTCCTATTAGGTTAACAAGATTTGGGTGCCTCATTTGTCCTAGAATCACCATCTGTATATCGTAGTAGTAGAGTATTATTAGGACTAAAAGAAAGAAAAGAAGAATTAATAAATATTTACAAAAATGTACAAATTAAATTCTGGACATATGTCGATTTGTACGTGTACCTCTTGAAGGAACTCGGTTTTGCCCTGTGTGCTTTTGTCATCTAATATCTTTATAGCCACCTCCTTATTATCGAGGAAACCCTTGTAGACAGTCCCATATCCCCCTTGTCCAATCTTTGCTGACTTGTTCAATTTATTAGTTGCCCTTTTTATATCAGATACTGAGAAAAGTTTGAAACCATCATCATCATCATCATCATCCTCCTCCTCCTCCTCCTCCTTGTTACCATCATCATCATCCTTGTTACTGGAAGAAGACTCACAGTTTGCTATCCTTGTTTCCTCATTGTCCTCGTTATCAAAATGTGGTAGATACTGTATTAGCAAAATAAACAAAAGGAAATATGTGTCATGGACAAAAAACATTAGTATTACACACCACCCATGGAAAGCATGAGATAACATCCCAAGTCATATTCACACACATTCTATAACAATAATAATTTGTTTATAGAAGTGATGGATCATATTGTTGGGAATATCAACCGAATCTATTTCATTTCCCAAAACCGCATCCGCAATGGACTCGACAACAACATCGAATACAGTGGCCAACTTAAGGTTATCTAAAAGGTTTATGCGCTCCTTTTTTTTAGGAAATTTTGGTGATTAGGGATTGGTTAAACATGAGCCATGGTGTAGATTGTTAAAATTTGGTTTAAGGTTATCTAAAAGGTTTGTGTATGTAAATCATAAATATATTTTGATTAGTTTGTTGATGGCTAAGAAATATTAGATGGTAAGGATTTGTTTTAGGGTTTGGTTTTAGGCTATAAATATTAAGGTTCAAAGTATCGGTATCGGAATCGGTATCGGACCATTCCTATGAGTATCGGGATCGGCGGTATCGGTAGTATCGACGGTTTCGGATCGGAGTATCGGATTTTTTGGTATCGGAAAGCAAACAACTATTAGTAAATTATTAACATTTTAGATAATATATTTTATACATTTATGCATAATTTAAAGTATTTTCAGTATTGTTTCTTAGTATTTTTGATATTGAATGAAATAGTAGTCATCCTTGTCAATTGATTTATATGCGATAGATAAGTTTTCCTCTTTTATATGTTTTTACAACCTTACTATGCTTTTACATCCTTTTTAATTGGTCTTTTTAATTCAAATTTTTTTGCCGAATTGACTGGAAAAGAGACTTCTAATGTCGGTATCGGTCAGTATCGGGTATCGGTCGGTATCGGATTGGGACATGCCAAACTGTATCGGTATCGGCCGTATCGGATCGGTATCGGCCGATACTTTAAACTATGATAAATATACGTCTTTTTGACAAAAATATGGATGAGCAAACAGATAGGGATTTTGGGATTTTAAGTGTTCGGTTAGGATCTTGAAGAGATTCTAATCTTCTTCTTGATAATTAATAAATTTTGGATTTGGGGGTTAATTATTTCCTTGATTTTCTTTCTATTAACGCATTTTTGTCGTAACATGTAACATAAAATATGCTAAGGACTTGCCCCTTTTGGGATACTGTTAAGGTTTCAAAACATCCCAAAACCACATGTTTTGGGCCTGTAAAGTGACAAAAAAGTTATTAGCTGCTACTTATTGTAATTTTCCAAACAAATATTTCGATCAATCATAAACTTTTGAGCTGATATTTAGTGGGAGCATCAGACGAACCCATTATGTACAACAAATGTGCAACATATTGTCATCGAGATCAGAACATAAGTAAAGTTATGACTTGGAAGTCTTGATTCACATCGAGCTACATGTATATACATACATAATATATTTTAGGATATAGTTGATTATTGTTTTATTATCCTCCTATCAAGACGAATGTTTGGAGAAGTTCATACATACTCATTGGTTAGCAATATATTTATCAACATAATATAGGATGATCATGTTGGGAATAAATGCATAAACTATTTTGAAGGATTAGCAAATGCAATGACACCGAGACCACTAAAAAAACCATGTGGCTGGCTAATGCAGAGAAATAAAGATCACATTAAGCAGAATAGACAAGGAAAACTCAATCCTGCAACTTCGGCCAGATGCCACACATGCCACCATCAGAAATCTTTCACACACCGAGTGTCTGCAACCAATGGAGTCAACTGCACCAAGCCATATTAGATTTTCCTTTGTAACTTTGGAACATATACGCCTACAATGGTGCGTACCACCCCATCGAACATCTTGATTTCTACCTGTCGCCAAGCTGGTTACCTCACATGTCGAGTCATCGTCAAGTCAAACATTATCTTCCTTCTCCACTAAGGAATCAAACATAGTTCTGACTGAACAAACATGCACCAAGCTACCCGAATCCAATTATCACTCACTAAAAAAACTGTATGTATCCTATGTAACTGTGAACAAAATACCATTCCTGATACTGATACTGCTACTACTTGCCACCATCCCTGCACTTCCAGAACTTTCAACAAGTTGCAGACAAATTATGTCTAATGTGGCCAAAATATTGCAAAGATAACATCTTTCTTTTTCTTCCATACTTTTTATATTTCTTTGTTACTGACCTAGGTAGTGATTCCCTTGATCCTCTACCAAAAGACCATCTTCCATCATTGCCCATTAGTTGCTCACCTCTAAACACAAGCCTATTTTCTGGCAATAATAAGACATATGTAGTCACACCCAACTCTACCGTATCCAAGGCGTAGCCAAAATTTCCATCTAAGAGACGCAATGCTTATTATTAAAATAATAATAAATAATAATAACATATTTATAATTTCAAAAATATCATATATTAATATCAAATATCATAAACTATTACAATCATTAAATAACACTTTTTTGATAATAAAATCCTTCGAGACTTCATATTCTGAAAATATTGATATCTTCATTGTCAACGACATCCAATACGTCTCTTTCAATATATGCCACCAAACAATCATTCATCATTTTATCTCTCAATCAATTACGTGTTTTGATGATTTTTATTGCAAAAAATACTCGCTCTACAGTTGCGGTTGCAACGGGTAGTAACAATGTCAACTTCAAGAGCAAATACACAAACGGATATGTACGAAGCTTCTTTAACTGAACCATCTTTCTAGCAGGCCCACTAACTCCCGCAACCTCAGATAATTGGTCATCATAGTGCACATCAAAAATGTAGTTATCAAGTTAACGATCAAGGCACATTAACTCAATGCTAGAAAATATTGATGGATAAAAATTCAGCAAAACGAAACAATTTTCTCTTATCATAAGAAAAGAATGAATCACATGGATCAAGACAAGCCATACACAACAACTCTGTATTCATCTCATTAAAATGATAAACTCTTCAAGTTGCAAATCAATCACTTCATAAAATAATTCGACACGATAATGATGAAGATTCGTTTTTCCTTCAGGATCTTCCATGTTGAACAAATAATTCGTCCATCTGCAAGATTACTATCTTGTGCTTAACACAAAATGAAGAAACATCTTCCAACAATGATTCTCATCCATCATCTCTTATGTTTCGCAAATGTTGCTTGGTTTTTCTCACAAGAGTGTCATATCATTTATTATATCTTGGTCTTTTCTCTGTAAAGCTTATAACAAATTATTTGTGATTCTCAAGATATTCTTTATCAAATGTAAATGAAATACAAACTCAAATTGTGAAATGATTCCAATATTTTCTGTATGCCCCCTTACCCCTTACCTTGTGATATTTTGCATCTTCTACAACAATCACAACATCAACCAAAAATGAATACAAGCAAAACAAACTTATTAGTGTACCATAATGAGAACCCCACGAGATGCTTCCTGCTCGTTTCAATGTCATTTCTTGATTCTTACCTTGTCCGATCAAAATATCATCATTATAAATTCCTTCAACAACTTTTTCAAATTGTTTTCACGAAGAATAGCCTACGTTTGCATGAGGCTCCAACAATATTTAATAAAAATGTAACAATATCAAAGAATACAGAAATCTTTATGTAACCTTCTGCAACAGCTATAAATGTTAATTGAAGTTGGTGAGCAAAGCAATAATCATAATAAGCCGACTCATTCTCCATCATAATCAAGCTTTTTCAATACATTGAATTCTTCCCGCATGTTGCTAGCTCCATCGTATCTTTGCCCCCGAATACTCGATATACTTAACCCATGTTGGAATAACAGAGACTCAATAGCTACCTTAAATGATAAGACAGTAGTATCACCAACATGAACAATGCCAAGAAAGTATTCCTTAACATGCCCCTTCCATCCACAAAACCTAAAAAAACAGTTATTTGTTCTTTCACGGATATATCACGTGCATCATCAACCAAAATAGTGAACAATTCATCATCAAGATCTCTAATAATAGTATTTGTAGTTACCTCTGCAATGGAAGTAAAAATCTCTTGTTGGATTTGAGGAGATGTCAATTTGAGATTTTCACGAGTCTTCTTCAATGCAACTTTATTGATATTCTCATTGTGGTCGCAAATAAATTGCAAGAGTTCAAGAAAATTTTCCTTATTTAGTGATTACTTGGATTCATCGTGAGTACAAAAACCAATCCTTGATGCAAAAGAAATTTAATGCAATCAATTGATGCTGTCAAACGGAGACGATAGTCGGCTTAAGTTTGAATACAATGAGTAGCCAAAGAATGTTGAATGTGTCGAGGTTGCTTCAAAAGATCATAGACATCCCTCACACATTTGTTATGCGTACTAGTATGGTCTCCAACATGCCCATCCAACTTTATTTTCTTCCTCCAATTTTTAAATCCCTCTCCAACAAAGGAATCACCATGTCAATCCTGGTATTATTTGGCTCATAATGTCAATCCTAAATGATAGGACCTAGGAAAAAGTCCTAGTTAAACCTTATTCATATTGAGTTTCCAAATGAGGAAACATATGTCATGATTACTTAGGATTGTATTCCTATGTATGAGTCAGGGCATGCTATACAAAGGACCTATGGTTCCTTGTGCTATAGATCATTGTGACATAGAGGTGTTAGGTAGCCACTAATAGATTTAGAAAAAAAAATTATAAATGTTGAAGAAGTGGGAGATTGAATTTTTTCCACTACTCTCTGGAAAAAATTTAGATTCCGTGTACTTTCTCTTAGTATTGGGGGTCGCGTAGTTGTAGCAAAATTGCAAGCCTTGTAACCTGAGTTTAGTAGCGATCTAGCTCTCCAGGTAGATTTTACCGGTTAGAGGTTTTCACATAATCTTGTCTCTAGACGTCTTTTTTTGTGATCTTTTTCTGCAAAAATCGGCCAACGTGTTTGTTGTTGTGGTTGTCGGTTCATTGTGGCATGTAATTAATTCATCTCCTGTGGCATTTAAAGCTAATATCTCCTTGTTTCATGGATTCGCCCCCCCCCCCCCCCCCCCCCCCCCCAAGCTCTAGACTGAGGATGGCACTAAGTCCCCATGATACGTTAGCATTCTCTCTATGGTAGAACCATCACGAATTTCGAAGGGGTGTTAAGAATAGTGTTATTGTATATGTTCACATTCTTATGTTATTTCTAGACCCACATTTCTAGAGTACCAAGCCTCCTATGTCTCTCCTATATATATATATATATATGGTCTCTAACATAATGAAAGTAAATCTCAACATTTTCAAAATGTAGTCTCTACCTGTCTAACTGTGCATCTCACACAATGCCAATCATCACAAGGAAAGCTCTGGTAATAAGATATATCAAAACAGATTTATGATTTATTAACCGAGATCATGTAGAAGAATATGAGTATTCATAAGAGGTGGAGAGCCCCTTGTTGGTGAGTATGAAGTATGAGACAAAATGACTAGAGGCTAGTAAGACAAACTAGAGGGGAAAATACCTATATTCTTCTACAGTCATTAATAAGTAAAAAGGTTTGAAATTAAGAATGAAATTTGAACATATGAAAGTGAACCAAATTTTTGTTGTAATGAAGAAAATATTAACTCAACCATCCGAAAAGTGTCAGCATGGTGTTTACGCATCAGGGACTCGCTAAATTTGATAACCAGTGGACATGAAAAATAAGTCCAACTTTATAACAATAAGTTAATCTCTGTGAAGGAAATACTGGATAGTAGAATAACAAGAAAGTACTTACCAATACGGTGGCCACAATCTGGTGGCCTCTGTTAGTGGCCAGTTCAAAAGGAGTAAATCCATTTTTATCCCTCATCAACAGTTCCTTCTTAGTAGAAGCACGTGTTAGCACAGTACATGCCTCTAGATGGCCTTCCACGGCAGCCAAGTGTAGAGCTGTGCAACCTATCAAGATAAAGAAAAGGTTAAGGTTGATCCTTTATGTTACATATATGGGTTATGAGGTTGAAACCTGTTCATATACTTCTACTCTTTTTATGGAGAGAGCGCTAGTCAGATTAATTTCTACCTCTAGGTGAGTCTGTTTTTTGTGAGTATGTTTTGTTTTCATAGTAACAAAATGTCAAAATTGATGATAACAATGGTGGATTGAAGCTTCTTCCTAAAGCTTCGTTAGGTGGCACCTTGGCTATTACAATTTACTATGATGTTTTATTTTATGCTAGTTCCTGCCAGTCTAGGTCAATTACCAAACATTTCTTGTATTATATGTTAAAGATGATTAGTAATGGTAATGAAAGTTTCACCATGTATACTCTTTTTTTAGTCAGAGAATGATATGATAAATATCATTATTAATTAGATAATGATATTCTCTTTTTTTTTAGTTTTTAAAATGTGTTTGTGTTAAAAAAAAATTATTTCAAACAAATAGATAAGTGGTTGTTAATTCTAAATTATGTTACAGCTGTTTCTTCTCCTTAGCGTTTTCAGTTATCATTTGCAATCCAACTGGCAACTAATTTATTGCAACTTTCAAGCTAAAAAATGCCAATGATGAGACTATACGATCACCTGAAGAATCTCTTAGAATTGATTATTTTTTTAAATAACAGATCAAGCTATTTCTTTACTTAGAAGTAGGGATGAACAACTTCTATTATATGAAAATATTTTTGGATTTTTGTTTGACTTGAGGAAGTTGATCTCATTAGATGATAATGCTTTAAAAAAAAAAACTATTATCATAATCTTGAAGGTGTTTTAAAACATAATGAAGTTTCTGATCTTGATGGGAATGATTTATTTCTAGAATTGAAATATTTACAAAATGCTTTACCGGAAGAGAGAATTAATCCTATTGAAGTACTTAATTTTATATAAAAATATATATATAGATCTTATTCCAGTGTTTGGATTGCATATAGAATTTTATTGATTATAAATATTATATTTGTTTCTGTGAAAGAAGATTTTCAGGATTAAAACTAATAAAATCTTATTAAAGATCAACTATGTCACAAGATAGATTAAATTGTTTAGCTATGATATCTATTAAAAATAATATGTTAGAAAAACTTGATTATAATAGCTTAATTGATGATTTTGCTAGTAAAAATGCTAAAAGAAATTTTTATTTATGTGAGAAAAAAGGTTCCATTTTCAGATTTTGCCCTAGGCCCCATAAACCATAGGACCGGCCCTGATCATCTCCTAAATTAGGTTTTTACATAGTATCACAACTAGGGTTTCTCGAGTTATCGACTCTTTTTCTCCATCATTTTTCCTCTAGTTTTCTTCGTATTCTTCCTTCGTCTCTCCTTTCCACTTTATGCCCACTCACTTCTTCGCTTTTCAACCCCTTCTACCCCTAGCTTGTGCCCCTTATTTGGCCTGTCCTTTCCAACCCCACCTTGTTGCCCCAAGTTTCACACCCCCTCTGGCCCTTCCTGTGCCCAAAAACAAAGTTCCTAAAAGGAATGTGTTCTTGAACCCTATTGCGTGTTCCATGAAATCTATGCGTTTTGATCTGATACAACAACAAAAAATCTTTTATCCCATATTTTTTGGGCCGGTGTTTCTATCCACTCAAGTTCGAGCTCCTCTTGAATGTCATTGATCGCCTTAACATCCGTAAAATGGGTCATAAGTACTTGCTGTTGGTAAAATTCCTAAATAATGCAAATAGGAAGATGTAAAATTAAAGACAAGAAATAGTATAGGATTCGAGGCACGTTACACGCTGTCCTTAGAATAGAATTTCGTCCCACGAACAGTGCAGTGGGTTCCTGACGATCTATCCCCGAGATACAACGAATCCTTCGATTCACTTCACCGTGCACCCGGTGGCGAATCCCACGAACGATCACAACCTTGCCCGAAGAAGAGAGATTGGACGGAGGAATTTTGGAGGAATTTTGGTTCTGGTGTTTTTTTTTTCTTTTTCGTCTCTGTGAGATTGTTCTTTCGTCCGAACAGAGAGCGAGAGCGAGAGAGAGAGAAGAAAAAAAACTGATTTCTGTTTTTTTTCAGATCTCATGATCGTGTCCTGGATATATCTCTCACGTAACCTTTCCCACTTTTTTCGTAACGGGATTACGTGAGAACAGTTCCGCGGAAGACCAGCAACCCACCAGACCAAATCAACGGAAATAAAAAATAAAATAAAATAAGTTATGAAATTACCTTTGTACCCGTGTCCGTTTCGCGGCGTGCAAGCGTGCAAAGTGCTAAGTGCGCGAATAATAAACGCGTAAAAACGCGCATTAAATCGCGCACCCGCTCGCGGGTTGGATGAGATTAAGCCCATCCCCTATAAAGCCCACTTACCCACTAAGAGGGGTAAAGCAATATATGGAAAGGAGAATGACTTCTCCTTTCCCATGTGGGACTAAAAGAAAGGAGTTGCTTTGTTGAATCATATGGTTTAAATAAATCTAACAATCCCCCACATGATTCAACAAAAGAAAAAATGAAGTATAGCACGATAGGACATATAAGAAAGAAAACAAGATATGGGCAATCACACTGTGTATCAGAGGAAGGAGTCTTCCGGACTTCAACCTCCCCTTAGTGTTATACATCTCATCTATACAGACCCAAAGTGACTTAAGTCTTGAACTTAGGATCTTACGTGTACAGACTCAACATACACACAAACACATTGTAGGCATTTGATCGTATCAACAGTTGTGCACTTTTCAGCCATGTGATGTCTCGATTTCTTAAGAGCTCTAGAGAACAGCCCGAGTTCCCATAGAAAGCGGCCCCACTTTCACTCTTAAATAGGTAAATCTTTCTAGGTATTCTACAATTTATATACCCTGCTTTACAAGCCACAGATTCATTGAGATTTTACAATCACCCTTTTATTTATTGCAGATCAACACTATACATTAGAGTAATGGTTCTTTACAATTACTATCATATAGTGTTTTCAGTCACACATCAATTTTGTTGTTACCCATTGAACCTTTTCTTGGTTCTTCCAATCAAAGGTTGGGTTGCCTTTGAGGTGACTCAATCTATGGGCTTTAACCCCATTCCTCTTGCCGTCTCCAACACAAGTCTCCTTGAGAGCCCTTTAGTTAGAGGATCTGCTAGATTGTTCTTTGATCTGACGAAGTCAATTGCAATTACTCCACTAGATCGCAATTGCTTCACCCGATTGTACCTCAGACGTATATGTCTGGATTTTCCATTATAACTTGTCCTTTGAGCCTTTGCTATTGCAGCTTGGCTGTCACAGTGTACAGGGATAGCATGAACTGGTTTGCTCCACAGAGGAATATCTGTTACCAGATTCCTAAGCCAGTCTGCTTCCTCACTGGTGAGGTCAAGAGCTATAAATTCTGCCTCCATAGTAGATCTAGAAATACAGGTCTGCCTGGTAGAGTTCCACGCCACAGCAGCTCCACCTAATGTGAATACATATCCACTTGTGGCTTTGGTCTCATCTGTGTCGGAGATCCAGTTCGCATCAGTATACCCTTCTAATACAGATGGGTATCCTCCATAGAATAATCCATGGGATATTGTGCCCTTTAGGTATCTCATTACCCGTTCCAAGGCAGTCCAATGTGAACTATTCGGATTGCTAGTATACCGACTAAGCTTTCCTACTGCGTAGGAAATATCAGGTCTGGTACGATTAGCAATATAGTTCAGGCATCCGATTTGCTGAGAATACTTCAACTGAGTCACACTGTCTCCTTTATCTTCAACCTGATACTTGCATCATATGGAGTACTCACAGGTTTAGAATCAAAATAATTAAATCTTTTTAGAACTTTTTCTATATAGTGAGATTGGGAGATACAAATTCCCTCAGAAGTGCGACTTAGTTTAAGTCCTAAAATTACATCAGCAGGTCCTAAATCTTTTATATCAAAATTTTGAGACAGAAATGATTTGATATCATAAATAATATCCATGTCAGTACCAAAAATAACAATGTCATCAACATACAGGCATAATATTACACAAGAGCTACCAATAGTTTTGCTATATACACATTTATCAGAATCATTAATAGCAAAACCATGTGATAGAATTACCTTGTCAAATTTATCATGCCATTGCTTTGGCGCTTGTTTCAGCCCATAGAGAGATTTAATTAATTTGCATACCTTGCGTTCTTGCCCTGGAACAACAAACCCTTCAGGTTGTTCCATATAGATCTCTTCCTGTAAATCTCCATTCAGAAATGCAGTTTTTACATCCATTTGATGAATAAACAGTTTATGAACAGATGCAATGGCTATTAACATTCTAATTGTAGCAATTCTTGTAACAGGAGAGTAAGTGTCAAAAAAGTCTACCCCTTCTCTTTGTTTGAACCCTTTAGCCACTAACCTGGCTTTGAATTTCTCAATAGACCCATCAGGTCTTAACTTCTTTCTGAAGATCCATTTGCAACCTATTGGTTTGCAACCTGCAGGAAGGTTAACCAAATCCCAAGTTCTATTTGATATAATAGAATCCATTTCACTATTTATGGTCTCTTTCCAAAATAAGGAATCAACTGAGGACATAGCCCCTTGATAAGATATAGGATCCCCTTCAACGAGGTAGGTGAAAAAACCTTCACCTAGGTTTGGTTCTCGTCTTGTTCTTTTACTTCTCCTGGGTTCTACTGGGGTAATCTCCTCTGGTTGTGAACTAGAGGTTACAACAGGGACTTGTGTAGAAATAGAAGAACTAGAAATTCTATTTTTCAATGGAAAAACATTTTCAAAAAATGTAGCATCCCTAGATTCCATGACTGTGTTAGCATCAATACCATTTACCTCACTCTTAATTACAAGAAATCTATAAGCAGTATTATTTTTGGCATATCCCAAAAATACACAATCTACGGTCTTTGGTCCCAATTTTCTTTTCTTGGTAGGGGGACAGAAACTTTAGCAAGGCACCCCCACACTTTGAAGTATTTCAAAGATGGCTTTCTACCTCTCCAAAGTTCATAAGGGGTCTTATCAGTCTTTTTGTAAGGAACTTTATTTAAGATATGACATGCAGAAAGAAGGGCTTCCCCCCACAAATAATCAGATAAACCAGAGCTACCTAACATAGCATTAATCATATCAAGAAATATTCTATTTTTTCTTTATGCTCCCCCATTCTGTTGAGGAGCATAAGGAGTAGTTACCTCATGTATAATGCCATGCAATTCACAAAAGGAGTCAAACTCGGCAGAGGTGTATTCACCCCCACGAACAGACCTAAGAATTTTAATTTTCTTTTCAAGTTGGTTTTCAACTTCAGCTTTAAAAGATACAAACTTACTGAAAGCTTCATCTTTAGTTCTAAGCAAGTAAACATGGCAGTATTTTGAATAATCATCTATAAATGTAATAAAATACCGTTTACCACTACGAGTGAGAATACCGTTCAATTCACAGATATCGCTGTGAATAAGCTCCAATAGCTGAGAACTCCTTTCAACGGAATGAAAGGACTTTCTGGGCTGTTTGGCTTGTGTACATATCTCACATTTTCCATTCCTGCTCATGTCAATCTTAGAAATCAATTGTAACTTAGACATTCTCTTTAAAGAATTAAAATTGACATGTCCCAAACGACCATGCCAAACATCACAACTATCAGTATTATAAAAGAGAGCATTTGAATCAGAAGTAGAAGTAAATGCAATATTATTTAAACATGAATTTAATGTACTGCAAGGCATGTCCACAGAAAGTTTAAACAGACCCCCACAAACATAGCCTTTTCCAATAAAGTTACCGTTCAGGGAGATTACAACTCGATCAGATTCAAATACCAGTTTGTAACCATGTTTATTTAGCAAATAACCAGAAATTAAGTTCTTGTTTACGTCCGGTACGTGCTGCACATTATGCAAAGGGAGAATCTTGTCCGAAGACAACTTGAGGTTCACTCTACCCTTTCCATGCACTCTGGCAGCACTCGAGTTTCCCATAGCTACTGATTCGCCTTCCTCAACCTGTCGGTAGAAGAAAAAAGAATCAATATTAGGGCATACATGGACATTTGCCCCTGTATCAACTCACCAGTCAGTAGGCTGATACGATGACTCAAAAATAGAACATACGGTTACAAACCTCTGATCATCGGTACCGATAGATTCGGTCCCGGCTATGATAACATGAGCCTGTGGAACAACAGTAGAGTCTGCAGGAGTTCGACGATCAGGATTCTGAAATCCCTGACCCTTCTTCCTGTGGCGGCATTGCCTAGCAAAGTGACCAGGCTTACCACAGTTGTAACATTCCCGCTTTGGTCTGTTGTCTTTTCCAATCACAGCTCTTGGCTTAAGAAACTGTTTCTTTGCAGGGTTCCTGTTCTGGGGGTTGTTCCTCTGTTGATAGGGTTGGCCCTTAGGTTTTCCCTTGGTTTCAACAATGTGTAACTTTGCCTCGAATTCAGTACTAAGAGGTTCCTTGTCTCTAGTTCTACCTTCTTCCTCAATGCGGAAGGACACAAACAGGTCGTCTAAAGACATGGGTTCCTTATTATATTTTAGTTTTAAACCAAATTCCTTCCAAGATGGGGGAAGTTTATTAATGAAGGCAGCAATTAGAAACTTATCAGCAAATGGCATGTCTTTCTGAGACATCTCGTGTATGATAGTTTGAAGGGTATTAGTCTGTTCAACAACAGACTTCTCATCTACCATTTTAAACTCTAAAAATCTGTCAACAATGTAAATCTCAGAACCCGCTCCTTCATTATTTTTTATCGAGAGCTTCCCAAAGCTCTCTGGACGTAGAGGTAGTGCAGTATATATCATAGAGGGTGTCAGAAAGACAACTGAGAATTTTACCGTGACAGATAAAGTCTGTCTCGTTGTAGGACTCTAATTCGTAGGTCCTGGCAGGTTCGTGTAAGTCAGGTTGGATTTTCGGTTCTTTGAGAACCTTAACCAGTTTCAAACAAGTTAGCAAGTAGGTCATCCTACGTTGCCATCTCTTAAAATTCAGGCCATCAAACTTCTCCGGTTTGGAAGAGTTATGAATGTTCGTAGTCAGTTCTTCTACGGTGTTTATCATGTAGATAGAAATTTTTTCAACCAGAAAATAAAAAGTAGACAGAAGCTACGAAAATTATATTCTAAGATTGTTGGTAAAATTCCTAAATAATGCAAATAGGAAGATGTAAAATTAAAGACAATAAATAGTATAGGATTCGAGGCACGTTACACGCTGTCCTTAGAATAGAATTTCGCCCCACGAACAGTGCAGTGGGTTCCTGACGATCTATTCCCGAGATACAATGAATCCTTCGATTCACTTCACCGTGCACCCGGTGGCGAATCCCACGAACGATCACAACCTTGCCCGAAGAAGAGAGATTGGACGGAGGAATTTTGGAGGAATTTTGGTTCTGGTGTTTTTCTTTTCTTTTTCGTCTCTGTGAGATTGTTCTTTCGTCCGAACAGAGAGCGAGAGAGAGAGAAGAAAAAAACCGATTTATGTTTTTTTTTCAGATCTCAGGATCGTGTCCTGGATATATCTCTCACGTAACCTTTCCCACTTTTTTCGTAACAGGATTACGTGAGAACAGTTCCGCGGAAGACCAGCAACCAAGGTTCAAAGTATCGGCCGATACCGATACGTATCGGCCGTATCGGATCGGATCTGAGCCTACCCGATACGATACTCACGAAAAATATCGGTATCGGCCGATATTTGGTGGAAATGTATTGTATCGGATTGTATCGGTCCGATACGAGTCGATACAGACCGACACGACCCGATACAAACCTAAATCCTACTGGAGATTGGAATCCTCGTCGACCAAAAACAAAACCATATCAAATGATTTCCGACCAAAAACAAAAGCAAATCTAATCCAAAAATCAGCATCCAATAAAGAAAATATTGCTTTGCAGACGACGTCAAATCAAATAATTGAAGAAAAATATCAGTGCAATAAAAAAGTTCTATAAATACTCGATCATTTGCCTAAATTAACACACAACAAACAACAAACCCTAATTTTTACAAACAGAGAAGAAGTCCAGATAGTCTAACCTTTTTCAGGTAAAAAATTCCTCTCCAGTCGAAGGAATGACTCGTCCTTGGCCTCCTCCGTCGCCTCCACCGCGGCTCGAAAAGTCTTCCTCCGCCTCCACCGCGGCTCGAGAACATCTCCTCCGTTCTTGGCTCGAGCGGTGGAGGCGAGTGGAGACGTTCCCCGGCGAGTGGAGGCCTTCCCCGGCGAGTGGAGGCGAGTGGAGGCGGAGAGAGAGGCGAGCGGAGGCGGAGGCGGAGAGAGAGGCGAGAAAAAACATTCGGCCGAATGAAATTCTCTCTCCGCCCGAGTTTTGTCCAAGTTTTTAAAAAAAAAAAAAAAAGCCACGTCAGCATCCATAATTATTTAGAAACGAATCACAACCGTCCATTTTGCCACGTCAGTGATCCAGCGTTCGGATCCATGCCACGTCAGCATCCTAAAAACACAGATCAGCCCATCTCCACCGTCCAAACTGACACGTCAGCGATCCAGCGTTCGGATCTCTGCCACGTCAGCATCCCAAAAACACAGATCAAAAGAATCTCCACCGTCCATTTAGCCACGTCAGCGATCCACCGCTCAGATCTTCGCCACGTCAGCAACCTACAAACACACATTAGATAAATCTCCACCGTTCATTTCGCCACGTCAGCGATCCACCGCTCAGATCCAACGGCTGTGAAAAAAAACAAAACCCCCTAAACGCTGGATTCGAACCCGTGACCAGTGTAACCTACAGTCATCCCACTAGCCAGAAAGCCAATGTAATTTGGTTGTTTAAGTCAGCTTCCATATAGTATTTTAGGAGGAAACTTATATATATATATATATATATATATATATATATACATATATATATATTCTGACTTTTTATTATTTATAAAACTAATATATATATATATATATATATATATATATATATATATATATATATATATATATATATTCTATTGTACATATACACTAATATATATATATTGTGACTTTTTTTATATTACATATACACTAACATATATATATATATTCTATTGTACATATACACTAACATATACACTAATATATATAAATTCTGACTTATTTTTATATTACATATACACTAATATATATATATTATGACTTTTTTTATATTACATATACACTAATATATGTACGTCTATGCATCATATACTATATACTATACACTATATATTGTACGTCTTTTTTTTATTTATGCATCTAACAAAATTATATATATAGTTATATACTACCTGTTATAGTTATCATTCTTTGTATTTTTTATTATTGCATCTAACAATTTTATACGTTTTTATTACTGCATGTAACATTTTTTTTATTTTTGTATGTAACGTTATATCATTTCAGGATTACTTAATGGCACCAAAAAGTCGTACGCCGGAGGAAATGGATGCTGGTTGGAAACATGGAAAGTGTGTCAATCCTAATAATAAGAGGAGGGTGGAATGCAATTATTGTAGCAAAATAATGGACGGAGGTGTTACTCGGCTGAAACAACACTTAGCGGGTATTACAGGAAATGTAGCATCGTGTCCTGAGGTACCAATTGCTATAAAAAAAAGAAATGTTGTTGCTTGTTGAGGGTAAAAAAAAGGATAAAATAGTGGCGAATCAAAGAAAGCAAAGGGTAGAGGAGGAGTTGACAAGGATAGCTCGAGTAGATTCCTCCTCAGAAGAAGAAATTGAAGACTTCACGGATCTTAGAAGGGACATGAGACAAAGTAGGAGAGAACATGCAGCTGAGGAATGGGGTAGACGGTGGAGTGTCGGGGACAGAGAAACAGGGTCAAGCAGGGGTCCGACGTTAGGTGGCCGATCAAAGTCAGTCGCATATCGTGGGGAGGAGGTGAGAAATATTCCAGAGAAAGAAGTAAGGAATATGGACCCTTATGTCCTCAGAAAACAAGGGGCAATGCAACCCAAAATAAAGGGTGCAATTAAGGGGATAAAGAATGCCAAAAATCATATAGGAAGATTTATATCAAAATTCTTTATATACAATAATATATCATTCAATGCTGCTAAAAGTCCACACTATCAACCAATGATAGATGCCATAGCAGCTTCCGGGGGTGGAGTAAAGGGTCCAACTCCTTATGAGATTTCAAATACTTATTTGGATATGGAAATAAGTGACATGGATGAGTACCTAAAATCATTTCATAGGTATTGGGATGAGTATGGATGTACCATTATGTGCGATGGATGGAGTACACAGAACAGAAAATGCATCATTAACTTTCTTGTATATTCTCCACAAGGAACGATATTTCTTAAATCTGTAGATGCCTCTGACAAATACAAAGATAGTAAATACATATTTGGACTGATGAATGAAGTTGTGGAACAGATTGGAGAACACAGGGTCGTCCAAATAATTACTGACAATGGCTCCAACTACAAGAAGGCGGGAATGAGGTTAATGGAGGTGAGAATGCACTTATACTGAATTTTTTTTATTATAAATATGTTTGTATATATGTTATTTATTATTGTAAATATAGCTTCTTTCTAATTATATATATATATGTTTATATGCAGGTGAGAAGAAATTTATATTGGACGCCATGTGCAGCACATTGCATAGATCTCATGCTGAAGGATATAGCCAATGATCCACATATTAAGCCACTAATATGGAAGTCTCAAGATATGACGTGTTTCATATATAATCATGGTTGGGCTCTTAGCATCATGAGGACTGAGACTCAGAATGGAGAATTGGTTAGACCAGCCATCACTCGGTTTGCTACCAATTTTATTGCTTTTGATTCCATCCTTAAACATCAGGCTGATTTAAAAAGGATGATAAATACACGGGGTTGGACAGATAACTACATGAGACTCAATCGTAAAGATAGAGACAAGGCAGATGTGGTTGTCAGTTTAATCGAGAGTCAAACTTACTGGAGGGATATTGCAGGGGTCACTGCTATATTTCGACCTCTAGTAAAAGTTTTGAGGATGGTGGATAGCGATGATAAAGCTGAGATGGGTCATCTTTACGAGGCTATGGACAGGGCTAAAGAAATGATCAAAAAGAATGTTGGTCAAGGATATAGGACGTGGTGGGAAATGATTGATACCAGATGGAATTCTCAACTACATCGAGATATACATGCAGCTGGTAACTACTCTATAAATTTAATACCCTTCAAATGTTATTTTATAATGTTTGTAGTGATTTTAAAACTAGTTATTTATTCAATATTGCAGGTTATTTCTTGAATCCAAAATACCAATATTCTAATGATGTTATAAATGACGACGAGGTACTTAATGGTTTCCACCGCGTCGTTAATAGAATGGTAAATGACAATACAACACGCCTTAATATAAACAAAGAGGTAAATATTATTTGATATTGGATTTTTTTATAACTTTACAATATTGAATTTTAATGTCATAAGACCCATAACTGTTGTAATATCACTTTGCAGGCAGAAAAGTTCAGATTGAGGAGTGGTGTATTTAGTTCAAATCAATTCCAAAGTGCTGTAAATAGATGTCTTCCTGGTAGTAATAGTTCATACTTTAAAATATTTATTAATTAAATTTATATACTTACAAAGCTAATATATTTTATTATTTTGTAGCTGAGTGGTGGTCCATACATGCTAGGGAGGAAGCCCCAAATTTGACTCGATTAGCTGTGCGCATCCTGAGTCAAACAGTGTCTTCTTCCAACTGTGAAAGGAATTGGACAACATTTTCTCTCATCCATACTCGTCCCCGCAATAGACTTTTAATGACAAAACTAGAAAAATTAGTTTTTGTCCATTATAATATGAGATTGAGGGTTCGAAATATGCAAAGATCACAAGATGAAGAAAATATTATTGATTTGGATGAGATATTTCATGAAGAAGATCTACTCATAGCTTGGACTAGAGAAAGGGAAACACCACTCTTAGATGGCAGAGAAAATGAGTGGTTAGATGATAACTTGGATGTCGATCCACAAGATATTGCCGAAAATGCTGGAAGGCCTGGAAAAAGAAAGAAAACACCAGCTGTACAATCTCGACAGGTCGACAGCGATAATGACGACACTACTGATAGTGGAGGCAATGGAGCTACACTCGCTGCTGGTGCTGACAATACTAATGAATATGAAAGTCCTGGAGATCAGTCTCATGAATACTCTGAAGACTGGCCAAGTGATTATCAACCTAGAGAGCACCGCATGGATGATACATATGCTGGAGGATCTAGCCATCATGATGTACCTACTCCTTCAGACAATTACAACAATACATATGATAGTTCATACACAAGTTATTATCCATACAACACTCCAGAGGCGGAACAACATTCAACATTTGATGGCCTCATGACAAATTTTTTTCATAATACAGATATCAGTCACTACTACCCTCATAACCAAGAACCATATCAGGACGATCATGATAATTATGATCAATTTTAGTGATATATTTGTAATTTTTGTATTTGTATACAAATTATAGTTTTTGTATTTGTATACAATTTTTTGTATTTGTATTTGTTCATGCACAAGTTTTTGTATACAAATTGTATTTGATAGTTCATACACAACTTTTTTTTGTGTATAGAAATTGTAGTTCGTAGTTATTGTAAAAAGACTATTATTCATGAAATTTAAATGAAGGGATAGGCCAGAGTCCCGATGAATTTTTTTGGCCAAGTGATTTTTTGTCGTACTTTTATATTTAAACATGTAAATCTTGTTGCTAATTTTATTTCGATATATTATGAAAAAAAATAATTGGTGTCATAGATAACATTGTAACAATTTATAACTACTCACTTATACTAAATTTCTGAATACAATTAAATATTTATTTATTTACAAAAATTTACAAAAAATTCTCGATTCCTCGACAAATATAATTATGGGTCTTGTCACTTGTCTCAGTATCTCATCCTGCCATTTGCATTGCTTATTTGCTTCTAATCTCTTGTGCCTCCCTCTATGCGCCTTTATTCGTCAAAATTGAAACCTACAGAACAATACAAGATTCAATTAGTACGAATATAATGACATAGTAAGATTGTAACTAAAAATATGTAAAGGAAGAAAACGTATATATCGCAGGTAAACCATTCAACAAGGATGACTATTGTTTCATTCAATTCTAATTAAAAAAAACATGAAAAACACTTAAATAATGCATAAATATGTAAATTATATTTTTCTATTTTTTTTACTAATTAATTAATAATTATTTAAATTGCCGATACATCCGATACCAACATATCCGATACTCCGATCCGATACCGCCGATACTGCCGATACTGCCGATACCGATACTCATACAAACTGTCCGATACCGATACCGAGTTCTTGAACCTTGCCAGCAACCCACCAGACCAAATCAACGGAAATAAAAAATAAAATAAAATAAGTTATGAAATTACCTTTGTACCCATGTCCGTTCCGCGGCGCGCAAAGTGCTAAGTGCGCGAATAATAAACGCGTAAAAACGCGCATTAAATCGCGCACCCGCTCGCGGGTTGGATGAGATTAAGTCCATCCCCTATAAAGCCCACTTACCCATTAAGAGGGGTAAAGCAATATATGGAAAGAAGAATGACTTCTCCTTTCCCATGTGGGACTAAAAGAAAGGAGTTGCTTTGTTGAATCATATGGTTTAAATAAATCTAACACTTGCTTCATTCTCTTCCACAAAGATTGAAGAAAGCGGATGACAGCCTATACTAGACACTACAAACCTATTACTACAAGATCACGGATCATTGACGACATCAAACGCATCTCTGCTGGATTTCCCTAGGATTATCCATTGAATAGGCTCGTCATGTAGTAGATATATGAATGCTATTAAATGATCTTTTCACTCAGACGAACTATGAAAATATCCTAAATTTTTAGGATGTAGAACCAGAACCAAGCTATGTGTGGAACCAAATCCTATGACACCTCTTACCTTGGGAGGTTTGAAAGACTTTCGTCTGCAGAAAAGAGTGATTACCGTATTGATCACCCACAATTATTCTAGTTAACATTATTAATTCCAGCTAAAGCAATTTTATTTTGCATTAACTGGTGCTTATTCAAAATAACCTAGAGTCAAGTTAACTGATTTGGTAAATAGATCTTCTCTATCTATTGGATTTCACTAGGACTATCCGTTGAATAGGCTCGTCATGTAGTAGATATGACTAGCTAATCTAAAACCCATGTACCCTTTCCAATATGTTGGATCTAATGACTTCACCATTAACTACTTTTGGTCTATGCAACTCTAGTTTAGGTCCGGACCTAATGCATTTTGCTTATTTGCATAAGTGCCTTTCGTCCAGGCACCCGTCATGCAAACATTTTGATATCTTACAGGAAAAAAGTCCAATAGGCCGAGCCCATCTATCGTTTCCTCCGATATCGATCAACACATCACACCCAACAATAACAAAATTAAAAAATGTCAGTCCATTATTACAAGAGTCCAACAAGCATGCCCATAAATAAATGAAAAATAAGCCCAATATACAATTTGACATGGGGGGCCAAATGAACAAATAATGGACTAAGATGATTTAGGCCCAAAACGGGTTACTAGTAGGCCACAAACCAAACCCATTATAAATCAACTCCGCCCTAATCTGAATTAGGATTAGGGTGGCTTCGCCAATGTGGCCACCCAACCATACAATTTGACACGCAGCCCTGTATGGGCCACCCACTCTAGCCTTGCGTTCCCTGTAGCGATCACAACTCTAGACCTCATGGCAGCTACTTGTTGGGCCGATGCGACTGAAGCAATGTTGAAGCCTCAGGGGTAGGGATCAATGCTCATGTCGTTTCTGTTATCCGGACTCTCCACTTTAAGGAGAAGTACGCGTGTCGACTCGACAGGACATGGATATGTGTATGGAATCCGTATCTGATCCTCCATAGTGACAATCAGATCCTTCATGGTGACAATCGGAAGACTGGTAGTGAAGTAGATAGTTTATTTTAATATGGTAGACTAGTATTAAAGTAGTAAGGGAGTTGAAGGAAAAGTCCCTTAGGGACTTATTTAACTAGTTCAGTAAAGTTTACTAATAGTTTATAATTGCATATTGTCTTTTTATGAAACACATGATGTGCCTTTTTATGAGATCATACAAATTTAATCATACACTTAAATATATGAAACTATGCAAACTTAATTACAACTGTCTTTCTATGAAAATTATGCAAATTTAATTAGAGGCAATATCCTTTTATGAAATAGTATAAATTTAATTACATGTCTTTTATTAAGCCATGCAAATTTAATTACATGTATCTTTTTATGAAACATACAAATTTAATTATATGTTGTCTTTTTATAAAACCACGTCAAATATATTTATTTTAAAAGACATTCTAGTATCCGTACCCAAAATTTGGATCATTTTTAACCGAGTCTGTGTGTCCTTCAATAATGAGTTTGAATGGCTCGACTCTTGGATATGTACCATATCCGACACCCGTACCCGAGTCCAGGTAACATAGTTGACCGTTTGAGCAATATTGAGTGCAAGATAGGGTGGTGCGCCCGTTGCGACCACTGGAGTATCGTCGTGCCCCCCTGCATGGGGGCGACGTGCTTCCTGCAACCAACTGGAGCGAGGCAACTTGCTGCAACCAACTAGAGCGAGACCAAGCCCCTCACATGGGGCAACACGCTCACTACAACCGATATGAGCGAGGTCGTAACCCTGCCTGGGGTCGACATGCTCACTACAACCGATAGGAAAAAGGTCGAACCCCGTGTGGGGTAATCACTCTCATATGTGGCCCGGAACTTGTTTGCATGCACAGTTAACTGCGTAAGTATAACAAAGAGAATTTAGAAAAAGAATGATAAGGGAAAATCATTGATTAAAACATAGGTCTCGCATATGGTCTTTGTCCCCAACACTCGCTTATCCGCATGAAGGGTGACTCCACGCACCTAGTTCCCTGCTGAGGCGCTCCTCTCCAGTATGCTTCCTCCCTTAGGAACACGCACCTCGATTCGAACCAATTTTCTTCCCCATTTGGGGATTCGAAGTCTCGTCCCTTACTGCGGCGAGTATATGCGGCCTCGTCTTCCAGCGTCCTTTGTAGCAGAAAAATTATAGAGATCATCATCTTAGGGAAGTATCTTTGTAAACACCCTGATTTTTTAGAATTTAATTTTAGAATTTTAAATATTGGAATTATGAATTTTTGAGATTAAGGGAGATTTTTCTGTAATTTTTAGCTAATTATAATAAATGTTCGTTCATGGATTTATAATTATGTGTATTTAATTAAATATTATATAGTGCAGAAAATATATTTTTGGGTGTACAACTAATATTAGAGTATTGTGTAATTTTTCTGGATTTATTGAGGTCCAAATGTTTTAAATAAACCAACCCAAATCAAACCAAACCAACCCAACCCAAACGAAACGAACCGGACCCATACCCGAACCCGCAACCCGAAACCCACCAACCCGCCGCTACAGTAACTCAAAAACCCCCCCGCACCCCTTCGCTTCTTCTCCCCGAAACCTCCCCGACCCCTCCTCTTCAGCTCCTTGTAACTCTCTCCCTGTCACCCTATTTAAACCCTAGCCTAGCCGACCACCACCACCATCTCCTCTACCACCCCGACCAACCCCGGCTACCGACGACTGCTGGACAGTCGCCGCCGCACGCCGCAAGACGCCTCCGCACAGCCGCCAGAATCCTGAGCAAACAGCACAGCGAGGTACACTACTTCTAGCCATTGAATCTCCCTGCACAGTAATCCAAATAGCGACCCGTCGAATCCTATGCGAAGACCACATGGCCCCCTTGAATCCTGTGTAATTAGTTTAACCTATCGTGTCCTGTGTCGGTCGCAATTCACGACGCAAAGCAGAAAAAATGACCAAGTTTATAGCTCAGAAACTGTTTCAATCACCCATGTTCATGGCTGATTTTCTTCCAATCTAGTTCATATTTTTAAATTCTACTTGAACAGTAATTTAGACACCATAAACAAGTTTTAATCTCTTTAATTAGTTTATTTTAATTCGATGTATGAAATGTTTTATTGCTGTTGAATTTGACCAAAAATATGGTTTTCTAAATCCGAAATTTTCCGAAACAGGGTGCGACACGCTAAATGAGGCGACTTCGTCGTTTGCGAATTGCACCGAAGGGCGCGTATCGTCAACGCGGACGTGTAAAATTTCGCAGAAGTTGATTTGAAAGTGCGTGCACACCGAAATCACCGTGTATCCGTCGAAAAACTCTGTATCGGCTTGTTCTGACACTCGTCATAATTTCGTGTGTGCTTGTCGCTTCGCAACGAAACTTGCGTCATCGGATTCGCAGCGTTACGCTGGTCCTGTGACCCAAGTTTAGTTCGATTCTGAGAACGTTAACGAAACAACGTTTCGCAGGCCCCACGGTTCTACTTGACCCTACGGTTCTACTTGACGGACGATTTCGTGACCAAGCTCATCGGAATCCAATTTTGGACGTTCCGTTGGGTTCGTATCATCGTTCTGGACTCGTAGACACTAAGTTTGACGAATTTGGAGAACTTTGTCTTTGGCACATTTTTCGGTGCGAAGTGTGCCAAATGTGGACCTCGCTTTGACCAGAAACTGTCAATTATGCCCCTGTGTCCAAATTGGACTTATAGGTAGTCAATCTTAGCTAATTCAAGTTTTCTGAGAACAATGGTGATGTTTATTTCAGCATCCGGAGGCGTACCTGGAGATTCCACTTATATCGGAACAACTTACGGAGCTCAGAACACAGGCAAGTATACCTTGCCAACTTGCAGTAGATCTTGTGATATTATTTGCTTGAGTTATTTCTATATACTTCTGTGTTGTACCTGTTCAACCTAGGACTGTGAGACGTTGCTTAACGTCCGAATAAGATTCGAGTGTCGACGCCGTACGCGGAGTCGTGTAACGTCACTTTGAGAGTTAATATCACGAACCTATATATTTTTACGTGCTTGCTTTACCAAGTACGTCGTACCATAGGACACTTGACACTATTCATGTGACAGAATCTTTCCTGAGTTATTTATGGTGATTCTGTATAGGCTTACAGGATTCGTGACATGAGATTTGTATATACATAGATATCATTATGACTCGATGTACTAGCTAGAGGTCACGATCTTGCGTGTTATGGACATAAGATGTTGTGGACATGAGATTACATTGGATGGGGAGAGACACACAGGCTACAGACTGATTATATATATATATATATATATATATATATATATATATATATATATATATATATATATATACTTTATTATTGAGGTGCTTTAGTCTCTATATCAGAGCTGGACCCATTACGTGATATTCTTGCTGCTACGGGCTCCCCGACACAGAGCTTGTAGTGGTTTCAGCCTGAGTACTAGTGATGCTCTCATTTGCATTTCACTTAGTTGGTTACATAGCTTGCCCTGAGGATCTATTTTTATATACTGCATTTCATTTGGCTTGAGTTATTCTTGTATCTTGTTATGTCCCCTGAGGACCTGGATCCAGATTATGTCCCCAGGTACAGCAGAGGAGGAATACCCCGAGATATACGGAACAGGAGCTGACGCTGGAGCAGTACTAACACCAGAGGACGAGGTTGTGCTGGAGGATTTCTCCTGAGTATTTCAGTTTCATAGTCAGTTATTTATGCTCATTGTTATTTCATATCTGGACTATGGACATATGTATTGGTGATATTCTCTTTTCTTATTTTATCATGTTGTTCCCCGAGACACTACATATGTTGACTTAATGATGGACTATTTTCTTTATCAATTATCTTGATTAGTCTATCCATTTGAGTTATGTTTCTTTCTGTTGATGAGATTAGAATTATTCTGTGATAGACGATGTAGACTGCATTTATATTTATTACAGCTTAAGTACATTCTAACGGGTCCATTAAATTGGATTTGTCTATTGGAGTTGTGCTGCTGGCCATTGCCACGTGGCTAGTCCTTCGGTATTTTTGGACTGGGACGTGACATAATTTTTGTGGTGGCCCATGCAGGTCAACGACTATATTGCTTTTGTTTCAACTAAGGGACCAAACAAGCATGCGATTAGTATAGGATAAATTATAGGATCTTATCCACTTGTTGATTTGTTTTTGACCTCTATATCGACTTTGAAATAATTTCTTGACTTGCATCCTGCCTTGATTCCTCTGTGCGCCTCTTATAGTTTACTTTAGATGCAGAGTAATGGATCCACGAGCCAGCGACGAGACTCCCGTGGGTACACCACAAGGTGTTGTGGTCACTTACGACGATGGGGTGACGCCACTAAGTGGAGATCCCCCCACTCAACAAAGCAATCAAGCAGATCAGCACGCCTCGAGGTTCCGACGAGACGATATTTCACCACCGCCGCAGTTTACTCCACCGATGCCCGTTTTTCCACCAGGACAGCCTATAGATGGACAGCAGATGTTCCAAATATTCTACGCAATGATGCAAGCACAACAGCAGGTTCATCAAGAGGGCCAACAACGTCAGCGGAGAATTTGAGGAACAGCCTAGTGACAGCACTGGAGCAGACAAACCCACCAGCTAGACGACTATCGACGGGATCTATCACTGATTTTCGCCAGCTGAAGTCCCGTACCTTTTCAGGCAAGGAGGAGCCTACTGAAGTTCGTGAGTGGCTCACAAACACTCAACACCAATTGGAAGCAGCTGAGCTTCCGAGGGAGCGTTGGATGACTGCCGTCAGGATGCAGTTGACGGGCAATGCACATCATTGGTGGCTATCTGAGGAGAGACAGCTTGGACCAGACCGAGTCACTTGGGAGGAGTTCTCTAGACTTTTCCAGGAGATGTACATTACAGCCATTGTCAGAGGGGAACTTAGGGATAAGTTTAACCGCCTCATTCAAGACAAGTTCATCCGTTTGAGTCGCTTCGCCCCTACTCTGATTCCGACAAAAGAGGAGAAGGCGGAGAAGTTCTTCAACGGACTTAACTTTGAGCTACAGAGATTAATCGGCTCCATTGCACCTACTTCTTATACGGACGTCCTTGCTGCAGCCCGACGCATGGAGCGCGTCACCAGGAGAGTCCAACCAGAAACGGCCGTTCACATCAACACCAGCCAGAGAACACAGGAAGAAGCTGCAAAGAGACCTCACATGCACCAGCCACCCAAAGTAGCTAAGCAGGCACTGCCTACATGTCAATATTGTGGCAAGCGAAGTCAATACGAGAGCGAGTGCAGACACAAGTTGGAATTTGCGGATCCAACCAACATTCAGCCAATGATTGCCCTGAGCGTCGAGAGGGAGCACCAATGGTAAACCGACAAGCTTTACCAGCACCGGAAGGATATTATCCGAGGCCACCCTTGGCACCACAGGCAACACTCTTCCAGCAGGCCCAGTAAGAGCAGAGGGCACCACCACAGGGACGTGGACAGACTTTTGCGAAGACAGTGGAGGAGGCACAGACTCGAGAAGTAGCGAATATGAGTAAGATTTAGTTTTATCATAGCTAACTATAATAGCAAATATTCCTACTAATACTTTAGCATGTGCCTCTTAGTTCCATTCCCTAGCCTAAACCTTAGTATTATGTTAGCATGAACTTGTTAGTCTAGATTAGTAATATGTCAGTAGTACCCAAGTTTCATAATCTGTAGTTGATCTTCGTTCTAACCAGGCTCCTTTACTCTTGAGTTACTCATCTCTCATTGTCTAGGAAAAAAATTTCATTACTTCCCTACGTGTACTGCTTGAACAAAACATTCACCCTTCCTCTCGATTTTTTCTTGTTCATGATTCCTTATCATTTGTGTCGTGCTTCAACAAACATGTCTTGCAACCGCGTCATCTCTTCTGGAGCAAACATTTCTTGACCGGTTACATTTCGTTTTCTTAACTGCGAGGACGCAATTCTTTTAAGATGGGTAGATTGTAAACACCCTAATTTTTTAGAATTTAATTTTAGAATTTTCAATATTGGAATTATGAATTTTTGAGATAAAGGGAGATTTTTCTGTAAGTTTTAGCTAATTATAATAAATGTTCGTTCATGGATTTATAATTATGTGTATTTAGTTAAATATTAATATAGTACATAAAATATATTTTAGGGTGTACAACTAATATTAGAGTATTGTGTAATTTTTTTGGAATTTATTGAGGTCCAAAACTATTTTTAATGGCCATATATGCATATATATATTTATTGTTTTAAATAAACCAACCCAAACTAACCTAAACCAAACCTAAACCAAACCAATCGAACCGGACCCATACCCGAACCAGCAACCCGAAATCCACCAACCCGCCGCTACAGTAACTCAAAAAAAAACCCGCAACCCTTCGCTTCCTCTCCCCGAAACCTCCCCGACCCCTCATCTTCAGCTCCTTGTAACTCTCTCCCTGTCACCCTATTTAAACCCTAGGCTAGCCGACCACCACCACCACCATCTCCTCTACCATCCCGACTAACCCCGGCCATCGACGACTGCTGGACAGTCGCCGTCACACGCCGCAAGACGCATCTGCACAGCCGCCAGAATCCTGAGCAAACAGCACAGCGAGGTACACTACTTCTAGCCCTTGTATCTCCCTGCACATTAATCCAAATAGCGACCCGTCGAATCCTATGCGATGACCCCCTTGAACCCTGTGTAATTAGTTTAACCTATCGTGTCATGTGTCGATCGCAATTCGCGACGCAAAACAGAAAAAAATGACCCAGTTTATAATTCAGAAACTGTTCCAATCACCCATGTTCATGGCTGATTTTCTTCCAATCTAGTTAATATTTTTAAATTCTACTTGAAACAGTAATTTAGACAACACAAACAAGTTTTAATCTCTTTAATTAGTTTATTTTAATTCGATGTATAAAGTATTTTATTTGCTATTGAATTTGACCAAAAATTTGGTTTTCTAAACTCGAAATTTTCCGAAACGGGATGCGATCCGCTAAACGAGGCGACTTCGTCATGTGCGAATTGCACTGAAAGGCACGTATCGTCAACGCGGACGTGTAAAATTTCTCGGAAGTTGATTTTGATGTGCGTGCACACAGGAATCAACGCGTATCCATCAAAAAATCCCGTATCGGCCTGTTCTGATACTCGTTATAATGTCGTGTGAGTCGTTTCGCAACGAAACTTGCGCCATCGGATTCACAGCGTTACGCTGGTCATGTGACCCAAGTTTGGTTCGATTCTGAGAACGTTGACGAAACAACGTTTCGCGGGCCCCACGGTTCCACTTGACGGACGATTTTGTGACCGGTTCATCGGAATCCAGTTCTGGACGTTCCGTTGGATTCGTATCATCGTTCTGGACTCGTAGATACTAAGTTTGACGAATTTGGAGAACTTTATCTTTGGCACATTTTTTGGTGCGAAGTGGGCCACATGTGAACTCCGCTTTGACCAGAAACTGTCAATTTTGTCCCTGTGTCCAAATTGGACTTATGGGTAGTCAATCCTAGCTAATTCAAGTTTTCTGAGAACAATGGTGATGTTTGTTTCAGCATCCGGAGGTGTACCTGGAGATTCCACTTATATCGGAACAACTGACGGAGCTCAAAACACAGGCAAGTGTACCTTGCCAACTTGCAGTAGATCTTGTGATATTATTTGCTTGAGTTATTTCTATATACTTCTGTGTTGTACCTGTCCAACCTAGGACCGTGAGACGTTGCTTAACGTCCGAACAAAATTCGGGTGTCGACGCCGTACGCGGAGTCGTGTAACGCCACTTAGAGAGTTGATACCACGAACCTATATATTTTTACGTGCTTGTTTTACCAAGTACGTCATACCATAGGACAGTTGACACTATTCATGTGACAGAATTTTTTGAGTTATTCATGGTGATTCTGTATAGGCTTACATGATTCGTGACATGAGATTTGTATATACATAGATATCATTATGACTCGTTGTACTAGCTAGAGGTCATGATCTTGCGTGTTATGGACATGAGACGTTGTGGACATGAGACGTGAGATTACATTGGATGGGGAGAGACACATGCCACAGGCTGATTACATATATATATATATATATATATATATATTATTGAGGTGTTTTAGTCTCTATATCAGAGCTTGGCCGATTACGTAATATTCTTGCTACTATGGACTCCCCGACATAGAGCTTGTAGTAGTTTCAGTCTGAGTACTAGTGATGCTCTCATGGACATGTATTGGTGATATTCTCTTTTCTTATTTTATCGGATTGTTCCCCGAGACACTACATATGTTGACTTAATGATGGACTATTTCCTTTATCTATTATCTTGAATAGTCTATCCGTTTGAGTTATGTTTCTTTCTGTGGATGAGATTAGAATTATTCTGTGATAGACGGTGTAGACTGCATTTATATTTATTACAGCTTAAGTACACTCTAACGGGTCCATTAAATTGGGTTTGCCCATTGGAGTTGTGCTGCTGGCCATTGCCACGTGGCTAGTCCATCGGTATTTTGGAACTGGGGCGTGACAATCTTTCCCGAGGAAGATGAGTTACCATTACTTCTCTCTCCTAAGTCGTAAGTGCAACAAATCAACTCAAGAGAAAGTCGACCCCTTACTCTGGGCCCTAGAGACTCACATGTGTATAGGTAACCCCAACATTGGCTGTAGTACCAGCCCCTTCAGCTTATGTCTTTCCTCGGCCTTCATCTGGGGTATGACTATTACTCTCCAGCACAACGCACCCTCAGAAGGGCGACTCTAGTGAGCCTCGGCATTTGGGGCTTCACCTCCCTAGATCGCTAAGGGCTCAGCCAAGAATTTCTTGTTTTTAAGAAATCACATTTCGAAGGGAGAGGATCCTTTGAAGGCGAGGGGTCTAGTGATAAAGAGAGGAGAACCAACTACGATAGCCTACGAGGTGGTATGTTCCTCTCAACAGGAGACTAAAGTAGTGTTGTCTTCTCTCATGTCGAGGTATCCTTGCACGTTTAGGCTCATGGTAGACTACCAATGTGGGTTCAGTCTCCTTTTGTACTCAATTTTTAGACTTCCTTCAGTAGGAAACCATGAAGTTTTAGACTCACGGACGTGCACTTCGCGGAGAAATATTCACCTTCTTGGGGACATCTTCATTCCCTAGAATCTTCCTCTTCCTGTCATAAAGCATTTTGGCCAAAGCATTCGTACCCTTAACCATCTTCTCATCTTCCTTAGTCTTCTTAGCTGAGCCATTAGCGGACTCGGTTGATGCAAGGATAATCTGCCCACATCCTTAGTAGGCACGTCGAGGCTTTGAATAGGCTGTCTCGACCTATGGCTGCTTCCTCAACACGCTTAGTCGACTGGGCTTATCTTCGCAGAGGCTCCTGAGCCCTCGGCAGACTCACTGGGACTCCTGGCAGACCCTTCTAAACCCCTACCAACCTCATTCGGGGACTCGATACTCACCTCGGGATCTTGGTACCTTGGTCCTACCACCTTGCTTGGAAGGCTCGGGAGAGTCTTCAAATGATCTCACCTCCACGGAGCCGAAAGGATGGGGGCTTGGCAGTCCTGTCAACTCAGATTCAGGCCTGAGGGCTAACTCTAGCCCTGAGGTTTCAAGGGGAGTAACCTTCAACGATGTAGGGCTCATAATCGGATATTTGTACAGAACGTCGTATAAGAATCTTTGCGGAGCTTCTTTCTCTGTCTGAAGCTCACCAGTGAACTCGACCGCCTTTGTCTTGTTTAGCGCTTCAGCCTCGACTTGTCGCTGAACCATGCCCTTGAATGGCTCCCTTAACAGATCCACAAGGAGGGTCTAGTCTATGTTGCTGCACTCACACATGCAAAAAGAGCCATTGTAGATGCTCTTGAAGAGACCTCGCCTCTCCTCGCCTCTTCCTTCTGAGGCTGCTGAGAGGATGAGGCCGAACAAGTATCAACAGTTAGCCTAATTTGGAATTCCTAAAACAAAGAAAACTATTAATTTTAATACTTACCAACATCCATTAGGTACTCAAACCAAGGACTTGCAGTTTCTCACTCTGGGCATACTTCATGTATGGAAAGCTAGGGAGCACTAAGAGGGCCTCCAGAACGTGCATCGGGAGAGTGAAAATCATGCTTCTCCCGTGCGTCATGGAAGAGAGGTCACCAAATTGTGGGAAGGCCGACACCTCTCCCTTTACATATGCTCCAATAAAAATAAATTTCTCCTTTATCCCTTGTTGGAGGAGTAATTTTCCATAAGGAACAAGTGTTTGAACTTGCATCCCCTCTTTCCGAAGACATACCAACCAGTCTTCATTTGGGACCGCCACTTTGATCTCGAAGAAAGCACGAAAAAGCTCATTGATGGGACTATGCTTTTCTCACTGCAAAGTGCAACAAATGCTACCAAGTACCCAATAGCATTTCGAACAAGAGGCTCAGAGGCATAAAAAAAGAAAATACAAGATTGCACGGATGGTAGTATGAAAAGGGAAACAAAGCCCAAACCTAGAAGTGCTCATACCTCATCATCAACATCAACCACAAACCGCTTCTTCCATAGGGCTGTTAAGGTAAAATAATTAGGGATGTTGTACATCCTCCTCCAATCAACAAGGTCTCTATCCTTGATCTCCGAGTAAGCCCCATGTACAATTAGGGAGGTAAGACCATCATAGTCGACACACATGGGCGATCGAAGATCAACAAAAGGAATGTTGGGGGTAATATCCTCGCAGCTTTGGGCTATGTCCTTCACTTCCCTTAGAGGTCCAAGGTCCCCCTTAGAGGTCCAGGGTCTCTTGGGTGATAGTGGTGCCCGAGTGATCCCCTCGATGACTCTCTTCTTGCTCTTGTTCTTGCCCTTTCGCCTTGGAAGGAGCAGGCATTGATGTACCTAATTTTCGGTGTCAATTTTCTCCTTAAAAGTCTCATTGATCTCCATGTCGGAGTTTTCTGCGTGCCCCTCATCATAATGGCACATGCTATCGTTGGAGTTTAGTTGCCGGACATGATTCTAGAAGAAGGAGAACAAAAAAAGATGGGAAAGAGTTAGGGTTTTGGGAATTTGAGAGTTTGGAAGGAAAACAGAGAGTATGGAGAGAGAGAACTCGTATTTCCCTCTTTTAATCTAACATGTCACGTGTGGGCGCTTCGAGTTCCCTATCGAATCTAAATGACAGTAGGAGATCCTGGTAATGCTCTATCCCGAGTCAACAATCCCTAGCGTGACACGTGGGTGCACATGGACAGCCCAGATAGAAAACACTTAAAACAAGTGGGTCCCTCCACTTATCCGCTTGTTTCTAACTGAATTTAAGCATAGAATCTGAGCCGATCTCAGGGTTTCATTTTCTTGAGAATCAAGAAAGCTATGACTTAAGAACTGGACCCTGAGAAAGAATTAATCCGAGGAAGCTTGACGAGTCTTAGAGTCAAGTACGCCTCCAAGATTGTTAGTAAGGAAAAGTCTCGAATTCGACGTGATATAAGGCTCAAGTCCAAGCCCATATATGGTTTTTAAGGGAGGGCGCACACCTGCAGTCGGCCCAATCTCAGACGTCCTCATATAACATGCACATGGTCTATCCACATCATCGTCATTCAAATTAGAGATGCAAACAAATATCCGTAAAGCCCCAATTTTCGATATTTGTATATTATGCTATTATCTGTTTTATTGTACAGACTTGTTTAAAGACTTTTATTTCTTAATGAAACACTTTGCACAGATTGAACATTTTGTTTTAGGGTTTTTTTCCGTATAAATCCCTCAATCTCATATTTTTAAAATAAGTCCCTTAAATCTTGTTAAAAATCTCTCAAATCCCAGTAAATATAATTATGGGTCCCTCTCCTTAATAAAGCATGTTAAAATGTAAAACCCTGTTAGTGTTGACTGTAGATTTTTTTTTGTCCATTTTGCGACCACCTCCCAATCAGAATTACATTTCCTCTCTTCTTCATATGCATCTTCTCCACCAACTCTCCTTTTAAAAACCCCATCAAATCTACATCCAATCTCTTCTCTCCTCATTTCTACATCTCCTTCTCTGTCCTCTCTTGTCCCCCTCTCTTCTCTACTAAACTTCTTCCTCTTCCAAATCCATCCCCACTTCATATCATAATCATGTCTAAAATTTACCATTAGAATTAGAATTAGAATAAAAAATAGTTGTACAACTAATATATCAAAGTAATATTCCACAATCTAGAAAAAACTTGTTTAAACCCTAAAATTATTTATCTTTATAAATTAACAAGATCATTCAAAATTATAAAACAAAACGCATGCCATGAAAAGTAAAATTATAAAAACATTAATAATAAAAATAAGGTGATAATTGAATTTTGTTGTGAGTTCTTACTATATCCTCCAAATTGTAAAGTAGAATATGCACTTTGTATGTGTAAATGAAGGTTGTTAATGAAGAGGGTTTGAAACCTTCATCCAACTCCATTGAAATCAATTGATACAGTACATGAAAGAAGGATAATGGTTTCTGATTTCGGAATAAAATGGAGGAGAACATGAAAAATAATGAATTCTTGTGATCAAGAGTATCAAAAGTCCATTAATAAATATAACCATAGGGTTTGGTTAAAGTTAACGAAATGGAGACAGAAGGGGGCACTCATAACTCTATTTACTATTACTAGAGATTTGAGAGACTTTTAAGCAATTTATAAGATTTCGAGGACCTATTTAAAAATAAAAAAGATTTGAATACCTATACGCAATATTCCAAGTGTTTTAAATATTTCGTCTACTGCCTTAATATATATCTTGTGAATACAGAAACTAAAAAAAATATAGAATAAAAAACTCTATAGCAATAACAGATTAAATCACCTAGAGGAATCTTCAATAAATTTAAATAAAAAATTAGATCTCTATCAAGAATTGCCTATTTTGTCCGTGTCAGCTTTGCTGGAAAAAAAAATTCAGTATTAAATGTAAAAGAAAAGTTTTACTCTACTGCATATCTTAAGACAAGCATAAAGTTTGATGGGTTTCCTCTGGACCATTCTCGTCATAAGAAAATAAAGAACATACACAAGCAAAACGACAAAGATCAATTACAACAAAATGCTAGAAGAAGGTACCTTGATCATCTTGCGTTCCTTGATATGCCTCCCCAGATAGTAGTAGCCTTATAATATCAGTGGATCCCATGTATGCAGCCCTGGACAGTTGCAACTAACGTTTAATATTACTAGGTAATGTATATTGCGACATATTTCAAACTAGCAATCTGTTACAGATACATAAATGTCATGAAAAATGTGTTTGATGGATCTGGGGATTAAGATGCATATTCTTGGAGAGAGAGAACCACCCCCCCCCCCCCCCCCCCCCCATTTATCGCAGTGGTACATGCAAAGAAATTAAAGAGGGAGGAAGAAACCAGTACACAGGATATATTGCTCAAGGGAGGTAAAGTACATTACTGCAGAACTCACAATAACATTTAAGATGGTTTTCTTTATTATGAGTTTGATGATATGTCATTATATAAAGATTACACGATAGGTGCAAATATAAGACATTTGACTACTAGGTGAAGCTGCAAAGGTAGAATCCCAATGGAATCATAAAAAGAACTACAAGCAACCAAATCGAAATTTACTCTTCAACACTCCTATACTTACACTTTAATACATTCAAGTCCTCTTTAAAGTGCACATATGTGAATGTAAGGTAGTAAGCACATGTTGCAGACTAAAATGTTAATTAGGGTCAACAAAACCATATTACATATACATTATAATCCTAACAAAACCCTAACATACAACATGAACTCATAGACCCACCACATGGGGGTCGCAGCCTCAAGGATGCCACTGGCAGTGCGGTGACCCCCGCATAGGGTATGTTGCCTCGGGGATGCCGTTGGCAACACTATGACCCACAGCATGTGATGAGTATTTGTTGCCTCTTTGACACCGCTGTCGACATCACAGTGGCTCACGCATGGGCCAATGCATGCTAGTGGACCAAGGGGAGATGACAATGCCCCCTTTGGCATGCGTCGTTCATCGTGGTTCATTGTGCGTTGCAAGTTTTGTCGTGTATCAGGGATCATGTCCTTTTAGTGTTTCTCTCAATAGGGTTTACAATACAAATCTCATATCTTAATTACAAGCATCAACAATAATAATCTAGAGCAGCATGATAAACAAATCAGCAAAAACCCTGAATAGGGTGTAATATTAAAACACTATTCACACTAAGATTTAAATCCATGAATCTCATCATGAAATCCTAGTTTTAGGGTTCTCATGCAAATAAATCAACAATCAATCTAAAAGCAAGAGAACCGAACACTAGGGCTCTGATATCATATAGATCATAGGTATCATCAATCTACTAATAATTGAATCATAGAAAAATAATGAATTATCTTAAGAGATTCATATCGGTTCATAGGTCGTTCTACGTCGTCTAGATCGACCAGTGGTGGAATAGAACTACTCAAGTACTCCCCGTGTATCCACCTTGCAAGCAAATGCGTCTTATCGTACTTGATGGAGAAAAGGAAGGAGTTTGAGGAGGCAGAAAACCTTATGAAAGTTTTCCGAAGAATAGGTTAGGTTTTCATATATAGCAGCCTCCATATATATAGGCTTTAGTAAGGGGCATACTATGAAACCCACACGAGCCCTAATTAGACCCACATTGCTCAAGTCTTGGGTGCAATTACACATGGGCGCACCACCCTTGGACCAACCCACCAACGGTCAACCCTGAAAGGAACCCGGTCTAGACCAAGCTAGACCGGTCGGGTTTGGTCTAATGCTAATAAAGCTAAAAAAAAGAAGGTTACTTGAGGTTCTCCAAATTATATATATATATATATATATATATATATATATATATATGGAAAGGGGCACATTGGCCCTTGGTAATTAATCTCTTTTACTCCCACACAAGGGCTTGAACACTCGACCACCCGGGCCACATGCCTCTCCACTAACCACTAGGCTAGAAGATCATATATATATATATATATATATATATATATATATATATGTCAAAAGAGAGAGAGAGCATGAATTTTGAACCACACGCGTTACTAAACTTAGACACCAGAAACTAACATAAACATAGGTCGAGTAACATGAATTTTACAATTTTGGAACTTTAAAATGAACATTTGTAAAGAATACCAACTAGCTCAATTGC
Organism: Iris macrosiphon; assembly: GCA_036927795.1. NCBI lineage: Eukaryota > Viridiplantae > Streptophyta > Magnoliopsida > Asparagales > Iridaceae > Iris > Iris macrosiphon. The sequence goes on from JAYESA010000008.1 coordinate 144,617,654, forward strand.
ATCAAGCATTCTATTGAATATTAGGGACCTTTCTTGAGCAAGTTATAGGAAAGATATTAATTGCTAACACCCTTCTTGAGCAAACTTATAGTATGTTGGTAGCAAATTTCGAAGGGAAAAAAACTACTGGAGAGAGTGAAAATCCATACCAGTGAAGAGGGGTCCTTCCAATATTATCAGGCAAGTTGACTTTTGCATTATACTTTGTAATAATATGACTCAAGAATCTTGTATTCCCCATTTTTACTGCAGTATGGACTGCCTGATGTAAGAGTACACATCAATCAAGCAATTATTAGTGAAACACAATCACATTATGTAAGCAGTTTAATATAACAGCGAAAGGAAGGGAATTTGAACATAACATCCAGTAGAGAGGCACTAGCATATACTCTAGTATGAGAAGCCACACTTTTGAATAACATACAGTAAAATGTAACATTCAGTAAAATAGACAAATTTATGCACAATATATTGGTGCAAGAAGGAAAAATGTTAGATCGCTTAAATGTTGTACAGAATGATTGCATATCATGAATACGAAGATAATGAAACAAAGATCCGAAACCCACCCCCACCCCCCACCCCCCACCCCCTGCACTTAAATTGGTTAGATTAATCTTTATCATACATTATTTCTGTTCTAACCCTATCCAACCCCCCTTTAGGAGTTGATAATTGGATTCCAATTTTACCAAAAGTTGCACAAAAAATTGAAAGAGTTAGAAAAGTTGAAGCAAAAATCACAGGTTGAGATAAAATCACAATGGAAAAGACTAATAAAATAGTACATTCTACTTGTGGATTTGTAGACCAATGTTTTAAAAGGCGTGCGGCACTAGGGTCCTACGGGAGCCTAGATGTGAGGCAGACGAAGGCATGGGATTCAATGAAATGATGTTCATATCTTTAGAACTTTTTAAATATTATATCTTCAAATAAAAAAAATTCTAATTAATTTATAACACCATTAAAATAATAAAAGTAGAGTACATAACATCATAAAAGTACAGTAATAAATTGACAAAATCCTAAATATCATCGTCATCCGTAGTTGTGTCACTGTGTGGATAATGTTATATCTTGAGCATGAATTGAATTGAGATATTTCCAGAAGCTGACTGTCCTATGATTGGGGTCTGACTATCCTCTAATGTAGTTAGTTCGCCAGCCTTCGTTTGTGTAATCTATTCTGTAGCCTTCATCGCGTAACCTACTTCATATTTTAGGAGTGGTGTGTGACAAACCGACTGAACCGGTAGCCAGGTGGTTCAATTAGGTTAATCTGGAAGGGCCCCTACATATATATTTTTTTAAATTGCTATATGATATCTACCTTCAACTTGTAATAGTATTTGATTGTATAAACTTTAAGCCAAGTTATTAGAACTCTAAGAAATGTTCTTTTTTCTAGTACAAGAAATCAGATTTAACATTCAGCATTCAAGTTGTATTTAATCTTAAATTTATTGTTGAACTCAAAGTTAGTTACATTCTACTGGTTGCTCTTCTAAGGGCAAGTTCGGCAACAAGAAACTATTCGAAAGTTATGAACTTACTTCTTTTGAGTTTCTAGAGACTGGATCAATTTACAAACTATAAGTGTTCTGTTTGCTAGAATAAGAAAACTGGTGGCAATGTCAATTTAAAATAAATATAAATAGTGAACATAGTAATTAGTTTGTCACCTTTTTGTGATAAAAAAATAATAACAAATGTGGTCCTCTCTAGTCTTTTTGAGTTAGTTAACTTAGTTTCCAGAAACATGAAAAGTAGTAGAACTACTAGTTTCCCTTAGTAATTTCATGTCTTGAGTTAAAATTCCGTGTGATTTGCATGGATCTTGTATTTGTGATCGAACATAACTTACCGTGTAGCCATCCGGAGTGGTAATCTCTAACAAAACTCCATTCTGAAACAACAGATCCACGAGTAATATATTATAATTATCCTTTTGCACGGACACTATGTGTAGAGCCGTAAATCCACTTTTGTCGAGTAAATCCCTATCGACCGACTGCATGAAGAGAAACCAACAATTCTCAATCAGAAGGCCAATCAAACCAAAATCACCACAGAAAGGAAAAGAAGAGTGGGGATGGATGTTTCTTACCTCCATTAACCTCTTAGCTATATCATATATTTCGTAGCATTTGTTGCGGTGTTTCTTGTCCATGACCGTTTGGCGAACCGTGTTGATTATAGCCGCATTCACATTCGTCCCATGCTTCAAGAAATTAACCAACACAATTCTCAATTAGTTAAACCGCTCTACTAAATAGAAGTGAAAGTAGTTAAGGTTGTGTTTCTTACCTCTAAACTAAGTAAGAAGCTAAATTGTGATTCTTACCTCTAGAAAGTAAGAAGCTAAATTAATGTGTCCTCCTAGTACGGCAAGGTGCAGAGCCGTGATGCCCAAATCGTCTGCAGCATTTACATCTGCCTTGAGCTTCAAGAAATTAAACAAAAATCCTCAATGGTAAAGGCCAATCCAAACCGACCAAAAAGAAAGAGAGTGAGGAAGGTTGTTTCTTACCCCAACCAAGTAATAAGGTAATTTCATGTATTCTCCCAGTATTACCACAAGATGCAGAATCGTCCTGCCATCTCCATCCACCGCATTTACATCCGCCCCATGCTTCAAGAAAATTAACACAACAATTATTTCGCATCGGAAAGATAGAAAGCCAAAATGACCACAAAAGAAAGAGAAGATTAAGTGCTAGGGATGGTTATCTCTTACCTCTAGTAAGTAATCAAGTAATTTGATTGTGTTGGAAACAACCAACGCCTGAAGCTTCAAGAAATTTGAACAAAGTAATTAATTCTCAATTGGAAAGAAGGCAAGAACTAGGCTATTTCTTACCTCCGTTTCTTCTTTCATTACGACAAAGTGCAGAATCAGAAGGTGCAAAGCCGTCATGCCATATTTGTCTGTTGCATTCACATCCACCTCATGCTTCAAGAAAATTAACCAACAACTAATTCTCATTCGGAAAGATTAGAAAGCCAAAACAACCACAAAAGAAAGAGAAGGTCAAGTGCTAGGGAAGGTTGTCTCTTACCTCTAGTAAGTAATCAAGTAACTTGATTGTGTCGGACATATCCACGGCCCGAAGCTTCAAGAAATTTTAACCAAGTAATTCGTTATCAAATGAAAACAAGGGAAGTACTAGGATGTTTCTTACCTGTGGTTTTTCATGCAGTAAGACAAAGTGCAAAGCCGTCCTGCCATCTTTGTTCGTCGTATTCACGTCCGCCTCATGCTTCAAGAAAATTAACCAACATATAATTCTCAATGGGAAAGATAGAAAATTAACCAACATATAATTACCAATCGGAAAAATAGAAAGCCAAAACGACCACAAAAGAAAGAGAAGTTAACTTCTAGGCAAGGTTGTCTCTTACCTCTAGTAAGTAATCAAGTAATTTGATCGTGTCCGACACATCCACCGCACGAAACTTCAAGAAATTTTAACCAAGTAATTAATTCTCAATTGGAAAAAAAAAGGGAAGCACTAGGGAGTTTCTTACCTCCGATTCTTCTTTCAGTACGAAAAAGTGCAGAATCACAAGGTGCAGAGTCGTCATGCCATCTTTGTCCGTCGCATTCACATCCGCTTCATGCTTCAAAAAAATTAACCAACAATTAATTTTCATTCGGAAAGATAGAAAGTCAAAACAGCCACAAAAGAAAGAGAAGGTTAAGTGCTAGGGAAGGTTGTCTCTTATCTCTAGTAAGTAATCAAGTAATTTGATTGCGTCGGACACATCCACCGTCCGAAGCTTCAAGAAATTATAACCAAGTAATTAATTATCAAATGAAAATAAGGGAAGTACTAGGTTGTTTCTTACATGTGGTTTTTCATTCTGTATGACAAAGTGCAGAGTCGTCCTGCCATCTTTGTTCGTCGCATTCACGTCCGCCTCGTGCTTCAAGAAAATTAACCAACAAATAATTCTCAATCAAAAAAATAGAAATTCAAAACAAGCACAAAAGAAAGAGAAGGTGAAGTGCTAGGGAAGGTTCTCTCTTACCGCTAGTAAGTAATCAAGTAATTTGATTGTGTCAGACACATCCACCGCCCGAAGCTTCAAGAAATTTTAACCAAGTAATTAATTCTCAATTCGAAAAAAGGGAAGCACTGGACTGTTTCTTACCTCCGATTCTTCTTTCAGTACGAAAAAGTGCAGAATCACAAGGTGCAGAGCCGTCATGCCATCTTTGTCCGTCGCATTCACATCCGCTTCATGCTTCAAGAAAATTAACCAACAATTAATTCTCATTCGAAAAGTAGAAAGCCAAAACGATCGAAAGAGAATGTTAAGTGCTAGGGAAGGTTGTCTCTAACCTCCAGTAAGTAATCAAGTAATTTGATTGTGTCGGACAATTTTCATTCGGAAAGAAAGAAAGTCAAAACAGCCACAAAAGAAAGAGAAGGTTAAGTGCTAGGGAAGGTTGTCTCTTACCTCTAGTAAGTAATCAAGTAATTTGATTGCGTCGGACACATCCACCGTCCGAAGCTTCAAGAAATTATAACCAAGTAATTAATTATCAAATGAAAACAAGGGAAGTACTAGGTTGTTTCTTACATGTGGTTTTTCATTCTGTATGACAAAGTGCAGAGCCGTCCTGCCATCTTTGTTCGTCGCATTCACGTCCGCCTCGTGCTTCAAGAAAATTAACCAACAAATAATTCTCAATCAAAAAAATAGAAATTCAAAACAAGCACAAAAGAAAGAGAAGGTGAAGTGCTAGGGAAGGTTCTCTCTTACCGCTAGTAAGTAATCAAGTAATTTGATTGTGTCAGACACATCCACCGCCCGAAGCTTCAAGAAATTTTAACCAAGTAATTAATTCTCAATTCGAAAAAAGGGAAGCACTGGACTGTTTCTTACCTCCGATTCTTCTTTCAGTACGAAAAAGTGCAGAATCACAAGGTGCAGAGCCGTCATGCCATCTTTGTCCGTCGCATTCACATCCGCTTCATGCTTCAAGAAAATTAACCAACAATTAATTCTCATTCGAAAAGTAGAAAGCCAAAACAATCGAAAGAGAATGTTAAGTGCTAGGGAAGGTTGTCTCTAACCTCCAGTAAGTAATCAAGTAATTTGATTGTGTCGGACATATCCACCGCCCGAAGCTTCAAGAAATTTTAACCAAGTAATTAATTATCAAATAAAACAAAGTAAGTACTGGGGTGTTTCTTACCTGTGGTTTTTCATTCAGTATGAGAAAGTGCAAAGCCGTCATGCCATCTTTGTTCGTCGCATTCACTTCCGCCCCATGCTTCAAGAAAATTAACCAAGATATAATTCTAAATCGGAAAGATAAAAAGCTAAAACAACCACAAAAGAAAGAGAAGGCTAAGTGCCAGGGAAGGTCGTCTCTTACCGCTAGTAAGTAATCAAGTAATTTGATTGTGTCGGACACATCTACCGCCGGAAGCTTCAACAAATTCTAACCAAGTAAATAATTATCAATTGAAAACAAGGGAAGCACTGGGTTGTCTCTTACCTCCGGCTTTTCTTTCAGCACGAAAAAGTGCTTAATCAAAAGGTGAAGAGGCGTCATGCCATCTTTGTCCGTCGCATTCACATCCGCATCATGCTTCAACAAAATTAACAAAAATTTAATTCTCATTCGGAAAAAGATTAGAAAGCCAAAACGATCACAAAAGAAAAAAGAAAATAGAAAGAGAAGGTAAAGTGCTAGGGAAGGCCGTCTCTTTTACCTCTAGTAAATAATCAAGTATTTTGATTGTGTCGGACACATCCACCACCGGAAGCTTCAACAAATTTTAACAAGTAATTATTTCTCAATTGGAAACAAAGGAAGGGAAGCACTAGGTTGTTTCTTACCTCTGATTCTTCTTTTATTATGGCACAGTGCAGAGGCGTCCTGCCATCTTTGTTCGTCGAGTTCACATCCGTCCCGTGCTTCAAGAAAATTAACCAAACAATTCTCAGTTCGAGAAACCAAACCAATTAAGAAAAAGAAACCCCTATGTCAGTTCCCCACCTCTATTAGGTATCGAACTACTTCGACGTGGTTGTTCTCAACCGCCGCGTGGATCGCCGTGTGGGGATCGGAGAGGGAGCGGCCTTCCTTCTCCACGTACTTCCGGAGCTTCGCCATGTCCCCGTGCTTCGAAGCTGTGAAGACGTCGTGAACGGAGAACATTTGGTTTGGGGAGTCCATGGATGCAAGGAGAAGAATAGTTACTGGGAAAGAATATGGTAGTTGCTCTGGTGGAGTCTATGCTTGGACTATTTCTTTCATTTACATGGGGGAAATGTGCACGTCCCTTTGACTTTTCCCAATCATCTTACTGGTTACAACCGTGCTATTTGGCGCGCGCGTGCATCATACCCGTGCTCGAGCCCAGCAGAGGAGACGGAACAGTAGGGAAGGAGGGAGTAGGCGGTGGCGGAGGAGGAGGAGGAGGAGGAGGCGGACTAGGAGGAGGCGGCGGCGGAGCAAGAGGAGAGGAGGGAGACGGCGACGAAACCCTCCTCCGTCGGACGCAGGCACGTGCGCGGTGCACGCATGCTCAACATCTTTTTCGTACTACGATTTACTATTGTATAAAGAAAAAAAACTTTGATACAGAAGGGGTATGAAAGTTCTCATACCCGGTGTATGACATGTGGGCCCTCCTCTTTTTTCGTAAAGTGTGTAAAAATAAACTTTTAGGGTGAGGGCCCACATGTAATAAACTGTAGCAAAGTTTTTTTTTTTTCCAAAAGTTGAGTTCAGCGTAAATTTGTTTTCTCTTCTAAATATGTCCTAATTTAAACTTATTAATTAAAATTATTTATTAAATTTAATAATAACATTTAAGTAATTACTTATAAAAATATATATAATTTGCTCTTTTGGTTAATTTACAAAAAAAAAAATTTTAATTAAAATACATACAAGATATGTGCATATATATACTAGTATAATTTTGATTACACTGGGGATGGAGTATTTCTTTCATTTACATGGGAGAAAAATGTGCAAGTACATCTGACTTTTTTCAGCCATCTTTTATGTTTTATTATTTTACTAGTCATGTAGACAAAGTCGGCCTGAGTTCATGGGGTCTTAGACAAACTTTCAAAATAGACCCTCATATATAATATAAAAAAATTAAAAAATTGAAATAAAAGTAAATTAAAAAAAAAATGCTACAACAAAAATTGAACCTAGAATCTCTATTGTGCAAGGCAAACATAATAACCATTACACCATAATTATTTAGTATTAAGATTTAGTATTAAGTATGGCCCATGCTAAATACTAGTCTTATTTAGATACAAGATTATATATATATATATATATATATATATATATATATATATATATATATATATATATATAACTAAATTTTTTGGGCCCTCTCGGTCCATGGGTTCTAGGCGGTTGTTATGGCTGCCCTAGGCCAGGGCTGACCCTGCATGTAGACTTGCAATGTATATACGAAAAACAAATTTGATATTATTTTAAAAGAAAATTATTTGTATTTAAACCCCCCCCCCCACCCCCACCCCCCCCCCCCCTCTCTCTCTCTCTCTCTCTCTCTCTTACTATTCATAATAGTGTTCCCCCTTCCCATACTTTTAATTTAATTAGTGTTACCTTTCTCCCCCCCGTGTTAAATATTTAGGGGAAGGAGAGATAAATATAAATAACATTTGCTAAATGCATGAAATAAAGGGTTGTAACAATTTTTTTTAGATGTATAGCAATTAATTTAAAACACTAATACAAATAGTAAATGGGGGTAAATACAAATAATTCTACTAAAAATAGATAAAAAATTTAATTATATTAAAATAATCAAAATATATTTTTAATATATTTTACTTAAAATTTGTTATAGATATATTTTTATAACACCATGTAGTTAGTTTAAATATAATTTTAATATTAATTATATCTTAATTTGGATTTGTTATATATATGTTTATAGGATTTTAAATATGTGTTCAAGTAGTTAAAAGAATTTTAGAATTTTTTTTACGTGAGAATATGTTGGTGCTTTTGCCTTTGGACTAGTAAAGATAGTCTCACATTGGCTACACCACCAAGTGGGTATCTCAATATAATACTTTGAGGTGTGCACATGGGGTATGGTGGGGCACATGGGTGCCATGTGGGAGTATTTTTCTAGGAGAGAAAATGATTAACTCCTCACGAAAGCATTTATGCTTTTTGTCATGCTCTTGGAATTATTTCCATAGGAGCTAGGGCTTAGCGACTTGGACTTGGACTCAAGGACGCAAAGTGGCGTGTTGTCGGCGCACTTTGCACTTAGCACGTCAGCATCGTCGCAAGGCACTAGTGCGCTGTTGTTGCGCTCGTTTTATGCTCGGTTTCCATGAGCGAACGTTGAACGGGCTATGCATTGGGTTGCGATTGTGGGATATCAATTTTGTATATTGGCTTTTTAGTCCCACATCAGAAAGAAGAGAAGGATGGGCTTCCATCCTTCCCAATATAAAGAGCCCTCTAGCCTCCTTTTGAGACAGATCAAAAAGTTGAGAAAGATGAGTCCAAAGGAGTCCGTTCGAGTCACACAGAGAGGTGACTACGAGCATTCCAGAAGTTCTCTTGTGAACTTGCTGGCTCCTGCGAGCAGATCCTCGATAGAGGACGAAACTTGGTTTGAGCAACGGTGGTCTTTACCGCCCTAGCAAGAATAATTTTATATTCTGTCTTTTTCTCATTTTTCTTCTTGATTCGTTCTGTCTGATTGCAACTGCTTTTTACAAGGAAGAACGAAGGTAGTTTTTGTTTTATTGTAACTATGTTCTGTCAGTCTGTAACTCTAATTGCAAGAAAGAACGAGAAGTTTGGTTAATTCTGATTCTTTTGTAATCTTGAGAGCAAGTTGTAATCAGAATCCTTATATAGTTCTTCGTGAAAATCGAGATAGTTTGAGTGGAAACTTTTGTGTGAACCTCTGATCTCAATCACTCGTTCTTCCATCTTTGGTTAAGCCTCGGGACTAACAATCTCAAAGCAAGATCCGAATAAATATGGGAAACATCCGTTTAAGTCTTCTGGACACAAGTATTCACAAACTTGAGAAGATTGACGGAATTCACTTCGAACATTTGGATGAGAGGAGGAGTCATTTGTCAAATGTTGAAAGTGAGTTGTCGGTACCTACCATTTTCAAGGATAGAGGAGATAGCGACTGAAGGACGTGCATTCCAGTTGAAAGGAATATTACAAGATGACCAAGGATTGCAGAGTATGCGCACAAGGGGCAGACCTTTGCGCATGACAGGATTTGGCACTTTGCAAGACTTGGCGCATGGCAGCGCAGTGGAAGTCTTGGCGTCTTGGCGCATGGCAGAGCTGGGCTCATAGTGTCTCAATGTGCATGATGGTCTCTGCGCATACAAGACGCGCATGAAGACTTATGTGCATGAATTGACGCATGATGGCTTATACGCATAGATTGACGCATAGTGGCTTATGCGCATGGATTAGCGCATGGTGGCCTATGCACATGAAGGTCACTGCACTATACAAGACTTAACGCATGGTTGAAATTAAAACTTGGAAGTATAACCAATCTGAACCAATATAGCAAGGTATAATAAAACTTGGTTCATTTGATTACTTAACTTGGTTGCTATGATTGCACAGGTTAAGTCTTATGGCGTTGTTGCTGACCAGTAGATGGAAACTGGTGCATCTAGCCACATATGCTTTAGGAAGAAATGTTGATCAAGGTCGAACCTTTCAGTGGTGAAGGTCTTTATGGCAAGCAAGGATCAAGCAGAGGATCTGGGGATTGGGACAATGGTTCTGAACTTCGAGAAGTTACAGTCAAAGGAGTGCGTGTAGCAACGTACCAATGATTACCAAGGACCTGATCTCAGGGAGTCTGTTGCAGACTTGAGGGTGAACATCCATGTTTGCCAGATGGTGATATCTTGGCAAGAAACATACTTTGAAACAAGGCGTTCAGTTTCAAATGGATGTTCGAGCTTCTGCTTGTAACTGAAGTCTCATTGTAAGAGTTGTGGGACCCAAAACTAGGACATGTACTTCGTACTGCCAGATGTCTAGTCTAGGATTTATCTCCAAATGTGGGGGTAAGGAGGTGGAGAAGTGTAAGGTCTGTGCGCAGACAAAGATTACAAGAAAATTGCTCAAACGGGTAAACTGAAGTACAAATCTTCTGGAGTTGGTTTACTCAGATATATGTGACTTCAAGCACTTCTTCACAAAGGTCAAAATAAAGTACTTTATTACTTTCATCAATGACTACTCGAAGTACGCGTTCGTCTATCTACTATAGTTAAAAGACGAAGCATTCGAGAAGTTCAAGAAGTTCAGGGTTGAGGCTGAACTTCAAATGGGGCAACAACTCAAGAGACTCAGAAGTGATCTAGGCGAAAAGTATATGTCTATTGAATTTGCATCATTTTGCAAAGAAAATAGAATTGTCAACGAGACAACTGCTCCGTATTCTTCTCAATCAAATATAGTAGCTGAAAGAAAGAACAAGACATTGACAGAGATAATGAACTCAATACTGTTGACTACGGATCTTCCAAACTACTTCTGGGGAGAAGTTGTACTGACAGCTACATTTATTCTGAACAGAGTGCTATACGCAACTTCCGATATCACTCCTCAAAAACTCTGGTTCAGAGTCAGACCCAACTTGAACGTCATTCGAGTGTGCGGGTGTCTGAAAGGAAGAACATGACGTTGACAGAGATGATGAACTCAATACTGTTGACTACGGGTCTTCTAAACTACTTCCGGGGAGAAGCTGTGCTGACGGCTACGTTCATTCTGAATAGAGTGCCGTACGCAACTTTCGATGTCACTCCTCAGGAACTCTTGTTCAGAGTCAAACCCAACTTGAATGTCATCCGAGTGTGGGGGTTCTGGAAGGAAGAACAGGACGTTGACAGAGATGATGAACTCAATATTGTTGACTACGGGTCTTCCAAACTACCTATGGGGAAAAGCTGTGCTGACGGCTACGTTCATTCTGAATAGAGTGCCATATGCAACTTCCGATATCACTCCTCAGGAACTCTGGTTCAGAGTCAGACCCAACTTGAACGTTGTTCGAGTGTGGGGGTGTCTGACGTCTATGAATCTTTCGAAATTAATGATTCAGAAGATGGAATCGAGGACTATGAAGACAATCTTTCAGGGTGATGCTGAGAAGAGTAATGCTTGGAGATTTTTGATATCGAAATAAATGATATCATTGAATCTTGTGACACAAAAATCCTCGAAGATAAATTTATAAGGCACAAGACCATTGTTATCGCGGATATTTCGAAAAATAGTGTGGGTGCACAGGAGCTAAAGTTTCCAACGAAGATGTAGTCCAAGAAAAAGTTATCATCACAACGACAACGATCGAACCAGAACTCGTAGAGTCAGTATCTAAGCGAGTGAGAAGAGTGAAGGACTTCGAAGAATATTTTGTTACCTATCATGTGGAAGCAGACATAACAGTTGAGTTCAAGACAAGGCTATTTACCTAGGGGTTTTCTCAAACAATAGGAGATTGAGTTCTTTGGCACCTCGATGAGGGTGTCATAGATCAGGATAATGATTGTCATAGCTGCTATTCACAAGCTGATTATTTATCAGATAATAGAAAGACAACAAGTCTTGGATAAAGACAGACATGAGAGATTCACGGACAATAGTCAGAACTATTGTCATTCAGGTTTGAAGACAGTCTGCGAGTTGATAATATCTCGATACGGCCTGAAGCAATTCTCAGGATATGGTAGCAGGAGTTTGATAAGTCATCTAGTCAAAGTTGTCACAGGATCAGCGAGAACGATAAGTGTGTGTATACGAAGTTCACTAATAATGGAGGAGTCATCGTTTGTATCTATGTGGACGACTTGCTAGTCCCAGTTGTGGACACAGAAATGACACTAACAAAGATGTCTTTTTTGTCCAAACTCAGGACATGGGATTGCAGATGTCATCCTAAGGATATAATATAATTCGGATGCCAGGTGGGCTTGCTTAGTCACAAGCTCTCAGTATAAAATGTTGATCATACGCTTTGGATATCAGGGACGATACTCCTCAGGTGTGACATGAATATGAAGCCAAATCCAAGAAAAAGCATCAGACAGTTGGTGTACTCGAGCATCATCAGGTGAATGATTCAAGTTGCGTGTACCACTAGGCCTGACATAGCTTTTGCTATAGGGATACTGAGTCAATTCATAAGCAGTATATGTATTGAATACTGAAAGCTGTGAAGAGAGTCGTTAGAATTCTCAGGAGAACTCAGTAGTATATCATGTGCTACAACAGTTATCCAGATATGAAGGCTTCGGTGATACCAGTTGGTGCTCAGAAAAGAAGAGTGAAAGATCCACATGAGGACGTGACTTCTTCAGGGGTGGTATTTCTATATCGTGGAAGTCGAAGCAGCAGTCTTTACTCTAATAATTTTTTGTACTATCAAGCTGCATCATATAAAGCAGAATAGCTCTGGAAGCTCTTAGATAATCTCCCTATGGTTAGTACACAGGTTCAGGTGATACTGACATACTGTGAAAACTAGGAAGCTGCAGCAGTGGCATCTGTTCATCTCTTCAACGATTTAAAGAGAACTATATGGATAGAACACATGACACTGAATGAGTGCAGATTGCATGGATCATTACAGTGCTTTAATGATCAGAGTCAGGTAAATCTAACGAATCTGTTCATGACAGGCCTCAAGGGCTAGTACAGGACACTGAATGAGTGCAGCTAGCATAGATCATTACAGTATTTGATGATCGGAGCCAGGAGAGTCTGGTAGATTTGTTCATGTAAGGCCTTCAGCGCCAACTGATCCCAAGAACTATAAAGGAGGGTAGTACTCCATGTTACAGTAACGTGATACCACACAAGGGAGTAAACCTCAACTTTGGGTCATGTCATAACAGCGTAACACCGCATATTGTCAAGGACACAACATATATGGGCTTGGAGGACCTCTAATATTGTGTCTTTACAATCCTACCATTTAGTTTTATGTTATTAGTTCAAAGAAAAATCTACTAGGCATCTAGCTATTGGTTCAAGGGAGGACCATTAATTGGGAGAATATCTGGAATAACGGGTAGTCCTTTGAGACATTAAGAGGTTACAGACCCAGAACTACTGTTGTCTACTAATTTTTCTTTTGTGTAGAACAAGTAATATGGAAGGATGGCTTAGATGCCTTAATGAGTTCTCAGGCATTTTGAATGTCTGGTATGCTTAACAAAAAGCACGGTAGTGCATCACTACAAAGGAGCGTAAGGTCTCCATGCTACAGTGGGTGATACCACCAAGAGGTTCCTCGGTAAGGGTAATGCCCCGGCTTCGCGAGCCATGTCACAGCGGCGTAGCACCGCACATAGGCAGGTAGCCTAATGTTATAGAATGAAGAGTGTAGACAGTACTACAAAGAGGTCAGTGTCCTCATGTTATAGTGGTATGATACCACAGAGTTAAAAGATGTAAATCCTCGGCTATGCGAGCCATGTCACGGTGGCGTAACACTGCAAGGAAACATAAGACTTCATGCTGGGTAGTTTGGCACTACAAAGAGGCTGGGACCTTATGCTACATTGGTATGACACCACGATAAGGTTTAGCCTCTACTCTGGGCTATGTCATAGCAGAGTAGCACCGCAAGGAAGCTCGAGGCTTCATGCCAATGACTCTTTAAAAGAACTCACCTAGAGTGTATGAAAAGAGATATAGGCCGTCTCTTGAGAAAAAATTTGTAGACGCCCAAAATACATACACCAAAACCAGGCATGCACATGGCCTTTAATGTGCAACTGGAAGCACAGCTGATGTCATTGTGTGAGTGGAAAGAATTACAGTTATGATGCAGAATTCAAGGCTTAGTCCATTCTTGTATCATACTGTTGTTTGACCCATGCAGGAAGATTCAAGTCGAAGCGACATCTATCCTAATGCATGATGGACAGTTACTGTGGGGAACGCTTAACCCATATATATTGAGATATGTAGGAGATTATTGATATTTTTGCCTTTGGACTAGTAAAGATAGTCCTACATTGGCTACACCACCAAGTGGGTATCTCAATATAATACTTTGTATGAGTTGAGGTGTGCACATGGGGTATGGTGGGGCATATGGGTGCCTTGTAGGGATATTTTTCTAGGAGAAAAAAAAGATTAACTCCTTATGAAAGCATTTATGCTTTTTGTCATGCTCTTGGAATTATTTCCTTAGGAGCTAAGCCCCAAAGGGGCTTAGCGACTCAGACTCGGACTCAAGTGCGTAAAGTGGTGCTTTGTTGGCGCACTTTGTACTTAGTACATTAGCATCGTCGTAAGGCGCTTGTGCGTTGTTGTTGCGCTCGTTGTATGCGTGAGTTTTATGCTCTGGTTGCATGCGCGTATTGCATGAGCGGGCGATGGACGGGTGCTGAGCGGATGTTGAACTGGCACTGAGCGGGGTATGCATTGGACTGCGATTGTGGGATATCAATTTTGTATATTGGCTTTTTAGTCCCACACCGGAAAGAAGAGGAGGATGGACTTCCATTCTTTCTTATATAAAGAGCCATCTATCCTCATTTTGAGACAGACCAAAAAATTGAGAAAGAGGAGTCCAAAGGAGTCCGTTCGAGTCACACAAATAGGTGACTACGAGCGTTCCAGAAGTTCTCTTATAAACTTGCTGGCTCCTGGGAGCAGATCCTCGATAGAAGACGAATCTTGCTTTGAGCAACGATGGTCTTCACCGCCCCAGCAAGAATAATTTTTTATTCTGTCTTCTTCTTCTTTTTTTCTTGGTTCGTTCTGTCTGATTGTAATTGCATTTTGCAAGGAAGAAGGAATGTAGTTTTTATTTTATTGTAACTCTGTTCTGTCCGTCTGTAAATGTGATTGCAAGGAAGAATGAGAAGTTTCGTTAATTCTGATTCTTTTGTAATCTTGAGAGCAAGTTATAATCAGAATCCTTATATAGTTCTTCGTAAAAATCAAGAATAGTCTGAGTAAAAACTTTTGTGTGAACCTCTGATCTCGACCACGCGTTCTTCCATCTTTGGTTAAGTCTCGGGACTAACATAATATACATACGGCTTAGACGACGCATTTTGAACTGTTTTTAAGCATCTCTATAATAGTAAAAATTTAATTTTAATTACAAAAGTCTGTATTCACATATATATAAGACTTTGATCGTGTACAGGGGGCAGACCTACATGTAAACTTAGAAGTACGTTATAGTTAGAGTCGGTCCAAGAATAAACCCGACAAAAATCTAGGCTTGGACAACCCCTTCTACTTTGGGCAGCCCTCCAATCCCATCTTGACAAAATTGGGGTCGCAGTTGACCCTCTAGGATCGACCCATACTATAGGTCAAGGGACAACAAAAATTAGTTTCAGATAGGACAACCCAACATTACCCCACGGTCGGGCCCTGGTTATAGTCCAACCATTTTTTGGAATATTTATCGGGGCACAACAAATTTTACTAGGGGCTATCCTACGATTGGGGCTAGCCCACTATAGAAAAACTTTTACTCAGGACAACCATTTTACTACTTGGGACTGCCCATATCTCCCAAACACCCCCCAAACCCTCCCAAACTCATTTCATTCTAACTTTCACTCTCTCTCTCTCTCTCTCTCTCTCTCTTCAAAAATAAACCTCTCCTTCTCCACCTGCTCCAAAATCCTAATCTTCTTTCCAATCTTCCATAAATAATCTTCATAATCTTGTTCCTCCATATTATCCATCTATAATTTTAGGGTTTGTAATTTTGATTTTATTTTGATAAATCTTCTTTCTGATCCTTCTAAATGCCCAAAAGATCATTGTATAGTAACATAAAATATGTTTTAAATTAACTTTGGACGATTTTTTGAATTTTTGAAACCACTAAAACATATCTTTGCATGCCCACAATATCATTAGAAGTTGGCATAGTCGTTGGTTGTCCATATAAAAAATTAGGACTGTAGAAATTTTTACAGTCCTGTATACTTCAAGGACTGTCAATTTTTTGACAGTCATAATAAAACATACTGGATTTGTGTTGAATAACAATAATGTTGATTGTTAAAATTTTGACAGTCCTATGTTTTCAACAAGTTATTATTAGGACTGTCAAAATTTTGAGAGTCCTAACTGAAACCAAGACTGCAAAAATTTTGACAGTCCTATGTTTCCAGCAGGTTATTAGTATGACTGTCAAAATTTTGACAGTCATGACTGAAGCTGGAACTGTCATAATTTTGATAATTCCTTATGTTCATTTGTTCTAATATAATGAATCATCCTTGCACCAAGAATCTTCTTTTGAAGTTCTTATTGGTTTCTTCTTTGAAGACTTTAAAAATAAGAAAGTTTACTGTACCAAAATAAATTTTCGTTAAATTAATTATAAGGAAAGAAGTTAAAGGTCTTCTCTTCGAGTCTCAATGGTTGATATTTGTTGTACTTATATTGTATTTGTCTTGTTATTCTATATTCTAGTTGGTAGTGGATTTATTTCCATCCGACTGTCATCTCTAGATACTTTATATTGAGATCTAGTTTCATAGATATTGGTTATTTATTTTTATTTGATTTATGTGGATGAGATTAGATTATACACTGTGACTTGTGATAGTTTTACCGCTTATGAATTATTGTTCATATTACAACATATGCAAGTTTTATGGTTTCTATATATTGGAGTTGCCATACACATGCGGTTGGCATGCTTACGTATCATAGTCCTACGTATTTTGGGACTGGGGCGTGACATATTTTTAGTGGTGGCCTATGCAGGCTGAGAGCATATTGTCTCGGTTACGTTACTGTACCGAGCAAGCCTGTAAATAGGATTAGAGTATAGGATCTCATCCATATTTGACTATGACTCATCTCCTTCAAATCTATTACATTTGAATAATTGCATCTTGCTTGATTCATGTGCTTCCCTAATAGTTCCTTGAGTATAGCCTCTTCTAGAATATAGGAATCCCTGTTGTTAGGATGATAATTAGGGTAATATTTCTACTAAGGATACAACTAAGATATTGACACATCACTAAGTTAGAATGCTTAATGAACCATAGCCTTTCTTACTACCTAATGAACATTAGCGTTCCTTACCTATAGATTAATTTACCATTATCCCTTGATGTGTTTATGTATGACTTGAGAGTAGTATAAACACTACTAGGATTAGTTTGAAACTTGACCATATTGTTTGACCCTAGTATTGAGGAACCAATAGAAATTCATGGTTGAATATTAGGACCAAAACTTAAGTTTTATAAGGAGATATTATTATGGAACTATAAATTTATATTCTTGTTCTGATATTAGTAGACAGTATATTAGGAAGCCTAGAGGAATAATTATGACACTTCCCTTGATCATACATCGAACATAAAGACTAGTATGCCACATTCCCTTAAGAAACCATGATGTTATCTAGAGTCTTTCTCTTTTAATTTTATATCTTGTTCCTCTGAAAACTTAGCACTCGCGATTACTGCAACGACTAATTATCTTTTCTTTTCTTTTCTTTCAACTCGTGTCACCTGACATTTCTGATTGTAGGCCAAGTGATTTTTATGTTAAGGATATATAGTGTGGTAGGATTATAGTTTGCTAATATTAAATTTTAAAATTATGTGCCTTGTAGTTAGAACCTGATAGTTGAATTGTTCATTTAGATTGTGGTGATTACCCTCTAGTTTTAAATCACGTAACGTGTACCCTACCTCAATATAGGTTATATCCTCTTTTCCCTTGAAGGCCAGTAACTTTTCCATTCTTACTATTGACACATGTTCTATGAGCACTAGGATTAAGACTTAAGATGACCATTCCTAGATAATGCAATAAGAGACCCTAATAAGTATTAAGACCTTTTCCTCATGTACCCTAATAAGAGTTTATATTTTATTTAGAAGAACAAGGTTATTTTATAGATTTCCCTTAAGACTATCACAGTATTAGTTTATTATTTTAAGTTTGGTAGTATGCCTCACAAACTAGTAACACATATTCCCCTTGACCCATTTATGTATTATAACTGAATGACATTAACTATATGCTTGCATAAGACGATAGTGTTTATCCCGACTGTAACACTTAGAGGTCCATGCCCTATTTGGTCGACTAGCGACTTAGACAAGGAGTTTGTATGACAACTGTAGAGACTGTAAAGTCTTATCTTCTGGATAAATTTATTATATTTATCCCAAATTTCTATTAATTACAAGATTAAATGAAATACAATATGCTAATTGGATATAAGAAACCAATGTTAACTTATCTGACAAAAACTCCAGAATTCCTTCAATCAAAAAAGATTTTATTTTGTTATATTTTCAATAAAATAAAACGGTTGGGTTCAGTCTATTCCCACCATACTCCTACTCGCACATAGTAGGTGCAGTCCTCTTAACATTCCCTTCCCAAAAAATCATATTATTTGTGTCGTCTACGATAGTTGAGTACTTTTAATTGGAGCACCTTAAACTAAGTCCCAGTAGGAAATAACCAAAGGATAATCCCTGTCACAAAACAACAAAATGATAAGGAACTCATTTATCCCAAATCCATTAGCAATATCTTATTTAAATATCTCTCAATCTATTTTGAGGGAACATAACCAAATGCCATCATTACCAAGGGATGTCTCCTTGTTCGCAAGGGTCACCCTTTCGCAGCTTCGTCGTTCTGGTAGCAACTCCTGGAAGTTTATCGTTACGCTGCTGGCGAACAGTCGTTTACAGCCATGGGGAGACCTTGCATGATGCCTCTTTGCCCTCAGAGACTCGTCCAAGTCCCGCACTATGTTCTTCAATATTTTGAGTGACTTTCAAAGTTTTCACGAATATATTCGCTTTGGATGATTTGTGAAACACTTCCAAGTTGGCATTTGGGCAGAGCAGTGTATCTTTGAGCTGCTGCCGACCTGAGCGTGCTGAGGAGGATGGACTGCTGAGTCAGGATAGGTTATCGAAGGAATTATAAGGTGATCTAGTTGTCTGACGCTTGACTTGGTGCTTCTATACCCGTTTGACACAATACTCCGTGTATTGCCTCTCAGGTCGGTGGTATACCTGTGCTCCGTGAATCCAGGTGGGGAGCGCTCGAGCCATCTTAGTGGTTGGTGATGACATAACTGTTGAAAACACGTGCGCTCGGATACCACGTCTTGAGCGCGTTGCAGAAGTGTTTGCCAACCCACCTGAGATAACCAACCAATCTACGAACACCAAGCACAGATGAAGACAAGTATATGGCGGTGACTACATCACCTGAACAAATTTTAACCTTTATAACTCTGATAAAATTATAAGATTACAAAAACTAATGTTGAAACTCTTTTTTTTAATAGGTTCAACTCCCTCACCACACTCAAGAAGAAAAATAGAAGATTATAATTGAAATCACTCACCAACCCGTAGCAATTTTTCAAATTGAAGTTGACGACTTCTCTATTAGATCTCATTCTTCCTTCTGTCTTGAATGACGAAGTCCTAAGAGCAAAGCACGGACTTCTCTTAGATTTTCTGTGGACGAGCACCCCGAATCTCCAACTTATACCTCTCTCTTGTGCCTCCACCCTCCTCCTACATTTATAGGATGAGAAACCTATTTTAAGGCTAGAAAACCCTAAAAATAGCTAACCATAAGATCCAACTGTCCATTAGCATCCAATGGTCCAAAATATAACCTAAAATCTCCAAAACTCGTTCAGCCTCCGCCGACACCGAACTCGGACCGAGTTTGGTTCGATCCTCACAGAACAGTTCTGGAATGAACCACACCGAGTTTGGCCTGAACTCGGCCAAGGATCGAGTTCGGACTGAGCTCTGCCCCCTCTTCAGTAGACTTGATTTCCAACAATCTTTTCCTCCAGTCTGATGAGAGGTGTTGGCTCCATGGCTCCTCAACTAGACTTTATGCATGTTGCCCCACGACAGAAATTCTGCTCCCATATGTCGCCAATCTCTGATCCCCCGAGCTGTCTTGCATCTCATGTCATCTCCAACTTCTTGACTGTCATGTCGACGCTAGCTGCCATGCGTAGCACCTCCTATACCACTGGGATCTTATCGATATCCATGACATAGCCAAGACCGAAGTCCCTGACGATCAGTCTCATCGTGAGTCTTGGCTTACTGTCCCCGACTTTCGTCTTTCACCGGAACGTGTTAACGTTTCGACAAGCTTCTTCACCCTTGGCTGTCCTAACCAAGCAGAAGGTACGGTTCTTCTGAGATTTGAACTCCTGAATCTACCCACCTTCGTATCCTAACCTGAAGCTTCCCATACACATGCGTCCTCGAGCAGAGCATCACGTACTATGCATGTCGTCGATGACCCTAAGCTCCCCCTAAACTGTGTGAATGATGATGCTCCCACCTCCGATTGAGTTTGCTGCAAACCTTGATCTCCTCCCTGGCCTCGTGTCACCCCCAGTCCCAAAATATCGAGGGACTGGACACGTGGCAATGGCCAGCAGCACGCACCGATGGATAACCCAATTTAATGGAGCCATCAGGGCGTACTTAAGCTGTAACGAAGGTCTACTACAACAAATCACACTAATCTCATCCATAAAGATAAAGAAATAAACTGCATAATAAAATGGAAATAAGTAGCAACAACAAGTCAGTCGGGGAAACAATTCGACTTATGTCTGAATACTCTGGCTCAGTAGGCCAGGAACAAAAGAGATAAACATGAAATAAATACTGAGTACGGGAACAGGTACTCAGGAGAAGTCTTCGGCAGTCACCTCGTCTTCAGGGTTCAGTTCTGCTCCAGTATCAAGTCCAGCAATAGCTTCAGCTCCGGTCCCGTATACCTCGGGATACTGCTCCTCAGCTAAACCTGGGGACATCATCCACTCCAGGTCCTCAGGGGACATATCAAGGTACAAAAAATACAAGCCAAATAAATACAGTACAAATAAATAAATGAAACAGCAGGGTAAACTATGTAACCATCTATGTGATATGCAAATAAGAGCAACACTAGTACTCAGGCTGAGACCGCTACAAGCTCTGTGTCGGGGAGCCGGTAGCAGTAATAACACGTAAAGGGTCTAGCTCTGCTGGAGAGTCTACAACCTCACAATAATAGTAGATATATATATATATAACAGCCTGTAGCCTGTGTGTCTCTCCTTACCCAATGTAATCACGCAAACCATGACCATAACGTCTCATGTCCATGTCAGCGGGATTATAACTAATGCAACAAGTCATACTGTCTATAACTAAAAGATCTCTGTCAAGTCCTGTATCCTATACAGAATCACCATGAATATCTCAGGAAGATTATGTCCATGTATAGTGTCAAGTGTCCTGGGTTGTAGGGTACTTGATATGTCAAGTACAAAAGTAAGGGGTATCGTAAATCCATCTCTAAATGACGAACCCAACATCGCGTACGGTGTTGGCACCCGACTAGGATCGGACACTAGGTACGTCATACGTTTCCTAGGTTAAGCAGTTTAAACAAGTTTATATGAATTTACACAAGATATCCAGCAAAATATTATCACAGGAAATATGAAAATAAAGACTGCAAGTTGGCAAGGTGCACTTGCCTGATGTTTGGATTCCACTAAGGTCATGTTCTCAAAAATTTCTAGAGATGTCTCCGAATGCTAAAATAAACATTACCATCATGCTCATAAGGTGTCAAATAGCTAGGAACGCCTATCCTTGGGTCCAATTTGGAGACAAGGGCAAAAACGGTAATTTCGGGCCAAAACGGGGTCCACCGGTGGGCCCGCTTTGCACCGAAAAATGTGTCAGGGTCAACGGTCTCCAAATTCACCAAACTTAGTGTCAACAGGTCAGGAACGCTGATACGAACCCAACGGAACTTTCAGATTTGAATTCCGATGAGCCGATCACAAAATCGCCCGTCGAGCGGGGCCTGTGGGGCCCGCGACACGCGATTTTGTCAACGTTCTCAGAATCGAACCAAACTTGACCCACAGGACCAGCGTATCGCTATAAGTCCGATGGCACAAGTTTCGTTTCGATCCGACGTATGTACACAAAATTAGGGTAAATTGCAGAAAAGTCAGATACGGGGCGATGTCCGCGGATACGCGTTGATTCCTGTGTGCACGCACACCCGAATCAGCTTCCGCGAAATCCCACACGTCCGTATCAACGACGCGCACGTATCTGTGAAGACCGCACGCGACCAAGTCGTCCCGTTTGGCGGGGCGTACTCAGTTCCGGGGTGAAACAGGGTCTAGTTTTTCCTATTTTTGGATCGCGGTGTGCGATCACCACAGGACGCGATGCCCCGAGCGGTTTATCCGGGCACCGAGAGGGTCATACAGGCTTCACAACGTAATTTACAGAATCGAAATCGGAGGTGCAGGGTGCAAGATACGAGTACCTGAACAAGGCTTCTTGAAACGGGGTTTTCCGTGTCCGATACGCGTCCCGTGTCCTGGACGCTGTGTCAGCCGTGTTCGCGTGTCCGGCAGTGAGTCCGGCCTAGGGCTTCAGGGCCGCTGAACCGCGATGGCCGGGGGGGACGCTGGTGGCTGCGGGGCTCGGTTGAGGGCGGTGTCGGCCGTGGGGGACGTCGGTCGGACGAGCCCGACTGCGAGGGGGAAGAGGGAGGAGGAGGTGGAGGTGCTGGAGGGTTCTGGAGAGGGGGAGATGGAGGACCGGGTCGGGTCGGGCGCGGGTTTCGGGTTGGCGGACCCGCCCGACCCGCTAGGGTGGCTGGGCTGGGCTGGGCTGCTGGGCTCGGCCCACTGGGCCGGGCCGGGCCTAGAATAAAAACAATAATAATAATAAGAAGAATAATAATAATAATAATAATAGCAATTAATAATTAATTAATAATTTTTTAAATAGTTTAATTAGTTTTTTTGGGTATTTAAAAATAGGTCTGAGGCCCAATAAAATCCAGAAAAATTATCCTAAGTCCGGTTTTCTATTTTACACCATAAAATCATATTTTTATTATATTTTAATATTAGTTATTAGCAATTAAAAATCATACAATCACCACAGCACTTATGTAAATTCCTGAAAATTGCAGAAAATCTCCAAAAATTGATTTTTAAATAACTGAAAAAATTTAGGGTGTTTACAATCTACCCCCCTTAAGAGGATTGCGTCCTCGCAATCGAAGGGTAAACTACAAAGGCACAAATTTACAGAATTAAAGAATGCTTAGGTTTTATCTGCATCTGTAAATAAGTGTGGATAACGCTGGCGCATAACATCTTCTCGTTCCCAGGTCGATTCGCCAGGAGAGTGCTGTTTCCAAGCTACCCGAACCAGTCTGATTGTCTGCCCTCGCAGTGTCTTTTCACTGGTGTCGAGTATACCCACTGGCTGCTCCTCGTATCTCAGGCTAGGGCCCACCGAAATCTCAGAATGATCAACTATGTGACTTGGGTCAGTCACGTATCGCCTCAGCTGTGAGACGTGGAATACATCATGCACTCACTCTAAGGATGGAGGTAATGCAAGACGATAAGCCACCTCACCAATGCGCTCCAAGATATCAAATGGCCCAATATACCTTGGGCTTAACTTGCCTCTGCTGCCAAATCTGATAGTACCTCTAGTGGGCGAGATCCTCAAAAATACATGCTCTCCTTCCTTGAACTCCAGGGGACGTCGGTGCGCATCGGCCCAATGCTTCTGTCTATCCTGGGCTGCACGGAGATGATTCTGAATCTGCTTTACTTTCTCCACTGTCTCTGTTACCAACTTTGGACCCAGTAATTGACGTTCGCCAACGTCACTCCAGCATATCGACGATCTGCACTTCCTTCCGTACAATGCCTCGAAAGGTGCCATCTGAATGCTTGCCTAATAGCTGTTGTTGTAGGAGAACTCCACTAAGTGCAGATGATCTTTCCAAGATCCTCTAAAGTCCAGTATACATGATCGCAGCATATCTTCCAAGATCTGAATTGTGCGTTCTGATTGGCCATCTGTCTGAGGATGATAGGCAGTACTGAATTTGAGCCTGGTGCCAAGACTCTCTTGCATGCTTCGCCAGAAGTGAGATGTAAATCTTGAGTCTCGATCTGATATAATACTAACCGGCACTCCATGTAATTTTATGATCTGTCGCATATACATGTCGGCTAGTACTTCCATGGATTATCCGACTCTGAATGGCAAGAAGTGAGCCGACTTAGTGAGCCGATCCACGATGACCCATACCGTATCCTTTCCACTAGGGCTTCTTGGAAATCCAGTGACGAAGTCCATGATAATATGCTCCCACTTCCATTCAGGTATGGGAAGTGGCTGCAATATACCTGCAGTCCTTTGGTGCTCGGCCTTTACCTGCTGGCAGACTAAGCATTTTGCCACAAATCGGGCAATCTCCCTTTTCATTCCATGCCACCAGTAATATTGTCTTAAGTCCCGGTACATCTTGGTTCCTCCTGGATAAACCGAGTATATGGAGCTATATGCTTCAGTCATCAACTCCTGCCTTAATTCTCCATTTGGAACATATAGGCAATTTCCGCACCTTAATGTCCCGTCCTCGTGGATGCGAAGTCCCGTTTGCATGCCTGCTTCGGTTCTCTCTTTCAGCCTTCGGAATCTGGCATCATTAGGTAAAGCTTCTTTGATTCTCTCCACCAGCGATGACTTAACTTCGAGGTTAGCCAGCAAACCATTTTGTCCAGGTAAAACAACCTTTATCTGAAGATCTTGTAAGTCTTGTAATAACTGAGGCTGCTCCGTTAAGAAATAAGCCGAGGGTTTTCTGCTGAGGGCGTCGGCTACAACATTTGCTTTCCCCGGGTGGTACTGCAGATCTATGTCAAAGTCCACCATCAACTCAAGCCAACGCCTTTGCCTCATGCTGAGCTCCTTCTGAGTATAAACATACTTCAAGCTCTTATGATCAGTAAATATTTTGACCTTCTCTCCATACAGATAATGCCTCCAGATCTTCAATGCAAAAATCACTGCAGCTAGCTCCAGGTCGTGCGTTGGGTAGTTCTTCTCGTGGACCTTCAACTGCCTCGATACATAAGCGATAACCTTGCCATGTTGCATCAAGACACAACCTAGTCCACTACCGGACGCATCACTATAAACAACAAAACCTCCTGACCCTGAGGGAAGAGTTAAGACTGGTGCTGTTGTTAGACGTCTCTTCAATTCTTCAAAGGCATTCTGGCATTCTTCCGTCCATATGAACTCCTGATCCTTCTATGTCAGCTTAGTCATCGTCTCTGCGATCCTTGAAAAATTTTCTACGAACCGCCGGTAATACCCAGCAAGTCCAAGAAAACTTCTCACTTCCGCGACAGAGGTAGGGGTAGGCCAGGTTTCTATAGCAGTGACCTTCTCTGGGTCCACAGACAGTCCTTTACCCGAGATAATATGTCCTAAGAATGGTACCTTGTCCATACAGAACTCACATTTGCTGAGCTTGGCATACAGCTTCTCCCTTCTCAAAGTTTCTAGCACAATTCTGAGGTATTCCTCGTGCTCTTCGTGGTCCTTAGAGTAGACTAGAATATCATCAATGAATACCACTATGAACTTATCCAAGAACTGATGGAAGACTCCGTTCATCAAACTCATAAATACAGCAGGTGCGTTGGTTAAACCAAACGGCATTACTAGGAATTCATAATGTCCATATTTAGTCCTGAAGGCCGTCTTTGGGATATCTTCCTTCTTCACCCTAATCTGGTGATAACCGGATCTAAGGTCAATCTTTGAGAATACCCTAGCACCACTCAATTGGTCAAACAAGTCATCAATGTATGGTAAGGGGTACCGGTTCTTAACAGTTACAGCGTTAAGGGCTCTGTAATCAATGCACAACCGCACAGTTTCGTCCTTCTTGGGTACAAAAAGTATGGATGCTCCCCAAGGTGAAACACTAGGCCGGATGAATCCTTTCTCCAGAAGATCGTCAACTTGCGCTTTCAACTCCACTAACTCCTTAGGTGCTAGCCGATATACCGATGAAGTGATAGGTTCGGCTCCTGGAGTTAGGTCTATTGTGAATTCTATCTCCCGATCAGGTGGTAAACCTGGAAGGTCGTCGGGGAATACATCCACAAATTCCGATATGACTCTCGGGTAACCTGAATCCTCTTCTACAGTTAATACCCTAAGAGTTGGCTGGACACCTTGTTCTACAGCTCCTCGAAGAAATTCAAACTCAGGATGGCTAGGGGGTTTAAATATCACTTTTCCAAGCCGGCAATCCAGTGTCGCATGGTACTGACTTAACCAGTCCATACCAAGTACAATATCGTAATCAGGCATAGAAAAGATCAGGAATTGGGCTCGCATCTCTCGGCCACAAACTACTACCGAACATGATCTAGATATCACTAACCGGGATAATCCCACCTCCCGTTAGAATTCTCTTCATCTTCGAGAGAGGTGCGGTAGCTACTCTATGTGTGGCTACGAAGCTAGCAGCAATAAATAAATGCGAGGCTCCAGAATCAAATAATGCTACCGCAGGAATTGAAGCTACTAATATGGTACCTGCTATCACTTCGCCTGCAGTAGCTTCCTTTATGACTGCTAGTGCATATGCCTGACCTCGTCCCTGAGCGGGACCCCTTTGCTGACGAGCCTGCTGGAACAAATCTGCCTGAGGTGGTAGTGGTGGCCTGGCTCCTCCAGGCCCTGTCTGAGTTGCTCCCCCAGCTGGAAGAGCTGGCCTAGGTGCAGGTGGAGCTGGTTGATTCGGAACTCCCTCTCGACGTTCCAAGCAGTCCTTTGAGAAGTGTTGTCCGGATCCGCAAACCAGGTAGAGTCCCAACTTGCGTCTATATTCTCTTTCAATATGACCTACTTTGCCGCAGTAATGACAAGTAGGTAGGTTCTTTGATGCTGCTTTCTGAGGCAGGTTCTTCTGGGGCCGTTTAGCAGAATCCCCAGGTGAAGACTTGGACGGTGCTGAGGAGAATGGACGTTTCAGGCTTGACTCCCTCCGAGTAACGCGCTCCATACGCCGTGCTGCAGCAAGGACGTCGGTGTATGATGTGGGCGCGACAGATCCGATTAACTTCTGGAGCTCGAACCTGAGTCCATCAAAGAACTTCTCCGCCTTCTCTTCTTCGGTAGAAATTAGAGAAGGGGCGAAGCGGCTCAGGCGAATGAATTCGGCGTTATATTCCTCCACCGTCATGTTGCCCTGGATCAGGCGGTTGAATCTGTCTCGGAGTTTTGACCGAGCCACAGCAGGGATGTACATTTCCTGGAAGAGTCTGGAGAACTCCTCCCAGGTGACCTGATCATGTCCGAGCCTTCTTTCTTCGGACCGCCACCAATGGTGCGCATTGTCCGTCAGTTGCATCCTGACGGCAATCATCCACTTGTCCCTTGGAAGTTCAGCGGCCTCCAACTGATGCTGCGTGTTCGTAAGCCATTCATGAACTTCAGTTGGTCCTTCCTTGACCGAGAAGGTACGGGGTTTGAGTTGACGAAAATCTGTGATGGATCCCGTCGCTAGCCGCCTATTTGGTGGATTTGCATATTCCAATGCTGCGACTATGCTTCTCCTTAGGTTCTCGGCCTCATGACGTTGGGCCTCCTGTTGGATCTGTTGTTGTGCCTGCATCATGGCATAGAACATCTGGAACATTTGCTGTCCGTCCATTGCCTGCCCTGGGAGAAAGACAGACATCGTAGGAGGGAACTGGGGAGGAGGCGGGATGTCATCACGCCTGAACCTGGAACTTGGCTGGCCAGATTGATTGCTCTGAGAGGATTGTCCTCTGGTATCTGGCGTCGTTCCAGCTTCACAGGTAACCACAGCTTCAGGCGGTGTACCCAAGGGATTCTCGTCACCACTTCTGGGATCCATTACTCTGCATAAAAAGAAAACAATGATAACGCACAGAGGAATCAAATCAGGATGCAATTCAAGCAATTAAATTGAATTCGACATAGAGTCCAAAAATGATTCAATCAATGGATGAGATCCTATAACTTATCCTATCTTATTGCAGGCCTGTTCGATCCCTAAGTTGAAACCGAACAATTTAGTTTTAACCTGCATGGGCCACCACAAAAACCATGT
The DNA here is from genome assembly GCA_036927795.1 of Iris macrosiphon. Taxonomy (NCBI): domain Eukaryota; kingdom Viridiplantae; phylum Streptophyta; class Magnoliopsida; order Asparagales; family Iridaceae; genus Iris; species Iris macrosiphon. The sequence continues at coordinate 144,645,714 of JAYESA010000008.1, forward strand.
CACGCCCCAGTCCCAACATATCGAGGGACTGGACACGTGGCAATGGCCAGCAGCACGCACCGATGGATAACCCAATTTAATGGAGCCATCAGGGCGTACTTAAGCTGTAACGAAGGTCTACTACAACAATCACACTAATCTCATCCATAAAGATAAAAAAATAAACTGCATAATGAAATAAAAATAAGTAGCAACAACAAGTCAGTCGGGGAAACAATCCGACTTATGTCTGAATACTCTGGCTCAGTAGGCCAGGAACAAAAGAGATAAACATGAAATAAATACTGAGTACGGGAACAGGTACTCAGGAGAAGTCTTCGGCAGTCACCTCATCTTCAGGGTTCAGTTCTGCTCCAGTATCAATTCCAGCAATAGCTTCAGCTCCGGTCCCGTATACCTCGGGATACTGCTCCTCAGCTAAACCTGGGGACATCATCCATTCCAGGTCCTCAGGGGACATAGCAAGGTACAGAAAATACAAGCCAAATAAATGCAGTGCAAATAAATAAATGAAACAGCAGGGTAAACTATGTAACCATCTATGTAATATGCAAATGAGAGCAACACTAGTACTCAGGCTGAGACCGCTACAAGCTCTGTATCGGGGAGCCGGGTAGCAGTAATAACACGTAAAGGGTATAGATCTGCTGGAGAGTCTACAACCTCACAATAATAGTAGATATATATATATAGAACAGCCTGTAGCCTGTATGTCTCTCCCCACCCAATGTAATCACGCAAACCATGACCATAACGTCTCATGTCCATGTCAGCGGGATTATAACTAATGCAACAAGTCATACTGTCTATAACTAAAAGATCTCTGTCAAGTCCTGTATCCTATACAGAATCACTATGAATATCTCAGGAAGATTCTGTCCATGCATAGTGTCAAGTGTCCTGGGTTGTAGGGTACTTGATATGTCAAATACAAAAGTAAGGGGTATCGTAAATCCATCTCTAAATGACGAACCCAACATCGCGTACGGTGTTGGCACATGACTAGGATCGGACACTAGGTACGTCATACATTTCCTAGGTTAAGCAGTTTAAACAAGTTTATATGAATTTATATAAGAGATCCAGCAAAATATTATCACAGAAAATATGAAAATAAAGACTGCAAGTTGGCAAGGTGCACTTGCCTGATGTTTGGATTCCACTAAGGTCCTGTTCTCGAAAATTTCTAGAGATGTCTCCGAATGCTAAAATAAACCATTATGCTCAGAAGGTGTCAAATAGCTAGGAACGCCTGTCCTTTGGTCCAATTTGGAGACAAGGGCAAAAACGGTAATTTTGGGCCAAAACGGGGTCCACCGGTGGGTCCGCTTTGCACCAAAAAACGTGTCAGGGTCAACGGTCTCCAAATTCACCAAACTTAGTGTCAACAGGTCAGGAGCGCTGATACGAACCTAACGGAACTTTCAGATTTGAATTCCGATGAGCCGATCACAAAATCGTCCGTCGAGCGGGGCCTGTGGGGCCCGCGACACGCGATTTCGTCAACGTTCTCAGAATCGAACCAAACTTGACCCACAGGACCAGCGTATCGCTACAAGTCTGATGGCGCAAGTTTTGTTTCAATCCGACGTGTGTACACAAAATTAGGGTGAATTGCAGAAAAGTCGGATACGGGGCGATGTCCGCGGATACGCGTTGATTCCGGTGTGCACGCACACCCGAATCAGCTTCCGTGAAATCCCACACGTCCGTATCAACGACGCGCACATATCTGTGAAGATCGCACGCGACCAAGTCGTCCCGTTTGGTGGGGCGTACTCAGTTCCGGGGTAAAATAGGGTCTGGTTTTTCCTGTTTTTGGATCGCGGTGTGCAATCACCACAGGACGCGATGCCCCGAGCGGTTTATCCGGGCACCGAGAGGGTCATACAGGCTTCACAACATAATTTACAGAATCGAAATCGGAGGTGCAGGGTGCAAGATACGAGTACCTGAACGAGGCTTCTTGAAACAGGGTTTTTCGTGTCCGATACGCGTCCCGTGTCCTGGACGCTGTGTCAGCCGTGTCCGCGTGTCTGGCAGTGAGTCCGGCCTAGGGCTTCAGGGCCGCTGAACCGCGGTGGCCGGGGGGGACGCTGGTGGCTGCGGGGCTCGGTTGAGGGCGGTGTCGGCCGTGGGGGACGTCGGTCGGACGAGTCCGGCTGCGAGGGGGAAGAGGGAGGAGGAGGTGGAGGTGCTGGAGGGTTCTGGAGAGGGGGAGATGGAGGACCGGGTCGGGTCGGGCGCGGGTTCCGGGTTGGCGGACCCGCCCGACCCGCTAGGGTGGCTGGGCTGGGCTGGGCTGCTGGGCTCGGCCCACTGGGCCGGGCCGGGCCTAGAATAAAAACAATAATAATAATAATAATAATAATAATAGTAATTAATAATTAATTAATAATTTTTTAAATAGTTTAATTAGTTTTTTTGGGTATTTAAAAATAGGTCTGAGGCCCAATAAAATTCAGAAAAATTACCCTAAGTCCGGTTTTCTATTTTACACCATAAAATCATATTTTCATTATATTTTAATATTAGTTATTAGCAATTAAAAATCATACAATCACCATATCACTTATGTAAATTCCTGAAAATTGCAGAAAATCCCCAAAAATTGATTTTTAAATAACTGAAAAATTTTAGGGTGTTTACACCTCAAACTGCTGAAACTGATGTCGCTCCGTGAAGCTTTGGCTAACCATCCATCACCAAAATTGGATCCATGAAGCAACCCCCACCTGGAGACCGACCAACTGTCATTGGACCGACAGACTGACCCACAATCTTTGACTCATCATCATTCATCGTTTTGTCTCGACGAACCGAATCCTCCATAATCCTCAAAGTATCTCAAAGTCCCTCCTCAGCAAGTTTTTAACGATCCACTAACTCCTGTCGAACACCCCTCGAGCCTCTATCCGGTGTCTATGGCTTGCATGTATACCTCAGCGGCATGAGCATGTACATGCCACAACACAAATCTCCTTGTGTCAGTTGTTTGAAACCCTTTGTAACTATCTAATCATATCCCCAAACAGACTGCGACAACCATCATTCGCCAGCCTCCCTACCGAAACTAAGTTGCAGCACAAACTCGGTACATGTCGCACACCCTTGAGAACGAGCTTCTCACCAAGCTCCATTGTCAAGTGCATATCATCGATGCCTACAAATACAGTTGTCCCCTTGTTGCCCATCATCACACGTCCAAACCTGTCGCTATGGTATGACATGAAGATCCTCCTATATGGAGTGGCGTGATATGACGATCCCGTGTCCATGACCCAATCGTCATCATGACACATGCTACAAGGTTTTTCTGCGTCGGTTGCTGCGATGATAAGATCTTCCATAGCCGTGATCCTCCTGATCATCCTTGTATTTGGCCTTCTCAGCTTTGAGCTTCATGCAGTTCCTCTTAATATGACCCCTTTCGCCAAAGTAATAGTAGCCCTAATTGCGGTCCACAGCCACAAGATCCCGAGAACTCTCCATGTCCTCGCCTGTGACTTGGGTCTTCCCTTCCCCTAGGAAGCCACCAGAGCGGACTCCTGCGATGATTCTACTTGCTTACGTTGGAACTCCTTATTCAACAAGCTGCTTTTGACTACCTCCATCGTGACAACTCCATCCGGAGTGGAGTTGCTCACCGACACCGACAGCACCAACGTTTTCTAGCTTTTCGGCAGAGAACTCAAAAGTAGAAGGGCCTGAAGCTCATCCTCAATCACTATCTTTATTGCAGATAACTGATTGATAATGTCCTAAACTTCGTTCAGATGTTGTGCCACCGGTGCACCCTCCGTGTACTTCGTGTTGACGAGTTGGTGAATTAGAAATGCCTTGTTGACAGCCGTCTTCCTTTCGTACAACAAATGTAGCTTCTCCCATAATGCTTTTGCAGAACTCTCTAAGGACATGTAGTGAAACACCGAGTCATCCAGCCATTGGCGGATAAATCCAATAACCTTTCGATCCAGTCATTTCCAGTCATCAGCATCTTTGTCCGTCGGCTTGACGTCGTCGCCCTCCAACGGACTATGCAAATCCTTGTACTAGAGTAGATCCTCCATCCTTGGCTTCCAAATTGCCCAATTTTCTCCTGTGAGGGTGATCATATGAGTGTTCATCTGCTCCGTAGACATAGTTGCACCTTCCCTCTCGAGAAGAACCTGGCTCTGATACCACGTAATAAAAATACGTGTGCTCTGATACCACGTATTGAGCGCATTGTGGAAGCGTTTGCCAACCCACCTGAGATAACCAACCAATCTACGAACACCAAGCACAGATGAAGACAAGTATATAGCTGTGACTACGTCACCTGGACAAATTTTAACCTTGATAACTCAGATAAAATTACAAGATTGTAAAAACTAATATTGAAACCCTTTGTCCTAATAGGTTCCACCACATCCAAGAAGAAAAAAAGAAGATTATAATTGAAATCACTCACCAACCCATAGAAATTTTCCTAACCAAAGTTGATGACTCCTCGATATAATCTTCTTCTTTCTTCTGTCTTGAATGGCGAAGTCCTAAAAGCAAAGCACAGGATTTCTCTTAGATTTTCTGTGGACGAGCTCCTCAAATCTTCAACTTATGCCTTTCTCTTGTTCCTCCACCCCCATCCTATATTTATAGGATGAGAAACCTATTTTAGGGCTAGAAAATCCTAAAAATAGCCAACCATAAGATACAGCCGTCCACTAGCATCCAACGGTCCAAAATATGACCTAAAATCTCCAAAACCCATTCAGCCTCCGCCGACACCGAACTCGGACCGAGTTTGGTTCGATCCTCACATAACTGTTCTGGAAGGAACCATACCGAGTTCGGCCCGAACTCGGCCGAGGATCGAGTTCGGACCGAACTCTGCCCCCCTTCAACAGACTTGATTCCCAACAGTAACATGGCTGCAGATCCTTTAAAGCCCTCGATAGGGAGGAAACAATATTTTGGAATACTATGCTGATAAGTATTATCGTACGGGACTTGCATTTGGCTGGCTTGTTGATGTTGACTATTTCTAGCTGAATCAATAGGAGCTAAGCCTGCCTCAAAGACTAGGGGTAAGCATTATTCGGTTTTGGACTGAACATCGAACCAATTAAGATATTTAGTTCAGTTTGAAAAAAAATTGGTTTGGTTTCGATATTGAAAATATTAAAATTCTTTATTCGATTTCGGTTTTGGGTTTCGATCAAAAATCGAAAACTGAATAAGATTTATACAATTATGTAAATATTTTATTTCTCTACATATTTTGTGATTAAAAATATATATATTTTAAAAATAATAATTATATATATATATATATATATATGAAGACCCTATCAAATCGTCAGGACCGGATGGCTATGGGGCGGCCTTCTTCAAGAAACATTGGGAGATGATTAAGGTATACGTCCTGGATGCGGTAAGATAGTTTTTTTTATCTTTGGTAAACTGCTCAAGGAGCTTAACCACACGTTTGTGGTCTTAATTGCTAAAGTGGAGGGTGCAACTTCACTAGGAGACTTCCGGACGATAGCGTGCTATAATTTCTTATACACGATTATAATCCACCTGATGTGTGACCGGATGAGGAATATTATGAAAGACCTTCTCCCCTAACCAGACGGCCTTCATCAAAGGGCGATCCATCTCGGAGAATTGTCTGCTGGCTCATAAGCTTGTTAGGGATTTCAATAAGCAGGGAGGTAATAAAGCGTGCCTAAAGCTGGATCTCAAGAAAGCCTATGATATGGTGAACCAGAATTTTTGTTGCCACATCATGACCTGTATGGAATTTGACAAATGGTAGGTGGATAGGGTGAGAAAGTGTATATGCTCTGCATCATTCTCGATTATGGTTAAGGGGCCAACCGAAGGGCTTTTCGGAAGCAGCAGAGGACTGAGACAAGGGGATCCCCTCTTCCCTACCTCTTTGCGATGGTCATGGAATTCCTTACTTGTCTTTTGGATGATGCGATACTGGATGGATTGATTACCCCTATATTCTAGAAGGTGAACTATATGGTTTCTCATCTTATTTATGCTGATGACCTGCTGGTGTTCGTAGAGACGTTTGACATATCCCTTGACACTCTTAAGTGTATATTCAATATCATAAAAAAATGGTCAGTTTTACAGCTGAACAAGAACAAGAGCCAAATGTTCCTGAATCGTACTTGTGGGAATAAGGAGGTATGGCTGGCCAAAATAAACATTGTGGAAAGAATGCTTTATGTGAGATACTTGACTCTTGCTCTCTCAATCAGGTATGCAGCTAATGCTGAGTGTGAATGTATCATCAACTACACACAATCGAGACCAGAGGGATGGCAGGCGCAGATGCTCTCCTTTGGAGGAAGGATTGAACTTATTAAAGCCATAATTGAAGTGGTTGCCCTTTTTTGGCTACAGGCCATTATGCTGCCCAATGGTACGATGAAGAAAATTGAAAGCATGTGTGTGGACTTATTATGAAAATGAGGCATACATGAGATTAGTTGGGAGGAGTTGTGTCGGCGTAAGAAATAAGGTGGAGTTGGACTGCGATCTTTGGGTCTTCTCCAGGAAGCTGCTTATCTCAAATTATTCTAGAGATACATCAATAGAAAGTCTCTTTGGGCTGAATAGATCAAGGGAAGGTACTTTTCGAAATAGGACTTCTGGTCAGCTAGTAGCAACAATAACTTCTCAGTCACCGTTAAAGCCTTATTGAAGATAAAAAGAAAAGCTAAGGGTAAGTTGACTAGAGTCATAGGCTCAGGAGCCCAAACCAACATTTGGCATGACCCCTGGATTAGGCACACAAGCCTGATTGAGAGGGAGGAATAGAATGTTTGTGAGATGATGGGCTCTACAAAAATGGTTAGCAGCCTTATCCAGGAAGGAGAATGGAACATCCGGGGCCATTTGATTAAGGCGGTGCATGCGGAAGATATCCTGACGGTGGAGATTAATAGACAAGCGGTAGAGGATTAGTGGACCTGGGCAGACATGGAGAAAGGAACTTTCAAGTTCAGTACATCAATGAATCATATACGAACCGATCATGAGGAGGTTGATTGGGCGGAGTTGGTTTGGACCAAAGGGACTGCAGTCAAGATATCGATGTGCTTATACAAATTAATCAGGAATAGGCTCCTTACTCCAGACAGGTTGAGCAATTTTGGAATCCCCTGTGAGGACATAAAGTATTGTTTATGCGATAAAAAAGGATGAGAACAGGGATTATATGTTCTTCGCTTGTGACGTCACTTGGGAGATTTGGTGTATGCAGAGATAAAAAGTAAGAAAAACTCATGGTCAGTATAGAGAACTTGTTGCGGTCTTAAATAATATTAAAGCTCAGAAGAAGAATGGAGCGAGAGGTTATAGCTACCTTAGAATAATATTTGGGGTGGTGGTATGAAACGTCTGGAGAAAATGCAACTGGCGTATCTTTGGGGGGTGATCCCTTAGTACTTTTGTTGTACAAAAAAATATAGATGCTGACATAGATATCTTAGACCCCAGATGACTCTTTTTGTAATCTGGGATATATCTAAGTTGTAATTATCGTTGATCAATAAAATTTACCTTATTCAATATATATATATATATATATATATATATATATGTTTTGAAGCACAACTTTGGGCACAACTTTAAAATATAATAAATGTATGTTTAAAATTATAATTTTTAATATAATTTAACTATGATCACAACTTTGAGCCCGATCTATTAAAAAATATCAATAGTCCAACCAAACAAACCGAATAAAGAAACAAGATATTTGGTTCGATTTTGATTTTAGCTAATTTTAGTTCAGTTTTGGTTTTGCATTTTTAGAATTTGGTTTATTCGGTTTTGACTATTTCGCTTCGGTTGAAACATGTTAAATATATTAAGTATTTAGTAGTATGCTTTAGTCCCACATCAAGTAGATACACAAGTGAAAGGCAAATCTCCTTATATATATATATATATATATATATATATATATATATATATATATATATATATATATATATATATATATATATATATATATATATCAATAAGATCATCTTATTATTCTCTCCTACGTGGTATTAGAGCCATTTCTCTCTCTCTCTCTCTTACCCCCCTCTGTCTCTCTCCGATAAACCCTAAATCCACCCCCATACACTCTCAGCCAATCCCCCTACCACCGACCTCCCTCGCCAAGACTCCCCTGCCCTTCAGCTCCGCCCCTCCGCCTAGACACCCCCTGTGTAAAATCCCCTTCCTAGAAAATCGTATATACTTTTTTATTTAATTAATTATTAATTAAATTGTAGTAATTAGGTCTAAATAGGAGAAATAGATTTTTAATAATTTTTATGTAAGGTGTTCGGACACTTAGATGACTTATGGGACCATCAGGATTTTTTAGGAATTTATTCCATGTAGGAGACCCCTTAAGCAGTTGCTAGCCTAATGTTGTGCATTACCCTAATCTATAAATTTTTGTGTGTGTAAATATATATATATATATATATATATATATATATATATATATATATATATATATATATATATATATATATATATATATATATATATATAGGTGTACATATATATTTAAAAAAAGAAAGAAAGAAAAAAAAGAATTATTTAATAAGAAGTATTAAATAATAATAATAATAGTAATAATAATAACAAGTCAACTTGCTTAAGAATTCCATTCAGCAAACTTGCTGATGGACCACCCAAGCAGCAACTTGATTGCCAACCAAGACCGCCCCCTTTGTAATATACTTAGGCAAAACCGAACAAGCACAGCAGCAAACTTCAGCGCCCCCCTTTTCGGCCGAACCTATTTCCTTCCCCCTCTCTCTTCCTATATAATATATATATATATATATATATATATATATATATATATATATATATATATATATATATATATATATATATATATATATAGTTATATCCCAAAAAAATCCTAACCTAAATTTCCAGACCTCCTCTTCCCATCTAGAGCCGTCATCGCAGCCAGAGAAGCCCCACCAAGCCATCCAACCATCCCATCGACTCCGACCTCGCACCCTGCAGAATCTTACTTGAGGCACCTTCGCTCCGGCGCGATTTTCCGTCGACTCGCTCAACCAAACGCTATTTCGTCTTTATAGGTATGATCACCCCTCAACCCTCTTCCATAGTTGTTTTATAGCCAACCTCGGAAAACGTGTACCCCTAGGTGAAAAATAGCGCCCAAGTCGGCGCGAGCAGACAGAATTCTGAAATCGCAGAATTCCAGAATGACCACCCATATTGCCGAGTTCGTATCTCCCACCACAGATATCCGAATTCGGTGATTCTTTTTTATACCTGTAGAATACTTGACTTAATTTATTTTCTGTTAAATAACCCTATGCTATTAGTTGCTGTGGACAGAATTATATTCGTCACAAAACTGCGCGCACCCACTTTTTTCAGTTTTCCAAAAGTTGGAAAACGGAGCGCGCCCCGCCAAACGGGACCGCTCCGCCATGTGCCAAGTGTACCGAATGGTGCACGCAGTATAACCGGACACGTGAAAATTTGTGGAGACTGATTCGGACGCGTGTGCGCGCCGGAATCAGACTGTATCCGCGGACACACACCGTGTCGTAACTTTTGTGGAACTCGCGCGTATTTTGTGCACGCTTGTCAGATTGCGATGAAACTTGCGCCACTGGACTCGTGGTAATGCGCTGGTCCTGTGACCCAATTTTTACGCATTTCTGAGACGGTTGACCAGATCGCCAATTGGCGGGCCCACAGTTGACTTTTTGGACAAAATTGTGTTCGGCTCATCGAAATCCACATTTGGATATACCGTTGGGTTCGTACTGACATTTAGAGTTATTTGACCTATAGTTTGTCCCATTTAGAGACTGTTACCCTTGGCACGCTTTTCGGTGCAAAGTGGGCCATAGGTAGACCCCACTTTTACCCGAAATTACCATTTTGCCCCTGTGTCCAAATTGGACGAAAGGGAAGTACTTTTTAGCTATTTTGCTTATTTTGGGAACGTTGGTGATATTTATTTCAGCATCCGGAGATATTTGTTCTGTGGCCATAGCTTCTGGACCTGTGTATTGGACATCTGGACGTGACATTTTACAGCTTCTTGCCAGGCAAGTATACCTTGCCATTGTACTGTTATTTATATTCCATATGTTGTATGCTTATTTATTTTTTGTCCTTAGTTCATATATTTTAATTGTTATATAAAATGCTCGCGACGGTGACGTCGCGATATATTTTTATTTATGTATTGCATTGACCTTGTTCATGAGACTACCCCATTATCATGTAGCACCATTAGGTTTCATTTGACCGTGACACATATTTTTACACGAGTTATGAGTCTCATATAGATCACGGACGCACGTATTGACTGATCATCGGTACGTGTGGGACGTGCGTTAGGAATAACTGCTGTTAGAAACTTTGCATGCTAGTAGACTTGGCAGTTATTATAGGTATTATCGTGTCATGGATGTGACATGCTTAGAGCATGGGGTGGGGAGAACAACAAGTAAGACGTGTGGGCTCCGTTGCACTTTTCTTGTGTAACCCGTACGCTCCGCCGGAGATGCGCGGTCATGATGACCACTATATATTATATTATTATCAGGCGGGCCTCCGGTGTTCGAAAGACGCCGTGCCTTTGTAGGCCCCTGGATCTCCAAGAGAACTATGCCAATCCCATTTTAGCCAGATAGCCCACGCGTTGGGAAAGTTGTTCTTAAACAGCATTCACTTTAGACGGTTAGGCGACCCAGTGGATATTTATTTCAGTACTTTATTGGCATGTGTTTAAGTATCTTGTTACGTCCCTCTGAGGACCTGGTCCGCTGCCAGGTGTACCTGTTCTTGTGTGTTTGCAGGAGCGCAGATTTGGATAGTTATAGATGCTTCATGGACGTCTTCTCTCGAGCCGTGATTGATAGCTGGTACTTATATTGTTTGATGGTGTTGTACTTATATTGTACTTACTTTTCCTATTTGAGTTGGTAGTAGATTTGTTTCCATCCAACTATCATTCTTAGATACTTCTTATTGAGATCTAGTTTCATAGATACTGGTTATTTATTTCTATATAATTTTGGTGGATGAGATTTAGATTTTACCTTGCGACTTGTATTACATTTATACCACTTGTGGATTTTATATTCATATTACAGCGTACATATGGATTTGGTTTCCATATATTGGAGTTGCCATATCCATGCGGCTGGCATGCTTACGTGTCCTAGTCCTACGTATTTTTGGGACTGGGGCATGACATGTTTTTGTGGTGGCCCATGCAGGTCGAGAGCATATTGTCTCGGTTACGTTAGTGTACCGAACAAGCCTGTACCTAGGACTAGAGTATAGGATCTCATCCACAATTGACTATGATTCAACTTCCTTCTCTCTGTTCTATTCGAACAATTGTATCCTGCTTGATTCTTGTACTTCCCTAATAGTTCCTTGAGTATAGCCTTCTGCTAGAGCGTAGGAACCCCTGTTATTAGGATGATAATTAGGGTAGCACACCTATTAAGAATACAAAGAGAATATAGACACACCACTAAGTTTAGAATATCTAGTGAACCCTAGAACTCCTTATCTTTAGATTGGTATACCATTACCCCTTGATGTATTAAGAAGACTTGAGTAGTATAGACACTACTAGAGATAGTTAGAAGTTTTACCATAATATTTGACCCTAGTATTGAGGAACCAATGGAGAACCAATATTGAACATTAGGACTGAACCTAACCTTCATAATTGGATAGTATTAGAGAACTATAAAACTTATGTCATTGTCTTGTTATTAGTAGACAAGTACCCTAGAAGGCCAAGAGCAATGCATAAAATATTTCCCTAATCATACCTCAAACATAGTAGCTAGCGTACCACTTCCCTTTAGAAACCATGATGCTATCTAGAGCCCCTATTTTAAATTTTATATCTTGTTCCTCTGAAACCCTAGCGCTCACCACTCGCGCGACGACTAAATTATGATCTTCTTTTCTCCATCTTTCAATTCATGCCAATCTGACGCTTCTGATTTTAGACCAAGCAATTGTATTCTATGATAGGATATATGGTTTGCTAAAGTGATAGTCGTGATCTTGAATTTTGAATTGTGTACCCTGTCGTTAGAACCTGGTAGTGGAGTTGTTCAATTAGATTGTGATGATTACCCCTAGTTGTAGACCACGTAATTTGTACCCTCACCTCGATACACGTTAGACCCTTCCCCTTTAACGGCCGGTAACTCTTCTATCCTTACCATTGACACTTGCTTGTAAGTGCTATGACTAAGACTTAGGATGACCAGTACCTACAAAAAAAAAAAAAAGAAGAAGAAGAAAGAAGATACCCTAATCAATACAAAGATTTTTCCTCATATACCCTAATAAAGAGTTTCTGTTTTATTTACATGTGCGAGATTATTTTGTAGGATCCTCTTAAGACTGTCACCGTATTAGTTTAATTCTTTTAAGTTGGGTAGTATGCCTCACAACCTAGTATCACATAGTCTTTTGCCTTATTATTATTGAAGTGTGAATGAATGACATTTAACTGTATGCTAGCTTAGGACGACATTGTTTTTTTTCTCAGACTGTAGAGCCTAGAAGCCATACCCCTGCTTTGTCAAATATCGACCTAGACAAGGAATTAGTATGATAACTGTAGAGATTGTAGAGTCTTTTATTATTATTGCTTATGTTGTTTTGCTTCTGCGAACTTGAATTAATTTGTACCTTCTTTCATCATAATCCAGCGTATTTATGTTTGTTGTACTACCTTGATTTATCCTGCTATTATAGCCTAGTTTTTGCAAGCTTATTCTTTCATCGAGCTTGCTCATGGCATATGTATTATTGGGTGCACACAATGATACAATTGCCTAATCAGAATCGGTGTATTAAGGTCTAGCTAACCTTAGTGCGCTTGGTTCGCTCTTCACATTACTACTTACGTGGATTGAGATATATGGTAGTAGATAGATATACTTGCCCCTAGATATGTCTGACACATCGTATCGGTTACATAACTGTACTGATACGAGCATGTAAATAGAAAATTACCAAAAATAGGATTTCAATCCACAACTGTCCTGACAACTCTCTTTTCGATTCTTTAATCTCTTTGAACCTCGTACTTGTATTATGTCACCTTCACCTTGAGTTCTTTATTATTTCTCTCCGTCTTCCCCTATTTCGGAAAGACGAAACCTCGTGCTGGTATAAGTTGACACTGATAGTATTAGCTATACCCCATAAGGCTAAACACATGACTTAGTGACCCTCTTTTATAATTGGTTAAGGGCATATCAAAGGTGATATGTTTGGTGTTAAATCTTGAGGATTAAAAATCATGATTAAACAATTTGAGCAATAGTTTTTCTAGATGTATGGCCTTAGGTGGTAGATGGAAAATTTTAAGTTCAGCAGATTGTGAACCCCTCACCCAAAAATTTGACTTACTTGGCTGAGTTAGTGAGACTAAGGTTAGTTTGAATCCAGTTAAAAGTAGAACACAGTATTTTATTTAATATTACAATATTGTACCACTTAGTGTCCCTTATCGTGCTCCGATAATTGGAGCACTACACTAGCCACTGCCTTCCTACAAATTCTACACCCTTATCCTAGACATGCCCATCATCCAATTCTTATCTTTGTGCAATTTTCTAATTGTTGGACGCTTTTATGCAAAAGAGCATTTATGTGTCCACACCATTGGACATGACACATGAAGAAACCTATTTTTCGCTCATATGGATTTTTCCATGATTTTTTTTTTCTTTTCGGGATGTACAACGTGCAACATCGCCCACCCCTTTAAACCTAGCCTTGCATTTTAAACAATGCAAATCTTATACCATCATTGCATTCTATCGTGGCTTAATTTTAATTTCGAGGACGAATTTTTATAAGTTGGGTAGAATGTAAAATTCTCTTCCCAGAAAATCGTATATACCTTTTTATTTAATTAATTATTAATTAAATTGTAGTAATTAGGTCTAAATAGGAGAAATAAATTTTTTATAATTTTTATGTTAGGTGTTCGGACACTTAGATGACTTATGGGACCATCATAATTTTTTAGAAATTTATTCCATGTAGGAGATCCCTTAAGCAGTTGCTAGCCTAATGTTGTGCATTACCCTAATCTATAAATTTTCTTGTGTGTAAATATATATATATATATATATATATATATATATATATATATATATATATATATATATATATATAGGTGTACATATATATTTAAAAAAAGAAAGAAAGAAAAAAAAGAATTATTTAATAAGAAGTATTAAATAATAATAATAATAATAGTAATAATAATAACAAGTTAACTTGCTTAAGAATTCCATTCAGCAAACTTGCTGATGGACCACCCAAGCAGCAACTTGATTGCCAACCAAGGCCGCCCCCTTTGTAATATACTTAGGCAAAACCGAACAAGCACAGCAGCAAACTTCAGCGCCCCCCTTTTCGGCCGAACCTATTTCCTTCCCCCTCTCTCTTCCTATATATATATATATATATATATATATATATATATATATATATATATATATATATATATATATATATATATATATATATAGTTATATCCCAAAAAAACCCTAACCTAAATTTCCAGACCTCCTCTTCCCATCTAGAGCCGTCACCGCAGCCAGAGAAACCCCACCAAGCCATCAAACCATCCCATCGACTCCGACCTCGCACCCTACAGAATCCCACTCGAGGAACCTTCGCTCCGGCGTGATTTCCTGTCGACTCGCTCAACCAAACGCTATTTTGTCTTCATAGGTATGATCACCCCTCAACCCTCTTCCATAGTTGTTTTATAGCCAACCTCGGAAAACGTATGTCCCTAGGTGAAAAACAGCGCCCAAGTCGGCGCGAGCAGACAGAATTCTGAAATCGCAGAATTCCAGAATGACCACCCATATTGCCGAGTTCGTATCTCCCACCACAGAGATCCGAATTCGGTGATTCTTTTTGATACCTGTAGAATACTTGACCTAGTTTATTTTTTGTTAAATAACCCTATGCTATTAGTTGCTGTGGACAGAATTATATTCGTCATAAAACTGCGCGCACCCACTTTTTCCAGTTTTCCAAAAGTTGGAAAACGGAGCGCGCCCCGCCAAACGGGACTGCCCCGCCGTGAGCCAAGTGTACTGAATGGTGCACTCAGCATAACCAAAAATGTGAAAATTCGTGGGGACTGATTCGGACGCGTGTGCGCGCCGGAATCAGACTGTATTCGCGGACACACACCGGGTCGTAACTTTTGTGGAACTCGTGCGTATTTTGTGCACGCTTGTCAGATTGCGACAAAACTTGCGCCACTGGACTCGTGGTAACGCGCTGGTCCTGTGACCCAATTTTCACATATTTCTGAGACGGTTAACCAGATCGTCAATTGGCGGGCCCACAGTTGACTTTTTGGACAAAATTGTGTTCGGCTCATCGAAATCCATATTTGGATATACCGTTGGGTTCGTACTGACATTTAGAGTTGTTTGACCTATAGTTTATCCCATTTAGAGACTGTTACCCTTGGCACGCTTTTCGGTGCAAAGTGGGCCATAGGTGGACCCCACTTTTACCCAAAATTACCATTTTGCCCCTGTGTCCAAATTGGACGAAAGGGAAGTGCTTCTTAGCTATTTTGCTTATTTTGGGAACGTTGGTGATATTTATTTCAACATCCGAAGATATTTGTTCTGTGGCCATAGCTTCTGGACCTGTGTATTGGACATCTGGACGTGATATTTTATAGCTTCTTGCCAGACAAGTATACCTTGCCATTGTACTGTTATTTATATTCCATATGTTGCATGCTTCTTTATTTTTTGTCCTTAGTTCATATATTTTAATTGTTATATAAAATGCTCGCGACGGTGACGTCGCGATATATTTTTATTTATGTATTGCATTGACCTTGTTCATGAGACTACCCCATTATCATGTAGCACCATTAGGTTTTATTTGACTGTGACACATATTTTTACACGAGTTGTGAGTCTCATATAGATCACGGACGCACGTATTGACTGATCATCGGTACGTGTGGGACGTACGTTAGGAATAACTGCTGTTAGAAACTTTGCATGCTAGTAGACTTGGCAGTTATTAGAGGTATTATCGTGTCATGGATGTGACATGCTTAGAGCATGGGGTGGAGAGAACAACAAGTAAGACGTGTGGGCTCCGTTGCACTTTTTTTGTGTAACCCGTACGCTCCGCCGGAGATGCGCGGTCATGATGACCACTATATATTATATTATTATCAGGCGGGCCTCCGGTGTTCGAAAGACGCCGTGCCTTTGTAGGCCCCTGGATCTCCAAGAGAACTATGCCAATCCCATTTTAGCCAGATAGCCCACGCGTTGGGAAAGTTGTTCTTAAACAGCATTCACTTTAGACGGTTAGGCGACCCAGTGGATATTTATTTCAGTACTTTATTGGCATGTGTTTAAGTATCTTGTTACGTCCCTCTGAGGACCTGGTCCGCTGCCAAGTGTACCTGTTCTTGTGTGTTTGCAGGAGCACAGATTTGGATGGTTATAGATGCTTCGTGGACGTCTTCTCTCGAGCCGTGATTGATAGCTGGTACTTATATTGTTTGATGGTGTTGTACTTATATTGTACTTACTTTTCCTATTTGAGTTGGTAGTGGATTTGTTTCCATCCAACTATCATTCTTAGATACTTCTTATTGAGATCTAGTTTCATAGATACTGGTTATTTATTTCTATATGATTTTGGTGGATGAGATTTAGATTTTACCTTGCGACTTGTATTACATTTATACCACTTGTGGATTTTATATTCATATTACAGCGTACGTATGGATTTGGTTTCCATATATTGGAGTTGCCATATCCATGCGGCTGGCATGCTTACGTGTCCTAGTCCTACGTATTTTTGGGACTGGGGCGTGACACCCTGTCAGCCCCCTCCGGGGCTCAGTCACATCCCAATCTCCCGCATAATCAACCATCCCTGGTAGGTGTGAATCACTACGCCAGCACTCCCGCGAGATAATCGTTTCCATCATAATGTGATACCGCATGAGCACAAGCTGCGTCCGCACAAGGTCATTGTCCGAACAGGTAATAAAATAGCTAAGCCACTGAGTCGCATAGATAGTCTCCAATGCAGCAAAAGTTTGAACGTCACAAGTAAACGGTCATTCAATAACTAGTTCGCAAAGTCGATATAGCAAAAGCATAGAATGAACACAAGTATGATACAAAAATAAGCTCTTTATTGATAATGAATAAAGTTACAAGCGGCGCTAGGCCAAAATTATAAGTCGCTCAAGCTCTCTCTCGAAACAATAAAAGCGTGCCAAGTGGCTTACAATATGGGATAATGCATAGGCGATGTTCTAATATTATGTCATGTATATGTGCTTCAGCTCTGGACGCAACACTCCAAGGCTCCAATGTTAGCTCCACGTCTTAGGACACACGAAGGAGGTTTCTACACCGAACAAGGTTCTCATGCACCCTGTAAGCAATCTGGTGGGTTATTAGTACATTGAATGCACTGGTGGGGAGGCTGCCCGCCCACTCAACAAATCTAAACCGTTCAATTAGTGTCGTGCACAATCTATTAAGTTGTCTTTCTAGTCTTGCCTTAAGATCAGTTTCATGGTATAAGATATAAGCCTAACTCGTATGGCAGTACACCATACGATATAAGAGTAACACGACGTGACTTACAAACTTATCATTCGTCCTTTCCTGTCCAAAGATAAAACCAAGTTAACCAGCATGAATATATATATATATATGTGTGTGTGTGTGTGTGTGTGTGTGTGTGTGTGAAATCGAGAATTGCATAAGCAAACATGAGTGTCACGAGAGTGCTTCTGACTCAGGTGCATGAGTTACTCAGGTTACTCAGATGTGTTACACTAAAATATTCAGGTGTTCAGATTACCAGTTTGATGTAATAACTAGCACGCGAATTACCGCTAAGCAAGATGACTTCATGTTAGTTGTAATCTTCGAACGGTTATTGAGCACTAGGCCCCCGCGTACAGTACTTGAGACTACTATGACATAAAATGTCGCTGACATAGCCTTAAAGGATAATAATATAGTCTTGAGCGAGAATTGTGTGCATACAAAGAACACGAGGCGCTATATACTATCTCGTTCAAACACGAGACTACTTAGTCTTTGAGCGAGAATGGCTTGCAGCACAAAGAATACGAGGTACTGCATGCCATCCTGCCGGAACATGTAGACTAACACGATATTTCGTCCGGATCGGATTAGCCCAGTGCCCCGACGACCGTCCGTAGGAACAGATATTTTAAACCTAGTGTACAAGTTGTCCGTGACGAAAAAAGTCTTTGGTCTTCCAGATTCACGACACGATATGTTAAATCTTGATTCTTGTTCTGAACGAGTATTGTTCCATGAGTTGCTTAGATCTTGCTTTAACTTGACACGATACAGTCCCCTAGTTCGGGAACTGCCTTGGCGACCTAACCGTCCCGTACACTTTCAAGTTCATACTTACACGTAATGACTATTAGATAGTCTTTCGGCGAACTAGATGAATGTAAGATACGTATCGTGTTACTTGATCGTGACATAAATTTACATGATGAGCATTGAAATGATGTGAGCGAGTACTAGATAGCATGTAAGACATGCAAGCATTGCATTAGTATAAAATATAAGCATTAGGAAATGTGCCATACAGTCTACTTTAGAACATAAGCATTTACGCTAGCACGGGTCTATGGGGTAGGACGAGGAACCAACATTTATAAAAGTTTTATTTTCATATTCTATGCAAGCAGTATAAGATGGGGATTACTCCCTTAGCTAGGTGTATTGCTTTCTTTTATTAGAATGCAAGAGGTTATCGCCTAGCGATCTAGAATGTATTGCCCATGTTTTATGTGTGCAGGCTAAGCAAAGACATGTTCATCGTAGCCACCCACCTTAGCGATGAATCACATCGGTCGAGCGATACTCCGAGCGCCATTAAAAGTCTAAGTCTGAACTCCTGAAGAGCCAAGTCTGAATTACTTTGCATCAAGTGAGTCTTCTCGCCGAGCTAGAAGGGACAGGTCATCGTATTTGCGTCATTTGAATTGGCTCTCTGTGTTGAGCAAAAATAGGTCATTACAGGCTACGCCCAGACCCCTTCCCCGCCCAACTTCGGTCGACCCCCCTTCAGCCGACACCCCCACCCTCAACAAATCCCATGTCTACAAAGTACAAACCCTAACCCTAGTTCTAGAATTTCAGTCGCCAGCCATCACCCCAAACCCTAACACTAAACCCTAGCAGCAAAAAAAGGGCAGATTTGAAAAAAAAGTCATATCTGAAAAAATATCAAAGTTCAGATCTTCAAAGGATAAACTACGATAGTATGTGTAAACCGTTGAACATCAACAACGACATCAGGTGTTAACAGGAGAGTAAACTTGATTGTTTATTTGAATCTCTATTTCTGGTCCAGTATCCACATCAGTATTTAACATAAAGCAACCTAGATTTGCGTGAATCTTTGTTATGGATTATGTGATCCATATTTGATCTTCGCCAAGATTGTAAGAGCCTGTTCTGGAAACATTGAACTCGCATTAGCGAGGTTGATGTCAATATCGAGGAGATCAACGATAGTCGATTATAGAACTTGAAGAATGACCAATACTGAGGCAAGTAGCAGTGCTGACAACACCAGTGTCGGGAATGCAGTGGCCGGGACACCAGACACTAGTATGACGATTTCATCGATTCAACTTGTCGATCGGTGGTTGGAGGTCCGGATGGTTACTCCACATGGCAAAGGAAGTTCAAGAAGATACTTCAAAAAATGCACTTGTCCAAGCAACTGACTGACAACCTCCGAGTAGTATGATCCCACATACGAAAAGTGGAAGATAGAAGACAAAAGACTCTTTACACAGTTGATGAATTCGATGGAACCATCAGTTGAGGATATGGTTCAGAACACAAATTCGGTAAAAAAAGTTATGGGAAGTCCTAGCAAGTACGTTTGACGGAAAACATAATTTGTCTTACAAAAATGACTCGATTGTTGGAGTCACATAAGGATCACTTCTGTGCCTTTAAGGCCCTAACTAATGAAATAGATCGTGTATTACCCCTGACGACGGATATCAATGAAGCGAGAACTCAATGTCAGCAGCTCTATGGTATGATCCAATAGCATATTTCGCAGCTACCACGGACCAAACATATTAGGTATAGGTGAGACAAAGCTTCCATTATTGCTGCTGGATTGGCCGTAGGGCTTGCTTCTATTAGGCCTGGTTCTTGCCTCACTTTGTTCTGATATAGATTTTAACGGTCTTAGATTATTGATGGGGCCAAGGTTCCTTCTCTGATGGAAGCCAATTTGTATCCTACAGATAGCAAAAGTAGTTGGAAATAATATAAGTGATGTACATGTTGATCGATCTGCCTTGGGTGTTGCTCGTGGAGGATTCTGTGGGGGCCGTGGTGGTAGACGTGGTAGCCGAAATGGTGAAAATGATGGTGGATGAAGCAATGGATAACATGATGGAGGACGATCATGGACATGCTTCAACTGTGGTCAACTTGACCATTTTTAATAGTAGTATCCCAGAGCTGCTACTGCTAATGTTGCATCGGATGCTAATGATGATGAAGGACGATCCGTGTAGATGACTGCAGAAATATATGCAGAATTTGTTAAATTCTAAGCTCAGCATCATGGTGAAGCCTCTACATCTGGATTTACAGCCGGATACACAGTGGCGTATGGTAAGGTCAAAGCAGTGGATGATTGACTCGGGTATGTCTAATCACATGCCAGGTGATGTCGGTATATTTTATGATTATTAATCTATAGGTCGTGTGACAGATATTACTGTTGCGAATGTAAGTTCTTTAAAAGTTTGTGGACGAGTGAGTGCCCGTCTTTCTCCTACCCTACCGCTCTTTCTTCTACCCTATCACTCACTTCAGTTTTATATATACCTTGTAACTCATTCATTTTATTATCCATTAGTCGTATAACTCGAGACTTACATTGCTTAGTAATATTCTTTCCTGATAGTTGTGTTTTCATGACCTGAAGATGAAAAAACTATTGGTTGGGGACATGTGGCTGGAGTCTTATACCTGGTTGAGTTGGATTCGTCTGTTACATATGCCAATGTGTGTCGCAATCCTTTTGAGTTACATCATCGGTTTGGTCATCCGTCTATCCAAGCTCTCCAGAATTGTGTCTATCGCTAGATCTTTGAGTTTCTCTTAATTATGAGTCG
Source organism: Iris macrosiphon (assembly GCA_036927795.1). Lineage (NCBI taxonomy): Eukaryota > Viridiplantae > Streptophyta > Magnoliopsida > Asparagales > Iridaceae > Iris > Iris macrosiphon. The sequence goes on from JAYESA010000008.1 coordinate 144,667,009, forward strand.
TGTAGTCTAGCTAAACATCATCGTACATCTTATTATGTGAGTATGGATAACTTTGTTTCATATCCGTTTGAATTAGTCCACTTTGATATATGGGATGCATGTCCTGTTGAATCAGTGATGGGGTTCAAATATTTTGTGTCCTTTGTTAATGATTACTCACAAGTCAGCTTTGTCTACCTAATGAAGAATCAATCTAAATTATTTGATATATGGTGTACTTTCTTTGTGGAAATAAAAATTTAATTTGGGGTTCCCATCAAGTATCTTCGGAGCGATAATAGTCGTGAGTATGTGTCTCGGGCGTTCTCATCCCATCTTGCTAAACATGGAATTATTCACTAAACTTTTTGTCCCTATACACTATAAAAAAATGGTGTGGTAGAACCTAAGAATCGCCATCTGTTGGAAACAACTCAAGCACTGATGTTTCACACCAATACACCGAAAAAAATTGGTCGGATGCAGTATTGACGACTTATTATCTGATTAATCGTATGTCGTTTTGTGTCTTCAATAGAGCCACTCATTTTTCTCGGTTATATCCTAATTAAATGCCATTTCCTCTACCTCTTAAAATTTTTGGATGATTGTATTACGTTTAGGATACTCGACCTACCCTTTCTAAATTAGATCCGAAGGCACTCAAGTATATTTTTCTTGGGTATCCTAAAGATCGAAAAATGTATCATTATTTTTTTTCTAACTTTCAAGAGGTACATTATATCTCGGGATGTTACTTTTGCCGAGAATGAGTTTCCTCCACCCCCTCAAACTAACAATTATGTTCCAAAGATTTACCCAGATGAGAACTTTCTATTATATCCAGTTCAAACACAGTAGTCCCCCGTAAGCGTGCCCTTCCCTACCGAGCCGGACTTACTGTATAATGGTCCGTAAATACTAGCTCCGTCAGAATAGCATCACCAATGGTGCTCACAGCCGAAGATTCGACGGCATAATCAAGGTCCTTCTCCAGCTCCACCAAGTCACTAACGCCTGATATACCGGCTAGCCCCCGTCGTACATGTCGTGACCATCCTTTATATGTTGAGAACTACAAAGGACTCGCGAGTAACACTTAGCCTTTGGTGTATACTATTGATGGGATTTAAATTGCCAATTCTGCAACAGAGGGACCAACTTTAGTATAATTATCCATTATTGTCATACCCCAGTTCCAAATGTGAGGAACTGAGCCACGTGACAATGGCCAGCAGCACACTTCGGCGGGCATCCCAATCTAATGGGCCCGTCGGAGTGCACCTAAGTTGTTAAGTACAATGATAAACCCAACACATAACACATAATAGTGAAACTAAATCTCATCCACAGGCAACAGATATAAGAGCACATAGAGGTAAACATAACTACTAATGTGCAGAAAGGAAATTCCACAAGAAATGTATCATAGTACAAATACTAGAATAGTCACACGGGAACAAACCCGCTAGTACAAATACTGGAATGAAAGTAAGCAATAAGATAACTTGGAACGGCATCAGATAGCTAGATAGTAATACCGCCCCAAGGATAAAGTCACTACCAGAGATCAGGCGAAGTCCTCGGGAATGATCTCGGCAATGGGTCCTGCTGCTGGATACGCACCCGGTCTGTACTCCTTAGGGTAATCCTCCTCGCCTAAGCCTGTAAGGGAACCAGGTCCTCAGAGGAATGTAACAAGGTACAAAAATACAGCATGCCAAGTATAACAGAAAGAAGCAAGTGCGACGACGGTATAATCTAGCATAACCAACTAAGTGAGACATAGTTTAAAAATAATGTTCGACGCGTGGGCTATCCAAAATAAAACTGTAGCTCCAGACAAGGAGACACACGGGACGTATCGCAGCTCCAAGCAAAGAGTCACACGGGTGATACCACTAATCCAGATATAGGAATACTACAAAAATAGATCATATACATATATATAGCGCGTGCAGAGGAGCCCAAACGTCTAGTAACTGTCTTCCCCATCCCAAGCGGTCAACGATTATGCGCTGAACCTGAACCTTTATCTAGCAGTCTCGTCATACTGAAGTAACTATCAACAAACGCGACCCTAAGGTCATTCCAGTCTCCGGTCATGATGTCAGTATCAGGATACAAGAAATCTGGCACAAAGACAATATCTGAATGTGTCCTAGGATTATGATATACATAGGTACGTACATCAAGGTGTTGTAAACATCTATCACTCATTACCAGACGTTACCGACGAACGTCTGCACCTGGTTATGATCCGGTCGTGAAGTAATGATTCTAATCAACCACGCACACAATACATATAATAAAATAATAAATATCTGGTAACTGAAATACAGGGTGGCAAACTACACTTGCTTGGGTCCGGCTGCTGAAGATGGGGATCCAGTACAACGTCCAAGTCCGTAGGTCCCGTAGTACCTAGAGTCGAGATACAAGCTCAATCAATAAACTATCACAAGGCTGAAATAAGATGTGACACACGTCTAACATTTGTTCAAACTCAGCTATAACTCACATGGACACGAAGCTAGAGGGTTGACCAAGGTTGACTCAGAGTATGTTACATCTAATCCAATTAATCATCTGTACAATATCATCAAACCAAACCTTAATCTTACTATATTCATCATGATAGTCAGTAGTTTCAAACCATGATCAAATCCTCAGTTTTACCCCGGGTCTTCATCGACATTATCATGCCCGTTGACATATCCCGTCCTCAAATAAATTATTAATTATTTATTAAACCCTCGAATATACAATCTTTTCTATTTCACAATAAAAACTACTTCTTAATTACGTTCATCATTATTCACCAATCCTCAATGAATAGCTAATGGTTCGATATTACACACTATTGCACAATCAATCACCTGCTCCTCAATATCCATCAATGTTTCATTATTCTAAAATCATTTTACAATAATTTAAACTACTTGTCATCAATATACAATATGCAAAAAAAATGAACAACACCCTAAGATCTCATACTTAGCATTTAATAGACCCTAAACACATTATAGCATTCTCAACCCTAAACTCAAATAGCATTTTTCACAACCCTAAAGTCCATGTAGCATATAACCATTAATTTGCACATTACAACATGTAATAAACCCTGAATTTCGCATCTAGCATTTAAACCTCTTAAACCCTAACCCTAACTAGGTTACATGCAAACCAAAAGCAATATACAAAAATAGGTTAAACTTATAGCTGGGGAAGTGATCACCTTGGCGATGTGGTGGTGGTGGTGCTGGCCGGTCACTGTGGTCGACGGCGGGTGGCGAGTCTTGCCGAAGAGGGAGGTTGAGGTGGTGTGGGTGATGATGATGATGGTGAAGATGTTGATGGTGAAGATGGTGAAGACTGGTGGTGCTGGTGGTGTGGGGGAGGTCGAAAGAGGGTGGTGGTGGAGATGCGGGTGGTGAAACGGCAGCAGCGGGTGGCCGTAGGGGAGACGGTGCAGTAGTGTTGACGCTGCTGTCGAGTGGAGGTTGGCCGGCTCATGGAGGTGATGAAGAAGCTGGGATGATGGAGAAGAGAGGGATGCGGTCGTCAGTTGAGTTCAAGCGGGAGAGTGGTGATGGAGACCGAAGAAGAAGGAGGAGGTGGTAATGGTGGCGTGGTGTGTTGGCCGGGGGCGGGGTGCTTGGTCGGTGTAGGTGGCCGGCTCGGTTAAAGGAAGGAGAAGAAGAAGAAGAAGAAGAAGAAGAAGATGAAAAAAAGGAAAAAATAGAAATAGAAGAAGAAGAAGAAGAAGAAGAAGAAGAAGAAGGAAAAGCTACGGTTGGGAGAAGAGAGAGGGGGGGTTTCTCTAGGTTTTGGAGATTAGGGCCTGCTTGGAATGTGTGTAGGAAGAGAAATCTTATAGGAATGGGTGATGAGGAGTGTATGGTGAGAATTGGAGTTGATTTTGAATGAGTGGCTTGGATTTAACATGAGAGCATTGTGTTCACACCATGGAGAGGGAAATAAGGTTTGGACCGGTCAAGGGTTGAGGGGGGTTCCTTTATTTGGTTTGAACCAATGAGGTGATGACACCTAGTACAACATTTGCAAATAAGTCCCTTAAATTTGGGTATTTGCACAGACACATAAAATAATAAAAATTTGGTGGAGAAATTGATGTTTGATATTTTATAGGGTGAGGGGGTGTTGTGTGTTTTGCATGGATTTAATTAATGGGGTATATGGATTAAATTAGGGTTAAAATAGGATTAGTCAAAGTTGGTATCCCCAATTTAATTAAAACAAAATGTCATGTGCTCTTAAATTAAATGGGGGCACCTGGGGTCTCAATTTGGAGTGACACAAAGGTCATGAAGGGTGTAGGCTTGTGTCAGTCTTCGACCCTTTAATTGGTCCGGCTCAACGGGTTGAGTTGGTATCTCAAAATTGATGGCAACGACACAGGTGCGCGATATAGGATTAAATAATGGGGTTCGGGTACCGAAAGTTGTGCAATTAAATTAGAGCACAAGGGATTATGATTTTGAGTGACGAAAAAGTCCAACGCCTAAGTTGGCGTGTCAAGTCTAGAATGCAATAATAAGTTGTAAATTATGAGCTAATGTTGGGCTCCGAATATTACAACAACGGTAGGGTGCACCAAGGATTTAATTAAAGAATCAGACATCTACAACCTTAAATCTAAACCTCAAATACCTGATGTCAAACCAAAATTTTCTAACCCATAAATAGTCTATCTATAAATATAAATGAGGGGGTTTACAATTATTGTTAGTTTATTCATGAGGATTGAGATGTAGAATTGACAAGCCAACCATAGGATATGCTTGCTTGAACACCCAACCATAGACATCGTATATGTATATCGTTGCGATGGAATCCACAATATATATATATATATATATATATATATATATATATATATATATATATATATATATATATATATATATATATATAGTCTCAAGTATTCTAAGAGCGGGACGTGACAGTAATAATATAATATAATATAATATAATATAATATAATATAATATAATATAATATAATATATTATATTATATTATATTATATTATATTATATTATATTACATTCTATTTGCTTATTTGTATTTCAATAAGCAACAACTACTTTCGCCGACACACGTCATGTAAACGATTCAATATTACAGAAACGGACTAAATATGCCAAGCCTATCAACTATATCTTTCATTATCGGTCCACACAATCATCCCAACAAAAAAACAATAAATTTTAGTCTATTATACAAAGATCCAATATGAATGCCTAAAAAAATTAATAGACAAATGGAGCCCAAATATACAATTACATGCAAGGTCCAACTGTTGCAATGAACAAATCATGCTTGTGGGCTACAAGAGTTGGACCTAAACCTAAACTCAAACCCAAAAGTTGGATTTAAGTACAAATAGGTTGATAATAGACTTAAATTAAAATAAAATCCAAAATCTTGTTATTGTATCATTCTTCCCTAATCCAAAAAGTAGGGTTAGGGTTTGGCCTGACGCATATAGCCCTTCGTCCAACCTCTCTAATCCTGACAACACCTATGTAGGGCCGTGTTCGAAAAACTACCATGCCCCCCTCTCTCCCTTCCTCCTAGTGGTGAGCATTATTCAATTTTGGACCGAAAATAGAACCTAACCGGACTGAATAAGATATTCGGTTCCAGTTTTTAAAAAAAATCTGTTCGATTTCGGTTTTAAAAATACTAAAATTTATTATTCGGTTTCGCTTTAGGTTTTGGGTTTCAATTTTGGTCCAAAATAGAAAAGCGAATAAGACTTACGAATTAAGTAAATACCTCAAATTTATGCATATTTTAAGATTAAAAATATGTATATTTTGAAAACAACAATTATATATATGTTTTTAAGTCCAACTTTGATAATTTAACAACTAGTTCAACTTTGGACACAACTTTGAAATCCAAATGTGTATATAAAAATTATAATTTTTAACATAATTTAACCATGATCCCAACATTGGACCCAGCCTATTAAACAATAGAAATATTTCAACCGAACAAACTGAATAAACTGAATAAATAGAATTGGTTATTCGGTTCGGTTCGATTTCGATTTTGGCTAGTTTTGATTGGTTTTGAATTTTTAGAATTTTGGTTTATTTGGTTTTGACTATTTCGTTTCGGTTGAAACCGAATAAATCGAATGCTCATCCCTACTCCCTCCCTCCCAAAGGAAACCCCTCTCCCTCCCTCCCAAAGGAAATACTAGGGACCATGGTGAGACCACAAAGAGAATAGCTGACTACTGGTGAGGGGTCTGTGGCCTGATCAACACATGGCATCACAAGAACTCCCCTTCCCCCCCCAAGGGGACGCTGGCAGCGGGCTTGGCAAAACCACTAACGATTAGGAAACCTCCCGTATAGGGTTCTACGGCCTCGAAGGTGCCACCTGCAGTACGGTAACCTGTCACATGGGGGTTTATTGCCAATGTGACCACCACTAGCAGCACGGTGACCCCTGCATAGGGTATCTTGCCGCGACGATGCCGTTGTGACATGCTGACCCACAAGATGATTATTTGTTGCCTTCGCGATGTCGTTGTCGACATTACAGTAGGCCAACACATGCTAATGAACCAAGGGGAGATGACGGTGCCCCACTTTTGGATGCGTTGTTCATCGCGCGTTGCAAGTTTTGTCGTGTACCATCAATGGGAACATATCCTTTTTAGTGTTTCTTTCATTAGGGTTAACAATATAAATATTAAATATTAATTACAAACAACAATAATAATCTAGAGCAACATGATAAACACATCAGCAAAATCCTTAAATAGGGCATAATATTAAAACCCTAATCCATACTAAGATTTAGATCTATCAATCTCATCATGAAACCCTAATTTTAGGGTTCTCATACAAGGCGTATTGTGATCTTATGAAATCAATACACAAATCAATTAATAATCAATCTAGAAGCAAGAGAACTAGGCACTAAGGCTCTGATGTCATATATAGATCATAGGTATCATCCATTTGTCATGCCCCGATCTTCCGCAGGAATCGGTCATCCCCGCTGGGCATGCATCACTGCGCCAACGCTCCCGCAGGACGCTCATTTCCATCAGGACACGATATTGCACGAGCCTGGAGTTGCGCCACTGAAACGGCTGTTGATAACTAGTTCGTAGAGTCGTCATAGCGGAAACATAGAATAGACACAAGTATTGAATCCAAATCAAGCTTTTTATTGATATGAAGTAAATATTAAAAGTTGCACTAGGCCGAGATTACAAGTCGCTCATGCTCTCTCTCTTTCTCTCTTACAATGAATATGCCCTTAGGCTTAGAACTGATACAAACGATCTGGATGATGATGTTCCCAAATATTATGTCTCATATATGTGAGCTCCAGGTCCATGCACCACACTCCAAGATGCCAAGTGCGGTCCGACGACTCATTGCTAAGCGATCTCCGAATCTGTATGAGTTCCCCCTGTACCCTGTATGCAGACTGGTTGGGAGTCAATACATTGAATGCACTAGTAGGGAGGCCTCTCGTCCACGCCACAAAACAAGCACGTTCAATAGTTATGTGCACCGACTAATTTTGTTGTCTTTCTAGTCTTTTGCCTTAGGATCAGTTACATGGCAATATAATGAAAGTAATATCCATGTCTGCTCAAGAGTGTCATAATAATGAATAACTGAGTTCGTCTTACCATTTCTTACCATTCGGCCTTCCCTGTTATATGTAATAATATAACAATGATCTACTGAATAACAAAGAACATTTATGAAGTCCAAGTGTTATGTTGTGTCTCTGCCATAAGCCCGTTCTACTTGAACTATATTTGTTAACGTGCATCCATTCTAATTATGCGGAATGTCATGCAAACGTACTCCTTCCCGTTACTCCTCTTCTGAATACGAATAGCCGCTATGAAAACATGACTTATCTATATGAAGGTCACTGGCTCTGTTAGCCATATTGGACATGATCTGCGATGGATGGCCGTCTTTCCAGCTCGGTTGCAAGCCTTGCTGGGCCTCCCAAACCGTCTGACGAGTTGGCACCCATCCAGGTCGATAGCAAGTCTTGTTGGATGTCTCGCTCTCGCCCACTAGTCATCAGCTAGCATATTACCAGGACTACACTGGCATTGTCCTCCCGGGACGACACGATTCGGATGCCTCAGCAATCGTATCGAGGACTCATCTTTACCTGGTGCGTAACTAGTTATCCGTGACCATGCAACTACTCTCCCACTTCCAATCTCCTAGTCGAGAAACAACTCAGTTCAATCTTGCCGAGGACTACACTCAGATCTTTCTTCTTTACGCAGCTCCCTGATTAGAGACTGCCTCGATAATCTGCATATCAAGAGTACTTTTCTTTCTTTCCTTCTTCTGACTCAAAATGACTACTTGATAGCCTTCCTCATTAATGTATGCAACATAATTTTACTCTATCTCGTGTCATGTTCCGTGTGGTATAATGCCTCAGTATGAACTCAAACTACCTTTGTGGCATAATGTGTAAGAAGTTACTATATTTTAACTCAATAAGCCCGACTACGCAAATAGCAAGTAAGATCTCCATTTTCTATTCAATGATAAGGCGGGGTTATCCTCTTAGCTATGTGCCTTCATCTCTTTTATTAGCATGCAAAGGTTATCGCCTGAAAACTAGCATGTAACATTTATTTTCTTAGTGTGCAGCTAAGTAGAGACAGGTTCACCGGGGCCACCCACCTTAGTGATGAATCGCATCGGTCGAGCGAGACTCCGAGCGCACCTATGAAAGTCAAAGCCTGGCTCCATTTGAATATCCAAGTATGAATGCCTTGCATCAAACGAGCCATTTTGCTGAGCAAGGCGGGTCGGTTCGCTATACTTGTGCCATTTGAATCGGCCCTCCGGGTTGAGCGGAGCGGGTCATTACATTATACACCACTCAGAACAAGTCTCATCCTCGAGACTTTTTGAGCGAAACTCGTATTATCATATAACTTCTAAATCAAACTCTATACATCTTGTCTAACTTCCAAGGACTATTTTAATACTATATTTATTTATTTTCTCACCATGCGTTACGCACATGTTTAGCCAATTCTTATTGAACGACTCTATTGTTCAATACTATCGAACTATACTCAACTTAATCGTTGTACTCCCGACTCAAAATTGACTACACCTGGCGCAGGGCTGTATTACTCAAGCACGGGGTATTCTAAAACCTAATGTGCACTAGAAAACTTTGACTTTGGGTGGACTTGCCCAAATTATTACATTCTATCCATACGAACTTAACGCATCTGACCAATTACTTGACGTCGCCTATCGAAACCCATTGTTATGCCTAAACCCAAAAGCTCGGGAATCTCAGCTAATTTTCCAATCTCGTTTACATCAATATCTCTCTCTGAGTCACCGTCCAATCTCTCTAAATAAATCGTATTAAATCGCCTACATTTTTTGACTCAATCTTTATTGCGCCTTAGCGAAGAATTGAATTGCCTACTTTTGGGGTACGTTCTAATCCTTCGCGTATTTGGTCCAACCGAACTTAACTTCCTATTCGTTTTACTTGTTCCATTTCGTACGAGTGCTTAATCATTTTATCCGAATGATTCTTTCGTTCAACTATTGCATTCCCAAACTCAGTCTCTTACTGCGCCTTAACACAAAATTATCTCGATCGCACGGGGAACATTACAATCCTTCCTTTGTGAAAGTCTAGGTTGAGGCTAACTTATTTCAGTTGTCATACTCATCCATGCGAATTTGAACATTTTTATTTACAGTTGTGTTTGAGTTATGCATATCGCTAAGTCTGGATCGTACCCATATTCAAGGCGTCCACCAAATATGTATATTTCAACCAAGCTTAGTGACATCTAAATCGGACAAGCTACTCGTAAAAATCTATCGAATCGTCGATCGTTTTGCTACACGAATAACCAAACTCTGGTTCGATTTAGTTATTGTCTACTCCAATCTCACCCAAATTCGAGCTTAGCATTACTAGCAACACACCTCTTCCAAGCAATAATCTATTTTATTGTGCCAACTTATCTCGAATATATCCAATTCCAAATTATAAGAGTTTCGTCTGATAATTCTCTAATACCGTCTTACTCCTCACCATCATATAACATATCCAACCAAATCAATTATCACTCGAGTCCTATCTCCCATTGTGTTTATTTTAGCGCCAACGTCGCTAGTATACACTCCCAGTTTCAAGTCCTAACTTTAAGTCTCGTTGTCCCAGTTCTATCATTTTCTCGAACGATACTCTGAAGTCCGCCACTCTAGCTAGTTCAACTCGAGGCATAGGGTCGTCTTCTTAGCCACTAGGCCAGCTCACAAGGTCATAGTTACAGTTCGAGTTTGTGACTCATCGTACAATCTTATTGCACATCGCTCGCCCTAAATACCCTAAGGTCAAACCATTATTCTTTTACACGAGTATTGTCATGCCCCAGTCCCAAAATACATAGGACTAGGACACGTAAGCATGCCAGCCGCATGGATATGGCAACTCTAATATATGGAAACTATAACCCATACGTACGCTGTAATATGAATATCAAATCCACAAGTGGTATAAAATGTATCACAAGTCACAGGATACAATCTAAATCTCATCCACAGAAAATCAAATATGAATAACTAACCAGCATCTATATAAACTAGATCTCAACATAAGTATCTAAGGATGATAGTTGGATGGAAACAAATTCACTACCAACTCGAATATAAGAGCAAATACAATATAAGTACAACACAACAACACCATATAAGAATACCAGCTAACAATCACGGGCTCGAAGAGAGGACATCCACGAAATATATATAACCATCCAAATCTGCGCTCCTGCAAATACTCAAGAACAGATACACCTGGCAGAGGACCAGGTCCTCAGAGGGACGTAACAAGATACAGAAAAGCGAGCCAATTTGAATACAGTAAACATGCATATTATTTAAAAATAAATAAGTACGCTGTACAAGACCATCTATATGAATGCAAATAAGGATAACTTTTTGACGTATGGGCAAGGGTAGGCTACTCGATCTAAGCCTCACAACTCATACACCAGTCAATAGACATCAGAAATCGATATACCTCTGGGGTAGTGACCAGCGCGACTCTACAGAAATTGACATACCTCTGGGGTAGCGACCAGCGCGACACACGTCCGTAGTGCGAACTATATACTACGGTTTACCAGAGTGGTTAAAAGCCCATACGTCTAATGATTGTCCTCTCATAATACTAAGTGCCATGTGTGTGTCAACATATCTAATACATAGTAATGACTGAAAGAAAACTACACATGCAATGAATATAACTGAACGAGACTACACAGACAATGAATAAACAGAAATATAAATAGAATACAAAGTATTATAAATAATTTGGCAAGGTATATTGCCTGGTCTGAAAAGGATGAAGTCCCAACTCAAGGCGTCGTCCGATCTACCCGTCACATAAATTAAACAAGTTAGGTTACAAAAGTGGGTAAATAGGTTCCTCCATTTAATCTATTTTAATTCTGAATAAAATAACCTAAAATAGTATTTTTAATCTTAATATAATCTGATTTTTATGTTAATTCCTAAATTTTGTCCAAAGAAACTGAATTTTATCAACTCGAGACTAATGGCATACAAATCAAGACGATCGGTTGACCGAAAAGTCAACCGACACAAATTCAACTTTCATGCATGATTTCCTGTATATTTTAGCGTCAAAAACATGCTGGAATTTATGGCTCGTCCAAATTCAAATTTATTTGGGAATTATGGCACATACAAATTTTGTATTGTGCACCGATGGTTAAATTCTAACCTAGAAGTTCTACAAGATTAACAGTATATAAATACTTCAAATTAAATTCTGGAAAAAACATTGTCAATTATCTAGATATTAGCTTTCTGAAACTTCAAACGGTTCATGATTCTGATTCCTGGTTCTCCCGAAATCGCGAAAACATCAAAACATGTCTATTTTCGGACATGCTGTACTCTACGAATTTTCCAGAATTTAATATTCATAATTTCGTAAAAAAAATTTATATAATCAGAAAACTAACCTCAATATCGTTCTAACACAAAAAATTAGGCCTCGTTTGGAGTCCAGACCTATGCGCAATGACTTCTGGAAGATGAAGTAACCCTAGATGGCAATTCTCCAAAAATTGGCTTAAGAAAAACCCTAGAAAATAACTTAAACTATTATATATAGAGAGGAGAGAGAGAGTGCAGCCGCGGCTCGGAGTTGACACGTGTCAGCCATCCGTGCAGCCCCGCCCAAATCGGACGATCAGGGTTTGACCCGGCTCGGCTAAGCTGAGTCCGAGTCGAACTCTGACTCGGCTCGGCTCGAGGTCGGCTCGGCTCGAGGTCGGCTCGGCTCGGCTCGCACCCACCCCGCGGTCAATGACAGGCGGGCCCGGCATTGTTCGCTGCCGGAGGCTGACAGGTGGGCCCACTGTTTGCTGAATGGGCATAATTAATTACTTTTTGGGTTTTCTTTTTCAGAAATTAGTTTTTAATTCAGTTTTTAATAATTAACTCAAAATAAATGCTAAAAATAATCAAAAAAATCCCAAAAAATTCTAGAAAATATATTTTATTATTTAGAACCAAAAATAAAAGTTTGGGATATTTTTAATTAAGTTTGAATATAAAATAAATTCTTTAAAGTCCTAGAAAATTAGTATTACTAGTTTTTAATTAACTAAAAATTATGGAAAAATCCCAATAATCTAAAATAGCCTAAAAATAATTCTAAATAAATATTTATATAAGTAAATATATTAAAAATTTATTTTCTAATTAACTAAGAGAATACTCTAAATAAATTCAATATCTATAATAAATGTAATAATATAAAATATACACAAAATACCTATTTTTGGTGAGGGAGTTTACAATCTACCCAACTGAAAATAATTTCGTCCTCGAAATTAAAATAAGGCATAATTTGTTAAATCCTTCACATTCTTACATAAGGTACATCAATCGCAATCTCTTCCAAAAATTTAAATAACAAAATCTATTCAAATCTATCGCGATCACTTCAAAATTAAGATAATCATTGTTCACATCAAAATTCAATCTATTGTAATCTCTTCTCACTTTTCCAAATCATCAATATCCAAATTTAAATTGGATCCATATAATATCTTCAAGATTTAAATAACCCATATCAAATTTTACCTCACGATCTCCAACTATCATAATCTCCTCTAGAAGTAATTCGAGTCCAATATTATTCCTATTTTCACTTATAAATTTTTGTATTCTTCAACTTTTTAAATTCCATTCACATCCTCAATATTTCAAATAGGTAGTCCAACCATCAAATTTTAATTCTTAATTTAAATCATCAAATTGAAAAATAATTTAAATGCAGTCCACCAATGTTCAAGTCTGAAATTATATATTTATCCTTCAAATTCAAATTGATGATTTTACCTTCAATACTCAAAAATTTAAATTATGTACTTAAGGTATAAATATTGGGTCCTCAATATCAAGATTTTTAAAATTCATTAATCCTCATCATCTTAGTCATTCTTCTAAAATTCTCAAAATTAAAATGGCTTGAATCTTTCCCAATCTAATCTTACTCGATCACAATCAAAAAGAAATTCCTCTTGAGTTGCCAATGCACTGCTACCCAACTTAGAATTTACCCATCTATCACAGAAGGCTATATACTTTAAGAAAAATATTCCTTAATTTATTTACTCATGTCATTCAATCCTCAAAACTTCAATGCCGACTATATTATATATGATGTGTCCTTAATTACGAAAGAATAATCCTCAAGTATGTGATCGGCCTGTGGGGTATATCTAGTACTCTCTGTGTATCAAACTTATACCAAGCACGAGGTTTCGTCTTTCCGAAATAAGGGAAGACGGAGATCAATAATAAAGAGTTCAAGGGCGAGGTAATAGAATAGAAGTATCGGGATCAAGGCATTTAAAGAATTCAAATAGGAATTATCAAAGCAGTTGTGGATTGAAGTCCTATTTTGGTAATTCCTATTCACATGCTCATATTAGTACAGTTATGTAGCCGATACGATACGCTCAGATATGTCTAGAGGGCAAGTACATTCGTCTACTAATCACTATATATCTCAATCCATGTAAAGTAGTATTACGAAGGGCGAATCAAGCGCACTAAGGTTAGCTAGATCTTAATACACTGATTCTGAAATGTATTAGTGTACGCGTCCAATAATACATATATCGTGAACAAGCTTGATAAAAGAATGAGCTTGCAAAACTAGGCTGTAACAGCAGCATAAGTCGAGGTAGCACAAAAATATAAATACGCTAGATGATGATGAAAGGAGGTACAAGTCAATTCAAGTTTCACAAAAACAAAAACAAAAACAAAATAAGCACTAATAATAAAGACTCTACAATCTCTACAGTTATCATACAACCTCCTTGTCTATGTCGCTAGTCGACCAAATGTGGGCAAGGACCTCTAACTTCTATTGTATGAATAAACACTGTCGTCTTATGCTAGTATACAATTAATGTCATTCAATTACACTACCTCGATGGGTCAAGTGGACTATGTGATACTAGGTTGTAAGGCATACTACCCAACTTAAAAGAATTAAACTAATACTATAATTGTCTTTAGGATACCGTAGAAACTCCTGTTAAGGTCTACGAGATGGGGTCTTGGTACTTATTAGGGTATCCTCTTATATTACATAGGTCATGGTCGTCTTTGTCTTAGTCATAGTGCTTATAGAACAAGTGTCAATAGTAAGGATAGAAGAGTTACTAGCCTCAAGGGAAAAGAGGATATAACTTATATCGAGGTGGGGTACAAGTTACGCGACTTAAAACTAAGGGGTAATCATTAGGTCATAATCTACAATAATAACTTAAACTGTCAAGTTCTAATTACCAACCACATAATTCAAAAGTTTAAGAGTAACAACCAAAATCCTAGCAAGCTATATATATCCTAAAATAGAATAAAATCACTTGGTCTATAATCAGAATTGTCAGATGGCACGAGTTGAAAGAGGAAGAAAAGAAGAACGTAATTTTTAGTCGTCGCATAATTAGCGAACGTTAAGGCCGCAGAAGAACAACATATAAAATTAAAATAGAGGGCTCTAGATAGCATCATAGTTTTCTAAGGGGGAGTGGTATGCTAGTTGCTATATTCGAGGTATGATCAAGGAAAAAGTGTTAATTATATTCCTCTAGGCTTCCTAAGGTGCTGTCTACTAATAATAAGACAATGATCTAAGTTTTATAGTTCTCCAATACTATCAAATTATGAAGGTTAGGTTCAGTCCTAATGTTCAATATTGGTTCTCCATTGGTTCCTCAATACTAGGGTCAAACATTATGGTAAAACTTCTAACTATCTCTAGTAGTGTCTATACTACTCTCAAGTCTTCTTAATACATCAAGGGGTAATGGTATACCAATCTAAAGATAAGGAATTTTAGGGTTCACTAGATATTCTAAACTTAGTGGTGTGTCTATATTCTCGTTGTATTCTTAATATGTGTACTACTCTAATTATCATCCTAATAACAGGGGTTCCTATATTCTAGCAGAAGGCTATATATTCTCAAGGAACTTATTAGGGAAGTACAGGAATCAAGCATGATACAATTGTTCGAATAGAACAGAGAGGAGGAAGATGAATCATAGTCAATTATGGATGAGATCCTATACTCTAGTCCTAGGTGCAGGCTTGTTCGGTACAGTAACGTAACCAAGACAATATGCTCTCGACCTGCATGGGCCACCACAAAAATATGTCACGCCCCAGTCCCAAAATACATAGGACTAGGACACGTAAGCATGTCAGCCACATGGATATGGCAACTCCAATATATGGAAACCATAACCCATACGTACGCTGTAATATGAATATCAAATCCACAAGTGGTATAAAATGTATCACAAGTCACAGGGTACAATCTAAATCTCATCCACAGAAAATCAAATATAAATAACTAACCAGCATCTATATAACTAGATCTCAACATAAGTATCTAAGGATGATAGTTGGATGGAAACAAATTTACTACCAACTCGAATATAAGAGCAAATACAATATAAGTACAATACAACAACACCATATAAGAATACCAGCTAACAATCACGGGCTCGAAGAGAGGACATCCACGAAATATATATAACCATCTAAATCTGCACTCCTGCAAATACTCAAGAACAGATACACCTGGCAGAGGACCAGGTCCTCAGAGGGACGTAACAAGATACAGAAAAGCGAGCTAATTTGAATACAGTAAACATGCATATTATTTGAAAATAAATAAGTACGCTGTACAAGACCATCTATATGAATGCAAATAAGGACAACTTTTTGACGTATGGGCAAGGGTAGGCTACTCGATCTAAGCCTCACAACTCACACACCCGTCAATGAACATCAGAAATCGATATACCTCTGGGGTAGCGACCAGCGCGACTCTACAGAAATCGATATACCTCTGGGGTAGCGACCATCGCGACACACGCCCGTAGTGCGAACTATATACTATGGTTTACCAGAGTGGTTAAAAGCCCATACGTCTAATGATTGTCCTCTCATGATACTAAGTGCCATGTGTGTGTCAACATATCTAATACATAGTAATGACTGAAAGAAAACTACACATGCAATGAATATAACTGAACGAGACTACACAGACAATGAATAAACAGAAATATAAATAGCATGCAAAGTACTATAAACAATTTGGCAAGGTATCTTGTCTGATCTGAAAATGATGAAGTCCCAACTCAAGGCGTCGTCCGATCTACCCGTCACATAAATTAAACAAGTCAGGTTACAAAAGTGGGTAAATAGGTTCCTCCATTTAATCTATTTTAATTCTGAATAAAATAACCTAAAATAGTATTTTAATCTTACTATAATCTGATTTTTATGTTAATTCCTAAATTTTGTCCAAAGAAACTGAATTTTATCAACTCGAGACTCATGGCACGCAAATCGAGGCGATCTGTTGACCGAAAAGTCAACCGACACAAACTCAACTTTCATGCATAATTTCCTATAGATTTCAGCGTTAAAAATATGCTAAAATTTACGGCTCGTCCGAATTCAAATTCGTTTGGGAATTATGGCACATACAAATTTTGTATTATGCACCGATGGTTAAATTCTAACCTAAAAGTTCTACAGGATTAACAGTATATAAATACTTTGAATTAAATTCTGGGAAAACATATGTCAATTATCTAGACATTAGCTTTCCGAAACTTCAAACGGTTCATGATTATGATTCCTGGTTCTCCCGGAATCGCAAAAACATCGAAACACGTCTATTTTCGGACATATTGTGCTCTACGAATTTTCCAGAATTTAATACTCATAATTTCGTAAAAAAATTTATATAATCAAAAATCTAACCTCAATATCGTTCTAACAAAAAAAACTAGGTCTCGTTTGGAGTTCAGAGCTATGCGCAATGGCTTCTGGAAGAGGAAGGAACCTTAGATGACAATTCTCCAAAAATCGACTCAAGAAAAATCCTAGAAAATAACTTAAACTATTATGTATAGAGAGGAGAGAGAGAGTGAAGCCGTGGCTCAAAGTTGACACGTGTCAGCCATCCATGCAGCCCTGCCCAAATCGGACGATCAGGGTTTGACTCGGCTCGGCTAAGCTGAGTCCGAGTCGAACTCTGACTCGGCTCGGCTCGGCTCGGCTCGCACCCACCCGCGGTCACTGACAGGCGGGCCCGGCACTGTTCGCTGCGGGAGGCTGACAGGTGGGTCCACTGTTTGCTGACTGGGCATAATTAATTACTTTTTGGATTTTTTTTTCAGAAATTAGTTTTTAATTCAGTTTTTCATAATTAACTCAAAATAAATGCTAAAAATAATCAGAAAATTTCCAAAAAATTCTAGAAAATATATTTACTATTTAGAACCTAAAATAAAAGTTTGGGATATTTTTAATTAAGTTTGAATATAAAATAAATTCTTCAAAGTCCTAGAAAATTAGTGTTCCTAGTTTTTAATTAACTAAAAATTATGGAAAAATCCCAATAATCTAAAATAGCCTAAAAATAATTCTAAATAAATATTTATATAAGTAAATATACTAAAAATTTATTTTCTAATTAACTAAGAGAATACTCTAAATAAATTCAACATCTATAATAAATATAATAATATAAAATATACACAAAATACCTATTTTGGGTGAGGGAGTTTACAAGTATTCTACCCAAGCTTATTTCACTCAGATTTTTAAACATCGAGCACAGATCATCCTATCATTCCAACACGTTCGTTCAACCGAACCCATGATACGCCCACGTTGCATGTCTAACCTATAATTTGCACACACTTTCTCTTCCATCACGTTTGATAGAATCCACATATCGATCATTTTCTAAGCCTGACCACTAAGTCACGATTTAATTTATATCTCTTCGATCTCATTCAAAATTGCTAAGTCATACAATATAATTCATATTTTCGTTCACTAAACCATCAAGCGTCTTGCTTCATGTTCTAGACTAACTCATCCCCAAAATACCTTGATCCACTTATATTCTAAAAATTGTCCCATCGTATCGAATCACAAGTCAAAATGATCCTTCAATTTTCACGTTCTGGTCTCCCGCAAATTCAATCATCCCCGTCGGACGTGAGATCACCATGCCAACGCTCCCGCGGAATGATTGTCCAAATTTGGACGTGACACATGTGCGAGTAAGGAGTTGTACTCGCACAAGACAAGAAGGTCAAACGTTATGGTTATCATCGAACGATCAGACACCTTATCATCACTCTTTATTTTATCCCAAGTTGTACATTGATCCATTAAGTCATGTTCTTTTTAACAACCGTTCTTGCCGAAGATGAGAGTTTTCGATCAAAATATCCGACTATCAAAGTTCGCCTAGCCAAACCGTCTGACTTTAATGTCATCATTTTGATTATTTTATAGTCTACTTCTAGCATTCCTCAAACAACTAAGTTTAAATCCCAAACCCAAGTCTATCCCATTTTGATACGTTCCATTCATCGAGTTCGTTTGGAATAATCACCGAACATGTTCCCTTAAGTTCGATTATCCCCGCCGTACGTAAAGTCTATTCCTACAATAGACTTGGTATTTTCATATAGACATCCAGTTTCCCATATGTCTTGCCGATTCTAACATAAGTCTATTCCTACAATATCTTTCACAGGTTGGCACAAAGGCCCTCGCATCAAAACCCCCTTTAAGCAATCGTATCATTCACATGCACATTTCAAAAATATTTAGACTTTGTCACGACCCGCACCTAAAAATCGGGCATGAGTCGTGGGTACGTCCAGCCTAACCTGCAGAATCGGCGATAGAATGCTGTAAGGTCCGTTCTAGGTCAACCAACTATCTATATATCTCACAGAAAAATCTGCCATGACCTCTCCAAAAGGAGGGCAACCACGCAATATATATATGAATAATAATCTCCCAAAAGGAGGGCAACCACGCAATATATATATGAACTCTCAATCACAAAATCTAGGAGAAGAAATAAAGCACGATATGATATCAAAAAGGAAACCAAACCAAAGAGAGCAAGACAATATCCAAAAAATATACAGTCAAAGGCCATAATAGCTACAACATCTCACAGCATCAAAAGAATAAGTACAATCATCCAAATAAACAGCTGGGAACAACCCAGGAAACCCACCTAGCTAACTAGGGCGCTATAGGCGTCTCCTCGGCGCACTCCTCCTCGATCTCGGGGTCACAACCCTCGTCAACACCCGGCCCGTAGAACGTCGGGCAATAGTCCTCAGGATCCTCTGAAAAAAATATGCCCAGTCAGGACTGGAGCGAAGTATATAACTCTGAAAGCAACTCCAAATACATGGTAAGGTGTATATGACGAGCAATAAAAAAATATACAAGATGCACATGAAATAAATATATATGCTGGAGCACAATAAGTAGCTGCAGTGTAAACTGGAGAACAATACAAGTAGTAGAAAAGTAACTGCAGGTGAGAAACATGAATACTAGCTAAGTGCCTTGAGCACGAGTTCGTTATGTGATCGGCTTAGGTTGCACATGAAAAATACTACGATAACTCCGTTATGCGTGAGTTGCATAACCGACATACACATGAATATTGTTTGGCTTTGATCACATAACCAACTCCTACTCCCCTCCCCCACTAATACCATTGGATCCAACCACAACACGCTACGTACATGATAATAGCTCGCGCACACGAAGGCGAGAGCACAAGAAGCACATGATAGCACATGAGAATCAATACCCGAAGCACATGATGAAATACACGTGATAGAGTACTCGCTGAACACGGTAAGGGGGATAGCATCTCATGACGGAATCCACTAGTACCAGCTCATGTAATAATGTGTCAGAATCAAGTATTACAGTTCTAGAACAGGTGATATAAACGCTATCATGAAATGGAAACTATCAGAGGTAGGTACTCGCCTGATGTCCTGAGCAACTGATGAGGATCGAGATCCGGACCGGTGTCGCAAGGACCTATTACGAAAAGCAAAATTAAACAGGGTTCTAAGGATTAAACTGATATAAAATAATTAAAAATATGCTTCTAGGGCTATTCTAGGTCGAACGGGTCAAACCGGTGAAAATCGGGTCAAAAAGTCAACCCAGGGTCCAAAAAGTCAACTCTAGGTCAAAACTAGGTCAAACGTTGACTTTTACGGTCAACGAGGACAATTATGGTCAAAGCTAGGTCAAACTAGGCTGCTCCTAAAATTCTAGGTTAAACCGAGCTCATTAAGCTACTAAACTCACAAACTCGCCTAATCGAGATACCGGGATACCCTCGGTACCCGATACCTCGTCCTAGGCCACGCACCCCGCCTAAATCCGCTAAAACCTATGCTAACACGCGTAAATATATACACATAAATATATAAAAATCACTCCAATATATTTCTTAGGCTAATGCTCAAATACCCCGCTCGAAACTCAATACCTTGGATATCTCAAGGTATTGAGATACCTCGGTATCTCAAGGTATTGAGATACCTCGGTATCTCAAGGTATTGAGATACCGCTCTCAAACCCCTCTAACTTGGTATTAGGCCAATAAATATATACCTAGTTATTAATCTAGGCTAGAAAATATATATATCTATCATATATTTACATATCTAAGTATTTATATACCTATATATATAGATATCCACACACATATACATATACCCATTTCCTTACCTATACATATATATATATATATATATATATATATAACTATATGTATATATATATCTATACAATTAGATAGATAACTACCTATCTATACATAGATATTTCTATCTATCCAACTACCTATCTATTATACTATCTATTTAGCTATCTATCTATTATACTAACTAATAGCTATATATTTAATCTATCTATCTAATCTATTTATTTAACTATCTATATATATCCAAACCTCGCCACGCTCCTCGCTGCATGCTTGCTTTAACTGCTGCTGCTGCCCTTGGCTTGAAATGCTGCTGCTGCTCGCTGTTATTGGTGCTGTGCTGCTGCTGCAGCATGTACTGCTACTGCTGCTGTGCCTTTTTGCTGCTGCTGCTGCAGCTGGTAGCTTGGCAGCAAGCTGCTGCTACTTGCTGCTGCTGGCTGTGCATTCTGTTGCCCCCGCTGCACGCTGGCTGCTGCCCCCCCCCCCCCCTCGCTCCTTCTCACAAACACACACACACACACACTCCTATACACATATATATATATCACTATATATATAAACATACATATATCTCTCTCTCTATATATATAAAACTAGATAGATATATACACACACTTATATATAAACTCTAACACACACACTAACACACTCACAAACACTAATACACACACACACACACACTTAAACACATATCAACACACACACACACATATAATTATATACATAGCTATATATATATATATATATATATATATATATATATATATATATATATATATATATATACATACATACACATTCAAATATATATATATACATATACACACACAAGCACACTTATACATATACATATATATATACACATAGACATATACATACACAAGCACATAGATATAAATACACACATATATATAAATATATATATACATAAACACACATACATATAAATATATATACATATATATATATATATATATATATATATATATATATATATATATATAGACACATATACCCAACCACCACACAATGCACACAACACACAAACAACACGCCCCTCTCACGCCCAACGACCCGACACTCACAAATACCCTAAAATATATAAAATATAGCTCGAGAACTCTAGCACAAACTCTCCGATGCTAACCCAACGATTGCACAAGCCCAAAACGAGGAAACCAAGTCAAAATGGTCGTTCGGTCATTTCGACGAACACGTGGTGCGCGGTTCAGAAAACCGCCTGAAACGCACACCAAACGAACTCAGAATCGGCCCAAAATTTATCCACGGGTTCTAAACGATGTCTAGATCCTAGAAAAAGTGCTATCCCGTCGATTCTAGGCCAGTGGCGGAAACGCACACGCGCTTAGAGTCGGCGACGACGAAAAACCCCAATTTTGTCCGAAACGCCCGTTTCTCCGCGACACGGCTTCCCGTGTCCGAACGGAGACACACACTCACCCTCAAGACACCCGACAATGTCTACCTAGGTCCGTCTAACCTAGGGTATCATCCAAAATTGGGCCAAATTCGG
Source organism: Iris macrosiphon (assembly GCA_036927795.1). Taxonomy (NCBI): domain Eukaryota; kingdom Viridiplantae; phylum Streptophyta; class Magnoliopsida; order Asparagales; family Iridaceae; genus Iris; species Iris macrosiphon. Next base: position 144,689,742 of record JAYESA010000008.1, read on the forward strand.
ATTCCACCCGAAATTGACACAAAATCTAATGTCAAAGTCTCTAAACTCAACCAAACTAGTTCCAACTTCCTCCCACGGGTAGGCCTAGGATCTAGGGGGTTCTACAACACTAATTACACTACATAAAAGTAATTAGCAAGGGGAAAGTTAGGGTTTACCTCTTGGGAGTTGGAATCCCAAGGTCAAAATCTCCGATCTACTTGGAATTACCTCCCTCAAGCTCCAAGCCACCAAATCTAGCCTCCACACTGAATCTAGGCTCCTCACACCTAGGTTAGGGAAAATGCAAGGTTAGGGTTAGCATAAAGAAGAAGGAATGGAAGAAAGAAGGAAAAAAAATGGAGAAGAACTCACTTTGGAAGAGGAAGGAAGAAGAAAGAAGAAGTGGAGAAGAAGAAGAAGTAAAGAAGAAGAAGAAGAAGAAGAAGAAGAATATGAAGAAGAACAAAAGGGGAGGGGGCTGCTGCTGTGTTCTCACGGAATGGGGGGTAGGTAGGGGCCGGCCAAGTGAATTAAAGGGGGTTTACATGTCCAAAGGTCCAAAATGCCCTCTACACACTTGGTTTTGGATTTCGGGTTCCAAAAGCACTCAAACTAACTCCAAATCTCTCCCACTAACCCACTAAAAATATAATAAATATTTTTAAGCCCCAAAATAATCCTTACAAGGGTGTAGGCTAGGTCAGACATGGGTCCACTAAGGTCTGACATGGGTCCAGGCTAGCCAAAACCCTAAAACAATTATTAAAAAATAATATAATCACTAAATAAATATAAATATAATTAATTAAATACAATTCACAATTTACCAAAAAAAAAACCCTATTTCTAGAATCGGGTAGTGACAAGCCTACCCTCCTTAAAATAATTTCGTCATCAAAATTAAAAAGACGAAACTAGGACAGGAATGCAAGAAAAGAACCATACCTCAGGGCTCGAAGAGATAGGGGTATCGCTCGCGCATTTCATCCTCCCTCTCCCAGGTTGACTCACCTGGAGAGTGATGCCTCCACGTAACGTGAACCAAGGAAATAGTCTGGTTCCTTAACACCTTCTCCCGCCGATCCAGAATCTCCACCGGCTGCTCTGGATAGCTAAGAGTAGGGCCCACCACGATCTCCGAGTGATCCAATACGTGACTGGGATCCGTCACGTACCGTCTCAACTGCGACACGAGGAACACATCATGAACTCCCTCCAGTGTAGGCGACAACTCAAGCCTATACGCCACGGCGCCGACCCTCTCAAGAATACGGAAGGGTCCAACGAAACGTGGGCTAAGCTTCCCACCTCCACCGAAGCGAATAGTGCCCCGCGTTGGAGAAATCCTCAGGAACACCAGATCTCCAACCTAGCACAAACAAGGTCTCTGCACTTAGTCTAAAACAAGTAATCACAAGCAAACACAAGAACAAAATCTAGATTCTAAGCTATACCTCGAACTCCAAAGGTCTCCGGTGGCTATCGGCCCAATGCCGCTGCCTGTCCTGCGCCACCCGAAGTCTATCTCTAATGAGCTTGACCTTCTCCGCTGCATCAACCACCATCTCTGGGCCAAGCAAAGCTCTCTCGCCTACACCATCCCATGACAACGGAGTGTGACCCCTCCGTCCATACAACGCCTCGAAAGGTGACATCTCGATACTGGCTTGGTAGCTGTTATTGTAAGCAAACTCTACCAAGTGCAAGTGATCCTCCCAGGAGCCTCTGAAATCTAAAACATAAGTGCGAAGCATGTCCTCAAGTGTCTAAATGGTCCTCTCTGACTGACCATCTGTCTGTGGGTGATATGCAGTACTAAACTTGAGCTGGGTGCCCAAGCTAGCCTGCAAACTTCTCCAGAAATGCGAAGTAAAGTGACTGTCCCGATATGATACTATGCTCACAGGAACTCCATGCAGTCTGACTATCGGGCGCACATACATCTCTGCTAGTCTCTCTGTAGACGTATCCACTTTGAATAGTAGAAAGTGGGCCGATTTGGTCAACCTGTCCACGATGACCCAAATCGCATCCTTCTCGCCTGGAGAACGGGGAAGTCCAGAAACAAAATCCATGGTCACATGCTCCCATTTCCACTCCGGAATGGGTAATGGCTGGAGCAATCCTCCTGGCCTCTGCCTCTCCGCCTTCACCTGCTGGCACACTAAACATTGGAATACGAAGCGTGCTACCTCCCGCTTCATCCCGTACCACCATACATGCTGTCTCAGATCTCTATACATCTTGTTGGCACCTGGATGCATAGAGTACTGGGATCGATGCGACTCCTGAAGAACCTCCTCGCGCAACGACCCACTCGGCACACACAACCTGGTACCGTGCCGCAATGAACCATCATCAGCAATGGTGAAATCATCTGACAATCCAATCTGAACCTGCACCCTGATGCTCCTCAGGGACTCGTCCTCAAACTGTGTAGCCCTGATCTGGTCTACCAACTCTGACTAAATCTGCAGTCCCCACATCTGCATCTCAACTCCAGGCACTATCACCTCAATGCCCAAGCTCTCTAGATCTGCTAGAAGATAACGATCTGTAGTCAGGCACATAGCTACCGGATACCTGCTCAACGTATCCGCAACTACTTTCGTCTTTCCTGGATGGTACTACAATAATATGTCGAAGTCTTTCATCAACTCCAACCATCTCCTCTGCCTCATGTTCAGCTCTTTTTGGGTAAACACATACTTCAAGCTCTTGTGGCCTGTGAAGATCTCCACACGCTCTCCGTATAAATAGTGTTTCCACAACTTCAGAGCAAAGATGACCGCTGCCAACTCCAAATCGTGGGTAGGGTAGTTCTTCTCATGAGGACGTAATTGCCTGGAAGCATAGGCAATCACCCTCCCATTCTGCTGCAACACACAACTCAGTCCCTTCCCCGATGCATCACTATAGATAGTGAATCCTCCAGAACCTGATGGCAATGTCAACACTGGAGCTGTCGTCAACCTCCTCTTCAGCTCATCAAAGGTGATCTGGCACTCCTCTGACCAAACAAACTCCACGTCCTTCCGAGTCAGCCTGGACAACGGCTCTGTAATCCGGGAAAAATCCTGAACAAATCTTCTGTAGTAACCTGCCAGTCCCAGAAAACTCCTGACCTCTGCTACTGAACTCGGAGCACTCCATGCCTCAACTGCCATGATTTTTCTCGGATCCACCGAGATACCCTCTCCAGTCACTACATGACCAAGGAATTCAATATTGTCAAGGAAGAACTCATACTTCGAAAGCTTTCCATAAAGCTTCTCCTTCCTGAGAGTCTCTAACACTATCCTCAGATACTCATCGTGCTCCTCTGGGGTCTTCGAATACACCAAGATGTCATCTATAAACACCACCACAAACCTGTCCAGATATTGATGGAACACATTGTTCATCAGATTCATAAACACTGCCGGGGCATTAGTCAACCCAAACGGCATCACCAAGAACTCATACTGTCCATATCTGGTCCGAAAAGCTGTCTTCGGAATATCTTCCTTCCTGACCTTCACCTGGTGGTAGCCTGTCCTCAGATCAATCCTGGAAAACACCCTCGCTCCGCTCAACTGGTCAAAAAGATCATCAATATGCGGCAGCGGATACTTGTTCTTGATTGTGAGGTTGTTCAGAGCCCTGTAGTCGATACATATCCGTATCGACCCATCCTTCTTCGGCACAAAAAGTATCGGAGCACCCCACAGAGAAGAACTAGATCTGATAAATCCCTTGTCCTGAAGCTTATCCACTTGCTTCTTCAACTCTATCAGCTCACTGTTGCTGACTCTATAGACGTGCTGGGATATCGGCTCCGCGCCTGGCACCAAGTCTATAGAGAACTCCATATCTCTGTCCGGAGGTAACCCTGGCAACTCTTCCGGAAAGACATCCATATACTCCTCTATCAGTGGATGTAGCAACCTCGGCTCTACCACCAGGGCTCCGCAGAAGACTCCCTCGGTCTGCTCCGCTGCTCCTCTGGCAAACTGAAACTCTGGCTCACCCGGCGGACTAAATAAAATTCTGCCTCCACGATAATCTATACTAGCACAATGCGTACTCAACCAATCCATCCCGAGTACAATATCGTAGCTCGGAAGTGGCATTACGAGTAGGCACACACTCAACTCCCGGCCTCCCAAGGTAACTCTCCGGCCTCTGCAGACATCACTGACTAGGATGATACCACCCCCGGTCGTGATCTTGCAGAGTCTAGCTAAAGGTTCAGCAACAAGATGGTGTCTAATAGCAAAAGATACAGACACAAAGCTATGGGAAGCACCGGAATCAAATAAAGCAAGAGCTGGAATGTAATCAAGAAGAACAGAACCTGAGATAATATCACCAACAGGCTCGGCCTCATCTACGGTCAGGGCAAAAGCTCGCCCCTGCTGTCCTCCTCGGAGCTGCTGCCGGTGCTGGGCGAACCTCTGCTGCTGAGTCTGCAAAGGCTGTCCTTTCTGCTGCATTGCAGGTGCTCTAGCTGGTGCCCTCTGAGCGGCTCCTCCGCCCTGAGCTGTACGGGCAAGCGCTGAAGGACAATCCTTCTGCTGGTGATCTGCGGCGCCACACAATAAACATCTGCCCAGCCTCTTTCTGCATATGTCCCATCCGTGCCCTGGCTTCCTACAGAAAGGGCAAATGATGGGCTGCCTCTGGCCCTGCTGTTGTCCCTGCCTCTGTTGTTGGGCGCCTACCAGAAGGGCGCATGACCCTGACCCTGGTGCTGCAGGGTCTGCTGGAATGGCCTCTTGGCTGGGCCTGCACTACTGTCTGCTCCTGAAGCATCTCTGCTCCTCTTGGTCTTCAGCTCTAGGTCATCCTCAGCTCTCTGTGCGTCGCAGACAATCTGCTCGAAGGTCGTCTCACGGTCGCTCCTAGTCAAGGACTTGACCGCCATGACCAAACCCTTGCGAAACTTCTGCGCCTTCGCTGCCTCAGACAACCCCTCAACAAATCTGCCCAGACGGCAGAACTCCGCTGCATACTCGTCCACTGACATACTCCCCTGGATGAGCGCATCGAACTGACTCTCTAAAGCACTGAGAGCCACATCCGGGAAGAACTTCTCCTTGAAAAGCTTCTTGAAAGCCTCCCAAGTCAGTCCCGGAACTGCTATCTGCGTATCCGTGTGGTACCAAGTAAGGGCAAGGTCGAACACCTGGCTGCCCGCTGCCTCGATCTGCATGCTGGCTGGGATCATCGCCAGCCTGAAGATGCCCTCTATATGCTCGATCCAGTCGTCGGCGTATAGGATCCCCTCTGTACCCCGAAACTCCTTGGGCCGCATCCTCTGGAAGTCGATAATAGTACCCGGCCTAGGATACTGAGCCTGCTCTGGCTGTGGCTGGATCTGAGCCACTCTGTCGACCGCTGTCACCTGATGAGCATTCTCAATGCCCATCCTCATAACATCTGCCTGGCGGTGCTGCGCATCCATCATCTCTTGGAAGAATGCGACAACTGCGTGGCATCCACTGGTGCAGGCGATGGTAGAGGAGGTATCACCGGAACAACTGGGGTGACTCTCGGATCAATGGGAGTAAGAGGATCTTCGAGAGAAACTGACGCTCCCTCAACCGCAGGAGTGGAGAGTGGAGCGGTAGCGGCTGCCGGAAGTCGAGCAGGACGAGAGGTGGCAGACCTCTCGGTGGCAGCTGCTGGGACGGTGTGCTGAGATCTGGTCTTCGGAGGCATCCTGAACACAGATCAAAAGAAGTCAATACAGTGCAAGAAACGATATCATCAAAGAAGGATAGTAATATTGCAAAAGAAAACAAATTCAGGGAAAATTAAAGATAGCAAAAGAAAGCAGGAAGGGTCTTAGTTGTGATTGAGCACACTCCTTCTCAGCCTGTATCCTATATCCTATTGCAGGTAAACCTAAAAACTAGACCTGCATGGGCCGCCACCAAAAACGTGTCATGACCCGCACCCGAAAATCGGGCATGAGTCGTGGGTACGTCCAGCCTACGCCACAGAATCGGCGGTAGAACGCTGTAAGGTCCGTTCTAGGTCAACCAACTATCTATATATCTCACAAAAAAATATGCCATGACCTCTCCAAAAGGAGGGCAACCACGCAATATATATATGAACTCTCAATCACAAAATCTAGGAGAAGAAATAAAGCACGATATGATATCAAAAAGAAAACCAAACCAAAGAGAGCAAGACAATATCCAAAAAATATACAGTCAAAGGCCATAATAGCTACAACATCTCACAGCATCAAAAGAATAAGTACAATCATCCAAATAAACAGCTGGGAACAACCCAGGAAACCCACCTAGCTAACTAGGGCGCTATAGGCGTCTCCTCGGCGCACTCCTCCTCGATCTCGGGGTCACAACCCTCGTCAACACCCGGCCCGTAGAACGTCGGGCAATAGTCCTCAGGATCCTCTGGAAAAAATATGCCCAGTCAGGACTAGAGCGAAGTATATAACTCTGAAAGCAACTCCAAATACATGGTAAGGTGTATATGACGAGCAATAGAAAAGTATACAAGATGCACAGGAAATAAATATATATGCTGGAGCACAATAAGTAGCTGCAGTGTAAACTGGAGAACAATACAAGTAGTAGAAAAGTAACTGCAGGTGAGAAACATGAATACTAGCTAAGTGCCTTGAGCACGAGTTCGTTATGTGATCGGCTTAGGTTGCACATGAAAAATACTATGATAACTCCGTTATGCGTGAGTTGCATAACCGACATACACATGAATACTGTTTGGCTTTGATCACATAACCAACTCCTACTCCCCTCCCCCACTAATACCATTGGATCCAACCATAACACGCTACGTACATGATAATAGCTCGCGCACACGAAGACGAGAGCACAAGAAGCACATGATAGCACATGAGAATCAATACCCGAAGCACATGATGAAATACACGTGATAGAGTACCCGCTGAACACGGTAAGGGGGATAGCATCTCATGACGGGATCCACTAGTACCAGCTCATGTAATAATGTGTCAGAATCAAGTATTACAGTTCTAGAACAGGTGATATAAACGCTATCATGAAATAAAAACTATCAGAGGTAGGTACTCGCCTGATGTCCTGAGCAACTGATGAGGATCGAGATCCGGACCGGTGTCGCAAGGACCTATTGCGAAAAATAAAATTAAACAGGGTTCTAAGGATTTAAACTGATATAAAATAATTAAAAACAGGCTTCTAGGGCTATTCTAGGTCGAACGGGTCAAACCGGTGAAAATTGGGTCAAAAAGTCAACCTGGGGTCCAAAAAGTTAACTCTAGGTCAAAACTAGGTCAAACGTTGACTTTTACGGTCAACGGGGACAATTATGGTCAAAGCTAGGTCAAACTAGGGTGCCCCTGAAATTCTAGGTCAAACCGAGCTCATTAAGCTACTAAACTCACAAACTCGCCTAATCGAGATACCGGGATACTCTCGGTACCCGATACCTCGCCCTAGGCTACGCACCCCGCCTAAATCCGCTAAAACCTATGCTAATACGCGTAAATATATACACATAAACATATAAAAATCACTCCAATATATTTCCTAGGCTAATGCTCAAATATCCCGCTCGAAACTCAATACCTTGGATATCTCAAGGTATTGAGATACCTCGGTATCTCAAGGTATTGAGATACCGCTCTCAAACCCCTCTAACTTGCTATTAGGCCAATAAATATATACCTAGTTATTAATCTAGGCTAGAAAATATATATATCTATCATATATTTACATATCTAAGTATTTATATACCTATATATATAGATATCCACACACATATACATATACCCATTACCTTACCTATACATACATATATATATATATATATATATATAAATATATATATATATATATATATATATATATATATATATATATATATAATATATATATTATAACTACCTATCTATACATAGATATTTCTATCTATCCAACTACCTATCTATGATACTATCTATTTAGCTATCTATCTATTATACTAACTAATAGCTATCTATTTAATCTATCTATCTAACTATCTAATCTATTTATTTAACTATCTATATATATCCAAACCTCGCCACGCTCCTCGCTGCATGCTTGCTTGAACTGCTGCTGCTGCCCTTGGCTTGAAATGCTGCTGCTGCTCGCTGTTATTGGTGCTATGCTGCTGCTGTAGCATGTACTGCTACTGCTGCTGTGCCTTTTTGCTGCTGCTGCTGCAGCTGGTAGCTTGGCAGCAAGCTGTTGCTGGCTGTGCATCCTGCTGCCCCCGCTGCACGCTGGCTGCTGCCCCCCCTCGCTCCTTCTCACAAACACACACACACACACTCCTATACACATATATATATATATATCACTATATATATATATATATATATATATATATATATATATATATATATATATATATATATATATATATATATATATATATATATATATATATATATATATATTGATATATATACACACACTTATATATAAACTCTAACACACACACTAACACACTCACAAACACTAATACACACACACTTAAACACATATCAACACACACACACATATAATTATATACATAGCTATATATATATATATATATATATATATATATATCAACACCTATATATATATATATATATATAGGTGTTGATATATATATATAATATATATATATATATATATACACACACATACACATTCAAATATATATATATATATATATATATACATATACACACACAAGCACACTTATACATATACATATATATATACACATAGACATATACATACACAAGCACATAGATATAAATACACACATATATATATAAATATATATACATAAACACACATACATATAAATATATACATACATACATATATATATATATATATATATATATATATATATATATATATATATATATATATATAGACACATATACCCAACCACCACACAATGCACACAACACACAAACAACACGCCCCTCTCACGCCCAACGACCCCGACACTCACAAATACCCTAAAATATATAAAATATAGCTCGAGAACTCTAGCACACACTCTCCGAAGCTAACCCAACGCGCACACAAGCCCGAAACGAGGAAACCAAGTCGAAATGGCCGTTCGGTCATTTCGATGAACACGTGGTGCGCGGTTCGGAAAACCTCCTGAAACGCACACCAAACGAACTCGGAATCGGCCCAAAATTTACCCACAGGTTCTAAACGATGTCTAGATCCTAGAAAAAGTGCTACCCCGTCGATTCTAGGCCCGTGGCAGAAATGCACACGCGCTTAGAGTCGGCGATGACGAAAAACCCTAATTTCGCCCGAAACGCCCGTTTCTCCGCGACACGGCTTCCCGAGTCCGAACGGAGACACGCACTCACCCTCAAGACACCTGACAACGTCTACCTAGGTCCGTCTAACCTAGGACATCATCCAAAATTGGGCCAAATTCGGATTACACCCGAAATTGACACAAAACCTAATGTCAAAGTCTCTAAACTCAACCAAACTAGTTCCAACTTCCTCCCACGGGTAGGCCTAGGGTCTAGGGGGTTCTACAACACTAATTACACTACATAAAAGTAATTAGCAAAGGAAAAGTTAGGGTTTACCTCTTGAAAGTTGGAATCCCAAGGCCAAAGTCTCCGATCTACTTGGAATCACCTCCCTCAAGCTCCAAGCCACCAAATCTAGCCTCCACACTAAATCTAGGCTCCTCACACCTAGGTTAGGGAAAATGCAATGTTAGGGTTAGCATAAAGAAGAAGGAATGGAAGAAAGAAGGAAGAAAAATGGAGAAGAACTCACTTTGGAAGAGGAAGGAAGAAGAAGAAGAAGAAGTGAAGAAGAAGAAGAATATGAAGAAGAACAAAAGGGGAGGGGGCTGCTGCTGTGTTCTCACGGAATGGGGGGTAGGTAGGGGCCGGCCAAGTGAATTAAAGGGGGTTTACATGTCCAAAGGTCCAAAATGCCCTCCACACACTTGGTTTTGGGTTCCGGGTTCCAAAAGCACTCAAACTAACTCCAAATCTCTCCCACTAACCCACTAAAAATATAATAAATATTTCTAAGCCCCAAAATAATCCTCACAAGGGTGTGGGCTGGGTTGGACATGGGTCCACTAGGGTCTGACATGGGTCCAGGTTAGCCAAAACCCTAAAATAATTATTAAAAAATAATATAATCACTAAATAAATATAAATATAATTAATTAAATACAATTCACAATTTACCAAATAAAAAAATAACCCTATTTCTAGAATCGGGTAGTGACAGACTTATTGTATGGAACATTCATCGAACATCGAGAGAGAGCATCTATCACTCTTTTAATACATAAGTTCAAAACTAAGAGAATCAAAATGAATTCCAATGACGTAAAGCCGTGCTCTGTGTCACGCCCCAGTCCCAGAATATCGAAGGACTAGACACGTGGCAATGGCCAGCAGCACACACCGATGAACAAACCCAATTTAATGGATCTATCGGGGCATACTTAAGCTGTAGTACAACAATAAATAGGTCCAATGATACAAGTCACAGTCTATACTAATCTCATCCACAACAGATAATCACAGATCCAATGCCAGAATAAATACAAATAAATATAAACTAGCATATCTCAATAAAAGTGTCTCGGAGAATAATCCGAGAACAAGTCTGATACATCAATGCAATAGACTGGAAATAAAGTAACTAGAACAGAAATAAATGAGTATCCCAAGCCAATACTCAGGAGAAGTCCTCTGGCACGATATCGTTCTCAGATCCTGGTTCTGCTCCAATGTATGCACCTGTTTCTGCTCCTGCTAATGCTAATGCTCCGGTCCCGTATACCTCGGGATAGATCTCGTCAACTAATCCTGGGGACATAATCCGGATCTAGGTCCTCAGGGGACATAGCAAGGTACAAAATAACTCAAGCCAAAATAAATATCAGTGCAGCAATAAATGAAATAATAGGGTAACTATATAACCAGCTAAGTGATATGCAAGTTAAGAGTTTTAGTCATACTCGGGCTGAGACTACTACAGGATCGGTGTCGGAGAAACCCATAGCAGCATTCTCTCGAAGGGCCAGAACTTGTGCCAAAGCTCTGTGTCAGAGACAAAGATACCTCCAGATGACAATATATATAATATAATCAGCCTTTGATATGGTAATACTCTCCCCACCCAATGTAATCTCACGTCACAGTACACGATGTACATGTCCATGTCACGCAAGATCATAACTAATGCAACAAGTCAGGATAAAATCTAAGCATGTAACTGTATATGTCATGAACCTGTATCCTACACGGAATGACCGTGAATATCTCAGGAAGATTCTGTCTCATGAATAGTATCAAGTGTCATGGGTATAATGTACTTGATAAGATAAGTACGAGAATGTAAAGGGGTCACGATATCCAACTCTAGGTGACACTACACAACTCCACGTATGGCGTTGGCAGCCGACTATAATCGGACGCTAAGTCACACGGTCCTAGATCAAGCATGTACAACAATATACAAACAAATCAAGAAAATATGTAACAAGACTGTAAAGTTGGCAAGGTACACTTGCCTGGGGTTCTGGCTCCAACTGTAGCTCTGGTCTCAGTGTGATTTGCATGTACTACTCTGGTTGCTGAAATAAACATCACCATTAGATTCAAAAAAATATCAAATAGCTAGAAACGCCTGTCCTTGAGTCCAATTTGGACACAGGGGCAAAAATCACAGTTTCTGGTCAAAGCGGGGTCAACATGTGGGCCGCTTTGCATCGAAAACCGTGTCAGGGTCAAAGGTCTCCAAATTCGTTAAACTTAGTGTCAACAAGTCAGGAACGATGATACGAACCCAACGAAACTTTCAGAATTAGATTCCGATGAGCCGATCACAAAATCGCCCGTCAAGTGGAGCCGTAGGGCCCACGATACACGATTTTGTCAACGTTCTCAGAATCGAACCAAACTTTGGTCACAGGACCAGCGTATTGCTACGAGTCCGTTGGCACAAGTTTTGTTTCGATCCGATGTGTGTAGACAAAGTTACAACGTGTTCTAGAATAGGCAGATACGGGACATTGTCGGCGGATACGCGTTGATTCCGGTGTGCACGCACATCCAAATCAACTTCTGCAAAATCCTATACGTCTGTATCAACGGTGCGCACGTTTCGGTAAAGACAGCACGCGACCAAGTCGTCCCGTTTGGCTGGGCGTACTCAGTTCTGGGGTGAAACAGGGCATTATTTTTCCTGTTTTTGGATCGCGGTTCGCGATCGCCACAGGACGCGACGTACCGAGCGGGTTGCACGGGCATCGAGGGGGTCGCACAGTCTACGCGTCACAACTGACGAAATCAAAAATGGGTCAACGAGGAGAGAGAACGGGTTACCTGAACAGGGCTCCGTGAACCGAGAATTCTCGTGTCCGTGTCCTGTGTCCGGGTACTGTATCCAGGCTGAGTCGTGTCCAGTCTAGGATTAGGGTTAGGGCTCGATGCTGGGACATCGTGGCTGGCCGGAGGAGGGCGGAGCGGGGACTGGCAGCTGCTGGCTGGGGTCGGCGGCGTCGAGGCGACTCAGGCGGAGGGTTCGTCGGCGGGAGAGGGAGGAAGAGGGGAGAGCGGGGGTTGCTCGGCTGAGCTAGGGCGGAGGAGAAGAGGCGGTGACTAGGGCAACGGGTCGGGTGGCTGTGGCAGGGGATGGGCGGATACGGCGAGGAGATGGTCAGGGGAATCGACGACGGGGGAGTCGTCGAAGAGGGTGGCAGAGGATGGCTGAGGCGGAGAGGTGGTGGGGAATTTTAGGGTTCCGGCGGGTGTGGGGTGTTCGATGGTGGAGCGGGAGGAGCGGAGAAGGAAGGCGGTGGAGAGGGGTTGCAGTGGGCTGCGGGGGGGAGGGGGGTTCGAGGTGAGGGCGGCAGAGCGATTTAGGGTTCCGGCATGCTAGGGTTTATTTATAGGGTTGCCGCTGCAGGAACAGTATTCCGACTAGAATTAGGATTAGGGTTTGGGTTACGGGTCCGCGGGTCAGGTTCAACATGAATCTGGCCCGATCCGTTAATGCTTAAGTGCGGGTTTGGGTCTGCGGGTTTCGGGTCGGGTTTAGATCCGACCCGACCCGCTAAGGGCTGGGTTTGGTTCAGTTGAACCGGGTCTGGGTTGGTTTGGCTTGGTTTGGTTCAATTGAACCGAGTTTATTTCAGGGTTTATTTTGGTTTAAATTTTAATTAGTTTTTAGGGCTTTAAAAATACTTTCGGGGTCCAATAAATTCACAGAAAAATTATCCTATGTTCAGTTTTTCATTTTACACCAAAAATATTATTTCCATAATATTTTAATATTATTTAACATTATTTAAAAATCATTTAAATTCAAAAAATCTTAGTTTTAATTACAGAAAATTTCCAGAAATTTCCAAAAAATTATGAAAAATTCAAATTAAAAATTCTTGAAAAATCAGGGGGGTTACACTCTGATACCATTATGTCATGTCCCGATCTCCCGCAGGAATCGGCCTTCCCCGCTGGGCACGAATTATCGTGCCAGCGCTCCCGCAGGACGCTCGTTTCTATCGGGACACGATGTCAGGCGAGCCTGGAGTTGCGTCCGCGCGAGGCAAATACCGAAACGGCCATTGATAACTAGTTCGCAGAGTCGCCATAGCAGAAACATAGAATAAACATAAGTATTGAATCCAAATCAAGCTCTTTATTGATATGAAGTAAATATTACAAGCGGCGCTAGGCCGAGATTACAAGTCGCTCATGCTCTCTCTCTCTCTCTCTCTTACAATAAATATGGCCTTAGGATTAGAACTGATTCAAATGATCTGGATGATGATGTTCCCATATATTATGTCTCATATATGTGAGCTCCAGGTCCGTGTGCCATGCTCCAAGATGCCAAGTGCAGTCTGGCGCCTCATTGCGTTAAGCGATCTCCGAATCTGTACGAGTTTCCCCTGCACCCTGCATACAGACTGGTTGGGTGTCAGTACATTGAATGCACTGGTGGGGAGGCCTCTCGCCCACGCCACAAAACAAGCACGTTCATTAGTTATGTGCATCGACTGATTTTGTTATCTTTCTAGTCTTTTGCCTTATGATCGGTTATATGGCAATATAATGAAAGTAATATCCCTGTCTGCTCAAGAGTGTTATAATAATGAACAACTGAGTTCGTCTTACCATTTCGTACCATTCGGCCTTTCCTGTTATATTCAACAATATAACAATGATCTACTGAATAACAAAGAACATTTATGAAGTCCAAGTGTTATGTTGTGTCTCTGCCACAAGCCCATTCCACTTGAACTATATTTGTTAACGTGCATCCATTCTAATTATGCGGAATATCATACAAACGTACTTCTTCCCGTTACTCCTTTTCTGAATGCGGATAGCCGTTATGCAAACATGACTTATCTATATGCAGGTTATTGGCTCTGTTAGCCATATTGGACATGATCTGCGATGGACGGCTGTCTTTCCAGCTTAGTTGCTAGCCTTGTTGGGCCTTCCAAACCATTTGATGAGTCGACACCCATCCAAGTCGGTAGCAAGCCTTGCTAGATATCCCGCTCTTGCCCGCTAATCATCAGCTAGAGTATTACTAGGACTACACTGGCATTATCCTTCTGGGCCAACACGATTCAGATGCCTCGACAATCGTGTCGAGGACTCATCTCTATCTGGTGCGCAACCAGTTGTCTGTAACCATGCAACAACTCCTTCACTTCCAATCTCCTAGCCGAGAAACAACTCGGTTCAATCTTGTCGAGGAGTACACTCGAATCTTTCTTCTTTACGCAGCTCCCTGATTAGAGACTTCCTCGGTGATCTGCATATCCCGAGTACTTTTCTTTCTTTCCTTCTCCTGACTCGAAATGACTACTTGATAGCCTTTCTCGTCAATGTATGCAACATGATTTTACTCTATCTCGTGTCATGTTCCGTGCGGTGTAACGCCTCAGTATGAACTCAAACTACCTTTGTGGCATAATGTGTAAGAATTTACTATATTTTAACTCAATAAGACTGACTATGCAAATAAAAGTAAGATCTCCATGTTCTATACAATGATAAGGCGGGGTTATCCCCTTAGCTATGTGCGTTTATCTCTTTTATTAGCATGCAAAGGTTATCGTCTGAAAACTAGCATATAATATTCATTTTCTTAGTATGCAGCTAAGTAGAGACAGGTTCACCGGGGCCACCCACCTTAGCGATGAATCGTATCGGTCGAGCGAGACTCTGAGCGTGCCTCTGAAAGTCTAAGTCTGACTCCATTTGAATATCCAAGTATGAATGCCTTGCATCGAACGAGCCATTTCGCTGACCAAGGCGGGTCGGTTTGCTACACTTGTGTCGTTTGAATCGGCCCTCCGGGTTGAGCGGAGCGGGTCGTTACACTGTCTACTAATAATTAAATTTTAGAGAAAGCAATAAATTACCTTAAGAGATTTATATTGGTTCACATGACGTTCAATGTCTTCAAGATCTACCAATGATGGAATAGAACTACTCGAGTGCTCTCTGTGTATCCATTTCGCAAGAAAACCCCTCTTCTGGTACTTAAGGGAGAGAAGGATTGAGTGAGTTTGAGGTAGCAGAAAACATTATGAAAGTTTTTCGAAGAATAGGTTTTTTCATATGGAACAACCTCCATATGTATAGGCCTTAGTCAGGGACATACTAGGAAACCCACACATAGGAACTATTTAGAACCACATTACTCAAGCCTTGGGTGCAACTACACTTGGGCACACCACCCTTGGAACGACTCACAAAGGGTCAACTCTGATCTAACCCGGTCTAGCTCGGTCTGGACTGGTCGAGTTCGATCTAATGCCAAAAGAGCTAAAAAAGAAAGAGGTTACTTGAGGTTCTCCAATATATATATATATATATATATATATATATATATATATATATATATATATATATATTCACGGAACAGAAATAATGGAATAAATCAAAAGAGGGACACACATTACTTAACTTGGATACCAGAAACTAACATAAACATGGGTCCAGTAACATGAATTTTACAATTTTGGCATTTCAAAATGATAAAGAATACCAACTAGCTCAATTACATCAAGCATTCTATGGAATATTAGGGACCTTTCTTGAGCAAAATATAGGAAAGATATTGATTGCTACAGCCTTCTTGAGCACAATTATAGTATGTTAGTTGCAAATTTCAAAGAGAAAATAAACTACTAAATATAGTAAAAATACATACCAATGAAGAGGAGTCCTTCCAATATTATCAGTCAAGTTGACATATCCATTGTACTTTGTAATAATATGCCTCACGAATCTTATATTCCCTAATTTTACTGCAGTATGGACTGCCTGAAGTAAGAGTACCCATCAATCAAACCATTATTAGTGAAACACAATCACATTATGTAAGAAGTTTAATATAATAGTGAAAGGAAGGGAATTTGAACATAACATCCAGTAAAGAGGCACTAGCATATATTATTAATATGAGAAGCAAAACTTTGAATATAGCACTCAATAAATTGAACTGTTATAACGTGGGTTACTAAAGGGTTGGATTTTTTACTTTGTATTTTAGTCCCATATTGATTAGAGATTAGTATTATATCTTCATTGGGTTGTATAAATAAGACATTTGCCTTCCACTATTTAATTACACTAATAAGAGATCTTCTCTCCTATTTTCTTCTTCATTCTTCTACATTTATTCTAACACATTATCAATACGACGCTCTAATGGGAGAAAATAAGCGAGAGCATCTCATTGAAGCCACCATTTGCGGATTCTCCACTTCGGTAATATGTATGGTTATTTATGTTTATTTTTTGCATATGCATACCCTAGACGCAGCTTGATGTTGATATTTATATATCTCTTGGCATACCTCTAGGACAAAAAGAATTATTTTTATCCATTCATCTCACTTCTTTTAGTTAACTCTGATAGCACTCCGATGTTAATCGCATGTAGATCTCTCGGAGAGAACGCTGGAGTTATTCTTTATTTCTTTTTTTCTTTTATATATGTTAATACATTCATATCAAAACCATCAGAGATCTGATGACCATGAACATGCATTTTTTGGTCTATATATATAAGACTTATGGAACATCATTGTTTGAAGTATACCATATATGGTATTTTTGAAAGACTTCTTGAACATAATCACTGTTCGAAGCATACTATGAACATCTAGTGTTTGGTATTTACTTACGACTTCTGGAACATCATTATTCGAAGCATACCATGAATAAGATTTGTTTGGTATAAATAGACTTCTGAAACATCATTGTTTGAAGCATACACCATGAACATGAATTATTTGGTGATTTACCAAGCTTTTATGTTAACTTGTTATTATTGATCTTATACAACAATATGTTGAGCCTCATAAATCCTAATTTCAATCCTCTAAACTTAGAAGGCCAGAACTTTCTCAACTGGAGATTGGATGTTGAATTGTACCTTCAAGCCAAAAGCTTAGGTGACGTAATTATGGCTGATAAGCAATATCTGCACAAGATAAAGCGAAGGCTTTAATTTTCCTAAGTCATGATGATCTCAAGGCTGAGTACTTAATAGTCAAGGACCCCTTGGTGCTATGGAATTCTCTTGTTGAGAGATATGATCACCAAAAAATGGTCATACTACCAGGTGCACTCCATGAATGGCTCAATCTACGTTTCCAAGATTATAAGACAGTTGCAGCTTATAATTCAGCTATGTTCAGGATTATTTCACAATAAAAGTTATGTGGTGAAGAAGTGACAGAGCATTCCATGCTAGAGAAAATATTCACCATATTTTATGCGACTAACATGACCCTACAACAGACGTATAGGGAGAGAAATTTTAAGAAGTATTCTGAACTCATTTCTATCTTACTCGTAGCCGAGAAAAATAATGAGCTATTAATCAAAAAATACACTAGTAGACCAACTGGGTCTGCACCAATTCTAGCTGAAGTGAATGCGATGAGTGCTCGGATAAATGTGACCAATACTAGGGGTCAAAAAAATCACAAAGGTAGAGGGCATAGACGACGTGGATGTAATGACACATTCTGTTCAAGCAGAGTGTCGATTCAAATGGTGCAAGTGCTATGACCCGACCCACTTTGCTCAGCGAGAAGACTTGCTTGAGGCAAAGAATTCCAGACTTGGCCCTTCAGGAGTTCAGACTTAGACTTTCAAAGGCTCGCTCGGAGTATCGCTCGACCGAGGTGAATCATCGCTAAGGTGGGTGGCTACGATAAACTTGTCTTTGCTTAGCCAACACACTTAAAATATGGACAATACATGCTAGTCACTAAGTGAATCACTCCTTGCATGCTAATAAAGAATACAACGCACCTAGCTAAGAAAATAATCTCATCTTGTATTGCTTGTGTTAGAATATGAAAATAAAACTTGGCTTATAATCGGACCACCGCATGTTACTTTAGCTTCGTGCAAGCAGACCCCGTTATGCCTCGTGTAGATCATTATATACTATTTATAGTGCATTATTTCACTTGTTTATATTGTACGCCTTTTAAACTATGTCGCTCGATATGCCCCCGTACAGTTTCACTCATCGCACTACCCCTTAGATCCGTGCTAACGTAAATGCTTATGTTTCATATAAATGCATGCTTGCCTACTTACATTATAACTTGTACTCATTGCCTTATGTTAATGCTTGTCACATAATTTATGCCACGATCCCAGTAACACTACCTTGTCTTGCATTTATCTAAGTTTTTCGGAAGACTATCGAATAGTCGTTCTGTGCAAGTATGAACCTGAAAGTATTCAGGACCGTTAGGTCATCAAGGCAGTTTTCGAACCAGGGGATTTGTACCATGTCAATAATCCAAAAATCATAGCTCGTGGAGCAATACTCATCTTGTACTAAATTAAATGGCTCGAGGAGTCGATATATATTGTGAACAATCCTGTCTTGAACTTGAACATATACCTGACAAGATCCTGACTCAAACTTATACCTGATATATCCTGACTTGTTCCTGTACATGTACCTGACCAGAGGCCTGAAAGATTATAGAGACTTGCATGGTCACAGACAATTTGGTGCACAAGGAAGATCTTTGGATCTCGTTCCGTAGACGGTCTTCGGGGCATCGGGGCCGATCCGACCGGTCGGAAACTCCTGACTGTAGTCGTCTGCATCGGGCGAAATGTGTTCAATGCCCCATGTTCCTGCTTGCACACCATTTTTCCCTGAGACTACACCGTCCTCTTTGGCGTCATGCCAGTGACCTCATGTTCATATAGACTAAGTCATCCTCGCTTAGCGGCAATCCGTGTGTGAGTCATTGTATCGCATCCAGTAATCTGAAATATCTAAACGATTATGAATATAAGACATCTGTACATATTGAACACCTAAGAATCCATTGTAACACACCCGAGTATCCGTTTAACTCGTGCACCTGAAATAGAACCTCGCTCATGACACTCGTATTTTCTTATGTTATTGCCTCTGGATTTTATTATATATACCCATGCTTGATTTAACATGGTTTTCCTTGGACAGGGAAGGACGGATGGTAAGTATCGTCGTGTTACTCATATATCGCATGGCACAATGTCACACTATTTAGGCTTTTCATCATGCCATAAAACTGATCCTAAACCAACACTAGAAAGAAACTTAATTGATGGTGCATAGAACCTATATAATGTGTTTAGATTTGTCGAGCGCACGAGAAGCCTCCCCATTAGTGCATCCATGTCCTGATAACCCACCAGATTACTTACAGAGTACGGAAGAACCTCGTTCGGTGCAAAAATCCTTTCGTGCATGCTAAGTCATGGAGTTTGCTCTAGAACCTTGGAACGTTGCATCCAGAACTAAAGCACATATATAGGACATAATATTGGAACATTGACTATGTATCATTCCACAAATGTAGCCACTTGGCACGCTTTTATTGTTTCGAGAGGGAGGGACTTGAGCGATTTATAATCTCGACCTAGCATCGCTTGTAATACTTGTACAATATCAATAAAGTGCTTGTTTTACTTTCATACTTGTGTTATTCAATATTTTCGCTATTGACGACTCTGTAAACTTGTTACCAATTGCCTATTAGTTTCTTATTCCGCTGCATTCGGACTATCTGTGCGACTCTGTGGCTTAGACATCTTACCGCTTGTTCGGATACATTGTCTTGCATGGACGCAGCTTGTGCTCGTACGGCATCACGTCCAGATGGGAACGATTATCCCGTGGGAGCGCTGGCACGGTAATTCGTGTCCAGCAGGGACGACCGATTACCTGCGGAAGATCGGGGTATTACAATGGAAGCCAAAAAAATTGCTATAATTCGGGTCCAAGAAATTATACATAGTTCAAAAATAAGGGATTTAATCCTCGAAAAAATAAGCCCAAATTCTCAATCCAGCTGCTCCAACTGATATTTACAAACGTTGTGGAAGAGCTGATCATTGGATACAAAATGGTCGCACCTCACAAAAAAGAGTGTACGAGTATGAAGCCTTAAAGGGTGTGGAGACTAATCTCATGGAGGATACAACACACATGAATTTTAATAATTTCATCCAAGATAAGGATGGAAACACAATTTCAGAAAACCAGTTCAACGCCATGATAGGCGAAGTCAATGAATAGTTATTGTATACTTATCTAAGTTTATTTACTTTCCACTTTGAATAAATTGGTCATTATATAATAAATAGTCTAGGTAGTTTACTTTATTTAAAGCAGTTTTATTTAGATTTAGATCAAGTAGTAATAATTGACAATATGCCAAGTTTAACCATTTAGTAGCATATTAAAATATTATTATTATTATTTTTGAAAGGTATGGACAATGATTATGGAATGTGCTTGATAGATAGTGTAACAACTCACACTATACTAAAAACTAGGAAGTTTTTTACAACATATGCCTCAAACATTGCCAAGGTCACCACCATTGCTGGACCCATGCAGATTATAGAAGGTTATCGTAAGGCCAATGTTATGTTGCCAAATGAAACACACTTAGTCATTCGAAATACATTATTCTCTAATAGATCTAATAGAAATTTACTCAGCTTTAGATATATTCGAATGAACGAGTTTCATGTTGAAACCATGAACGATGATAACAAAAAGTATCTTTGTATCACCTCTAATGTTGGAAGCAATAAGCTCACATTAGAAAAGTACAAGTTAATCTCCTCAGGGCTATATCAAACTACTCTGAAGGCAGTAGAATCTTACCCCATCACTAGCAAAGGCTAAAAGATCCAAGGATTCTAGTCCTTTGGCATAACAGATTTGGTCATCCAGGATCGACTATGTTGAGAAAGGTCATCAACAATACCAATATACATAATTTATCATACCAAAGTATTTCCTTTCCTACTGAACATTTGTGTGTAGATTGTTCATAGGGTAAACTCATTACAAGACCTTCATTTCTTAAAATAGCTTCTGAATCACTACCATTCCTTCAGAGAATATAAGATGATATTTGCAGACCAATTAATTCTGCTAGCGGACCTTTCAGGTATTTTATGGTTCTAATAGATGCTTCTAGTCGATGGTCAAATATTTTCTTACTCTCATCTAGAAATTTTGCTTTCTCCAAGCTACTTTCTCAGTTGATTAAGCTTAAGTCTCATTTTTCTAACCAACATGTTAGAACGATTCGACTTGATAATGTAGCTGAGTTTACTTTCTGTACTTTTGATGATTATTGTGCTTCCGTAGGAATAGAAGTTGAATATTCTGTCCCACATGTTCATACCCAAAATTGTTTAGCAGAGTCATTGATTAAGCATTTTTAGCACATAGCAAGGCCTTTACTCATGCAATCAAATTTATCCGTTTCAGCTTGGGGACATGCTATATTACATGCTGCTAAATTGATCATTGTTAGGCCAACTGCATATCAAAAAATTTCAACATCATAACTTGTGACAGGCCATCAACCTAACATCTCTCATTTGCGTAAATTTGGTTGTGATGTTTATGTTCCTATTCTTCCTCCTCAGCGTTCTAAAATGGGACCTCAGCGCCATTTAAGAATTTATATTAGTTTTGATTCGCCCTCAATCATTAGATATTTGGAACCTTTAATTGGTGATATTTTTACTGCTAGATTCGCAGACTGCCATTTTGATGAGACTAAATTTCTGCCGTTATGGGGAGATAAGAAAGAAAAGAATATTCTTATAGAACCATTCGTCACAAATAAATAATATAAATTATCGTGGGATAATCCCACTCTGTCTCATCTAGATCCTCGTACTAATCAATATAAAATTGAGGTACGAAGGATATTGCATCTACAGGAGATTATAAATCAAATGCTATATGCATTTACTGATGCAGCTAAAGTGATTAAATCATATGTGCCCGTTATAAATACGCCAACTCAAATTGATATCCCCATAGAAAAAAATAGCAGAGTGGCTTATGAATCTACTGTACGCCAGAAGCATGGTAGACTTATAGGTTTGAAGGACTTAGTCCATAGAAATAGAAAATATTCAAGTAACGCTCTTAAGGAGGTTATACATAACGCTCAAGAAGAGGTTATGAATGACAGATCCATACTCTCTGAAAATCTAGAAGAGGTTATTGTCTTAGAAAAGACACAAGCCTAAGAGGAGGCTCAGGTACCTGAAAGCAAAGAGATCTTTATGTTTTATATATATACAAGAGAGGTATGGGATCGCAAAGATATAACAATAGATGAGATATTCTCATTCTCAGTAGCTACTAAAATATCTAAGGGCATTGATGACACTGAACCACGTAGCATCGATGAATGTCGACAAAAAAAAGATTAGCCAAAATGGAAGGATGTTATTCAAGCAGAATTGGATTCCCTTAATAAATGTGGAGTGTCGGGCCTATAGTACAAACACCAAAAGACGTCATACCGGTAGGTTACAAATGGATGTTTGTAAGAAAACGAAGTAAAAAGAATGAAATTGCTCGATTTAAGGCATGATTATTGGCACAAGAGTTTTCTCAGAGACCCAGAATTGATTACGAAGAGATGTATTCTCCCGTAATGGATGCAACAATGTTTCATTATTTGATCAGTCTGACAGTTGAGAAAAAGATGGACATAAGACTTATGGACGTTGTAACAGCCTATCTATATGGCGATTTAGATAGCAATATCTATATGAAAATCTCAGATGGATTTAACCTACCCAGCTCAAAAGCTAAGAACATGCATTTCATAAAGTTAAGACGTTCATTGTACAGTTTGAAACAATACGGAAGGATATGGTACAACCGTCTTAGTAAACATATGAAAAGGGAGGGATATGAGAATAATCATATGTGCCCATGTGTCTTCATAAAGAAATCTAAGGAGGATTTCGCTATAGTTGCAGTATATGTCAATGACATAAACTTGATTAGGACAAGACATGAAATCAATGAGACTGTAAACTATCTTAAAAAGGAGTTTAAGATAAAAGATCTCGAAGACACAAAATATTGTCTCGGATTACAAATTGAGCTTGCACTAATGGAATTTTAGTGCATCAATCCAAATACACAGAAAATATATTAAAATAATTTAATATGGATAAAGCTCATCCCCTTAGCACTCTAATGTTTGCTCGATCTTTAGATATTAATAAAGATCCATATCGTCCTAAGGACGACAATAAAATGATGCTAGGACCCGAAGTACCGTACCTTGGTGTCATTGGGGCATTAATGTATCTATCATAATATACAAGGCCAGACATATCATTCTATGTCAATATGTTGGCTAGATATAGCTCGGCACCAACTCGCAGACATTGGAATGATATTAAACATATGATGAGATATCTTCGTGGAACTACCGACATAGAATTATTTTATACTTGTGGTTTATCTGACATCGCAAATCTAGTTGGCTTTGCAGATTCAGGTTATTTATCTCATCCCCATAAAGATCGTTCACAAACTGGATATGTGTTTCTTAATAGCAGTGCAGATATTTTTTAGCGTTCAACAAAACAGACAATGGTTGCTACCTCCTCAAATCACTCAGAAATATTGGCCTTCTATGAAGCAAGTAGAGAATGTATTTAGCTGAGATCGTTGATTCAACACATTCGTAGCTCCTGTCACCTTCCCCTACCATAGATACTCCAACTGTTATTCATGAGAACAATGCAGCATGTATTGCACAAATTCAAGGTGGATTCATTAAAGAAGACAGGACCAAGCACATATCACCGAAGTTTTTCTATACTCTTGAGCTTCAGAAGAACTTTGATATTAACGTCCAACAAGTTTGCTCAAGTGATAATCTTGCATACTTGTTAACCAAATCATTGCCAAAGTCAAATTTTTAGAAACTAGTTCATGAAATTAGAATGCAACGTCTTCATCAGTTGACTGTTCAGGATCAACACCATCAGGGGGAGTGAATGTTTTCAGGGGGAGATATATTTTGTATGGACTATAACGCATTGTACTCTTTTTCCCTAGTCATGAATTTTTTTTGTTAGATTTTTTCTGACAAGGTTTTAATGAGACAACATTAAGCATGTCCAACACCTATCTAAGTCATCATAAAGATTGTACTCTTTTTTTCGCACAGGTTTTGTCCTAATAGATTTTTCTGACAAAGTTTTAACGAGGCAATAGGCTTAGAGATGGTGGTCATCCAAAGGGGGAGTGTTATAACGTGGGTTACTAAAGGGTTGAATTTTCACTTTGTATTTTAGTCCCACATTGGTTAGAGATTAGTATTACATATTCATTAGTTTGCATAAATAAGACATTTGTCTCCCACTATGTGATTACACTAATAAGAGATCTTCTCTCCTACTTTCTTCTTCATTCTTATACGTTTATTCTAACATGAACAAATTTATGCACAATGTAATGGTACAAGAAGGGAACGTGTCAGAACGCTTAAATATTGTACAGTTCGATTGTGTATCATGTATACAAAGATAATGATACAAAGATCCACCCAAAAAAAATCCCTAGCCAAAATTTAACAACTCGAACCATGTATCAAATACATCTAAATCCAACTTTTTTAACCATTAGCCTACCTAACATTTAGTGATAAATTTAAATTTCTACTATGGGTTATTGTTTGCAGTTCTACACTGAGAGGAGCCCTCTCTGCCTAAAGATATTGGATCCTCCCCTATATATGCCTTCAAAAGTTACTCGATTGCACTTAAATTGGATAGATTAATTTTATCAGACA
This sequence comes from Iris macrosiphon, assembly GCA_036927795.1. Classification (NCBI taxonomy): domain Eukaryota; kingdom Viridiplantae; phylum Streptophyta; class Magnoliopsida; order Asparagales; family Iridaceae; genus Iris; species Iris macrosiphon. Next base: position 144,714,918 of record JAYESA010000008.1, read on the forward strand.
TTAATTCCCCGTTCTAACCATATCCAACCCCCCTTTAGTTGTTGATAATTGGATTCTAATTTTACTAAAAGCTATGTAACGTAAAGTAAGTACGTAACGTAACAGAATTACGTAATGTAACAAATTTATGTAACGTAACAAAGTTATGTAACATAATTTTATTATTATTTATTTAATTTTAATTTCAAAAATATGTTACATATATGTGTATCATAGCTTATAAATAATGTTTTATGCATGTCTATATGCATGTTTCATTAAGGATTTGATTGTGACATGTAGAGTTGAATAATGTGATGATTGTTATTGATAAAAAAGTTACATATATATATGAGAGGCTAGCCCCTCTCATTATTTCTTTATCCGATGTGGGACTAACGCCCAATACCACTAATACTTAATACTCTCCCTCGAGCTGGAGCATAGATGTCAATCATGCACAGCTTATTACATAGAAATTAAACCCAAGGACCCAAAAGAGACTTTGTGAATATATCGGCTATCTGATCACCAGTCCTCACATGGTAAAACCTTATCATCCCCTTTTTATACTCATCACGGACAAAATAGATATCGATTTTAATGTGCTTCGTCCTTTCATAAAATACAAGATTGGTAGCAATATGGATAGTAGACTAGTTATCACACCACATATCTACTGCTTTAGATCCTACTTCTTCTCCCACCTCTTGTAGAAGATACTATAGATATAACACCTCTGCTGCGTCATAAGTAATGGCTCGATATTATGCTTCTGAACTGGACCGTGCTATCACACTCTGCTTCTTGCTCTCTATGATACCAAGTTTTCGTCAATAAATACTGAGTAACCAGATGTAGATCTTCTATCCGTCATGCTTGCACCCCAGTCTGCATCGATAAAGCACTCAACACGAGTATGTCCATGATTCTACATTCAAATTTCTTTCCCAGATTCTGGATTAGATAACGTAAAATTCTGAGAACTGTCTGTCAGTGTGGAACTCGTGGAGAAGCTATAAATCTACTTGCGACACTCACGACGAACAAAATATCCGGTCGAGTCATGACCACCAAGTAGTTGAGTTTTTCAACCACTCGACGATACTGATCCGGATTGGTCATCAGGACCCCCTCATAGGGGAGTAACTTTGCCCCTAGATTCATGGACGAGGTTGCTCCCTTGGCTTGCATCATTCCTGCATCATTTAATATGTCTAGCACATACTTCCTCTGAGACATTACAATATCCCGCTTATCCCATGTAACTTCAATGCCTAAGAAGTAGTTCAACGATTACATATCCTTGGTCTGAAATTATTCTTCCGAAAATGTATTTAGTCTGGCAATACCCTGGCCGTTGTCCCTTTTATATCATAACGTGGTCAACATAGACACCAAGTACTATCCTTCCAGTTGATGTCTATAGGTAGAATACTGAATGATCATTCTTTGATTGACACATGCCAAACTAAGTAACAACATGTGTAAATCGACCAAAGGTGATTGTTTAAAACCGTATAGGACCTTCCGCAGATGACACACTTTATCCTCCCTTTCAATGAACCCAGAAGATTGTACCACATACACTTCTTCAATATCCCCGTGGAGAAATGCATTCTTGATATCCAACTGGAGTAATGGTCAGTCATAACGAACAGCTAGGGCTAAGAGTACGCGTACAAATATCATCCTGGAAGCCGGAGAGTATGTCTCAAAATAATCATCATTATACGTCTGAGAATATCCTTTAGGCACTAGACGAGCCTTTAAGTGATCAAGAGTGTCATCCGATTTCACCTTGATCGTGAGCACCCATTTACAACCTGCTGCCTGCTTACCAGTAGGTAAATCTACCAAGTCTCAAGTATGGTTCTTCCGAAGCATTTTTATCTCCTCTTCTATAGCATCACACCAACCGGGGTGTTTGAGACCCTCATCGGCAGTATTAGAAATCCGAATTCCATCAATAGTAGCTACCAAGGACTGAGTGTGGCTCATGAGTCCTTTGTAGTTGTCAACATACAAGGGGTGATCATGACAGACACGACGAGGTCGAGCTGTTGGAACATGCGGAGGTGAATCAGTGGAGCTAGATGAGGATGGCTTTGTGACCGTGGGCACTATTTATGATGCTCGTTCGAGCGACGTCGGTACTGACTGAACCGGTATTTGCGGACCGTTGGACCGGGATACTAGCTCGGTAAGGAGGGCACCCTTACGGGGGACTGTTGTATTTGAACAAAAAAATAACAAGAAATCCTCTTCTGGGTAAACTTGAAAAACTGGATCTGTAGTTTATGAAAGTGGAGGAAACTCGGTTTCAACGAATGTAACATCTTGAGAAAAAAAATCTCTTCAAGATAGGAGAAAAATACTGATACCGACCTTTTCTGATATTTAGAATACCCAAGAAAAATATATTGGATTCTCTTAGTATCTAATTTAGAAAGGGTCGGTCGGGTATCCCGAACATAGCACAAGCAGCCAAAAATTTTGAGAGATAGAGAAAAGATATAATAGAGAAAAGGAAGTAGCACCATTAAAAACCGATAATGACATACGATTAATAATATATCAAGTTATAAGTACCGCATCCGACCAAAATCTTTTGGGAGTACGTGCTTGAAACATAAGAGTTCGCGTTGTTTCCAAGAGATGATGATTCTTGCGTTCGACCATACTATTCTGCTGTATTGTGTAAGGATAGAAAGTTTGGTGGATGATGTCATTTCAAGGCAGATGAGTATTGAACTCATGAGATAATACTCACGACCAATGTCACTTCGAAAGCATTTAATCGAAACACCAAATTGTATTTTGATTTATGTATAAAAATTGCACTAAATTTTAAATAATTCAGAGCAATTTTTTATCAGATAGACAAAAGTGACACGTGAGTAGCTATCAACGAATGTGACAAAGTACTTGAAACCCATCATTGATTCAACCGGACTAGGTCTCCAGACATCATAATGCACCAACTCGAAAGGAGCAGATGCAATTTTATTATAACTCACCGGATAGGGAACCCAGTGAAGCTTAGCCAAACGACACGACTCATAGTAAAAATTAACTGGAATATCTAAAAATAGGTACATTTTCGGGAGAGCTTGGATTGATGGATGACCAAACTGACAATATAACTCGAAGGATCAAGTTTTACGTCGACACAAGCAACAGAAGAAGATACGTCAAACAGGTACAAGTCTCCAGCCACATGCTCATTACTGATAGTCTTTCCAGACTTTAGGTCGTGAAAAAAAAACCCATCAGAAAAAAAATATTATCGAGCAATGTATGTCGCGAGTAATCTGACTAATTGAAAGTAAACTGAATGGGTTTTCAGGTGTATGTAATACAGAATTGAGTGACAGTCCGAAAGAAAGATGTGTACTTCCTTATCAACGGACAGTTAGTGAACCACAATTGGCAATAGTAATATCGGAAACACAATCCACCAATACATAATTGCGTATCATACCTACGTCGCCAGTCATGTGAGCAGACGCACCAGAGTCAATCACTAACTGCTTTGATCTCACCACACATGTCGCTGAGTACCCGACTGTGGATCCAGATGTGGAGGCGTCACCACGACGTTGAGCTTGGAAGTTAACAAAATATGTATATGGCTCTGCAGTCATCTGGACAGATCAAACGTCATTTTCATGAACATCTGATGTAACAATGGCGACATGAGTTTTAGGACACTGCCACTGGAAATGGCCTTACATACCACAGTTAAAGCATGTGAACGGGTTATATAATAATTATAATATATATATATATATATATATATATATATATATATATATATATATATATATATATATATATATATATATATATATAATTTTAAAAAAATTATAATGTTATTTTACAATAAATTTTGTTATGACCGGGTTATACAATATTTTTTTATAAAGCCAACTGACTAGGTAGTAGTCATCTGTGCCAAAGAAATCACATATGGATCTCTATTTAAAGATCATATCTCCTTTCACCCATATGTGCAATCGATGTGGGACTAAAAGTTCTCTTTACATATGAAATCTTCCAACCATGTGCTACATAGAAATGAGAACATTTGCTAGTTCTCTTTTATTCATTTAGTCCCACATCGACTGCTCATATGGATGAAAGGAAAGACGCTTTTTAAAAAGCGATCCATAGGTGATTTTTCTGGCACAAATGATTACTACACTAGTCAGTTGGCTTTATCAAAAAAAATTACTTCTTGTCATTTGAGTTGACGAGAATTATAAAAAAAATTACTAACAAATATGAAATAACTTATAATTTTCTAGTTACTATATACATAATATATTATATAACTTATATTATATATAATATATATAAAAGAAATTGGGCTGGCACGGTCCAACCTAGAACCGGCCCGGACCCATCCCGGTCGACCCGAACCGCCAGCCACCGGGTCATGGGCCCGGACTGGGTCGGCCTTCAGCGCCTACGGGCCGAGGCGGGCCGGACCGTTCCAAGCTTGGGTTTGAACCCGGACCGGTCCGAATTCTGTCAAAACTGGTCAAACCGGACCTTGGGCCGGCCCGACCCATTACACACCTTGACTTTTTGGAGAGCTGAAAAAAATTGTTTTCAAAAAGGAAAATGCTTAGTTTTCTATGGGATTGGCCCGCGGGTTTGGCAAAAAAGGAATTGTAACCAAGCATCCCCCATGGGTTCTATACTTTGTCTCTAAAAAAATTATTAGATCGTCCCGACGCTTAGCAACGGAAAACCAACATCCAATGAATTGAACTAACAATTCGTAGGCTTTCAGTTTCAGTCCAGTTCAGTAGCTGGGCAGTCGCTAATTTACAATATTTTTGTAGTGGTCAGGATATATGTATAATTAACCTTATGTATCGAAGGTGAGAAATTTGTATACATATCCATCCTTGTAGCTTCAGATGAAAAGCAGTTTTTATCATTCCACAATCTTTTTTCAGAATGATCTTTTATTGCTGCAACTTGTACCGATACTGATACGATACGGTCAACCGATACAATTTGGCATGTCCTGATCCGATACCGACTGATACCGGCCGATACCTACATACCATCTCTCTTTTCTAGTCAATTCGGCAGAGAAAAAATAAACGAAAAAAGACCAATCAGCAAGTGTGTAAAAAAATAATAAGGTTGTAAAAACATGTAAATGAAGAAAACGTATTTACTAAAGTCAAATTACCAATCAACAAAGAGTGACTTTTATTTCTTTTAATTTCAAAACTACTAAAAAACAACAACACAGAAAATACTTCAAATATTACTTCTAAATATAAATAAATAAAAATTTAAAATTTTAATAATTTATTAATAATTATTTGCTTTCCGATATGAAATAAATTTGATACTCCGAATTCGGAATTGTCGATACTTCCAATGCGGTCGTACCCGATATTCGGTACTAGTAAGCCCTCTGCATGCACTCCGTTGAGACAAAATTTCTAACATTCGGTACTAGTTGGACCGGCAAGATTCAAGAATACAATTGTAAATGGAGTTACAAACATGGGGATGGACACAATCATTATGCAAACTTAAGATAGTATAGGACTCATTCAAATCTGGAATAATAGGCCATGCACTAACAAAGGATGAGGAGAAAGCACCCCCACGTATCTTGCATTCCTTTCCTTAAATAGACACACCTTAAGAATAAACCAACGGTCCAGCTCACGCTTGTCCAAAAATGGCCATCCTTGCCCTCACTTTTAACTTGTAATTAATGCATTCATGCATGAGAAGAAAATAATTAACGTAAGGGGCCGGAGAGAGCTAGAAGAAGAATACGTAGCGCGCGCGCGCGAGAGAGAGAGAGAGAGAGAGAGGGAATAGGATCGAGTATGGAGCGTAGCAACTCCGGCGGAATGTCGTGGGCCGACCAATGGGACAGCCACGACGAGCCCCCACCGAAGACGGAGGAGGACGGGAAGAAAGGCAGGAGCAACGGCGGCAAGGGGAAGACGTCGTCGGCCTTCAGGAAGGTCACTTCCTTGGGCTGGATCAAGTCCTTGGGCCAAAAGACCAAGACATCCAATAACAAGGACTAGCTAGCACCATTAATTCATTTTTCCCATTCCATTCCATTTTGATCTGTGTTAATTAATTAATTACTCCCCCTCTCTCTCTCTCTCTCTCTCTCTCTCTCTCTCTCTTTTTCTCCATATAATTCTTTATGTTGTTGTTGGATTATATTTTCAAAATCGTTAATGACATGATTCTTTTGCAAACCTACATCATTGTTGCATCTCTGTTGAAAATTCAGTCTTTGTAGCCTGGAAGAATGAACAAGAAAAGCTTTACCAAATCTTCCTTATTTTTCTTACGCTGCATACTTTAAAACTATATCCACAAAAAAATAAAATAAAAATCATCTCATATAATTAATATTATTTATATCCTAATTAATATTGTTTTATTCTACTCTTTCAAGTATGATAGCAGAAAGTAAAACTTCTTACACAAATTATCAGATAATCCGGAGCTACCAGCATAACATTAATCACATCATGGACAATTCTATTTTTCCTTTTTGCTATCCTATTATGCATAAAGACCGAGCAGTTATTTCATGTATAATATCATACATTTTACAAACAAACAAAAATTTAAATTTTGCAGAAGTTTATTAATCTCCACGATCAGATCTATGAACTTTAATTTTCTTTTCTAGTTAATTTTAACTTCAGGTACAAATTTGTTAAAAACTTCGTCTTAGTTCTAAGTAAATAAACATGACATAATTACTAATAAAGGTAATAAAATAATGTTTATCGCAACGAGTAAGAATATCATTCAATTCACAAATATCGTTGTAAATAAGTTTCAAAACCTGAAAACTTATTTGGATTTTCTAGGTTGTTTTGCTTGTGTGCATATTTTATACTTTTTATTATGCTCATGTCAATCTTGAAAATTAATTACAAGTAAGACATTCTCTTTAGGGAAATAAAGTTTACATGTAACCATGCCAAACATTACAGCTATCAACATCATAGGATTTTACTTTTAAACAGAATTAGAAGTATAATTAATATTATTTAAAAAAAAAATATGTTCCCTATTTCCTATCTGTATTCTCAAGTGTCCAGGATCTCTTACTTTTCATCAATAAAATAAAATTATTTTTCGTATATCAAATCTCTACCCTTACAATGAGACTTCAAAATGGGTCAAAAGTCTTCCGTCTAAACCGTTTGTAAATCTTTTACCATTTATTTTAAAAAAATTAATATTATGCAAAAAAATGTGTTGATTTTTTTTTTTTTTTTTTTTATAAATAACGCCGTGGAGAATCGACCTTGACCAACTAAAAAAAATATCACCCACCTTAACCACATGAACTAGAAAAAAAGTATAATTATAGTTATATAATATTATGTAATTAAACAATTAGCTAAAATTTATTTATTTTATTAATTCTTAATTACGTGAGAATATACGTATAACTTAGACGGCTACAATTTTTAAGACTTTTTTTCATAAAAAAATTTAAAATATATCCATAATAAATTTTAATTAAAATATTTTTAAATATTTGAACTATTTTACAATAATATAAAAAAAAATCATTGCACGTACATTTACTATATATATGAGGACTTTCATTTCGTGAGTCTTAAATGGACCTGAGCTTCTCTTTTTCAAAGAATTTACTTAATTGGCTATCAAAATCAAGGCGGCTGTGATAGAGGGATAAGGGGCTCATGTATAACTTACACATTGCATGCATTCAAAAGATACATTTATCAACGCCACAGGGTGCGCACAATTTATTTAATCTAAATACAAAACCCAGATTTAATCCAATACAAAGCAACACTCTTCTCTTAGCAAACTTAAGTTGTAGGCTCAAGGAAACAAACGTGGAGACCAATTAACTGGCCTTACATCTATTATAGATACGTCCTGATCGAACTTCCTGCCATTTATAAGGTAGGCGGTATCCATATGTAGCCATGCGTCTGCACATACCCAGCTCTCTCAAGCAATTCATCAGCCTGTCCTGGTCCGCGGCTGCCTGGTTTGTATGGAAGAGGCTTCATTTCCCCGTCATCGATTCTGTGCAACAAAGGAGTGAAGATCTCCCAAGCTGCCTGATAAATTGGAAAACGCATCAAATTGGTTAGACCGACTTTAAAAGTTAAATCTGTAGCACAAGCAAATATGTACCTTCAGTTCATCTCTACGCACAAAATGTTGCTGGTCTCCTCTTATCCTGTGAGAATGGACATCAAACAAGTTAGCTCCTATATTAATATTGGTTCAAAGTTCGCAAACCGAAGAAACAAGAAAACTGATACTTCTCATGTTTTCAATAAAGACAGCAATGTATCCACCACTTTATCTGAACTTCCAACAGATCTTAAATCTGTGGATACACGTATATTATACGATTTTAACTAGATCCAATCCTCTCATGCATTATGAAACAAAGAATACAGGAGAAAATTGGAACTACAGGAAATATGAGTCGAACAAGATTCCTAAGATAATAACATGAGTTAGAGAAAAAAGTTTTAACATTAATTTGTAAGCAAATGTGCTTTGAGTAGACTTGCAAGACATTTGCTGATTGATGTACTAAAATCATAGTTTAAAATATCGGCCGATACCGATCCGATACGGCCGATACCGATACAGTTTGGCATGTCCCGATCCGATACCGACCGATACCCGATACTGACCGATACCGACATTAGAGGTCTCTTTTCCAGTCAAAACGGCAAAAAATTTGAATTAAAAAGACCAATTAGAAAGGATGTAAAAGCATAGTAAGGTTGTAAAAACATATAAAAGAGAAAAACTTATCTATCGCATATAAATCAATCGACAAGGATGACTACTATTTCATTCAATATCAAAAATACTAAGAAACAATACTGAAATTACTTTAAATTATGCATAAATGTATAAAATATATTCTCTAAAATGTTAATAATTTACTAATAGTTGTTTGCTTTCCGATACCAAAAAATCCGATACTCCGATCCGAAACCGCTGATACTACCGATACCGCCGATCCCGATACTCATAGGAATGGTCCGATACCGATTCCGATACCGATACTTTGAACCTTCTAAAATACGACCTAATCACATTCATATCATGGTAGAATTTTCAATAAAATGTAAGAGGCCAAGTCGTTTTAAGGGGTATAAGCTCACGTGTCCAAGATTAACCGTTCATAAGCCTCGGGAATTGTAACACCCTGGTATCGTTGTGCATATGATAGATCTAGCTCACTTTGTATGGTTGACATTTCTAGTCCTGGATTCTTGACCTGCAAACAAGAAAAAAAAAAGACATCAAACTGAGGAAATTGGCCTCTTGCCATTGTAATTGTTATTTGATAATAATATCTCATAAAGTTGGTTGGACTGCCACATTGGCGAGCAAACCAGAAGCCGCAGCAGCAGCAACAACAAACCAGTTGATTGGTTTGCTAACGGCAAATGTCAAAGAAAATAAGAGGGTACAATACCAGAAAACCCAGTTGACTGACTTATTGGTTCTGCTAGTTGATATATTTCTTTAGTTTGCCTTAAGGTGTGTTTGGTTGCTAAGAAAGTGAGAAAAATAAAAAGGAACATAAACCCTGATCCTATGTAAATGGGATCTTGTTTCTACATAACCATTTTCATTTTCCTTCCTTTCCCTCATTTTGCACCAAACCAAACACAGCTTTAGTGTTTATGGAGCATAAGAAAGCTCCCTACACGATGTGACAGTTTTAAAACCGGCTATCGACCTGACGTTAACCCTCTATGTTGGTATCAAATTCCTAGCTATAATAGCTATGAGCATGAGAGGGTCGTGCCATAAAATCTAGGTAGCCAGTTGGCAGGTAGGTAGATCTATTTTCGGATTGCAGCTTAAGCTCATGCAACCAAGGAGCATCCTCCAAGTTCACATAGACTATAAAGAGTCTAGACGAAGAGGTAAGATGATACAATTTGCTATAAGAAATTGCATTCATCTATGATCTCTATGACACATTACACCAAATAGTGAAGGAATGACAATCCCAAAGCTTTAGTGTTTAGATGCTTTAGTTAATCAAAGAGGGAAAGTTGGATATTTAAAAATAGTTTGTACATGCCAAACTACTCTTTAAATTCAATTACAATAATCAAGTTGCATACACAAACAAGAAATCCTCAACTATAGAAGCTATCACAATAATGTAAAGTAAACTATACAGAGGATGGCAAGTCAGTAATAAGCTTACTGTTAGTTTCATGTACATGGCCTCTGAAGGCTGCAGGCGGATAACAAATTCATTTCTCCCTTGCTTTTTACCTACATAAGATAAACACCAGGATCAATATTTAAAATTTTGTATTAGTGTACAAAAAGTATATCAAAAAGCAAGTATATTGGAAAAGAAAAGTTGCAAATAATTTTTTTGAACTATGGCAGTCATAGTTCAAAGAATGACATATAGCAGAAAGAACATGCGGTGTACTGATTTTCTCTCTTAAAGTGTAAGTTTACATTTAATGGCCCGTATTAAATAGCAGTGCAGAATAAAATTTGTTACTTGACATGTTCATATTTTTAAAACATCAAAAACATTTATTTAAATATTTTGTTAGTAATTATTTATAGCAATGAACTTCTATTTCAAATATTAAAATATATTTTCAGTGTACTGATTCTCTCTTAAAGTGTAAGATTTTGTTTAATCATTAATGGCCCTTAAAAATAGCAGTGCAGAATAAAATTTGTTACTTGACATGCTCATATTTTTAAAACATCAAAAAACATTTATTTAAATATTTTGTTATTAATTATTTATAGTAATGAACTTCTACTTCAAATATTCAAATATATCTTAGATGTAAATTTCAAATTATATACACTTAAACATAGATAACATGAGTAGGCAACATGTCATAAATTATCACATCTACACTATCAATGTGCATAAAATACGGATCTCGTAGACATAATTTCCATTTCCAGTATACTTTTAAATAACAAAGTACCACACATTGACTTGGACAACGCTATCTAGGCTCAATCAGGCCAGCATTACGCTCAAGTCAATTGCCAGCTCAGTACATAACCATGTTAGTTCTTGATGGACCATAGACAAATAATTACTAAGAAGCTAACAGGAAAATGAACATCAAATTCTTTCAAGAGTTTACTGTAAGAAAAGAGAAGAATTTCATGCCCATTGGATAAGGATATGCTATAAACTAGATCAGCAAGGATGCAAATACAAATGGTCACCAACTGTAGGCTAAGAGAAAGTTCCAAAGAGGGATACAAATTGACGGCTAGATTGGACAGCTGCACTTGATTTCAAAGAGCTAACATGTCATGTATTCTAGGTCATCCTACCAACACAAAATCGGCTGACTATTATGAGTATGTTCATCATGACAGTATATAGAATGTAATGTTACAGGGTCTTCTTCAACTTCATTAGCTTGATATGGCAGGATAAGAACTTATACATGTGGATCAACAAGCTAAAACTTAACACAACCTTCAGATAGGTTCATCATTATCCAAGGTCAGCTGTAACATAATTTTGACCCCATATTTCAACATAATACGAACCACAAATTAGTACATACAGGAGATGTACCAAACTACCAATGTTCATGTCAATAACAAATTCAAGATACTCTTGCGAGACGAGTAGATAAATAGAACAGGAATAGGGGACAATTGAAACTTGAAATTGTAACTGGAAAGGAGAGGTGCTGAAAAAATGAAAAGAATGACAAGGGAAGCATTCTGATCAAAGTGACTTGTTTTGTAGTCCAGAGAAATTTTTCTTTGCACAACAAACTGTCATTTTAGCAATAAAGGAAGAAACTAATCTTTGAAAAAGTAAGGAGGGCAATGATTAGGTTGGAAGACAAACTTCAGTTTTGGGAGTAAAAGAGCAAATAAATTATTTTTTAGACTAAGAGCAAAAGAAATTATTACAGTGGGAGTAGACCACCTGTATACAACATGCCGGATTGGATCTTCCCTGTGGTCAAGTGCAGAACTTTCATACCAAGAAATTAATATTCTAACTACAAAAACCACCCAAAACAGGTAAAGATAAAAAGTGCTAAATCAAGAAAATAATTTAGAGGGAAAATACATGTACAACAAATTGTTGAAAGGTGTTAAAGAGTTATTTTATTTTGTTATTTATCTAATGAGGGTATAATAGTAATTGTGGGTGTATTGCATATCAATATAAATAGACATGAGATGTAACCTAGGATTTTATGTCCTTGCAATCTCTTTTCTCATATTCTCTCTTCTCCTACTTTTCTTCTGCTCTCCTCTCCATCTCCAAACTTCACTTAGTATCAGAGCATCTTTTGAAAGTACTGTACCTCCAAAAAATAAATTGGCTGTTTTTTTATCTACTTTTTATGATTCGTCGTTCGTTGTTCGTGATCGTTCGTGGTTCGTTTATGAGATATAGGGTTTCTACATATCTCTGTTGGTTGTTCGTCGTCGGTTGTGGTTCGTTGTAAGATCTAGGGTTTCAAAGATCTCGTCTTTCTGTTACATCTGCAAGTATGATGGGGACCGAATTTTCTGGCGAGGTTAATAGTGCTAGTGGTGGTGGAGGTAACGGAGGTGGTTCTCCTTTTACTGTTATTCATAATGATGAATTGTAAAAATCGATTACAATAGTGAAAACTCAATGGTGCGAACTACCTTGCCTAGTCCAAATCTATCAAAGTGGTGTTTAGGGCGAAGAAGAAGTTGAAATTTTTGATGGAAGAACCCCCGCCTGAAACGTTCGCTGAGTATGAAGATTGGATGAGTGCAGATGCATACGTTATGTCGTGGTTGTAGTATAGTATGGAGCCGCACATCGCTGCTAATGTTCAGTGGTGTGAATCCACCAAACAGATTTGGACATCTCTGGAATAATCATATTCGCAGAAGCGGAACGTTGCCCATATCTATGAGTTGTACGAGTTATTGTTTAATACAAAGCAAAATGTGAGGCCTGTGAATAAATATCTAGCTTCAAAGAAGGCTTTGTGGGAGGAACTACTACAATATCATCATGTTACTACTGATTTGAAGGAAGCTCGGTGATAGAAGGAAGAGTTTCATGTTTCACTTATCCTATCCGGCTTAGATCCTGCGTTCGAACCTTATAAAACTCAAATTCTTGCTGGAGAACAGTTACCTACGGTTGCAGATACTTTCTCCCGTCTCAATCGTTCCTTTTTAGGACAGAGTTCTGTGGTGCCGAGTACTGACTCTTCTGTCCTAGTTTCTAGTGTTGTTGGTCGTGGTAGTGGACGCGACGGTAGAGATGGTGGTCGTAGTTTTGGTCGAGAAGGAGGCCGTGGTGGTAGAGACAATGGTCGTGGTAGTGGTCGTGGTAGTGGCAGCGGTGGTGCCCATGGTCAACAACGGAAGTGTGACTATTGTGGAATGCTCGGTCATATCGAAGACTATTGTTGGGACAAGTGGAGCAAACCAGAATGCACATTAAGTGCATGATGAAAATATGCAGTCCCAGGTCTCCATTTCTGCTCCCAGAGAGGATACTTCTGGTTTCGATAAGACTTCAACGTCTGATACATCATCTCCATTTGAACAGATCCTTCAGAAGTTGAACGCGCTTGCTAGTACCACCTCCCAACCTACTACAACCATGGCACATATATGTAATCCTGCTTTTGTGGCAACCCAGTCATCATCCACCTCTTGGGTCATCGACTCAGGAGCAAGTTCTCATGGCTGGTATAACCTCTCACTTTCATAATCGTAGTCCAATAAAATATAATATTATCTTGGCTGATGGGTCTACTCTTCCTGTGCTTGGAAAAGATGTCATTCACCCTACTCAATCACTATCATTATTTGATTCATTATATGTGCCTAATTTTTTATTTAATTTGTTATCTGTGAGCCAGTTAACCAAATCTCTTCAATGTTCTGTGACATTTTCTCTCAATTCGTGTGTTTTTCAGGACCTCGAGACGAAAAAGATGATTAGTTCGGGACATGAAAAAGATGAACTGAATTACTTGGATCTACTTGGAAAGGCTTTCACTTCTGTTTCTACTTCTCTGTTACAGTAGCATTATCGTTTGGGACATCGTCTTTGGCTAAGTTGCGTCAAGTTGTTCCTAGTTTGAGTCATGTTTCTAGTCTTGAATGTGAGGCTTGTCAGTTAGGCAAGCATCACTGTAGTTCCTTTCCTCATCGTAGTAAGAGTCATCAGTTAGAGTCTTTTGATCTTATTTATTCTGATATTTGGGGTCCGTCTAGAGTCAAAAGTCCGAAATAATTTCAGTATTTTGTTATTTTTATTGATGATTATTCCAGAATGACTTGGTTTTATTTAATGAAAGAAAGATCTGAGTTTCCAAATGGGTTATCTGCCTTTTATAGTGAAGTCTTTGTTCAGTTTGATAAATGCATTGAACTTCTGCGTTCTGATAATGCTTTGGAGTATACTCAATCTTCTGTGAACAATTTCTGTGTTGATCGTGGTATGATTCATCAAACCAGTTGTCCACACCTCTCAACAAAATGGTATAGGCGAACGCAAACATCGACACATTTTAGATGTGGTTCGAACTCTCATGTTCAATATGCATGTCCCTAAACAGTATTGGACAGATGTCATTCTTACTGCATGTTATCTAATTAATCGAATGCTATCATCTGTATTAAATAACAAAGTTCCATTTTCCATGTTACATAAAGATGTCATACCTTTTTTTCTTACCTCCTCGAGTGTTTGGGTGTGTCGCTTTTGTTCATAACTTGGAACCTAATCGTGATAAGTTGGCTCCTAGATCTCTGAAGTGTGTCTTTCTTGGTTATCCTCGTACTCAAAAATGTTATCGTTATTACAGTCCACAGTCGCGCAAGTATTATGTCAGTGCAGATGGTACATTCTTTGAGTCTAGCCCTTTCTTTCAGGAGACCGTTGTATTCCTTTTACATCAGATTTGATATCTTTCATACCACTTTCGGTCATTCCTGAATCAGTTTATATCAAGGTTCAAAGTATCGGTATCGGAATCGGTATCGGACCATTCCTATGAGTATCGGGATCGGCGGTATCGGTAGTATCGGCGGTTTTGGATCGGAGTATCGGATTTTTTGGTATCGGAAAGCAAACAACTATTAGTAAATTACTAACATTTTAGAGAATATATTTTATACATTTATGCATAATTTAAAGTATTTTCAGTATTGTTTCTTAGTATTTTTGATATTGAATGAAATAGTAGTCATCCTTGTCGATTGATTTATATGCGATAGATAAGTTTTTCTCTTTTATATGTTTTTACAACCTTACTATGCTTTTACATCCTTTCTAATTGGTCTTTTTAATTCAAATTTTTTTGCCGAATTGATTGGAAAAGAGACCTCTAATGTCGGTATCGGTCAGTATCGGGTATCGGTCGGTATCGGATCGGGACATGCCAAACTGTATCGGTATCGGCCGTATCGGATCGGTATCGGCCGATACTTTAAACTATGGTTTATATCTCCATTCCCCCTTTACAGGTTTATCAGAGATCCAAGTACAGACCAGTGGTTCTGCAGAATTCAGCCCTCAACTAATCAACTTACGTACCTGAGGTTTCTGCTTCCATCACCACAGATCCAAATGATATTCTCATTGCTCTCAGAAAAAAAAAAACGTCTTTGTACCACAAAGAATAAGCATCTCATTTCTAATTATATTTCATTACACTGTGCTTTATCATCTTTTCATGCATTTGTTGTTTCATTTTCTATTTGCAGAAAATAACCTACAAGCAGGCTATGTCATCTTCTGGTAGGAAAAGTGCAATGGATGAGGAGATGTATGATTTACATCAAAATTATACTTGGGAGCTTACATCACTTCTTGTTGGAAAGCAGACATTGGGTTGTAGATGGGTGTACACTGTTAAATATCATCCCGATGGTTCAGTTTAGCGTCTCAAGGCACGGTTGCCAAAGGGTATACTCAGACATATGATGTGAATTATATGGAGACTTTCTCTCCAGTAGCTCGGCTGAATTCAGTTCGAATTCTTATTTGTGGCGGTTAATCGCCAATGGCATATATATCAGCTGGACATAAATAATGTTTTCTTGCATGGTGACTTACAGGAGGAGATTTATATGGATCAACCACCGGGATATGTTGTAACTGAAAATAAAAAATTTGTATGTCGATTGAAGAAAGAATTATATGGACTGAAACAGTCAGCTCGTGCTTAGTTTGACAATTTCAGTTCAGTTCTCATTCAGTATGGCTTTTGGCGCACCAAATCAGATCATTCAGTATTTTGTCATTCTTCCTCGACAGGTATTATCGTGTTGATTGTTTATGTTGATGATATCATTATATTTTAGGAGTGATCATACTAGTATTGTGGACAAGGCCTACCTTAATCGTCAGTTTCGTACTAAAGATTTGGGTCTTCTTCGATATTTTCTTGAAATCAAGGTTGCTCGATCTAAGAAGGTTGTGTATCTGTCACAACGCAAGTATGTTATAGACTTGCTCTCCGAGACTGAGATGTTGGAGTGTCGGTCAGTTGAGACTCATATGGATTATCATGACAAGCTTGATGCTGACATGAGAGAGTTATTTGAGGATGTTGGATATTATAGACGTTTGGTTAACAAACTTGTATATCTTACTGTTACTCGACCAAACATCACATATGCAGTTGGAGTAGTTAATCAGTTTATGCATGTCCCTCGGAAACCATATTGGGAGGTTATCTCTCACATTCTTCGATACTTGAAGAGTGCACCTGGAAACGATTTGTTGTATAAACCTTTCCAGTTGTTTACGGTGACGGAATTCAGTGATGTTGATTGGGCAGACAGTCGCAGTGATAGAAGGTCTACTTTTGGCTATTGTACGTTTGTGGGTGGCAATCTTGTCACGTGGTGTAGTAAGAAGCAGAATATTGTCGTTCGTTCTAGTGCAGAGACCGAGTACCGTAAGATGGCTCATACAGCTTCTGAGATGTTGATGCATATCAATATAAATAGACATGAGATGCAACCTAGGATTTTATGCTATTGCAATCTCATATTATCTCTTCTCCTACTTTTCTCCTTCTCTCCTCTCAATCTCCAAACTTCACTAAAGGTAAAGTGCCAATCAAGAAAATAGTTTAGAGGGGAAATACAGGATTGGATCTTCCCTATGGTGCAAGTGCAGAACTTTCAGACCAAGAAATTAATATTATAACTACAAAAACCACCCAAAAACGGGGACAGATAAATAGTGCTAAATCAAGAAAATAATTTAGAGGGAAAATACATGTACAACAAATTGTTGAAAGGTAAACTGCCAATCAAGAAAATAGTTTAGAGGGGAAATACAGGTACTCAGAAGGCATATATAAATAGAAAAACAGGCCATCATCAAATGCACTCCAAATCATGTTTTACCCGCAACAGGACAGAACCCAAGGGGAGCTTTTGTGATCTGAGGCTCAAGATAGTATTCATGAAAGTAAGCATTACATTTGAGGACTCTAAAAATGGTTTAGTGAAAGTTCAAAACAAGTCTATTAAGAGAAAAGATGATCAATTGTTTAAATTGAATGATGGAGGTGAAATCTCTGCAGAAGCTTCCAACAAAATGTCACACAACACTAGGGCTTCAGACCATCACAACAAGAGAGAAAAGAGGAGTGTGATATAGTATATATTTTAGATAACATGAGTGCATGCAACAAGTATACCTGAGGCTTAGTCACTTAGGCAGAATACCACCAAGAGTGTGAATCATACAATGTGTTATTTGAAGTTACAGCATAAATCTAATGTCTGTAAAATTTCCAACTCAAAGACCAAATCTAAATTCAAGAATTGCAAGTATCAATTTCAAATTACTGAAAAACAGGGAAACCAAATAAATTTTGCTTCATTAGTTTTTTGGCTTAATTACAACTTGATACCCTCAACTATCCAAAATGTTTAACTTGCCACCCTCAACTTTGATATGTGCTTACTTAATACCCTATAAAAAAGAGACCAAATTGTCCCTCTTCACTCTCTCCCTCCCCCCCCCTCCCTATCCGGCAAACTCCCCCACCCCCCACCCCCCTCCCTCTCCGGCTCTGGTGACCGGAGGGGGGGGGGGGGCACAGCAGCGACAGCCGCCGGAGGTGGAAACGGGCGCGCGGGCGGCGCGGATAGGGGGGTGGTCGTCGGGGCAGGTGGGAGGGTTCGCCGGGCAAGTATGGGTGGGGGGGGGGTGATGGCTGCCGGAGAAGCAGTAGGGAGGGGGGATTGGGGTGGGGGGTTGTTGGGGAGGGTAGTTTAGGAATAAATAAAATTTTGGGTATTAAATTGAAAATATTAATTGAGATAGGGTATTAAGTTAACACCAATCAAAGTTAAGAGTGTCAAGTTGAACATTTTGGATAGTTGAGGATATCAAGTTGTAATTTAGCCTAGTTTTTTCTTGAGTAGTTATTGAAAAAAGAATCAAGAGAAAAGTAATAAATTTGATATCGACTCCAAAGTATAGTCTATTAGTTTTCTCAATACAACAATTTACTAAATGACCAGAAAAAACTAATAGCTATTGAAAACAGTCGCATCGCCTTGTCGGTTAGAGATAATGCTAGTCATTTTACGAGACCTTGATTGTAAATTACTGAAGCGCTACCATACAATCTGTTATGAGGAATTTTCTAAGGGACTAAAATTATCACTTCTCTCTAAGAAAAATCATTAACTCAGTTTACTTTCATCGTTCTACATATTTTTTGTTACTAAGACCAAAAAAAGCTCTCTAGAACATTGCATTCAAGAAGTCTCATCAATATACTAGAAAATGTGGTAGGTAACATTTAAAGATATTCCTGAACATACACTTAAAGATATCGCCTGGAACATCTTTGAACTGGACACGGATTTCGGCTTTCCTTGAGTTCAATGCTTTTCCAGCCTTGAGTATAAAAGGGACACCTGCAGGGTAAATTAGGGGAAATAATAATAAGACATATATTCAGATGTTCAAGAAGTTTAAGATGAACTTTATGTTTCACTAAAGAAATGGACAATAATCAACACTGTATCAGATTTTGCTGGTGGGAGCGTAAAATGATTATACAATGGAGCTAATATGAATTTAAATGAAACCAAAAGTAAACCTTCCCATCTTTCGTTGTGTATATGTAGAACAACAGTTGCAAAAGTCGGAGTATTAGAACTGTTTGAAACTGTTGGGTCATCTTTATAGCCATCATATTGTCCAAGGACAACCTCTTCAAGTGATATCGGTAAAACTGACTGAAGAACCTGATAATAGATATAAATGGTTATTGAAGGTATGTGCAGCATGAAGTAGATGTAAGAGATGCAGTCAAATAGTTCAGTTTTTCTGCTTATTATTTATATACAAGAAAAGAACAGTTAAGATAATTTCAGCAAATGGAAGAAAAAAGTGAACAAAAATATGCATAGTGCTGAAGACATGAATTTCAGAACCTTCACTTTCTCATCCCGTATGTGCTCAGGCTTAAGAGAAACAGGCTTCTCCATGGCAACCAAACAGAGAACCTGCCACAGTATTAACTAAAATCAAATTTCCATTTCATTTCCAACTAGTAGAGACATTTCTCAGAGGAAAACAATGTGCATGAAAATAAAGCAGTAAATTCCAAAGGGTCAAAACATGAAGCAAAGGTCAAGGTTTCCTCTTTATCTGAATTTCAGCAACTGGTACATATGTTTAATGGTAATGATGATGTTCAAGCCTTACTTCTTGGTAACTAAGATGATAGGATCCATGTTTTCAAATTTGACTCTACTTGGTATATGATTTGTATATAATTGGCGATAACTAGACTGTGTTTTTAAAATTATTTTGGGTTTTTCCTATATCTTGTTATTAATATCATCATTTTTATTACTGTAGGCTCTATGGATATTTACTGTAGCTTGCTTCTTGGAAAATGAAGAACTGGGTGAACTTGCTGGTGACAAAAGGGTCATTGACATATTTCTAAGTTGGAAGATGATGAAGAGATGGTTTAGGACATCAAGAGTCACATTTTTATTTTGCTTAAAAGCTGTTAACATTTATCCTTGTGTTATTAGTATAATTGGAATGATGCTCTCTTGGTTGATAGCAGCTTTCGATAACCCCAGCTCACTAATTTTAGTAGTATAATCTGATCTGTATATTGTATAACCTTTTGAGGGTCAATTTTGTAAGTTCTACTCTATATTTGACCCATAGCCCAGATCTTTAGTGTCAGAAAAAATTGAATTAGTATACAATCACAGCTTTATAACTTATACTCCAGCCATTGTGGACAAATTTGATTGTGCTAATACTATGAGGACACCATCTGTAATTTCATCTTCATAAGCTCCGGGATGACCAGAAACACCGAAAGTTTGGCAGTTCTAGGATAAAAAAAAAAATCAAAAACCATTGAGGTGAACAAGTCAAAGATAAGCAAAAGTTAAACCATATAAACTTGAATTAAACACTCTCTCAAAGCACATAACAACTGGAGCTGTAAATACAAACATAAACCCTCCATAAAAAGCAAAGAAAATACTATTTGTAAAATAAAACCTCCATAAAGAGCAAAGAAAGTACTATCACAATCTGCATTACCTGCAATAGATGATTTTGGATGATATCACGAATGATTCTGCAAGAAATTGAAGTTTGCCTGTTAATTTTCAACAAAATAATGGAGAAACAAAGGACACATTTTGTACTTATTTTCCTTAATAAACAAGCACAAACTTAATCATATATGTTAGTTCATGTTCGGTATAAGTATATCTAGAAAGATACACACAAAGTTGTGTCCTTTGTGTCTGGATTTGGTGGGTTGTTGTATGAAAGGTAGCAAGTCACCAAAAATCCAGCCATAAGGACCACTTATATTGAACATGAACAAACATATATGATTTTGTGCTTCTTTATTAAGGAACTAAATAAGTAAAAAATAGGTAGATATATTGAAATATTATAGTATTTGTCAAATGCAGGAATAATGGTTCATAACCTTTGTTACTACTCAATCCAAATTCATTTAGGCCTACCTATGTTGCTCAGACACGGATTCGACAAGACACGTTTCAGACACAAGGTCCATATCCTTTGTTACAGACCCGATCCAAATTCGTTTAGGCCTCACCTATATGTTGCACGGACATGGATTCTTCACGACATGGTGACACGGATTCGGCACCTGTTTTGGGTGTCCTAGTGTATTATGAAGTGTCTATGGCGTGTCTGATATGTGTGACCAACACGACACCGACATGACATGCATTTGGATTGTCTGTACTTCTTACGGCCTAACCACCTGAGACAATTTTCTCTCATATTATCCTCAATTCGTACCACTTCCAACTTCCCACAAGTAGGCTCTATCTTATTCTTTCGCTGTATTGTTAGTATCCATTTTAGCTTTCTCATTTCAGCTAGGCTCATTTCCGGACATATTGTTTTTTAATTGCCCAACACAATGATCATAGAGCATGGTTGGTCTTATAGTTGTCTTGTAGAATTTTCCTTTCAACTTCATTGATATCTCACGATCACAAAACACTCTAGATGACAGCCCCAGCTTCCTTCTATAAATGACTTTACAACAAGATTTTTAGCTTTGTCGCTGTTTGTGACCCCATCAAATTTAAGTTTTCTTTCTCCCTGGTCGAAAATAGTGGTAAATGCATTTTTCCAATAGAAACATTTTTGAAGCATACCCGTATTCATCAAAATATCCTCCACGCCCCTCAGTTCCAAAATCCTCCCTGAAGACAATCTATAATAATAATAAAAACTTGTTACAAAAGTGTAAACTTTATGGCATTCTCAAATTATCATAGGTACTGAACACAGAAAACTGATGTAACCTGAATAAAAATATAGATCAAACAATTTCCATGAATGTTTTAAAGCAGTAACAAGAACAATTTAACTGTAACTTATGAACTGAGGAAGGCAGGTTCAATTTTTTCTATAATACAAATTCGGTAATATAAATATATAATGATTAGAAACAATAGAACCTTATCTTCCAGATATTTGGACTTAGCTAAATGAATCCTAATATTGTATTCAGACTTCAGAGCTGTTAAGGCCTTAAGGGCCGCCTCTTCTCACATAAGAAAAAAAACCATTTCCATTTTTACAGCCTTGATACAAGTTCGTTTATATCTAGCCCTAGCTTCTCATTAAACTATTAGCCTTTCACTCTAACTGAAAGTCTATTGGTATCCATTCACATGTCCAATCCAAACAACCTCAGAGATTCCGACATTCCAACGGAAGGACTCTTTCTTTTCCAATCTTAATGTATTGCCAGGATTCCCAATCCATCTCAGCCTTGTCATTACAACTACCCTTAGTGGCGGATCCATGTTGAAGAGTGTGGGACTCAAGCCCCCACTGGATTTCATAACAGTAATTCAATTATAGGTTTATTTGATTATTATGGCCACAATTATAAATATGAATATGACCTTCTACTAATTAAGTTACTACTGATGTTTATATTAGTTGCTAAAATAGTGAAGATACATTTATGAGACCCTCAACACCCCCCCCCCCCCCCCCCCCCCCCTTCTCCTCTAGAAATTCATAAATTATTTGTGATTTTTATTATTATTTGGTTTATTGCTCAAGGCCCCTCTGACTATAGTTATTGGTATTTCTTTTATTGCTGAAGCCCCCTTTTTCCATAATTCCTGGATCCGCCCCAGCCCTCATCTTTTGGGTATGTTTCTTAATTGCCCAACATTCCAAACCATGATGCATGCCTGGTCTAATCACAACTGAGACTTAAAACAGATGTATGCACACTTAAATTGGTTCAATAAAGATAACTCTTTCAATTATCTACTTCATCTAGAATCATGAAAATTGAAAAGATTGGTAAACACATCATCATTTTCATGATAAAAAGCCTACTATATCTTAAAGATATTACTTGATAAGACTAAATATCGATATTCACGATAGGGAAGAAAGACTAACGATTGACACATAGCATCTAAAAATATATAAGACTCCTAACCAAGGGTTAAAAAATACTGATACATATCAGCCGTATTGGATCAGTTTTGAGCACACCAATATGAAAGTTGAAACGGCATAAATAATCTGTTGGATAAATAAGATAAACATCGGTAAAATGTCAAGCCAATTTCGGCATGCCCCAGTACGTTTCGGGCCAAGGCAGATCCAATACAAGCTGAAATAGGGACTAAACCAGTACATGGCTGGTACATGTTGATATATGTGAGATACAGGCCAATACAAACCGCCTTTGGCCAATACATACCAAAGATGGTGAATAGGTTGAAATTTGGTAAAAACTTGCAAAAACAGGCCAAAGCAGACTGAAATAGCTGATACATACCAAATTTGCCAAAATTGGTGAAACAAACTAAAATTTGGTTAAAAGTAAAAATTTGCAACTACAGAGCTTTGCATGGCTGATATACAGACTAATATGGATTGATATAGACCAAGATTTGGCCATAATTTAGAGAAAAAAGGTAAAAGACGCTGGTACATGGATGAAACAAACCAATAGAAGTAGTTACGGACTGAAATATGGCATAAATAGCAGGCTGACCAAAAATATGGTTGGCGAAAAATCATGGTGAAACATGCCAAAATTGACTGAAACAAGCTGAGATTTTGCGGGCAGGCAGAATATGCCAAAATTAGCTTACATATCAACTTGTTTTAGCTTAAAGCTCACTTGATGCTTTGAAAAGGCATTTAAAGCCTTTATTTGGTAATTAGCCTATTAAATTATGAAATTATTATGTTATAATTAAATAGGAATCATGCAATTATCCATCAAAACAATCATATAACTAGATAAATAATTTAACAAATTAAGTAACTATAAATCTATAACATTTTCTTTCTTTTATATTAATAAACTCTCTAGTTACCAAAAAAAAAAACGAAGTGCCAAAACCTGAATTTTGATACTACGATTCTAGCAGAACTGCCTACACTGTCGATACCGAGACTCATGTAGGTCTAGAATAGATCTGATACCAATAATAATACCATGTTTTTCAGCCTTCTTCAATGAACTACTTATGCTTTGCAAAAGGAACACCTTGTGTTATGCTATTTCCATCTAGAGCATCTGTATGTCACCTTTTTGTAAAAGAAACTACACTGGGCAATGCCACTTGAAGTGGAAAATTCACGTAGAAACAAAAAAGGATATTTTTGGCACAAGTTCTCAGGGAACAGGAAGTTCAAATGGGAAAAGCCAAAGACTTTTTCTATTTTGCTAGCTGGATAGTATAGATATGTAATATGGGTTGGATATATGCTGGACACTAGTTTTCTAATATTATATATTTGGTTGGGCGAGAACCAGGTTTTCTGGGTTTAGTGCTTACCTGATTAATGTATAATAATAATAATAATAATAATAATAATAATAATAATAATAATAAAAGTTAAAGGCTGTAAGTCTTCAAATAATGGGTGTGAAAGAAGAGGGAGGAGAAAGGGGGGTTTATATGGGAAACAGGCAGAAGAATAGTTCCCAAGGAGCAAGCACTCTGATATCGAAAAAGATAACTCTTATATACTGTTGTTTTATGTTCTAAAAGTATCTTTTAATAAATGTCAGTAACAAAGAATAATACTAAATCATAACTAATGCCCTAAATGATCTAGAAAAAAAAATCACCCAAAAGAATGGCTACCCACTATACCCTGAAATTAAAGACATCAACTTGGAAAGTTCTAACAAGAAGAAAAACATGAGATTGTACTTTATGACCATGTCGCCGAATTAGCCAACAGACAATAAATTAGTAATTCAATAATAAAAATAGAAATATCAAACCACTTCTTTTACAATTGAACTTGTGTCAATAAAAAACTATCCATCTAATGCAAACTCATTTCCAATAAAATAATGCACGTTTCTTGAGCTACTAAGTTCGAATTGTATTCAAACATACAATTACATAAACTAGCAGTTTATAAGGAGTCTTACCTGTATGTTAGCAATGTTATCACGGTTCCAAAGTGGTAAAAAGAGACGATTTGCAAAACGAAGAACCAACTGTCATACAGAAGGACAGGAACAGATAATGAGGAGAGGGTGAAAAGATAAAACTATAACCTATATGTAAGTTTTAGTTAATCTACCAGGTTCTGCACCAACTCCTTTCCTAAGTAGTGATCAATGCGGTAAATTTGTTGCTCATCAAACAGTTCCCCAAGCTGGGTGCTCAGTTCTTCTGCAGAACTCAAGTCCTTTCCAAAAGGCTTCTCAACAACAATACGAGTCCAACCAGTAAGATCAGCTGTATAAGATTATACATAGCAATTGACTGTTTAAAAGAGAAAGGGATAGTCCAATTGCACGAAATAAGTTTATATAAAATTAGTGAGCGGATTATATGATGGACATATGAGCAATTGTAGCATATAAAGATAGAAGTTTGGTAGACTATTGTCACCTATAAAATAGTAGTAGCACAATATAACTTTAAAGCAATATTTTTGCGGTATTTTTGTATGATACGAAATATTTGTGGACTATACGAGAAAACATCAAATTAAATGTGATGTGAACGGTTAACAATGGTGCATGGGACACGCCAGATAAATGTCTTTGCTCATGGCTAATTTAAATCGGACATGGATTTGGCATGACTTGTCTGGATTTGACCGGATTTGTCTACACGTAGGGCTAACTTTGCCGGTTTTTAGAAGTCAGAATAGTCTCACGCATGTGGGGCTCACTTTCAGTCCCTCACAGTTAATAGACTTGCCACTGTTTGCATCACCACCAATCCTGGATAGTAAACGAAATCAAAGATGAGATCTGTTTTAAGTTATGAACTCGAGTAGCCTCGTGCCGGGTTTTACCCGCCATCTCTTCTCATCCCGTTTATCACTCTTTCTTTCTCAAGCTTTTCTCCATCTAAATGCAACAGCAGAAAGTGAGCAGCGGTGGACAGAAGGCAGCAAGCAAGCAGTGGCAGTGGACAATTGAAACGGCATTTTTCCTTGTTGACTAAGTCATAGTTTCTTCTTTTTCCCCGTATATGCATATACATATGGACATTGGTTATATTACTCCTCAGATGTAACTTAGTTACACCACCTTAAATTTAACGCATGGTGGACAAATCAAAGTGGAGATCCTTACCACAAGTTGTGATCCATACATTCTAAAATCTTAGTACATTAAAGATCAAGTGGTTTAAACATTTTCAATTGGTGAACCAAACCAATAGAAAACAAGTAGCTTTTGAGACACTTAGAACCATTCAATTTATTTCCTTTTTTGGTTCCTCTATAATTTTTTGGATTTTACGCATGGTGAGCAAGTCAAAGTGGTGATCCATACAAGTAGTGATTTATACACTCTAAAATCTTAGTACACTAAAGATCAAGTGGTAATCACTATAACCATTTCAAGTGAATAAAACAGAGAAAACAAGTGGCTTTTGAGATGCTTAGCACCATATCAATTTCTTTACATGATACATACAGAAAAGGAAGTTAAGATATATAAGCTTATAATGAACAGTGTAGATCACCCTTTTTGTGTGTGAGCATAAAGCAAATTTTTGAAAAAAAAAAAAAAAATCTCTTAAGATATAGCATCACAAATTTAAAATGACAATACAATAACTCGTATACTATATAATATGTGATGCGTTTTCTTCTGTATTTCTTTAGGTTGGTTTATGTGATTTTAACATAATATTCTTAATTGTTCTTGGTCAGGCCTTGTGGTTGTTATAGTGGCTACTACTAAGATCTGCATGAAAGTCCATGTTTGATTCTCTTAAAGAAGCTTAAATCAGATTAAAGACAGCAAAGTTTTCAACAAGAGTAAATCTTAGAAAACCCTTAAGATTGTCTCAGGCAACACATACATTAAATAAAGTGGTCATGTCACTCCTTTACGTTTCTTCTAACCACAGAAAGCTCAAAACCATTAAAACCCACTTTAAATTCTCAGACCAACCCGAAATCAATCCAACCTCAATGAAAGCAACTCGACTCGGACCTGAAATCAGCCAAAACCATCGTCCTCTTTCCTTTTGACACCACTACGCCACAAGCTCACTGACTGATCAGCACACCTCTCCTCTCCCTGGAATTCTTCGTTCTCTGCCTCCACCTCTCTTCCCCCAAACCTCTCTCCACTAGTTTTAATTGGCTTGGAACCCCCTCCTCTTGTGCTACGTCAATGCTCCAGTTGTCCAACAAACCAAAATGGAGAGGTAGAACCGTAGAGCAAGAGAGATGGAGAAAGAGGTCGAATTCAAGATGAGAGAGAGAGGGGCAATGGATACAAACGCTTGAGTCACCAATGGAGGTGGGCAACACTGGCAAAGTTGAGGAGAGACATGGAGAAAATATATATAATTAATTAGTTAACTGATAAGGGTATTTCTGTCCTAGTTTGAAAGGTTATTAGTTCACTATGGCAGGGAAAGGCTAGGATGATAATGATGATGGTGAATATTTGTATGTTCTGCCATTATGGATTATACTGCAATTTTAAAAGAACAAAAAGTGGGGTTTTCAGCATATTTTGGCATAATGTTCTAATTCAGGCTGTTCAGCATTCTGACCAAGTCCAGATCCTACAGTTTTCACTTTCCACGAATGTTTTGACTAGGTGCCTAATTGCCAAAAGCATATAGTGACTGCAAATCTTATATGCTTTGAAAAAATTCAATCCATTTTCTACGAAAATAGGGTTGACTACCAGGTGGACTTCTTTATAGAAGAGGATGTTAAAACTGAAACCGAGGTTTGCAGGAACAATATCATAATTGGTTTTGGATCCTTCTTATGAGTATCAGTATCGGCAGTTTCGGGAGTTTTGCCGGTTTAATCTTATGTAAAAAAAATAATAATAATAATACATTTAGGCATAATCTAATGTAAAAAAAAAAAAACTTTACTTTTGAATGGAATCATAATCAACATTGTTGAATTATTTAGTCGCAATAGACATTCTTGTTTATTTTACTTGCTTTTAGACAATGTACCTCCAAAATAGATAATTCTGAAAGGAAAAAAATATTAAGATCTATGAATGTTGTGAATTTACTATACAACTTCGACAAATGGTAATGATTACATTATGTCGATATGAAAATTTATCGGTACATTCTAGCATGTTGATCTATGACACAATCAAAACCATTGTGTCAACATTGTTTTTACCATAATCCCCTTTCCTTTGATAAATTGACCATAAAAAGAGAGCGACAATTTCGGTATTGGCGGGCATCGGATCGGTGAGTACCAGATCGGACATGCTAAAACCGATACAATATGGTCGATACAATATGGTCGATATGTATCGGTATCAGCGGATACTGTGAAACTAAACAATCAACCTGATATAACTCAGAATGACTGTGTCTAGTTCCAGGATGAGGAATTACAGGAAAGAAAAAGGACTTGTAAAACACACAAGCTGGTTGCATGTAGGGAAAACAACTTGATAAACTCCAGTTAAGCCTATCCCAACTAGGAAGAAACCTTTTCCTAGTCCTCTAGGGAAGAAGTGACTAGAGAAGGGAAAAATAACTGACAGAATGAGTTGGGAGAAAACTGTAAATCATATATGAGTCATGCACTTTTCAAACAAAAATGCGCCCATTTTATCATCTTCCAGCATGCAATGCAACAGATAAGCATAGCTGAATAAGATCTGGTCAAAGGTCACGAACAATACAATAACCACATTTTTATAAAATAGATAAAGATTTCATTTAGGTGAAGAACCAGGTTCATGGAAAGTTTTTCTAACCCTCGCTAGTGATGAATGAGAATTAGAACAGTGTATTGAGAAAGGTCAAGACAGACAAGTAAAACAGTACCCGTTAGCCCAAATCCTACTAAGTAAACAGGGTCATTCGTTCAGCAGAATAAATTACTTCCTTCCTACCAAGTATAAGGATATAGTTTGCCACATCCAAATCACACATAAACATAGGCATCTTTCTAATAATCAGACTACTTAAAAGAAAAGGCTTACACTGGTTCATGCAATAATTTCTAATCATTTTGCAGACAGAAGGATAAACAGATGGAGGCAGAGCAAGATAAAACAATCTACGAGAGGTTCCTGGTTGGGTATTCTTTGATGACTCATGCTTAGATATTTCCTTATCTAATAAGGTAAAACCATCCCCGCTGTCATAGGAACCACTGACATATTTAATCTGCAAAATGAAATTCAATTATTTGTCAGTATATATACTTGCATATGTTCAGATGGGTAAAAGTGATGACTTGCCAATTGTAAAAATTTTGACAGTGCTTCAGAATGCTCCTCTGAAGCCCCTTTCCCTTGACTAAGATATCTGTAGAATGAATGTCAAGATAATAGTGTCAGCAAGCTTGAAGATTATACCACTGCATAAGAAGAACATAAAATGCAGAAATGTCAAATTCACAGTGCTTGTCAATTATTCATCCTTTCCAGAACAATTCTTGGTAGAACAAATTGTCCTGGTAAAGATACATCCAGCATTTGACAGATTGTATTACAGATATTCTTAAGAGTGTAGCATGTATTGCATAGGTCATTAACTAGTATTGAGAAAAGGAAAACCATCATGTGTTGTAAAAGGGAGTAACATATCAGGACGTTGTTAGAGATTGTGGAGCTTTCATCAGATTTCCTACTGCTCATCCTAGTCCTGATTCGCTGATCCAAACTAAAGTCGGTGGTCGTTGAAAAAATCTTTGGTGTACATACAGTAGTAGGGGTAGTTCGCTAATAATACTAAAGTCGGTGGTTGTCCTACTCTGATATAAATAGGGCTTCATCTTTTGTAATTGTGCGAGTCTCTCGGAAATAATAAAAATAACTTGTGTGCGGCTGGACGTAGAAGATATCTCCAAACCACGTTAAATCTTGTGTCTTTGTGATTGTTGTTCTTCTTTGTTGGTACCACGTTCCAAACAGATGCAAGCCCGACCAGTCACCCATGGATCCAAATGTGAAGCTGTCACCAAGAAATGGTGCAAAGTTGAGTAATCCAGGGAGATGCAGAAGATTGGTGGGCAAGCTGAACTACCCGAGTTACTTGACCTGATATAGATTTTCTTGTCAGTGTGGTCAGCCTGAAGGCCCTGAACTACCTGAGCATCCACTACCCTAGAAGTCAAGCTATAGAATTGGTATTTTTTTACAATTTGGTTTCGTAGAAAACCCTAATATATATATATATATATATATATATATATATATATATATATATATATATATATATATATGGTCGAAGGTTTGAATCCCCCTAGGCACACTTGATAAACTAGGATATATGCATGTAGGAGCTGATTGTGAGCTGGACGTGGAGAAGCGGTTTACCCGGGCAGATAGGATCATGGTACTGATGGTCAACCCAAGTAGAGCGTGTGACGTAGATCGACCAATGGACGCAAAATTGAGTAACAACGTACCAGACATAGTTCGGGAAGATTGATATAGTAAAGATCCGAAGGACCCAAACTTACTGTTAAAGAATATATACATTTTTGTGCTACCCATCTTCAGGGTATACTGCAAAATTGGTTACTCTTGTTCGAAGAAGAACAAGCTTATCATAGAACAAAAATTTATACTCCAGAGTCTAAACCAGAAGCACCCGCGTTGTTTGTTAATGATATCTTAGCAGACATAGTTGGTCAATAAATTATAGATAAATCCTTTATAGTTGAAGAGGGTCAAAAAATCTCCACAAAAATGAAACTTTGTAACATTTATTCTTTTGAAGAATTTGACATGGCTTATGGCAAAAAGAATAGTCAACATACTACCTAAATCTAGACAACAGTGGTGATACATTTTTACAAAAGCTTCCAAGTCCTTGAAACGATTGTCGGACAACGAAGAATCAATAAAATTGTCGAACGAAGAACAAGAAGAAATAATTCAACCAAAATTATTATCCTTATTTGATATATCCTTGTCTGATACATGGATAATCGATATTTCTACAATAGGAGCTCAACCTATGGTAGAAGCATCCAGAAGATCATTATAGATTTCTGAAAATAGATTGATTATTTCTTTGGAAGTAAATAATAGAGTTATTGCAAATAAAGAAAAAGCAACAAGTATTTAGAAAGTAAAGAGCAAACAAGCAAAGGTAAGGAGGTAATACAACAATAGATAAAACTAGTTTTATCTGAATGTCCTTGTTATCTCAAAGTTATGCTGATAAACTCTGAAGAAGATATGTTTACAATAAAGGTATTTTTTTATTCAAGAGCATATTTCTCTTGTATTAAAAGTAAATATGTCTCCAAGAATGATTTTGACAAACAAATCAAAATAAATACTTTCTCTAGTTCCTCTTCTGTAACCGGGTTAGCTTTAGAGGTTCACCTTTATATGTTCACTCAGACCAAAAAGTTTAGAGTTGAAGAACCCCAATTAGGGATTCATGATAAATCTCATAGTAAGATGATTATAGGACAAGATATTCTACAAAATATATTCCTATAACATAAAGCTTTAATCACATAATCCTTACCACTTCAAAATGATTAGTAACTAGAAAGTACAATAGAAAAAGGTTTTATAGGAAAAACCGATATATTAGACCGAGGAAACCTAAGTCTAAGTTTAAATGTTTTGTGTGCGGAAAACTAGGACACTTTGCAAATACCAAGTCAAAACTTTAGAGAATATCAATGCGGCTATCCTCAACAAAGACTATGAAATATGCTTTAGGAGAAAACATAAACAACATAGATGAAATAATATTCTAATTACACTGGTTGTAGCACCTATGTCAACTAGTGCATGCAGTGTGAGGCCTTCATAGTTTTTGTAAGATCTATCAATTTCTACGTAGACATAATTACTAGTATATTCTTTTAAGTTAAAAAATACTAGTCATTAAACAAGACTATGGAGGAACCACTAGTTTGGACCTTTTAAGGTGATCCAAACCATTTCAAATATATCGTTGCAATCTAGCTCTCAACTCATTAAATGAACATCAACCTGCGAGAGCATATTTAAATAATACAAAAATATAACCCTCACTAGAACTCTAGATTTTTAGTGCAATGGTAGACCTTTAACATGGTATCCTACAATACATTATAATATGTGGGACTAAAGGACACTACATTGAAGCAATATATCACTGAAGCACTTGATATAACAGGTACTATGGAAGTATTGGCATGAGAGATCTCTCTTCTACAACAGATCAAGTATCATCATTGTAGTTGATCAAACTTTATGAATATACGTCATTGCTTTAAAACATAATAAACAAATTTATAGTATGATTATTCGTTGCAAAATCCTACTAATACGGAAAACGTGTGAAGATAATGTAGTGTATAGAAATCTCACCCACAGATTCTGTCTCTTAGTTCATCGTCAGAGATCTTTGTTCGGGCATACCCAAATATGTGCACTTCATTAGCTTGTAAGAATCCCTACACATATGTCAAGAATGAAATACCTAAGTGGAAGATAGCTTTACAATATAGTGAAAGAGAAGACGAAAAGTTTTAACATCATACAAGTCATGCTATAGTTATGTGCACTTATTAGTATCGACTAATTACTCAGCCTACAGACTACAGAGAAACACCATTTGACTTCAAATTTAAAGTTCCACTTACGACCCTTTCAACTTTGTTGTTATATAGGCCAACCACAATTACAAGCATTTTACTTTATCCAATAACTACAATAATCAAGAAACCTGCATATCTGTTAATCTCAACCAATTACTCAACATTGAGGAAAACATGCACTTTTAACTTCATTTGAACTTTTAACTTCAATTTGAGTTCCCAATTTCTCCTTTTAAAACTTTTGATGCTAACCAGGTCCATTAAGAATAACAATATCTCATGAACAAGGTCTTCCACAAATACCTGGACCAGTTTGTCGTTGTCTTCATTGACGACATTCTGATCTATTCGAAGACCAAGGAAGAACACGAGCAGCATTTGAGGATAGTTTTGGAAACCCTCAGAAAGGAGAAGCTATATGGAAAATTGTCCAAGTGTGAATTCTTCTTAGACAAGGTGGACTTTCTCGGCCACGTTGTCACAGGAGAAGGCATATCAGTGGACCCCAAGAAGATAGCTGCCGTGGAAACATGGAATACTCCCAGGTCAGTTGCAGAGATCAGAAGCTTCTTGGGCTTAGCTGGATATTACAGAAAATTCGTGAAGGACTTTGCAAAGATTGCTGAGCCCATGACCAAGCTAACCAGGAAGAATGAAGAGTTCGTCTGGACCGAAGCGTGCCAGGCGTCATTTGAAGAGCTGAAGAGAAGGCTAACAACAGCACCAATTTTGTCGCTACCCTCAGGATCAGGAGGATTCTCAATTTATAGCGACGCGTCCGGCAAAGGATTAGGATGTGTGCTCCAGCAACATGGAAAGGTAATTGCTTATGCTTCCCGGCAATTACGGACTCATGAGAAGAACTACCCGACGCATGACCTGGAGCTAGCAGCAGTCATCTTCGCCTTGAAGCTGTGGAAGCACTACCTGTACGGCGAAAGAGTAGAGATATACACGGACCACAAAAGTCTCAAGTATGTCTTTACACAGAAGGAGCTCAACATGCGTCAGAGACGATGGTTGGAGCTCATGAAGGACTTTGATATCAGCCTACAGTACCATCCCGGAAAGGCTAATGTGGTCGCCGACGCACTTAGTCGATATCCGATGGCGATGTTCTTGACGACAGATCGGTACCTACTGGAGGACATGGAGAAGCTGGGACTAGAACTCGTATTGCCTGCAGAGGAAATGAAGAAGCTTGGACGAGAAGCAATAGTACCCGGCGTTGACTTCCCCATGATGCATTTGCAAGTGCAATCTAGCTTGATGGACAAAATCAAGGAAACTCAATTCGAGGACGGAGCATTGTGCAAGCTCAGAGACCAGGTGTTAGCTGGCACACTGGAGGGATTCTCTATTTCAGACGACGGAACACTGAAGAATGGCACCAGACTTTGTGTACCTGCTGGCGAATTGAGGGAACAGCTGATGCAGGAAGCGCATCACTCACAGTATTCCATCCACCCTGGAGCAAATAAGATGTACCGAGATATACGGGAGCACGTATGGTGGTATGGAATGAAGAATGATGTCTCAAAATTCGTTGCCAAATGCTTGATCTGCCAGCAGGTGAAAGCAGATAGACAAAGACCAGCAGGACTTCTTCAGCCGCTGCCCATTCCAGAATGGAAATGGGAGCACATCACTATGGATTTTGTGTCAGGATTGCCTCGATCCCAAGGAGGAAAGGACGCTATTTGGGTGATCGTAGACAGATTGACTAAGTCTGCCCACTTCATTCCCTTCAAGGTTGGTTTATCCACCGAGAAGTTAGCTGCCCTATACATGAGGCAAATCGTCCGGATACATGGAGTTCCTGTGAGCATTGTATCGGACCGAGACAGCCGTTTTACTTCTCACTTCTGGAAGAGCTTGCAAGAGAGTCTGGGGACCCAACTGAAGTTCAGCACTGCCTATCACCCACAGACCGACGGACAGTCAGAGAGAACCATCCAGACGTTAGAGGATATGCTAAGATCTTGCGTCCTGGATTTTGGAGGATCATGGGAGGACCACCTACACTTGGTAGAGTTTGCTTACAACAACAGCTACCAGGCCAGCATCGGCATGACTCCTTTTGAGGCTCTGTATGGACGTCGTTGCCGCACTCCCTTGGCTTGGGACGACGTAGGAGAACGAGTCATGCTGGGACCTGAGATGATTACAGATGCGGCTGAAAAAGTCAAGGTGATCAGAGACAGACTTCGGGTGGCTCAAGATCGTCAGAAACATTGGGCGGACAGCCGTCGCCGACTTGTGGAGTTCGAAGCAGGTGATAGTGTCTTCGTCAAGATCTCCCCCACCAGAGGAACTATCCGTTTTGGCAGAGCTGGAAAACTGAGTCCCAGGTATATCGGCCCATTCGAGATATTGAGCAGAGTTGGAGAGGTGGCATACAGAGTGGCGTTACCACCTAATCTTGAAGGCGTGCACAACGTCTTCCATGTATCGCAGCTGAGGCGTTACATTCCGGACCCGAGCCACATCCTGGATCATTCAGAGTTGGAGATTGGGCCAAGTCTTACAATACCAGAGCAGCCAGTGAGGATCATAGACCGTATGGAAAAGCAGTTGCGGAACACCGTGATTCCACTGGTCAAAGTTCAGTGGCTCCACCACTCCCCAGGCGAATCCACCTGGGAACGAGAGGCTGAGATGAGGCAGAAGTACCCTCATCTGTTTTAAGGCATGTTTACCCTTGTTCTCCCTTCAATGGTAGTAAATTTCGAGGACGAAATTTCTATAAGTTGGGTAGGTTGTAAACCCCTGATTTTTCAAATTATTAAATCTTGGACTTTTCCTAATTTTCTGGAATTTTCGGGAATTTTCTGTAATTAAAATCAAGGTTTTCAATTAATAAAGGATTTTTTTTAATTGTTAATAAATAATATTAAAATATCATGAAAATAACATTTTTGGGTGTAAAATAGAAAACCAGACTTAGGGTAATTTTCTGGGATTTTATTGGGCATCAGACCTATTTTTAAAAGCCTAAAAACTAATTTCAAAAATTAATTAATTATTTCTGTTATTATAATATTATTTATATTATTTATATTATTATTATTATTACTATTGTTTTTTTTTTTTTGCTTTGGGCCCGGCCCGGCCCAGTGGGCCGAGCCCGTAGATCCCAGCCCAGCCGCTCCCCCGGGTCGGGTCGGGTCGGCCCGCCGCCCGACCCGCACCCGCTAGCTCATCCCTGTCACCGGTCTCCCCCAACCGACCGAATATCCCGCCGCCGCCGCGATTTCCGGCTAACCGCCCCCACGTCGACCGCGCTTCTCCGGATCCCGCGGCCACGACGCCGGCCGAGTCCCCTCGGCTCCCCTATATATTCCTTCCCTCTTCCTCTTCTTCCACCCCCCCAAAAAAAAAAAAAAAATTGAATTTCCTTCATGTATTCTGGATGTCTGTGTGTGTTACTACGGATTGATACAGCTTACTGCCGCCGTCTCACAACGGTGCAGGCTGGGCATGATCCGACTGGACCCAGTTTATTGGGATCGGGTCGTGACAACATTTTACTTTGGCTTTTTTTACCATGGTGATCACTAAAAATCATGTTTTCACCAAGAGAACTCCAAAGAACAAGGACAAAGAAAGACAGATGTCGAGTGCACTAGTACCAGACGACCAAGTGCAGAATGCAACAATTGAGAGAAGTTCTTTTGGTGGGCAAAGTTCTCTATGGAATAGGTAGGTGTTAAATAAAGAAACCTGATCATAGGGAATCAATAGGCTTAAAAGATTCAAGAATTGCTGAACTATGTATATTGTAGAGATTGAACCCTAACCTACTGGTACTTGTGAAAGATCAAAAGTTCATAAGTACAACTGTCAAATCGTCATAAGAACATATCATTCATGACTCATAGAGCTTGAAACAGAAAATAAAATTATATTCACAGTTAAGTAATGCCTGGACTAGAGTCAAGTCTTCCACCTTCACCCTTCACCCTTCAAATATAATCACCATTTTAGAGACATCCAATCCAAATGGTTGCCTCGAGCATAGTTGTGAAAGACGAAGTGGCCACTAGGCAGTTTGGGCGTGTGTTGGGTGAGAGGGAGAGCTAGAGCCTAACCGGGGGCTTTAAGTGACACTTGGGCAGCATTGAACTTTTTTTTACCAATATTGGAAACAAATAATAATATAATTTGGAAAAATTAAAGGAGTTAAAACAATGATAAACCTAAGAGATTATAGACTAAAGTTAACTATAGATCAAGCAATTAAAGTCTCAGCTTAAGCAATTTAAAAAATTACTACGAAAGTGAGAAAAAAAAAACTAGAAAAAACTGTCCAACTAAACAAATGAAAGTATTACTATTTACCAAACATGGGGCCTAGGCAGACTTAAGCGTGGGCCATAGGAGCTAGGGGAGGTCCAGAGTCTTGTAAATTAACAAAGGGGAGATATTGGACTAACTTGGGACCCAGATGAGGGTTGCTACCCAATAAGAGGCAGGACACCCGATGCCGATAATCCAGGCCTTACTCAAGACAAATTTGTGTCTAAAGGGGACTAGGTGGGTACTAGGCGGACGCCTTTTACAAAATACCTATAAAAGTCTCCTTCGTCTAGCAGACTAGTACCTATAAGGATTTCCCTGACAACAATGTTTATGCAGCTTTAAACCCTAAAAACAAGACTAGGTATGACCTGTAACAGCTTAGATGCAATTGAGGTGTATGCTTCTCTGATAATGATGTTTATCTTTAACTATTGTTGTCTCAATACTAAGAAGTTACATGGGCAGATAATGTCAAGTTAGTTGTTTCTAAGGGTTTGAATTTACAAACTTGCCCAACATGTTTTAATACCAGCCTCAAATGTAACTATAACCTTACTGTCAAAATCTACCTTCTCGAGCCTACCCATAACTTATCCCAGTGGGGTTCAACATTTACTTTGCTTTTACATATATGGTATATCAGGTGTCCATCTTAAAAACAGCCTCCATATAAGTAGTATTCATATCATCATCATATTCTATGACGAGAAATTACAGTTGAAAAGACTTCAGGAACTAAGGCAAATCACAAGGAAAAATAGAAGTCACAGCATGATCACCAGTGGTTATGTTCTCAAAGTTAGTGTCACAAATTAGGGACTATTGCTGAATTTATGCTTCAAGGATAGAAAGAGATAATACATTTATACATTCACAAAATCAAATTATTTTTTTGGGGGGAAAGGATTCTGCCGATTTAACTTTATGTGAGAGTAGAAGCACCAAAAGGAGAATTGGGAATTTATTTGATAGGAGATAGTAGTGTGTTTCCTGCATGTCCTCTTTACAAAGAGGAACAAAAGAAGAGCCATAATTAGCAAAGCATTATTTTCTAGTTACATAGAATTTTGATATAACATAAGCTTGCAACTCTGGGAAAGTAATTGAATGTCTCACAGACCTGCCGGAAAAGGTTGAAGAGTGCTGGAAAAGTCTTCTTCTTGGCTAGATCTCCAGAAGCACCAAGCACAACAATGGAGAGGCATCCACTCTCTAGACTATCATCCACATATTTTTCTTCAGTAAACGATTCACTTCTAAGATTATTTCCTCCAGAAGAGTCAGCTCCCATTGATAGTGATGACTCATTGGATCTACTTGTCAGCATGGTTACTTGTACAACAAAGTGATTTATCTCAGTTTGTATATAATTTCTTCTTTATATCTGCAAACTGCGTTAGCTGAGTAAGAAAGGTTTCTCTTGCAATAGAGAACTTAGCATTTTTGCCATAAACAATGTCTAAAAAGTTAAAAAGTAAAAAATAAAAATTGTTAATAAGCTCTATATAATCTGCTCAAATTCTAAGTCCTCATGTGTCTTTCTTTATTATCAATCAGAAAGATACTATTAGATCAATATACCGAATATAAAAATAAGTATTTTTTTTTTCTTTCTCATATATAGTTTAGCTTTGTGTTGTGCATGTGCCAATGCCCAGAAAAATGGTAATATAGATAAACAAAGACTTCCTACTTAAAAAATGTAAGCATTTCAAAAACATCCCACTTCAATTACACCTCTGAGCCACAAAATCAAACCGAATGCAAACCAAACTACAATAATCTAATTCTGAAGCAGGCATGTCCACTCTAAATCTAAACAATCCTGATACCCTAAATATAATATTTTCACATTCATACAATAAGTAGTTGAAACTATGGGCAACTTAAAGTACTAATCACTTTGAGGTGTCCTACCTTTCCTTCAATAACCTAAAACCAAAAGATGAAAAAGTAATTTCTTCTTCTTCACCTAAAGTTATACAAACCCTTTAAGTGAACCCACTTCAAACAAAAAGTATAAGTGTGTTGAAGGGTTAGTTATTTTATTTTCAGCTCATGTATTATGCATAGTTTGCAGTAGCAACCGATACGGGCGATACCGATACAGTTTGGCATGTCCCGATCCGATACCGACTGCTAGCGATACTGAATGATACCGATGTTGGTGGTCTTTCCAATCAATTCGGTAGAGAAAACTAAACAAAAAAGACCAATCATCAAGGACGTAAAAGTATAGTAAGGTTGTAAACATATAAATGAAGAAAATTTATTTATTACAAGTAAAACAATCAGTAAGGGTGACTATTATTTCATTCAATTTCAAAACTTAAACAACAAATAAAATACTTAAAATTATTCCTAAATGTATAAAATAGTTGTTCTAAATTTTTTATAATTTATTAATAATTATATTTTTTCGATACCAAAAAAATATGATCCTCCGATCTGAAATTTTCGATAACGTCAATCATATGAAGGGTCTGATACTGATACTGTGAACCTTACTATTATGTATTTTCCTAGGGTTAATGATGTATTTTCATCTATTTTGTATTTCCTATAAATATTAGCCAAGTGCCCTAATAAATTTCCATGTCATTCTAGACAAAGTATAGCCTCCACTTTCAACATTGTATCATAGCATTAAGTTCTCTTCCCTCGACGTCTTCAGATTGTCCACAACTTGGACATTCAGAGTTTATTCTTTTTCATCTATAGGAATTCCTCTTTGGCGATATATAGACCTCTTTGTTGGCTACTTCAGGCACACACAAAATTTTGGTATTTCTATTTTTTCTTTCGGAATTTCTCGTCATCAGAGCCCCGTCATATTTCAAAGATCTTCTTCCGTAATCGTATTTTGGAGTCCCAGTGTACTTTGGATTTTTATTTCAGGATTTCTTGTTTCAGAGCATCGACCTACTTTGGATTATTTATTCCGCGATTTCTTCTATTGTGAGGCCCAACTTTTATTGGACTTCTTCCAGTATTTTTTTCATTTGCTAAGCCCCGTCTTTCTATGATTCTTTTTGTTATTTCTTCGATCATGGAGCCCCAACCTTCTTCAGATAGTTACTTAGGGAATTTCTTCTATGACAAAGTCCCGACCTAATTTTTCAGATGATCTTCAATTTCTTTGTTTTCCACTCTCTCCAAGCTGGACTTGCTTTCACCAAGTTACAGTTTGCATGAAAGCGTTGAAGAGTATATTAGTTATTATATTTTCAGCACATTTATTATATATTTGTCTAAGATTAGCGATGTCTTTTCATATGCTTTGTATTTTATATTGGCCAATAGGGATAATAAAATTTGATGTCATTCTAGACCAAATGTAGCCTCCACTTTCAACAATGTGCTTCCATGGAGACTTTGGCTATGTCATGCCTCCAAGATTTAAATATATACTGATATTTGCTCACTTAGAAAAAAAAAATATTTACTAAGTAATGTTCTAATAATCCTTATAAAGCATTTAATACTGATACAAAATTTCTACTACTGTGGAAAAATAATATCCTAATGATATCAATGAGTAAGAACATAAATCTGTATGTTTCAGTAAAATATTTTGTTTGTGATGTTTGAAACTTTGAATCATCCATATATAAAAAAACAGGCCGATCATATCTAAATTATGTTGAGGGTTGGTGCAACAAAGAAGTCAAGTGTCTATTATTTGATGGATAAAACTGCTCCGGGTTAGTTTCATTCCTATTGGAAACGACAAATCCCTATTTGACGTTTGGCGTTTGTGTAAACCCCAACCTAAATTTCTAAATTTTTTGTAGATCTAAAAGTTTCTAAACTAGGATTTATGATATCCTTACAAGGGACAGAAAATTTAGTTAAGTATATACATAAGTCAACTAGATAAATGTTAAAATACTGATTATTTATTTAATAAAGAAATTAATTATTATATATATTTTTACTAATTAAATGATTAATAGAAGAAAGATATATATTAAAATAATAAAATCTTCTAACTAATTTAATTAATACTTAAATCCTAAATACACTAGAAATGAACTATCCTAACCATATCCTAGAGCTAACCACATCCTATAGACCGACACCCCTAAGTCTAACCTTATCCTAATCTCCCTTACAATCAAACTACCCATGTATATGTACCCTATCAATGTAAGCCATTAGTTATATATAAGTATACCTATCATGAAATATATATATATATATATATATATATATATGTGCACGTGCGTTGCACATATTTATTATATGGAAGATTAAAAGACACCTATAGTCAAAATTTGTTCAATTTTCGATAAATGAATAATGCTAAATAAAGTCCATTTTTCAATACCTCCTTTTTAGATAGTCAATGCATTTAAGAGCTGTTGCAATTAGGAATACCAAATGACAACTCTTGTATTTATCTAGATATCTCCTATTAATTTTAATTAAGCTTTTTAATTAGTAAATATAATAAATGGTATTTTTGGAAAGAAAATTTTTCACGATGAAACCTACTTTTGGCATTATATAGTAGAATATACATAGGAACGGGATATTGTACCAAGACTTATTGCACCAATATATATATATATATATATATATATATATTTGGAACAAGGTAATTGTGTTACAGACTCTTGGCCCGAAGGTCTATAAACTCGGCCCAAAGGCCACTCTCCGAGCCCAAAGGCCCGCACCCGCATCGTACTTGCATCGCACGCACCTGCACCGCACTCACACCACACCCGTATCCGCCCCGCACTCACATTTATTCTCCCACAGGGAATTAAATGTGCTTCCCCGGTTGCTCGAACCTGCAACCTCTTGGGAGGATAAGCCTCACTCTATTCACTTGAGCTAGAGGTCATTGGCGAACCTGCAACCTCTTGGGAGGATATGCCTCACTCTATTCACTTGAGCTAGAGGTCATTGGCATATATATATATATATATATATATATATATATATATATATATAAAGCTCTCAACCCAAACATCTTCCTCTAATCTCTCCCCTAACATCCTTCATCCAATACTTCCATGCAACGATAGACATCAACCGGACCACCTTCTTCTCTACCGACCCGAGCCCTCTGCCATCCTCTTCTTCGTCTTGCCCCGACCTGCACCTCGGTCCCTACTTCCTCATTGTTGCCACCGACCGATCTGTTGAACGTCGGCAAACCATGGAGATAGTAGGAGCGATGCAATAAGGAAGTCGAGACCCCCATGTTCTTTCGTCCGGCGACCTGCAGCCCTGCGACCTCCCATCCCCCAATCTCTTTCTCTCAACCTCGTCGACAGACTCGACCGACAGACAAAGCACCTTGTCTCACCTCGCCGCCAGACCAATTCCAGCGTCCGCCCATCCCGACTCCCTCATGTCACCTCTTTACTTTTTTGTGTTCCCCCATCCAAATTAACAAGCCGACTACGCCTTCCGCGCGTATCCTCCTTACCTGCCAACCTCCTCCGCCATCCTTCACGACCGCCCAACACTGAGTCGACCGGTCGCAAGTGCGACCCCGACTTCGCTACAAACCTCGCCTCCATCCTCCACGTCAACAACCCATAAACTCCTTGTCAAGCTCTGTCCAGCTCTTCCCCCACCGATGGACACACCAGCTTGACAGAGATGAAGATTCCTGCTCCAACTCGATTGATTCAAAAAGCATGCAGAACTGAATTAGTATAGGTAAATTACCTATAAACCCCCTCCCTCTCCTCTTAATTACAACATAACTATAATTTAATTAGTATATGTAATTATATAATGTATAACATAATATTTGATTTAAGACTTATAG
Source organism: Iris macrosiphon (assembly GCA_036927795.1). Lineage (NCBI taxonomy): Eukaryota > Viridiplantae > Streptophyta > Magnoliopsida > Asparagales > Iridaceae > Iris > Iris macrosiphon. The sequence goes on from JAYESA010000008.1 coordinate 144,757,604, forward strand.
TATATGTGTAACTTAATATAAATAATAAAAGGTAAATAGTTATAAATTGGTTTCTAATATAGTTGTAAGTTATATGCATATATTTTCTATGTAACCTAGTATATAATAAATAAAGACTTAAAAATTATAAATTAAATAATAATAATAATAATAATAATAATAATAATTGTATAGTTACAAGTATATAAATAAATCTAGGTAAATAGCAACGGTAAATTGTTAATAAATAATTATAGTAAATAAATATAACTTAATAGATAAATAATAGGTAAATCTCTATTATCTTAATAATCTCTTTTGGATTATATATATATATATATATAGGCTTGAGCAGACCATCATACCCCTTGAACTCGGCACTGATATAGGCGAATTCAGGCAAGTATACCCTGCCCAATTACAGTATTTTTGTGTTATTCTATTTCTTCGTGCTTATTTCTTTCGTAGTTTGTCATACTGTTAGTAGTTTCATTTCTACAACTGTTGGCAAGTAATATCTTTAGCATGCCATGTTGACATGGACTTGGACGCGGAGAGATGCATGTATGATAGATAGAGGCTTAGCGTTTTTACATTTACTTGTTATCGTTGTGGTTCTCGTTTCATAGTACTTGACTCATAGTTGACTGATAGCCCTACGGTCGTTATTGTTTTCTAATTTGACTGGCATAGACTCGACTTTTAGTTTTATTGGGTGGAGAGGATAGTCACTAGGTATTTGGGTTATATTTTTACATGTCGTGTCTATATTGCTAGTGTCTCGTGATGAGCACTATCTGATATGTGTTGCTAGTGTCTCGAGATGAGCATAACATTATTGCTACCAACTCGATTACGAGCACTACTCGTATACCCAGAGTCAATTAGTCCAAGTGTTGAACGTTATCCTCGACTACGTTCCTCTGAGGACCTGATTTTCTTTCAGGTATTGATGAGCTCTTCCATAGGATCGTTGGTGTTTATTCTCTCCAGGATTCAGGTATTATTAGACGATACCTTCGTTATGTTCTTCCGTGGTTATATTCCATCTTGTATTATTTTATGCTGCTGAAATATTCTAGTTTTACAAGCTCTTCTTTCGTTCTCGACCTTGTTCGGACATGTGTAATATAGGACGACTGACTTTAGAACATATTGTTCATTCTTGATGTTTATTCTTTATGTGGATTGAGATATAGTTGACAGGTTCTAGATAGATATATCCGATTATGAATGTATTCAAGTTGGATAGGAGTCCACTTGATACGTAACTGGCCATTGTTACGTGTCCCAACCATCGGTATTTTGGAACTTGGGTGTGACAGTTTGGCGTTTGGCATTTTCATCGTTCTTGTCTCGCAAACGTGGTAAAAGTTGCAAACCTACAATTCGTCGTTTTACAAAAGTGCCAACAGAAAATGGCAAATGCCCAATTTCAAATGTGCACCCAACTAGCCTTTCGCCTCATTTTAACTCTTCTAGTTGCTACAACTACTACACTTGCAAACTTCTCCTCCAATGAAAATTGACAAAATAAAATTTTGAAATAAGATCCAAGATGGGTATCTTGTGGTATATACTGAAAGAGAAATATCTAAGAGCTTTAGTTCTGAACTTACGATACGATCATTGCCCATCGCAAGGCTACTGACGAACATCACATTTGCAACTTTAAATTGAGATAATTCTTTCTTCGTGACCGATGTTTATGTCTAGTTTAATTTTTAGTTAGTTTACGGAATATTAAATCTATGAATATTTTTTTTACGGATATGAATGGTATACAAGGAAATTGCTTTCTATAGTGTTTTTTCTTAGTTACTGGTAGGTTAGCCCATTCAAGAATTTGTTTCAAAATCCGCCAGTGTGTAGGGCAATCAAGATATACAAATATAACACCACTGTTACAGACTTCCTACTTCTCGTTCATAATTTTATTTGTAAAAAGAAAAAATCACCACCTACTGAAACTAATGCCCATCCCTATAACAATTAACAAGAGGATACCAGTGATCGCAAATCTGAAAGAAGAAAAAAAAATCACGAACGGGATTATCGACTAATACAATTTCAACTTCCCCTTCAAGATTTAAGGACGGAATACTTTCTAGAACAAACATTATTTTACTCAAAAAAAAATCCATCATTAAGGCTCAAATCTAAGAACCCAACCCCAACTCCAAGAACACAATCCAGCAATCGTTCCAAACTACAGACCCTTCTTGCCATCAAATCATAAAAACTTCAAGTTCCACAACTAATTTTAACTATAACCTTTCCTTCTTACTTCCTCCTCCAATCAAAAAATAATAATAATAATAATGCATCATAAATGAAGAAAAGAGAAATCTACCACTAGTAAAAAAAAATAAGTAGAAGAAGAATCGGAGAAGAAGAAAAACCTAGGAATTTCTGATCGGAGAATGGATCGACAAATTTCCGGGATCTCTTCCTTTCCCTTTAAATGAGTCGAAACCCGAAACTCCACCTACCAATCTCCCTTTAGGACAAAATTAGAAAAGAACGAAAAAATAATATTTTGATTTAAAAAAAAATAGTATTGCTAATTTGGAGGATTTTGATGACGGCTGCTTTTAATAATTTGGAGAGCATCTAACGGTCAAGAATTATTATTTTTTGGTGTTGTTTTTTTTTTAATTTTGTTTAGGATGTAAATAAAAGTCGTAGGATGCCTACTTTCAAAGACCGGCGTGGGTGTTGTCTCGACCGCTAGGAGAGATTTCAGCGGTCAACTAGATTCTCTACTGCGTGTCATTAGTGACGTCAAAATATTAACCGTCAATTTTGACCTTTATTTTGCAAAGAGAAATTTTTACTCAGAGCATCAAAAATTTAATAAATTTTACCTAAAATACAAAAGTTTTAAAATTTATAAAAAAAAAATCAAAACGTGAAAGTTTTATATTTAAAAAATTAAAAATATATAAAATATCATTTGTAAGAACGTTTCACAACAACAAAAAATTACTCTTCGTTTAATTCTGTTTGTTGCAGATAGAGAATTTAATATATATATGTATATATATATAACGTTCATGGAAATGACGTTTTCTCAAGAAAAAATATCCTTCCTAAATATGTTTTCTATTATTATATTATTATTTTTAATTTCCTCACACCTCTCTCACTCACTCTCTACGCTCTCTCTCACTCACTCTCTGCGCTCTCTCTCTCTCTCTCTCTCTCTCTCTCTCTCTCTCTCTTTCTCTACCCTCTCTCTTTCTCTCATCTCTATCTATCTCGTTGTCACTCTCTCTCCCCTCTCTCGCTGTCACACCCGATTTCAGATTTGGTATTTCGTAAATTTCTAGGATTTAATTTTTTCCTGATAATGTATTCCTGCTATATTTCTCATATTGGTTCCTGTTATTTTAATTATTGTTATTTTCTGTTGTTGAAAGAGACTACCCGAGACCAGTAGAATATCCATTGGCATTGCCAAAGACCCGGTTTAGGATCTGCATGTAGAATGGACACCTGGTTATGTTCATTTGATCAAACCCATGACTAAACTTCTTTCTCTCCTTTCTTAGTAAACTTCTTTCTCTCCTCTCTTAGTATATATATGAGCTTTTTCTCTCTCCTCTCTTTCTTCTTCATTTTTTATTTCCTTCTTCCTCCTCTCCACGCTCCCCCTAACCCTAACCCTAGGGAGAAGTTGTTGTGACTTGGACCGTGAGAGGTAGACGCTAGGAGCCACCCATGGCAAGTACATCTTGCTCAATGGTGAAGTTATAATTTTTGGATTTTTATATATGTTATTGTTTTAAAAAAATTGATGAAAAATGTTCTTCTTGAGTTGCTGAGCATGTTTAGTTCTTGGAGTTTTGAATTTTGATGTATAAATTTTTGTAGATCTGAGTTTCAAGTTTAGGGTTTTTATGTGTTCCATGAGTTTTTCATGAGTTTTGATCTATTAAAACTTAGTATTTTCAAAAAAAAAATAGTTGTTCCTTATGTTAGAGCATTTCATTTCGAGCATTTTAGCTTTTGATTCACTTAATATGGAGTTAAAATTAAAAAATTATGAAGAAAACAAATTTTTGATTTTTGGAGCTTTCGGCCATGGTTGAACCTTCTGTTGCAGAAGACGAAGTCTTCATGCTGCCAGCAACCTATGCGGCAGAGAGCGCCATGCGGCCCGAGAGGGTTATGCGGCCCGAACTCCTTGCCGCATACCGACAATATGCGTCTATCTTGTTGGACGCATGACTGTACATCACACAAAGTGTTCTGGAGCTAATCCTTGAACTGCTTGTTGTTTCATGATAAACAGAAGAATGAAACTAGGTTTATACGAAACCCTTTCTTTGTTTACAAACAAGAAAAAAGAGTATAATTAATCCTATACGAGGATGTTAAGTACAATAAAAAATAATTCTGGGAAAATATTGCTATAGGAGTCTGATCTGCGGTCGATCACTTTGTCCCTTGGACCATACGATGACGAAGAAGTGCTGTAGAAGAAGAAGAAGCTTCAAAGATTGCGAGTGGGATTAAACTGTCAACCAACACTCTCTGTTTTATGCTTTCTCTCTCTTTTGATTCGATCTTCTAGATTATCTCCCTTGATTCTGACCCTTTTCTTTCCTGTGACCGGAAGTCTCTATTTATAGAGCTCAGTCACAGTAACTGTCCAGTCGGCGTAGAAGCCAAACTGTGAAGAGAGTGGCGCTCTTTATGCGGCGGTTACAATAACTGCTACCCACGTCTAAATAATCTCCTGAATCCGCGTATGACGCGTGTCCCATTATGAGGTAACGTGTATAATCGCTCATCGAATATCACGGCATGCAAGCCACGTAGGTAACTGCCCCTCGCGTAAAGATGGTTGGCATAAAAGCCAAATAACTGCCTTGTTGGCGTAAAAGCCAAGTAGTTATCTTGTTGGCGTAAAAGCCAAGTAGTTGTCTTGTTGACGTAAAAGCCAAATAGCTGTCGTGTTGGCGTAAAAGCCAAATTCTGCGTAAAGCTTGATGTTGCATAAATAATAGGTAACCAGCGTAAACTAGCCAATTATCCTTCCTGACTGAGGTCTTGAGCGTATTCTGGGCCAAATAGCCTTATTACGTACCTTTGCAAATATAGCCTGAGTTGGCGTATTTCGAGGAGATAGCATACGGCGTACTCCTATAGTTGAAAATAGCCTGGTTGGCGTAACATGCAGGGATAGTGATGTGAGCGTATTAGCCCTAGTTTTAGCTCTCCCAGTCATTAAAAATAGAATAAAATCTCATGCATTAAATGCAAAGATCTGCCCCCCATCTCGCGCATTAACTGCAGAGATATGCCTCGAGTTCTGTATGAAAAACAGCTTTTGACGTGGCGTTTGATTTCGTCTCATCTTGAGCGTAAAAACTCATCTCTGCTTGTGTAGAATAGGCAGTGTATTCCTTGAATGCGTAAAAATGACTTGTATCAAGGATATGCCACTAAACGACAGTCTGGGTCTCTGTGCAGAATCATCATCACAGTCGTCCTCTCGATCGTCGTGCAATACTCTTTGTCAGGAGTCAGGTTCACTATTTTGTCTGACAGGTTCATTCGAGGAATACGAAGAGTTCCTCGTACAACTTCACGCTGCATTAAAAGCAGACATATTTTACGCCGGAGGGAGATGTAGCAACCTTTTTACGCCAAAACAGCCTGAAAGTGCTGCCTTACGCGGACTGTTCTGAAGCCATATTTTATGCCACAAAGCGCTAAAGCTCTGTTTTACGTGTGCTTTATGTATGTTGGGGAGTTTGACTGTATAATACGCGTACAATTCTCCAGCATATTTTATGCTTCTACAAGACCCCCTTCAAAGTTTTTAAATTCCTTGTAATTTGAAATACTTTGAATGAAGCATGAAATGGTCAATTGTAACTAACTTTTTCGAGTGTAAAACTCAGATTAATATATACGCGTATTTTGCTGACTGATCTGTCCCGCGTAATGCGTAAAACCATAGATCCGTAGCATCTGAGCGTAAAAGCTTCCGAGCGTAAAATCGTAGATCTGTAGCTTCTGAGCGTAAAAAAATCGTAGATCTATAGCTTCTGAGCGTAAAATCGTAGATCCGTTATGCAGCATGATGACCTGGTTTAAGCTGAGTATGACTCCCTAACTGCGGAACTTGCTCAGCAGATTGAATCTTTAAACAAATCCATCCAGGAACAATAACAAGAGATGGAGAAAGAGCAGGCAGTATTGGTGGAGAGTATTCCTCAGCTGGCCAAGTGCTGCGCTGAATGTGAGGGGTATGAAGTGAGGATTCAAGAATTGGAGACTGAACTTGCTCAAACCAAGGACAGGCTTCTCAAAGCATCGCTAGTTCGTGATGTATTGAAGGGCCAAGTGAAGACAGCTCAGCAGAACTTGGCACATGCGGGTGTCATCCACGCAAGTTTTGTTGATTCTCTGTCCGAACTATCTTTCTTGAGCGATGACGAAGCAAGGCTGGAGCGGGCTCGTACTAACATCTTGAACTCCAGGAATGAAAGGATGGCTGCTTTGGCGCAACAGATCAGGGATTTAATTGGTCCTCCCCAATGATGTACTTTTTTGTTTCTCCTGTAATTTCTCAGAGATAATAAAGATACATTTTCTGACTTTGTGGATCCATCACTTTAGAATATAAATGATAGGCTAAGATGAAAGTGATATCAGAGGTATCATGAACATGACATACTTTCGTTAAGGTTTTGCTGAATGTAAATCTATTCAGAGGTAATATGAACCTGATAGAATATAATCCAACTAAATTTGTATACCAAACACTATCAGAGGTAATATGAACATGATAGGTTTACAAATTAGTTAAGCATATCCATTAAGAGGTCATATGAATATGATAGAATATGATCCAGCTAACCTTTGTGTGTGGTATCGTTAGAATAAGATCTTCATCATACTTCGTTAAGCAAAGGAGATCAAGTATAGTACTTTTTCAGGAATTTGTCGTTGATAGGAGCCATTGCCAAATTTCCATTAGGCTTGGCTAATATGTAAGCGACATTTGCAATCGCATAAGGGCCCTCCATTTCTTTATGATTATTTGTGCGAACTTTGGACATCGTACCAGAGGTAATATGGACGTAGTATAATAACGTGTTTGTTGAGGACATCCCACTGGGGGATCTTTGGTGGACCTATTATTTGTTGCACACGTTGAGTGCAAATAATAAGTTCGAAACAAGCCCAATCAGGTGATAGGTTTTGTGGCTAGTAAGGACGTCCTGCTGGGGGATTTTTTGTGGACCCATTATTTTTTGCGCATGTTTAGTGCATGTAATAGGTTTGAGACAAGTCCTGACAGAGGTAATATAGACGCGGTAAAATATGAATCTGTGGGGATAATGGAGAGATATAGTTCAGAGGTAATATGAACATGAACTGACTTTTTCTCCGCTGGGGAAAATGAGGATAGTTCAGAGGTAATATAAACATGAACAATTTGTTTCCATTACGGACATCCCATAGGATTTTTTTTTTGGACCTATTACTTCTTGTGCAAGTAATAAGTTTAAGACGAGCCCTGCCAGAGGTAATATGGACGTGGCAGTTTTTGTGGATCTAACACCACTAGCGTACTTAGAGATAAGTACGGGTGCTAAGTTGAGATGACAACCGATATCAGAGGTAATATGGACATGAAAATCGATAGCTAAAACTCGGAGGGTTTGTTCAGAGGTAATATGAACATGACAAACTCAGCCCGAGAGAAATATTATGACAGCAGTTCAGAGATAATATAAACATGAACTAGTGTCTGAAAAACTCATTGAGGAGTGATTCATTGAGTGTGGTCTATCCCAACATGAAGATAGACCAAAGGATTATTCCGCTGGGGAATTTGATGGGACGATAGCTCAGAGGTAATATGAACATAGCTAGCGTCTAATGAGACTGGTTTGAATAGTCATTGCGGGAGTGTGCAAGTAGACCTAATGATTGCTCCGCTGGGGGGGTTTTAAGGATCCATCATTTATTGCATATCCAGGATTTTTTTTTGATACGGATGATGGTTCTTTACAAGAATTTATAGCAAAGAAGAAAATATTGCACATAGGCGCTTGCTGGGGATGCCAAATTGCTGAACATATCTATCCAGAGGTCCTATGAACATGGTAGAATATGATTCTCGATCTTCAACGATCGAGAAAATATTGCTCATAGGCACTTGCTGGGGATGAAGAACCAAGAATTGATTTGTTCATCTGGGTTGTAGACTTATTACCCATGGCGTACTTTAAGTACAGATAATAAGTTGAAACGACTAGCACTATCAGGGGTTATGCGAACGTGATAGTAGAAATTCGAAGAGAAGAACTTCACTCAGAGGTAATGTGGACATGGAAAGGTTCTGAAAATATCTTACTCAGAGGTAATGTGGACGTGGTAAGATATGGTAGGGGTAAAGAAAACAAGGCAGAGGTAATATGGGAATAACCATCTTTTGTGGTGATAGATTTACTCTGCTGGAGAAAGTGGAGAGACGTAGTTCAGAGGTATTATGGACGTGAACTGATCGATAGCAACAACCTGGGAGTTTTGCTCAGAGGTCACTTGGACATGGCAAACTCAGCTGGAGGAAAAACAGTTTGGACGTGAACCCATGTCTGAAAAATTTACCGGGGAGTGATTTGCTGAATGGGGATAGTCCTGAAGGTTGCTCATCTAGGGAGACACCGTCTTCTCGTTATAAACGCAAAGTGATGACTTTGGCGTCAATCAACTCCTGGATTTTCCTTTTCAGCACATAGCATGCCTTCGTGGGATCATGAATGTACCGATGAAAGAGACAATATTCTGGGTCATCGACCTTGCCAACCTTTTCAGGGTATCTGATGTTGGGTAGCCGAAGTTTGTTTTCCTTTATTAATATATTGAAGATTTCAATGATGTCATCCTCATTGAAGGAGAAAGTCCCCTTTGGCTTTCGAGCTCCCGATACCTGAGTCGTACGGTCCTCAGGAAAGATGGTCACAGTTGCATCATCTTCGGACTCAGAGGGGATTCTACCCCCAGCTTTGGATGCTGCTCTGTTTTGTCGAGGGAGACCACCCCCAGCCAAGTCGTTGTCTAGTTCTTCTTCTTCTTTTTGTTTGCCTTTGTCCACAAAAATTGATTTAGAAGGACTGCCTCTGGTACTACAGGATCAGACTCTAGAGGTTTGGAGTTTGAAAGAGATGTGGTAAACCCTAACCCAAAACGAGTTCGTTGACAGTAAGGATCACCATACAATGGTATTCGTCTGCCTTTTCCATAATTGAGGCCCTGTTTCAACTTCAAATCATAACCCATATTTTGCATAATCTTTAAAGCTTGTGGGCTATATCTATGGATTTGCATTCTCCCAACATCAGACTCGTGAGATTCTTCTTGTACAATCGGTCTATTCCGCATTCGACCGAAGATTATTTGATGCTGATCGTTGCGAGTTGGTGGAACAATAAAGACAGATTCTTCATTTGGCCCATATGTCATGACGATATTAGGTGTTGACGCTACTTCCCACATGATCTCCCCACGCTTGGTAGTTAGGGGAACTGAATCCTGGTTTTGACCCCTGTCTTTGCATTTCTGGATCAAGAAATCACGTAAATCAGGGAGATTAGCAGAAGAAGAAGGATTATTCTGTCTTTTTACATCAGTGGGCTTGTGGAGATTAGGAACCATAACCCTTTCTCGGCCATAGAAATACAGCAGTCCGCCTATGTGAATAGCATACGATCCATCATCCGTCTGAGGAGCGTATTTTCCCGTGAAGCGGGTCTTCTTTACGCGGATGGGCTTATCCTGTCGTAATCTGGAGCTTTGCACATGTTCGCGTAAAACAGGGGGAGTCCTCAAATGGGCTCCAGCGTCACGCGTAATCTTCTTCTCTTGGTGGCGTACAACTCTAGAGGTTGGGAGATTCGCCACTCGTTTTCCCTTGATGTGATCCAAGGGTCCATCTGCCTCCTTATAGACGGAAGATGTATTTTTACACGTATGGCGCGTTTGAAATTTCCGTGCGGGCTCTGAGGCCTTGCTAGGAATTTTGTCTGCCACGTCACAGACGGGAGACGAATTTTTACGCGCAGGGTGTATTCTAGACTTCTGGATTGGCACTAGGGCATTGCCAGAAGCTTTGTCTGCCATATCACAGACGGAAGACATAGTTTTACGTGCAGGGCACGTTCTAGACTTCTGGATTGGCACTAGGGCATTGCCAGAAGCTTTGTCTGCCACGTCACAGACGGGAGACGGGTTTTTACGCACAAGGCGTATAGGTTGTGATGTCACAACCTTGTTGATCGGAGAGAGAGAGCCTGCAGGAAGGGTAGAGGATGTTCGGGACATCCATACTTTACGCAGCTTCCTGTTGTCCTGGACAAAGAGGGGATGAGAGCTACCCCCTGCGCGAAACATGTCTTCATAAGCTGATTGGTCGAATTGGACGACCAAAGTCTTCTTCGTCGATCCGACGGATACAGCATCGTGTTGAGCAATGGCTTTCTCGTCAGATGAGAAAGTAGTCCCCAACAGAGTCGCCATCTTGTGTTTGATGATAAACAGAAGAATGAAACTAGGTTTATACGAAACCCTTTCTTTATTTACAAATAAGAAAAAAGAGTATAATTAATCCTATACGAGGATGTTAAGTACAATAAAAAATAATTCTGGAAAAATATTGCTATATGAGTCTGATCTGCGGTCGATCACTTTGTCCCTTGGACTACACGATGACGAAGAAGTGCTGTAGAAGAAGAAGAAGAAGCTTCAAAGATTGCGAGTGGGATTAAACTGTCAACCAACACTCTCTGTTTTATGCTTTCTCTCTCTTTTGATTCGATCTTATGGATTATCTCCCTTGATTCCGACCCTTTTCTTTCCTGTGACCGAAAGTCTCTATTTATAGAGCTCAGTCACAGTAACTGTCCAGTCGGCGTAGAAGCCAAACTGTGAAGAGAGTGGCGCTCTTTACGCGACGGTTACAATAACTGCTACCCACGTCTAAATGATCTCCTGAATCCGTATGTGACGCGTGTCCCATTATGAGGTAACGTGTATAATTGCTCATCGAAGATCACGGCATGCAAGCCACGTAGGTAACTGCCCCTCGCATAAAGATGGTTGGCATAAAAGCCAAATAACTGTCTTGTTGGCATAAAAGCCAAGTAGCTATCTTGTTGGCATAAAAGCCAAGTAGTTGTCTTGTTGGCGTAAAAGCCAAATAGCTGTCGTGTTGGCGTAAAAGCCAAATTCTGCGTAAAGCTTGATGCTGCATAAATAATAGGTAACCAGCGTAAACTAGCCAATTATCCTTCCTGACTGAGGTCTTGAGCGTATTCTGGGCCAAATAGCCTTATCACGTACCTTTGCAAATATAGCCTGAGTTGGCGTATTTCGAGGAGATAGCATACGGCGTACTCCTATAGTTAAAAATAACCTGGTTGGTGTAACATACAGGGATAGTGATGTGAGCGTATTAGCCCTAGTTTTAGCTCTCCCAGTCATTAAAAATAGAACAAAATCTCATGCATTAAATGCAGAGATCTGCCCCCCATCTCGCGCATTAACTGCAGAAATATGCCTCGAGTTCTGTATGAAAAATAGCTTTTGACGTGGCGTCTAATTTCGTCTCATCTTGAGCGTAAAAACTCATCTATGCCTGTGTAGAATAGGCAGCGTATTCCTTGAATGCGTAAAAATGACTTGTATCAAGGATATGCCACTAAACGACAGTCTGGGTCTCTGTGCAGAATCATTATCACAGTCGTCCTCTCGATCGTCGTGCAGTACTCTTTGTCAGGAGTCAGGTTCACTGTTTTGTCTGACAGGTTCATTCGAGGAATACGAAGAGTTTCTCGTACAACTCCACGCTGCATTAAAAGCAGACATATTTTACGCCGGAGGGAGGTGTAGTAACATTTTTACGCCAAAACAGCCTGGAAGTGCTGCCTTACGCGGACTGTTCTGAAGCCATATTTTACGCCACACAGCACTGAAGCTCTGTTTTACGCGTACTTCATGTATGTTGGAGAGTTTGACTGTATAATACGCGTACAATTCCCCAGCATATTTCATGCTTCTACACTTGTGTTTTCACTCGCTGAACGAATAAAAAATTCTCTAAGTGAGGGGAATCTATGCGGCAATCTGAGCATGCGGCAAGCGGACTTATACGGCATTGGCACTATGCGTCTCTTCTCTTTTGTCGCATAACTATGCTTCACTCTTGCACATCTTTTTTTGGTTTTATCTTTTCTTCCTGACACACTTTATGGCATGTCACATTAATCACTTTATGTCACTTCACTGACACTTCATTTATTGGTCGTCACTTTGATACTTGCCCCGAGGAGTAGACTTTAACCCTGAGCATGCGGCCAGTGGGTGCATGCGGCAGTAAGTCCATGCGGCCAGTGAGCGCATGCGGCAAGTGAGTGCATGCGGCAAATGGGTGCATGCGGCAAGTAAGTCCATGCGGCCAGTGGGCGCATGCGGCCATAAATTCTTGTGTGCATTTTGTGTTCCTTTTTATTGTTTTTTATTTAGTAATTTCTTTTTAGTGATTATTGTGGTGTGCTTCCTTATGTCGATACAAGTTTACGTTACCAGACCAGTTTATGTACTATTTCACAATCCTCACGACACCGTGGAAATAATTGTGTATAAAAATCTATTGCATTTGGCATCGAAAAATTGAGTGTGAGTATTGCCCAATGTATCGAGAGTCGCGGGTACGATAACTCGTGAAAAGCTCGCACCCATGATCCGTCATTCTAGGGAAGTTCTCGAGAGTCCATGACTCGAGAACTTGAAATAATTTAGTAACGATTAAACAAGATAATGTTTACCTAGATCATTGGGAGGGAAGAATATTGCTCTACCGGCTACCCCGATCTTTAAGGGCCACATGCAGTATGGAACAACCCTGCTAGGCAAGGGATCCATGACTGACCAAGTTTACGAGTGTTGCGGCACTACAAGTTATTGTTTATGTATTTCAGTATATGCATTCCAATATATATTCCAGTTATGTTTCAGTTTCAATTCCAGTTATATTACAAGACCTTTACCGATAAGTTTATGTTTACAAAAATCAGTTTCACTTACAAAATCTCTTTATGTTTACAAAATCAGTACCATTTTACAAAACCCTTTTTGTTTATAAAACCAATCTCATTTACAAAATTTTATTTATATCTTCAAAGCCAGTTTATGCTTGCTTAATGTTGTGTTATGTTATTAGTTATCTGTTTTAGTTCCTTATCCATCATTGTTTGTGATGTGCACTATAAGTACTAGACAAGCGTACCCTTGGCCATACGGGTTAAATGAGCGCCGGTGGTAGTGATATTCTTCAAAGCATGTATTTGTTAGTAACTAGGTTTGTGATAACCCTAGTTAGTTAATTATAGCAAGCCGTAGGCATGTTTGCCTATTCGTTAATCTCATCTTTTTAATTTATTCTTTGATGCGTAGTTAGGGTGCTAAATTCTGCTCGGGTGAAGGTCTGCAACCCTGGTCCTTATTTGATTTAAGTATTATGGTCCCGATCCTGTGTAGTTCCTATACTCTCTTATCGTTCGTCGTCTTACTTTCATTTATGCACTTATTATCAGTTCTTTCAATATTATTCTTGAGACAAGTACGTTGGTACCGTACAAGTCTCGATCTGCATTTATTTCTTATATGTCTTTTTTGCTTATGTTTTGATGTGTTTGGTCTATCACCTTGAGCTCCTTTGTGGTACTTGTTGCTTGGGGTTCTGACCCCACTGGCTTTGCATGTCCAGGTTATCCCGAAGAGAATCAGGATCTACCGCCCTTTCAGCAAGATGGCTTGCACTCGTAGGACTGTTGTCGAAGCTCGCGAGTGGGTTTCCTTCCTCCACCCCTCGTAGTGTTATTCCTTTTTATGGTGTTTTAGCAAGAGGCAGTGTTAGTCCCTTATTTTGAGATCACTTCTCTGACTACGGTCAATATGATGTATATATTAGACCATGGCTGGTATATTTGATCACGTATATTTCTATACTCTGCTAGTGCAGCATTTTATATTCACTAGCTTCATGATCATATGTGACATATAATTTGGGATGCCTCTTTACTTTCATATATGATATACTCTTGTACTTGTGTTGCTGGATTGAGAAACTAGGATTTTTCGGCCTTAGGAATGACGTTATAGTATGCTAGAGTTCACCCATCTGTCTTCTAGACAACCTTAACATATTGCAGCTTACTTCGATATTCTACAAGATGCAGTTGGCCATGTCAGTCCCTGTATTTACTCAGTATTCTTGGAGCGGGGCATGACACTCTCTCCTTTCTCTCACTCTCTCGTTCCCACTCACTTCTCTCTCTCTCTCAATGTCCCACTCTCTCGTCTCACTCTCTCGTCTCTCTCACTGTCCCACTCGGTCTCACTTTTTTGTCTGACTCTCTCGTCTCTCTCACCATCCATCTCTCTCGTCTCACTCTCCTCTTCTATTGGTCCTCCGTCTCTCTCTCTCTCTCTATCTTTTTCTCCTCCCTATTTGTCTCATCCTCTGTTTCTTTCTTCTCTCTCTCTCTCTCTCTCTCTTTTGACACTTTTTCTCACTTTTTTCTCTCTCACTGTTATATGCATGCACTAGGGAGCCTGTGAGCATGCTTTATTTGAATGTATTGTGAAATGACATAAGATTTTCGGGAAGAGAGAAAAAAGTATTGTTATATGGGATGATACAGTCTTTGACCAAAAAAAGGAAAGAGTAGGTAGTAGAAGGGAGTGTTTAGAATGAGTGTTTCAGTTATAAATTTACAGAAGGATGCAGCATTTGTGAGAGTTTCTCCAGGAAGAGAGTTCAAGAGGAGGAGAATGAGGAGGCTACAAGAGTTTGAAAAGAGGAGGAAGATACAAAAGAAAAACAGGTAAAATTAATTTATTATAAAATAGTAATTTAATTACGTATATTTTTTGTGATGTCCTAATTATGGATATAAACAAATTTTGACACTTGTGACATCACCCTAATCATAATCCTAACTACCCTAAACATAGTTATATACAACTTAAGACACTTTTGACGTCACCCTGATCATAATCCTAAGACCGGTCATTACAGATGGCTTTTCAAAATGATGGACGTATACCCGGTGGACCTACAACTCCGGCCATTGAACGTAAGCGAGAGTCTCACATTTCTAGTCTGGTTTTCGCAAGACCGGTAATATAAATTTTAGATAATTGATATTATTATTTTTAAGCGTATTATATTGTACTAACGATATCTATACATATATTATATAGCGCTATGATTATCTAGATATAAATTTACGAGAGCATGGTGAGTGACAGTCATCATGGGAGTTGACTGAAGGGCAAAAGGCCTTGGTGGAGGCTTTTGGTTTTCACTTTGTTGACGCTATACGAATTAAGTGTCATGATTGAGACCTGATATTAAGTATCGTTGAGCTATGGTGGCCAACATGCAACATATTTTAGCTACCCTTCGGGGAGATGACGATCACATTAGTGGATGTGGCACATATTCTGGGGTTACCTATCGAGGGTAATCCTATATATTTTGACGCGTTAGAAGAAAAAGATCTCGTTAGAGAATACCTCGGTATAGAGACCCCATCTCACATCGAAGAAATCAGCACTGTCAAACTCACTTGGCTTCGGTCTACTTTCATGTATGTTGATCATATCGGCTCTATAACAATTCATGACGATTCTAAACGGGTGTTTATTTTCCTGTATTAATTATTGTTAATGTTTATTTAATATAAATGTATCAATATTCAATTATATTTTTAGGTGATATGTTGCACTAGGGCTTATTTACTGTGTCTATGCGGTTCATTTTTATTTTTCGACGCCACGAGAAATATGATCAACGTACGACTGTTGTAACGACCCATTCCGCTCAAGCGAACTGCCGATTCAAAAGGCAAAAGTGGAACGACCCGACCCGCTTTGCTCAGCGAGAAGACTCGTTTGAGTCAAATGATTTCCCGACTTGGCCCTTTAAGAGTTCTGGCTTAGGCTTTCAGAGGCTTGCTCGGAGTATCGCTCGACCAAGGCGAATCATCGCTATGGTGGGTGGCTACGATGAACTTGTCTTTGCTTAGCCAGCACACTTAAAATATGGACAATATATGACAGTCGCTAGGTGAATCACCCCCTGCATGCTAATAAAGAATACAATGCACCTAGCTAAGGGAATAATCCCAACTTGTATTGCTTGTGTTAGAACATGGAAATAAAACTTTGCTTATATATGGACCCTCGCATGCTCCATTTGCCTTGTGCAACTAGACTCCGTTATGCCTCAAGTAGAACGATATGCACTCTTGGTAGTGTATTGTTCACTCGTTTACACTGCACGTCCCATAGATAATGTTGTTCGGTATGTCCCTTTACGGTTTTACTCCTCGCTTTATACATAGGCCCGAGCCAACGTAAATATTTATGTTTTATATAAGTGCATGCTTGCTTACTTACTTTTAGTTTGTACCCATTGTCTCGTTTCAATGCTTGTCATATAATATATGCCACAATCAAGTAAAAAAAAACTATCCGTATCGTGTATGCATCTTGTTAGCCAGAAGACTATCAAATATCTCTTCTGTGCAATATGAACCTGCAAGTATCCGGGACCATTAGGTCGCCAAGGCAATCCCCGAACCAGGGGAATGCATCAAGACAAGTGAAACACTGATCAAGAATTATGTCAAGTTTACATCTGAACGAGAATCATGTAAGCAAAATTAAAATCATAGCTCGTGGAGCAATGCTCGTTCAGAACAAAAATCATGGATTGTCTTGTCAAGATGTGAATTTGGAATGACCCAAGACTTGCATGTCGCGGACAACTTGTTAACAAGTGGATCTTCGAATCCAGTTCCACGGACGGTCTCCAGGGCACCGGGGCCGATCCGATCCGGAATGGAACTTCCTGTTTAGTCTTTTTGTGCATGGATGGGATGGTTTGTAGTGCATCATGTACTCTCGTTGTATTTCATCCTCGTCATTGACTAAAATTGGTCCTATATGGCTATGCCAGCGACCTCCTGTTCATATAGATAAGTCATCCTCGCTTAACGGCTATCCGCGTGCGAGTTATTACATCGCATCGAGAATATCTGAAACACCTAAACGATCATGATACACACTTGTATATATGGA
The DNA here is from genome assembly GCA_036927795.1 of Iris macrosiphon. Taxonomy (NCBI): domain Eukaryota; kingdom Viridiplantae; phylum Streptophyta; class Magnoliopsida; order Asparagales; family Iridaceae; genus Iris; species Iris macrosiphon. The sequence continues at coordinate 144,774,758 of JAYESA010000008.1, forward strand.
ACACTTCAAAATCTTTTGCAACATACCTGATAATCCGTGTAATCGTGCACCCGAAACATAACCTCACTCACGCACTTGTGTTTGCATAGGCTATTTGCCCATGGATTTCATAATAAATGCTTGTGGTTGATTTAACTTGGTTTGCCTTGGACAGGGAAGGACAAATGGTAAGTTGGTAAGTCTCGTCGTGTTACTCTTATATCGCACGGCACACTGCCACACGTGATAGGCTATTCATCATTGCCATGAAACTGATCCTAAGGCAAGAATAGAAAGATAACTTAATAGATGGTGCACGAAACCTATATAACGTGTCTGGATTTGTCGAACGGGCGAGAAGCCTCCCCACCAGTGCATTCATGTAATGATAACCCACCAAATTTTTTGTAGGGTGTGGGAGAACCTCGTTCGGTACGGATGCCCCCTTCGTGCGTGCTAAGGTGTGGAGTTCGCTCTGGAGCCTTGGAGCGTTGCGTCCGGAAAAAAGCACATATACAGGATATAATGTTAGAACATCGCCTATGTATCATTCCACAAATGTAGCCCCATGGCATACTTTTACTGTTTCAGAGAGAGAGGCTTGAGCGACTTGTAATCTCGGCCTAGCGCCGCTTGTAACACTTGTTCAATATCAATAAAGAGTTTGTTTTAAATTCTATACTTGTGTTATTCAATGTTTCCGCTATTGACGACTCTATGAACTTGTTACCAATTGCCTGTGCGTTTATTATTCCGCTGAACTCAGACTATTTGTGCGACTCTGTGGCTTAGACCTCTTACCGCCTGCTTGGACCACGGCCTTGCACGGACACGACTTACGCTCGTGCAGCATCACGCCCAGATGGGCCAAGCGATCGTCCCACGGGAGCGCTGGCACGGTGATTCGCGCCTAGCAGGGACGGCTGATTGCCTGCGGGAGATCGGGGCGTGACATATTGGTATCAGAGCATAGTTTTACGCCTTTGGACTTCGTTTCAATTTTCTCAGTTTCGAAAGCTTGTTTGTGGGTTATGTGCATACACTCTCTCTCAATGTTCCCTCAGAATATTCTAAACAATAAGTCTAAATACTTTCAAAAAGTTGCATATAAATGATATGATTGCTTGTACAAAATTATGATGTGAAGGCCTTTGTGCCGACCTGTGTTAGGCTTGGTTGGAATAGACTCGTGCTAGAATTTATAAGTTATGTGCGAACCTAAATACCTATACTCAATTTTCCAGCTGGTTAGTGTGCGAAATAGAATATTATTTGAACGGTTAGCTATGCACACAGCCTTTCGGCTAAGTTGTGTTAAGTATCGTGGGCCAAGACCATTTGGTGTAAGTTAGTTGCAAACGAGATGGGGATATCGTTCAGATAAGAGACAAGTCAGACTTAGAATGGCAACCGATAGAAACATTATCAGGTTTATCGCTTAGACGAATATAGAGAATCGTGCTTGGATTTTGGAAAATAGCTTGAACGGTATTTCGTGTTGGAAGATACAAATTGAATATAGTTTACTTGGATGACTATCAATATGAATATATATACGAGACTAAGATTTATCAGGCGACACCTAAGTATCGTACAAAAATTCTAAGAAACGACTTGGTAAAAATGTTAGCGATTGATGCGAATAACCGATTGAGGATTTGATTGGGTAACTCAATTCTGAGTGGTGTATGGATCATTTAAAAAGGTCCAAACGAATTCATAGGTCTCGTGCGATAGTCGAATTGAACGATTGGAGAATGTCTTAAATGAGTGATAAGACTTATATCGAATAGGGATTCATGGAAATGGAAATCGATATCTTGGTTAAGGAAACTTACTAGAAACTTGGAGGATCGTGCGAGCGATTTCGAATTAAAACAAATGGATTGAACTTGAATACAATATTGCTTGAATAGAAGTTAGCCCGAGAATGAATATTGTGGTTCGATGAAAGAGATAAGCGATAACTGATTTGACTTGGAGTTTGGAAGAATGATCTTGAAATCTAGTTCGAAAAGATAACCTTCAAAATCAGTCCCAGGGAGAACGATTATCCTGCGGGAGCGCCGACGTGGTGATTTCACGTACGGCGGGATGATCGAACTCACGAAAATATATTCGATAATTATTCCAAACGTACTCGATGAATAGAATGTATCAAAAATAGATGAACTTGGGCTTAAATATTTGAAACTGGTTGCTTGAGGAATGCTAGAAGTAGGCTATGGATGTATCGAACGATAACATTGAAGTTGGATGATTTTACTAGACAAATTATAATCACTGCATGAACGGACATGGCTTGATGGATAAATATATATAACTTGGATGGAGCTAAAGTGAAAGGATAAGGTATCTCGATCGTTTCAAAAATAACCATAATGCTTGATGTTCTTGTCTTGTGCGAGCACAACTCTATACTCGTGCATGCGTCACACCCGGATTAGGACGATTATCTAGCGGGAGCGTTGACGTGGTGATCTCACGTCCAACGGGGGTGATCAAACTTGCGGATGACCGGAGCATGGCAATTGATGGATCGGCTTGACTTGTGGTTCGACACGATAAGATGAATTTGGGAATGAAAGTGAATTGAAAGTATTTGATTGATAAGTTAGCCTAGAACCTGGAGTAAATCACGCTTGATGATTTTGTGAACGGATACATAAATCATGTTGGACGACTGGGAGTTATAAATAAAAGGTTTAGAATTGAATCTTGGCTTGGTGGTCTAGACTTGGAATGGATATATGGATTCTATCAAACATACTTGAGGAGATAGGCTATGCGAATCATTAGGCTTGTCCTACATCTTGGATATATCATGGATTTGGCTGAACGGACTCGAAATATGTACAAACGAATGTGTTATGAGAGTAGGATAATCCGTGCTCGATGTTTAAAAATCTGAGTAAAACAAGCTTGGGTAGAATACCCCGTGCAAATGAACAATAGTTTGACCCTAGGAATTGGGGCAAACATCGTGCGACAAATTTGCACGATGAATCGTGTGCTTGAAATTGTACCTATAAACTTGTGAGCTGACTTAGTAATTAGGCAGACGACCCTGTGCCGAGTGAAAGAACCAGTGTGACCGACTTTAGCATATTGCTTGAATAAATCATAGAACTGGGGCAGCAAGACTTAGTGTTAGACTTGAAACGGTAAACGTGTGTTATGTTTGACCCAAACGGATGGACGCTAGTCGGTTGATCGGATATATCGTGCTTAACCGTTGTGCAAATACTTGATTGAGTTGGAATGGGAAATGACTTAGAAATTTGATTGACCCTTTCGGAAGCATCCTTGCGATTTATAAACGAGAACCCTTGAGATTTTCGCAAGTAGCTTGTCCGATTTCACTATCTCTAAGTTTGATTGAATGAATATGCTTGAGGGACGCCTTGAACGTGCGCACGATCCAAGACTCAATGATATGTAAAACTTGAGTGCTAAGACTTCGTTATTGCTAACTTCGTTGATATGCATATATTTGAAGGACACTTTGAATATGTGCACGATCCAGACTAGCGATATGCTGATCTCGAATGCTAGTGCAAGTGAATACCTGCATGGACAAGTATAACGACTTGTATAAGTTGCCTCAGCCTTAGATCGTTATCCAAGCTGGATTGTAACAGACCATGCGTTAAGCAACATGTTCTGCGCTAGGGCGCAATAGAGACCGATTCAGAACTTAGATTCGATGATAGAGTCATTTAATGAAGACCGACCCAACATACACGCAACACGGTATAAGGAACAGATAGAAAATTGTGTTCGAACGGATCTAGTAGTACCGATTGCTATGATTGGAATATATTAGATAATGCGATAGAATGGCCTGCTCTCAGAAAGTCTCGAGGATAAGACTTTTTCTGAGTGGTGTATAATGTAACGACCCGTTTCGCTCAAGCGAACAACCGATTCAAACGGCAAAAGTGGAATAATTCGACCCGCTTTGCTCAGCGAGAAGACTCATTTGAGACAAATAATTTCCTGACTTGGCCCTTCAGGAGTTTTGGCTTAGGCTTTCAAAGGCTTGCTCGGAGTATCGCTCGACCGAGGCGAATCATCACTAAGGTGGGTGGCTACGATAAACTTGTCTTTGCTTAGCCAGCACACTTAAAATATGGACGATACATGCCAGTCGCTAGGTGAATCACCTCTGCATGCTAATAAAGAATACAATGCACCTAGCTAAGAGAATAATCCCAACTTGTATTGCTTGTGTTAGAACATGAAAATAAAACTTTGCTTATATATGGACCCTCGCATGCTCCCTTTGCGTTGTGCAACTAGACCCCGCTATGCCTCAAGTAGGACGATATGCACTCTTCGTAGTGCATTGTTCACTCGTTTACACTGCACGTCCTATAGATAATGTCGCTCGGTATGTCCCTTTACGGTTTCACTCCTCGCTTTACACATAGGCCCGAGCCAACGTAAATATTTATGTTTTATATAAATGCATGCTTGCTTACTTGTAGTTTGTACTCGTTGTATCGTTTCAATGCTTGTCATATAATCTATGCCACAATCAAGTAAAAAAACTATCCGTATCGTGCATGCATCTTATTAGCCAGAAGACTATCAAATAGCTCTTCTGTGCAATATGAACCTGCAAGTATCCGGGACCGTTAGGTCGCCAAGGCAATCCCCGAACTAGGGGAATGCATCAAGGCAAGTGGAACACTGATCGAGAATCATGTCAAGTTTACATATAAACGAGAATTATGTCAAACAAAAACAAAATCACAACTTGTAGAGCAATGATCGTTCAGAACAAAAATCATAGATTGTCTTGTCAAGATGTGAATTTGGAATGACCCAAGACTTGTATGTCGCGGACAACTTGTTAACAAGTGGATCTTCGGATCCAGTTCCACGGACGGTCTCCAGGGCCGATCCGATCTGGAATGGAACTTCCTATTTAGTCTTCCTGTGCATAGACGGGATGGTTTGTAATGCATCCTGTACTCTCGTTGTATTCCATCCTCGTCATTAACTAAAACTGGTCCTATATGGCTATGACAGAGACCTCCTGTTCATATAGATAAATCATCCTCACTTAGCAGCTATCTGCGTGCGAGTCGTTGTATCGCATCGAGAATATCTGAAATACCTGAACGATCATGAGTATAACACACTTGTATATATGGAATACTTCAACATCTTCTGCAACACTCCTGATAATCCGTGTAATCGTGCACCCGAAACATAACCTCACTCACGCACTTGTGTTTGCATAGGCTATTTGCCCCTGGATTTCATAATAAATGCTTGTGGTTGATTTAACTTAGTTTGCCTTGGACAGGGAAGGACAAATGGTAAGTTGGTAAGTCTCATCGTGTTACTCTTATATCGCACGGCGCATTGCCACACGTGATAGGCTATTCATCATTACCATGAAATTGATCTTAAGGCAAGAATAGAAAGATAACTTAATAGATGGTGCACGAAACCAATATAACGTGTCTAGATTTGTCAAGTGGGCGAGAAGACTCCCTGTAAACCCTCAGATTTTTCAGAAATTAAAAATAAATTTTTGGGAATTTTATGTGATTTTTAACTAATTAAAATTAATATTTTCTGGTATAAATTAAATTTATAATTTTATTAAATATTAAAATATTATGAAAATAATATTTTTGGATGTAAAATAATTAATTAGACCTACAGTAATTTTTTTGGAATTTATTGGACCCCAAAAATATTTTTAAAGACTTAAAAACTTATTTTTTAAATAAACCAAAACAAACCAACTTAAACCGAACCAAACCAACTCGGTTTATTAAACCAAACTAGACCAGGCTAACTGAACCCAAGCCATCCCCTAGCGGGTCGGGTTGGATCCGAATCCTAAACCCGAACCTGCTAGACCCGACCCTCAGCTACAGTGATCCCCAACAACCCCCCCGACTTTCAGCCTCCCCTCTCCGGCCGTTTCAACCGCCACCGGCTGCGATCCCTCGGCTCGTCAGCCCTACCCCTTCGTCTCTCCGCTAACCGTCGGCCGCCCTCCCCTATAAAACCCCTACCCCGACAACTCCCCCACCGACACAACAATCCTCCACCTCCGGCAACCCCGTCGATCACCATCGCAGCCACCCAAACCACCATCCTCCAGCCGCCCCGCTAACGTTCATCCAGCCCCCGCTGACCCAGCTCTCCGGCGACGTCTCCGCCACCAGCAGCCCTCGACCCCGGCCACCCCTTCATAAACCCGCAGCCATCTCGAAGACCCATCGCCATCGGCCACCGTCTCCCCGTCGACCCAGCCACCCCTCTGCCACCGCCTATCTGCCTCCGCCCCAGCTCCGACGAGCTCTCTCCGGCGACGTTGACAACCCCACCACGAAGACCAACAGCAGAGCAACCGCCTCCGACTAGCACAGCGCCGCCACCGCCGGCCGAGCACCACCACGTCGTCGCGCCACTGCAAATACGCATTTTTCAGTCGATACCGATGCCCTGTTCAGGTGAGGATTTCTCTCTCCTCGTTGTCTCACTTTTCGAATAGTCTGTTGCTACGTATAGACCGCGTGACCCTCTCGAACCCCGTACAATTCGTTCGGGGTATCGCGTCCTGTGTCGGTCGCAAACTGCGACGCAAAATCATGAAAATAAATCCCCTATTCTGAAAAATTAGAATTTGTCCCGAACTCTCCGGTTCACGACCATTTTGCGTGCAACCTGTTAATTATTTCTAAAATCCACTTAAATAATTATTTGGACTGTGTGACCAAGTTTTAAATCCTGTTTTTAGTTTAATTTATTGTGCTGTAGTTTATAATTTATTCGAGGGTAAAATTGGCCAAAAACTTGGTCTTTATAAAATCCTAATTTTCCCGGAATTGGGTGTGCCCCGCTAAACGAGGTGACTTGGTCATGTGTGAATTTCACCGAAAGGTGTGCACCGTTAATACGGATGTGTGGGATTTTACGGAAGTTGATTTGGATGTGCGTGCACACCGGAATCAACGCGTATCCGTTGACAACGTCCCATATCGGCCATGTTCTAAAACTCATTGTAACTTTGTGTACGCTCATCGTTTCGAAACGAAACTTGCTCCATCAGACTCGTAGCAATACGCTGGTCCTGTGACCCAAGTTTGGTTCGATTCTGAGAACGTTGACAAAATTCCGTATCGTAGGCCCCATGGCTCTATTTGACGGGCAATTTTGTGATTGGCTCATTAAAATCCAGTTCTGGATATCCCGTTGGGTTCGTATCGTCGTTCTGAACTTGTAGACACTAAGTTTGACAAATTTGGAGAACATTGTCTCTGGCATATTTTTCGGTGCGAAGCGGGCCACATGTGGACCCCGCTTTGACCAGAAACTGTCACTTTTGTCCCTGTGTCCAAATTGGACTTATGGACATGCAAATCTAGCTTTTTGATATCTTCTGAACATTATGGTAACGTTTATTTCAGCAACCGGAGGAGTACCTGCAGATTTCGCCGATACCAGAGCAGCTGTTGGAAACCAAATCCAATGCAAGTGTACCTTGCCATACTTGCAGCATTTGTTTATACTATTCTCTTGATTTATTACTGTAGTATCCCTGTTCAACCTAGGACCGTATGACATTGCTTAACGTCCAAATAATATTCGGGTGTCAACGCCGTACGCGGAGTTGTGTAACGTCACCTAAAGATTAATATCGTGACCCTACATATTTTCGTGCTTGCATCATCAAGTACGTCATACCACAGGACACCTGACACTATTCATGAGACAGAATCTTCCTGAGATATTCATGGTGATTCTGTATAGGTTACGGGATTAGTGACATAGACTTTATACATATGCATAAATATCACTATGACTTGCTGCATTAGATATGATCTTGTGTGTCATGGACATGAGACGTGTGATTACAGTGAGTGGGAAGAGACACACATGCTACAGGCTGATTTATATATATATTTATTATTGTGAGGCCTTAGACTCTACATCATAGCTAGGCACTCTACTAGTGATATCACTGCTACTGGCTCCCCGACACAGAGCTTGTAGTGGTCTCAGCCTGAGTTCTAGTGATGCTCTCAACTTGCATATCACATAGCTGGTTATATAGTTTATCCTATTGATTCATTTATTTTTGTACTGCATTTACTTTGGCTTGAGTTATTCTTGTACCTTGCTATGTCCCCTGAGGACCTGGAATCCGGATTATGTCCCCAGGTTTAGCAGAGGAGATATACCCCGAGGTATACAGGACATGAGCAGAAGTTGGAGTAGTACCATTACTAGAGGACGAGGTGATCGTCGAGAATTTCTTCTGAGTATCTGCTTATCTATACTCAGTTATTTCTGCTGTTTCCTATTTATTGAACTGATGTATCAAACTTATTACTGCTACCGGCTCCCCGACACTGAGCTTGTAGTGGTCTCAGCCTGAGTTCTAGTGATGCTCTCAACTTACATATCACTTAGCTGGTTATATAGTTTACCCTATTGATTCATTTATTATTGTACTGCATTTATTTTGTCTTGAGTTATTCTTGTACCTTGATATGTCCCCTGAGGACCTGGAATCCGGATTATGTCTCCAGGTTTAGCAGAGGAGATATACCCCGAGGTGTACGGGACATGAGCAGTCATTGGAGTAGTACCAGAACCATAGGACGAGGTGATCGCTGAGAATTTCTCCTGAGTATCTGCTTATTCTATACTCAGTCCTTGTTGTTATTAGACTCTTTTATTTCTTGTTTAATGAATTATTGTACCTGACTTATTATCGGGTTGTTCCCCGAGATATGTATATTTTGAGACTTGATGTTGCTTTACATTTTATTTTGATTATATTTATTTTTGTGGATGAGATTAGTATATTAGACCCTTACTGTTGTTTTACAGCTTAAGTACACTCTGATGGGTCCATTAAATTAGATTTGCCCATTGGTGTGTGCTGCTGGCCATTGCCACGTGTCTAGTCCCTCGGTATTTTGGGACTGGGGCATGACACTCCCCACCAGTGCATTCATGTACTGATAACCCACCAGATTGCTTGTAGGGTGCGGGAGAACCTCGTTCGGTGCGGATGTGTAAACACCCAGATTTTTCAGAAATTAAAAAAATAAATTTTGGGATTTTTTTCTTGATTTTTAAATAATTAAAATAAATGTTCTTCTGGATTAAATATTTTTTAAATTAAATATTAAAATATTATAAAAATAATATTTTTTGAGTATAAAATAAATAATTAGACATAGTGTAATTTTTTTAGAATTTATTGGACCAAAAAACTATTTTTAAAGACCTAAAAATAATATTTTTAAATAAACCAAACTAAACCGGTTTAAACCATCCTGAACCTGTAAACCCCCTCAACCAAATTTAGGTTTACTTAGTCTAGATAAAGTGACTAGATTTAATTTGGAGACAATTAGAATTAGATTACAGTATTTTAGAATTTTGTGCAATATTATATCGCTTAGTGCACTTTACCGTTGCTGCGATATTTAGAGAACTACACTAGCTATTACCGGCAAATAAATTCCATACACTTTGCCTAGACATACCAGCCTACTATTCTGACCCTTGTGTAACTCACAAATACTCCTTCTTGTGCCTCATTTTAGTCGCACAAAAATTGTTACAAACGTCCGTGCGTAAATTCAATTAATTCAATCTTTGCACTCTTTGTCCCTTCCAATCGAAATTGGGACCCAACATCAACCCGTTTAGACCAACCCAAATTATGACATTATTGTACTCTAAGACTACTACGCCCATAACGCTTGTGGCCACCCAATTTTGACCCCAGGTATTTTTAATTAATTAGAGAACACCTAGCGCATTAATTTTAATTAAATTAATGTAATTACCCAACCTCACTCAAAACTAGACCCAACTCCAACCCAAATCCACACACACACCCTCAATCCTCATACTAAATACCACACACCATTCTAGTCCACTACCTAACACCAAACATGGTGTTTTGCCACATCCAATCCCAAATTCTAATTATTGTACAATTTCCTAATTGTTTAGGGGCTTTTATGCAGTTAAGCAATGAGGTGTCCCCTCTCATTGGTCCAACCACATGAAGAAGGAAACCCCCTCCCCTTGACCGGTCCACCATGAGTTTCCCCCTATTTTTATGTACTCTACACTACTTTTTGGGACAACACTCAACCCCACCTTTCAAACCCCTTAAATCCTAGTCACATGTTCAACATGTGGAGGCTTCACACAACCCTAGGGAACTACCCCAGCCTGCCCTAATCCCAAGTCGCCCCCCTCTCTCTCTCTCCTACAAATACGACATGCTACATCACTCTAAAACCCACACAAAACCAAACTATACAAGCAAAAACTCTAGAATACTAAACCACCCTCACCACCCGACCCCTCCCTCAGCCCGCCGCCTCCGCCATCTCCGGCAACGACCACCATCCTCGCCGTCTCCATTACCACCCCTACCACCTGAACCACCGCCACTACCACCACGACCGCCACCTCCGCCTCGGGCACCGCCACAGCAGCTCCTCTCCACCACCCCCGACTCCCTCTTTCCCGACCCGATGCCCCGACAATCCTTCTCCGGCCACCCCAGTCCACCACCGCCACCTTGGCCACCACCCCCAGCTTCTCCACCACCGTCCCCACCAACACCAACACCCCCTGTCGCCGCCACCGGCCGCTGCTCCGCCGGCAGCAGCCACCCTCACCCCCGACACCACCAGCAACAATACCTCCCTCACTGCCCGAGTCAACCCCCGACCTCCCCTAGCGTCGCCACCACTGCCCCGGCCTGCCACCACCACTCACCGACGACACCCCCAGCTCCCCACCTCCGTCCCTGCTGGAGCTCGCCCCTGGCCACCGCCCCAGCCGGCCGGCGCAGCCACTGCAAGCAGCAACTACTACTGCTGTCGAGTCTTCCCGAGCCCCCGTCGGAGCTCCGTCGCCCCCTCGCCAGCGACGACCCCACGGCGGACACGCACCCCGGACACAGCACAGTATTTAGGTATATATATAAAATTATATATAGTATATATTGTGTATAATAATATATACTTATATATAGTGTATATTATGTATAATTTTATATATATAGTATGTATTTGGTATAAACTGTGTATATTTGTATATATATACTATATATTTATATATGGTGTAATTGTATATGTATGTATATATGTATATATATGTATAAACGTGTATGTATGTATATATGTATATATATATATATATATGTGTGTATAAACGTATATCTATATATAAATAGGTATTCTTTCAAGTGTATATATGTACTGTATTTATGTATATATATATATATATATATATATATATATATATATATGTATATATATATGTATATATATATACATATATATATATATATATATATGTATATATATATGTATATATATATATATATATATATATATATATATATATATATATATATATATATATATATATATATATGTATATATATATATATATATATATATATATATATATATATATATATATATATATATATATATATATATATATATATATATATATATATATATATATATATATATATGTATATGTATATGTATATAGTATATATTTATATATATATACTATATACATAGGTATTCTTTCAAGTGTATATATATATGTATATATATATGTATATATATATATATATATATATGTATATGTATATATATATATATATATATATATATATATATATATATATATATATATATATATATATATATATATATATATATATATATATATATATGTATATGTATATAGTATATATTTATATATACTGTATAGATTGTGTATTTATGTATAGTATATATATATATATGTATATATTAATGTATAAATGTATATTTAATATATATATATATATATATATATATATATATATATATATATATATATATTTATTTATTTATTTATTTATTTATGTATAAGTGTATTATATATATGTATATATGTATTACGTATGTGTATAATTATGTATATATGTATAGTTAATATATATATGTATATATGTATATAATGTATTAGTGTACATTTATGTATATATGTATAATGTATTTACTTAAAGTATATATGTATATATGTTTGTTTATAGGTATAAATGTACAATGTACATTTATGTATATATGTATATTTTATGTATATATGTATATATGTATTATGTATGTGTATATTTATGTATATATGTATAAATGTATTTATATATTTAATGTATTATTTAATATATAATATCTAATGTATTTAAGTAATTATATATGTGTTAAATGTATTTATAATGTATTAATGTATTATTGTCAATATATATGTATTAATGATTTATATACGTATTAATGTATTATGGTATTTATATAATGTATTTATATATAATGTCTGATGTATAAATGTATCTATGTACGTATTAAGGTATCATTGTATTTAATTTATGTATTTATATATAAATGCTTATTTAATTGTATATATATGTACGTACGTATTTTATTTATGTATATTATGTATATAGATATATAGTGTTATACTCATGGTTGTTTATGTATGTATAATGTATATATGTACATATGTCTATATGCATAGTTGTATATATAAGTAGGTATGTTATTAAATGTATATATATGTATATGTTTTATGTATGTATACATGTACTATGTTAGCATAGGTAATTAAGCGTGGTGTAATTTAGTGATTTATAATTTTGGGTTATATGTTAGTAGGCATCTGAGACGGTGCTACCTTGACTGCTGGTTCCGGAACATTGCTTGCGCACACCAGAGTTCTAGGCAAGTATACCTTGCCTTGTTATACTGTGTAAACTCAGTTATTATTTTAGTTGCATGTTTATTGTTTTAGATTATATAAACTGTGCGCGTCCGAGAAGACTCGGGTACAGTCAACGAATGCATTGACGTTAGGACTTGTGTCTGACCTAGTGACTAGTGGACCCACCTAAAGTTATGGAGTTATCGGTATAACTCCCCAGACCTTGACACATTTCTTACACGTGTTGTGAGTCTCATGTAGGACACGGACTTGTGTATGTGGTTGGCCACCTGTACGTGTAGGCGTGCGACGGATAGGGAATAACTGCTATTAGCAATGCATGATAGAAGACTTAGCAGTTATTAGTAGTTGGAGCATAGAATATTGTGGTACGAAGGTCCAATCCTTATCCTTGTTTGGTTGTAAGGTTGGACTATTGTTCTAACGATAGACTATGAGCCAGAGTTACGACGCCTCGGCGTAGTAGCTAAGGCGTGTTGTGGATACAACATGCATAGATCATTGGGCGGGGAGGACGACTAGTAGGCGTATGGGACACCCACCTCCTTTATACAGATATCGCACTCGACGGAGTGATACAGACGTATATATTTTGCAGATACCACGTTCTCTAGAGTGTTGGATGTTACTTGGTGATTTTTGCAGATACCACACTCTAAAGAACATTGGACGTTATACTATTTCAGATACCATGCTCCTCGGAGATGGACGTTATATATATCAGAGCGCCCATGGTCTGGGGGCATATGTGGCATATACTAGTCAGTCATGACGATTGGTGAATTACGTCAGCATATGTCTAGCCTACACTTTTTCATACGTACCAATGTTGTCCTCAAATTGCATTCACTTAGATGGTTAGCATACCCCCTTTATTTATTCAGTATTTACTTTATGGCATGCTTCTATGTATCTTGTTACGTCCCTCTGAGGACCTGGTCCCTTTCCAGATGTAGATGTTTATGAGTATTCGCAGGAGCGCAGATCCGGACAGGCTACTTATATTTCGAGGAGGTCTTCTCTTCGAGCCTCATGATTGTCAGATGTTGTACTTATAGGATATTTATCTTGTTCATTTTATATTCTATTTCGGCAGTGGATTTGTTTCCATTCGACTGTCATCTTTAGATACTTTATATTGAGATCTAGTTACATGGTTATTGGTTATTCATATATATGATTTCTGTGGATGAGATTTAGATTATACCCTGTGACTAGTGATAGTTTTACCACTTGTGAATTATTGTTCATAATACAGCGTACGTATGTATTATGGTTTTCATATATTGGAGTGCCATAATCATGCGGCTGACATGCTTACGTGTCCTAGTCCTACGTATTTTTGGGACTGGGGTATGACAGAACCGAACCAGACCAACCTAAATAAACCCGTAACCGACCCAAACCCTAATGGATCGGGTCGGATCTGGACCCAGAACCCGAACCCGCTAGACCCGACCCGTTAATAAAAGTTTTTTTTGAAACCAATCGAAACCCTAACCACCGTTGCTCCGTCTTCTTGCCGCTGTACAACCGCCGCGTTGTCCCTTCGTCTCCCCGACCGGTGAGCCGATGTCACGACCCGCACCCAAAAATTGGGCATGAGCCGTGGGTACGTCCAGCCTACACCGCAGAATCGGCGGTAGAACGCTGTAAAGGTCCGTTCTAGGTCAACCATATCTATCTATATCTCACAGAAAAATCTGGCATGACCTCTCCAAAAAGGAGGGCAACCACGCAATATATATATATGTGAATAAAATCCTCTCCAAAAGGAGGGCAACCACGCAATATATATATATATCAATAATCTCAATCACAAAAACTAGAGGAAGAATATGAGCACGATATGATATAAACAAAGAAATAGAACCAAGAGCAAGACAATCCAAAATAATACAGTCCAAGTCTACAAATAGCTACAATATCTCAAGCAACAAAAGAATAAGTACAGTCATCCAAAATACAAACTGTAACACCCCGTTCCGCTCAAGCGGACTGCCGTCTCAATCGGCAATCGTGCAGCTGTCCCGACCGGCTTTGCCTCGATTAAGAAACACAGGATATCCAGACTTGTCCCTACAGGAATCCGGCTTGGACTTTCAGAGGCTCGCTCAGACGTATCGCTCTACCGAGGCAAATCATCGTTAAGGTGGGTGGCTACGGTGAACTTGTCTTTGCTTAGCCAGCACACATAAAACCTAAAAATGTTTATGCTAGTCGCTAGGTGAATCACCCCCTGCATGCTAATAAATCCAACGCACCTAGCTAAGGGAATAATCCCAACTCATATTGCTTGCTAGAACATGAAAAATGAAATACTGCTTATATTCAGACCCTCGCATGCTAAATCCCCTAACGATTTCACTTCTCGGCTTACCTTTGGGTCCGAGCAACGTGCCTGCTTATGTTCCTTAGAAACGCATGCTTGTCTGCCTGTATGTTGCCTTGTATTCATCCAAACCCCGGAAGACTACTACGTAGTCGTTCCGTGCCTGAATGAGCCTACAAGTATCCGGGACCGTTAGGTCACCAAGATAATTCCCGAACCAGGGAATCTGTGCCCTGAATAAATGTATCCCTGAATCACAGCTCGTGGAGCAAACTACTGAATCAACGTTCCTGCCACAACAAGTTCATATATATATATATCCTGCTTCGAACTTGTTCCTGTACCTGACCCTGACCTGCATGTCGCGGACAACTTGTTTCAAGTGAGATTCTCCTGATCTCAGTTCCTGCGGACGGTCTCCGGGGCACCGGGACGATCCGATCCGGACAGGAACCCCTGTTAGTCTGCCTGTTTCGGGCAGAATGGTGTGTAGCGCCTGTGAACTTATCCTTCACGCCATTCTTGCTCACAGACTAAGTAGCCGCCTGACTCGGAAGGAATGATCTGTAGCGCTCCTGATCCGTGCGTTGCATTCATTTCCTTTCATGTGCTACACTGGTCCTTTATGGCTATGCCAGCGACTCCTGTTCATATAGATAAGTCATCCTCGCTGAGCGGCTATCCGCATGCGAGTCATTGCATCGCATCGACTAAACACCTGAACGATAATGTTATAAAATGACCCTCGTGCTTGCATATGCTTGCCTCCTGAATGCTTATACTTGCCCGTGCTTGAATTAACATGTTTGCCTCAATGTTTGCCTTGGACAGGGAAGGAAATGGTAAGTTGGTAAGTCTCGCCGTGTTTCCTCTAACATCGCACGGCGCACTGCCCGACACGTTAAGCTATTCAATGTTTGCATGAAACTGATCCTAAGGCAACTAGAAAGACAACTTAATAGTTGTGCACGGAACCTGTATTACGTGTTTGGATTTGTCGAGCGGGCGAGTAGCTTCCCCACCAGTGCATTCAATGTACTGATAATCCACCAGTTTGTATGCAGGGTGCGGGAGAATCTCGTTCGGTGCGGACGCCTCCTTCGTGCGTGCTAAGGCCAGGAGTTCCCTCTGAAGCCTCGCAACGGTGCATCCGGGACTGAAGCACATATACAAGACATAAGTTGTGAACATCGCCTGACCATCGCCTGTAAAATCATTCCACAGTTGTAGCCACTTGGCACGCTTTTAATGTTTCAGAGAGAGAGGCTTGAGCGACTTGTAATCTCGGCTATACGCCGCCTGTAACACTTGTTTCATATCAATAAAGAGATTACTTTACTTGTTTTGATGCTTCCGCTATATTTGCCGACTCAGTGAACCTGTTACCGATCGCCTATGCGTTCATGACTCCGCTGCACTCGGACAATCTGTGCGACTCTGTGGCTTAGAACTCAAACCGCCAGCCAATGAACCATGGCCTTGCACGGGCGTGGCTCACGCTCGTGCGGCATCACGCCCGAATGGGTTAAGCGATCGTTCCGCGGGAGCGCTGGCGAGGGTGATTCCCGCCTAGCGGGAACGGCCAATTGTCTGCGGGAGATCGGGGCGTGACAGGTTGGTATCAGAGCCTGGCTTCTACGCCTTTGGACTTCGATTCGATATCTCTGTTTCGAAAGCTCGTTCGTGGGTTATGTGTGCGCTCTCTCTCAATGCCTCGATGGGATGTTCCAACAATAAGTCTAAATACTTTCAAAATGCGTTTTGATTGATATGATTGCTTGTCTGGTTGTATGCTGCGAGTGGCCTTTGTGCCAACCTGTGCGAACCCTTGAGAGTATCGCTAGTAGCTTGTCCGATTTTCACTAACCCTAAGTTTGGTTGAATGCATCTATTCGAGGGACGCCTTGAACTAGTGCACCATCCAAGACTTAGAAAAGGTGAAACTCGAGTGCTAAGACTTCGCTATCACTGAGCTGGTTGACGTGTTCACGCTAGAGGGTACCTTCGAAAGTGCGCATGATCCAGTCTAAGCGATATGCTGATTTTAAAGCTTGTGCAAGTGAAGATCCAAATGAACAAGTACAAACGACTTGTCTAGGATTGTCTCAACCCTAGATTACTGCTTGTCCTTAGTAAGTCTCGAGGACGAGACTTTTTCTAAGTTGGGTAGGATGTAACACCCCGTTCCGCTCAAGCGGACTGCCGTCTCAATCGGCAATCGTGCAGCTGTCCCGACCGGCTTTGCCTCGATTAAGAAACACAGGATATCCAGACTTGTCCCTACAGGAATCCGACTTGGACTTTCAGAGGCTCGCTCAGACGTATCGCTCTACCGAGGCGAATCATCGCTAAGGTGGGTGGCTACGGTGAACTTGTCTTTGCTTAGCCAGCACACATAAAATCTAAAAATGTTTATGCTAGTCGCTAGGTGAATCACCCCCTGCATGCTAATAAATCCAACGCACCTAGCTAAGGGAATAATCCCAACTCATATTGCTTGCTAGAACATGGAAAATGAAATACTGCTTATATTCAGACCCTCGCATGCTAAATCCCCTAACGATTTCACTTCTCGGCTTACCTTTGGGTCCGAGCAACGTGGCTGCTTACGTTCCTTAGAAACGCATGCTTGTCTGCCTGTATGTTGCCTTGTATTCATCCAAACCCCGGAAGACTACTACGTAGTCGTTCCGTGCCTGAATGAGCCTACAAGTATCCAGGACCGTTAGGTCACCAAGATAATTCCCGAACCAGGGAATCTGCGCCCTGAATAAATGTATCCCTGAATCACAGCTCGTGGAGCAAACTACTGAATCAACGTTCCTGCCACAACAAGTTCATATATATATATATATCCTGCTTCGAACTTGTTTCTGTACCTGACCCTGACCTGCATGTCGCGGACAACTTCTTTCAAGTGAGATTCTCCTGATCTCAGTTCCTGCGGACGGTCTCCGGGGCACCGGGCCAATCCGATCCGGACAGGAACCCCTGTTAGTCTGCCTGTTTCGGGCAGAATGGTGTGTAGCGCCTGTGAACTTATCCTTCACGCCATTCTTGCTCACAGACTAAGTAGCCGCCTGACTCGGAAGGAATGATCTGTAGCGCTCCTGATCCGTGCGTTGCATTCATTTCCTTTCATGTGCTACACTGGTCCTTTATGGCTATGCCAGCGACTCCTGTTCGTATAGATAAGTCATCCTCGCTGAGCGGCTATCCGCATGCGAGTCATTGCATCGCATCGACTAAACACCTGAACGATAATGTTATAAAATGACCCTCGTGCTTGCATATGCTTGCCTCCTGAATGCTTATACTTGCCCGTGCTTGAATTAACATGTTTGCCTCAATGTTTGCCTTGGACAGGGAAGGAAATGGTAAGTTGGTAAGTCTCGCCGTGTTTCCTCTAACATCGCACGGCGCACTGCCCGACACGTTAAGCTATTCAATGTTTGCATAAAACTGATCCTAAGGCAACTAGAAAGACAACTTAATAGTTGTGCACGGAACCTGTATTACGTGTTTGGATTTGTCGAGCGGGCGAGTAGCTTCTCCACCAGTGCATTCAATGTACTGATAATCCACCAGTTTGTATGCAGGGTGCGGAAGAACCTCGTTCGGTGTGGACGCCTCCTTCGTGCGTGCTAAGGCCAGGAGTTCCCTCTGAAGCCTCGCAACGGTGCGTCCGGGACTGAAGCACATATACAAGACATAAGTTGTGAACATCGCCTGACCATCGCCTGTAAAATCATTCCACAGTTGTAGCCACTTGGCACGCTTTTAATGTTTCAAAGAGAGAGGCTTGAGCGACTTGTAATCTCGGCTATACGCCACCTGTAACACTTGTTTCATATCAATAAAGAGATTACTTTACTTGTTTTGATGCTTCCGCTATATTTGCCGACTCAGTGAACCTGTTACCGATCGCCTATGCGTTCATGACTCCGCTGCACTCGGACAATCTGTGCGACTCTGTGGCTTAGAACTCAAACCGCCAGCCAATGAACCATGGCCTTGCACGTGCGTTGCTCACGCTCGTGCGGCATCACGCCCGGATGGGTTAAGCGATCGTTCCGCGGGAGCGCTGGCGAGGGTGATTCCCGCCTAGCGGGGACGGCCAATTGCCTGCTGGAGATCGGGGCGTGACACAAACCACTGGAAATAACCCAGGAAACCCACCTAGCTAACTAGGGTGCTATCGGCGTCTCCTCGGCGCACTCCTCCTCGATCACGGGGTCACAACAGTCGTCAACACCCGGTCCGTAGAACGTCGGGCAATAGTCCTCAGGATCCTCTGGAAAAAATATGCCCAGTCAGGACTGGAGCGAAGTACATAACTCTGAAAGCAACTCCAAATACATGGTAAGGTGTATATGACGAGCAATAGAAAAGTAATCAAGATGCACAGGAAATAAATATATGCTGGAGCACAATAAGTAGCTGCAAAGTAAACTGGAGAACAATACAAGTAGTGGAAAAGTAACTGCAGGTGAGAAACATGAAAACTAGCTAAGTGCCTTGAGCACAAGTTCGTTATGTGATCGGCTTAGGTTGCACATGAAAAATACTACGATAACTCCGTTATGCGTGAGTTGCATAACCGACATACACATGAATACTGTTTGTCTTTGATCACATAACCAACTCCTACTCCCCTCCCCCACTAATACCATTGGATCCAACCACAACACGCTACGTACATGATAATAGCTCGCGCACACGAAGGCGAGAGCACAAGAAGCACATGATAGCACATGAGAATTAATACCCGAAGCACATGATGAAATACACGTGGTAGAGTACCCGCTGAACACGGTAAGGGGGATAGCATCTCATGACGGGATCCACTAGTACCAGCTCATGTAACAATGTGTCAGAATCAAGTATTACAGTTCTAGAACAGGTGATATAAACGCTATCATGAAATAGAAACTATCAGAGGTAGGTACTCGCCTGATGTCCTGAGCAACTGATGAGGATCGAGATCCGGACCGGTGTCGCAAGGACCTAATACGAAAAACAAAATTAAATAGGGTTCTAAGCATTTAAACTGATATAAAATAATTAAAAACAGGCTTCTAGGGCTATTCTAGGTCGAACGGGTCAAACCGGTGAAAATCGGGTCAAAAAGTCAACCCGGGGTCCAAAAAGTCAACTATATGTCAAAACTAGGTCAAACGTTGACTTTTACGGTCAACGGAAATAATTATGGTCAAAGCTAGGTCAAACTAGGGTGCCCCTGAAATTCTAGGTCAAACCGAGCTCATTAAGCTACTAAACTCACAAACTCGCCTAATCGAGATACCGGGATACCCTCGGTATCCGATACCTCGCCCTAGGCCACGCACCCTGCCTAAACCCACTAAAACCTACGCTAGCACGCGTAAATATATATACATAAACATATAAAAATTATTCCAAGACATTTCCTAGGCTAATGCTCAAATATCCCGCTCGAAACTCAATACCTTGAATATCTCAAGGTATTGAGATACCTCGGTATCTCAAGGTATTGAGGTTTCGCTCTAAAACCCTCTAACTAGCTATCTAGCTACTAATTATGCACCTAGTTATTAATCTAGGCTAGGTAATATATATATCTATCACATATTTATATATCTAAGTATGTATCTACCTATATACATATATATCCACACACATATACCCATTTACCTTACCTAACATAACATATATATATATATATATATATATATATATATATATATATATATATATATATATATATATATATATATATATATATATATATATTACCTATCAAGATATCTATAGATATATATATAACTATAGGTATATAGATATCTATCTCTTAGATAGATAAAACTATCTATCTACCTATCTAGTATCCATAGATATATCTATCTATCTATGCATCTACTTATCTATATCTCCATCTAAATAACTATTTATCATCTAATTATCTTACCCATTTATCTAACCATCTTCCTATCTATCAACATAGGTATATATATATATCAATCTCTCACTCTCCCTCACTAGCCCTCGCTACCCCTGCATGCTTGCTGCTGCTGCTGCTCCATGCTACTGCTGCTGCTGCTGTTGTGCTTCGCTTTGCTGCTGCTACTGCTCATGGTACTGCTACTGCTGCAGCGCAGCAGCAGCTGCTGCCTCGCTGCAGTGGCTGGACCCCCCTCTCTATCACACAAACACACACACACATACCTATATACATATATATATATATAACTCTCTCTCTATATATATATATACACATATATAACTATATATATATATAACTAGATACATATATATACACACCTATATATCTATATACTAACACACACTAACACACTCACACACACACTAAAACACACACTCACACACAAATATATACATAGCTATATATATATATAAATACCTATATTAATATATATATATACACACATACAAATATATATATATACATCAATACACACACACACTCTAAGATACATATACATACACAAATATATATATATATATACACATAGACATATACACCCACAAGAACACTAATATAAATACACACACCTATATATATATAAATATATATACATAAACACACATACATATAAATATATACATATATATATATATATAAACACATATACACTAACACAACACAACACAACACACAACAACAAACAAACCACACGCCCCACTCACGTCCAACGACCCCGACACTCACCAATACCCTAAAATATATAAAATATAACTCGAAAACTCTAGCACACACTCCCCGATACTAACCCAACGCGCGCATAAGCCCGAAACGAGAAAACCAAGTCGAAATGGCCGTTCGGTCATTTCGACGAACACGTGGTACGCGGCTCGGAAAACCTCCTGAAACGCACACCAAACGAACTCAGAATCGGCCCAAAATTTACTCATGCGCTCTAAACGATGTCTAGATCCTAGAAAATGTGCTCCCGCGTCGATTCTAGGTCCGTGGCGGAAACGTGCACGCACTTAGAATCGGCGACGACGAAAAGCCCCAATTTTGCCCGAAATGCCCGTTTCTCCGCGACACGACTTCCCGTGTCCAAACGGAGACACGCACTCACCCTCAAGACACCCAACAATGTCTACCTAGGTCCGTCTAACCTAGAGCATCACCCAAAATTGGGCCAAATTTGGATTTCACCCGAATTCGACACAAAACCTAATGTCAAAATCTCTAAACTCAACCAAACTAGTTCCAACTTCCTCCTACGGGTAGGCTTAGGGTCTAGGAAGGTTCTACAACACTAATTATACTACACAAAAATAATTAGGAAGGAGAAAGTTAGGTTTTACCTCTTGGGAGTTAAAATCCCAAGGCCAAAGTCTCACAACCCCTAGAAATCACCTCCCTCAAGCTCCAAGCCACCAAATCTAGCTTTCATACTAGATCTAAGCTCCTCACACCTAGGTTAGGGAAAATGCAAGCTGAGAGTTAGCATAAGGAGAAGGAATGGAAGAAAGAAAGAAGAAAAATGGAAGAAAGACTTACTTGGAGAAGAAAGAAGAAGAAAGAAGAAGTGGAGAAGAAGAAGAATGAAGAAGAAGAGTGGAAAGAAGAAGAATGGTTGTTGTGGCTGCTGGTATGCACGGTTGTGATAGGTAGGGGCCGGCCACAAGTCAATTAAAGGGGTCTCCAAAGTGGCAAATGTCCAAAATGCCCCTCCGAAACTCGGTTTTGGGTTTCGGGGGTCCAAAAACACTCAAACTAGCTCCAAATCTCCCCAACTAACCTCCTAAAAATAAAATAAATATTTTTAAACCCCAAAATAATTCTCACAAGGGTGTGGGCTGGGTCGGACATGGGTCCACTAGGGTCTGACATGGGTCCAGGCTAGCCAAAACCCTAAAACAATTATTAAAAAAATAAAATAAGCACTAAATAAATATAAATATAATTAATTAAATACAATCCACTATTTATCAAATAAAAAAATACCCTATTTTCTAGAATTGGGTAGTGACAGCCGACCCCTCGTCTCCCCGCCGTGACACCTCCGGTCCGCCTTTCCTAAACAGCCGGCCCCCACCTTCTATAAAACCTCGGCCCTCTTCACCACAGTCGACCACCGCCTCCGTTACCTCTCCAGCCGATGACGAATCCACCCGACCTCCGGGGACGAGCCTCCCCGGTGACGCCAATCTCCAGCTACCTCACAGAGCAACCCAGCAGCCACTGCAGCTCCGCCACCCCGCAGTCGCAGCGCCGCGCCACCTCGCGTGTACGCGACGTATAATCGATTCTGACTCCACGTTCCGGTAAGTTTTCTCTCTCCTCGTTGCATCGTTTTTTGAACGGTCTGTTACGACATGTTGGCTGTGTGACCCTCTTGAACCCCCTGCCCTTAGACTGACATATCGTGTCTTGTGTCGATCGCAAATCGCGACGCAAAAACAGGAAAATATTCTCAATTTTAGACTTTCCGAAACTGTCCCGAACTCACAAGTTCACGACCGTTTTACGTGCAACCTGTTAACTATTTCTAATTTCTATCTGAACAGTTAATTAGACAATATAACTGAGTTTTAAGCCCTGTATTTAGTTTAATTTATTTTGCTGTAGTTTATGTTTTATTCGCGGGTGAAATCGACCAAAATTTTGGTTATTTAAAACCAGAATTCTCCCGAAACTGGGTGCATTACGCTAAACGAGGCAACTTGGTCCTATGCGAATTTTATTGAAAGGTGCGCAACGTTAATGCGGACCTGTGGAATTTCGCAAAAGTTGATTTAGATGTGCGTACACACCGGAATCAACGCGTATCCGTCAAAATTGTCTCGTATCGGTCCTGTTCTTTAACTTATTGTAACTTCGTGTGTGCTTGTCATTTCGCAACGAAACTTGTGCCATCGGATTCGTAGCATTATGCTGGTCCAGTGACCCAAGTTTGGTGCAATTCTGAGAACGTTGACAAAGTCCCGTATCGTGGGCCCTACGGCTCCACTTAACGGGCGATTTTATGATCGGTTCATCGAAATCCAATTCTAGAAATTCCATTGGATTCGTATCATCGTTCTGGACTTGTAGACACTAAGTTTGACTAATTTGGAGAACTTTGTCTCTGGCACATTTCTCGGTACGAAGTGGGCCACATGTGGACCCCGCTTTGACCAGAAACTGTCAATTTTGCCCCTGTATCCAAATTGGACTTATGGGTAGGCAATCCTAGATATTTTATATCTTCTGAGCATGATGGTAATATTTATTTCAGCATCCGGAGGAGTACTTGAAGATCCCGCAGATACCGGAGCAACTATTAGAATTCAAATCTCAGGCAAGTGTACCTTGTCAATCTTGCAGTACTTGCTTTATATTATTCCCTTAATTTATTTATATGATGTATCTATTCAACCTAGAACCGTGTGACATTTCTTAGCGTTCGAATAATATTCGGATGTCAACGCCGTACGCGGAGTTGTGTAACGTCACCTAGAGAATTGATATTGCGATCCTATATATCTTCGTGCTTGCTTTTTCAAGTACGCCATACCATAGGACACCTGATACTATTCATGAGACAGAATCTTTATGAGTTATTCATGGTGATTCTGTATAAGTTACAGGAAATGTGACATAGATCTTGCATAAGCTTAGCTATCATTATGACTCGCTGCATTAGTTAGATGTCATGATCTTGCGTGTTATGGATATGAGACATGAGATTACATTAGGTGGGAAGAGTATTACCATATCAAAGGCTGATTATATTATATATATATATAGTTTTTTGGAGGTGCCTTAGACTCTGAACAGAGCTTTGGCACAAGTTCTGGCCCTTCGAGATAAATGCTGCTATGGGTTTCCCCGACACAGAGCCTATAGTAGTTTCAGCCTGAGTATTATTAATGCTCTCATTTGCATATCACTTAGCTGGTTACATAGTTTACCCTATTGACTCATTTATTTTTATACTGCATTTATTTGGCTTGAGTTATTCTTGTACCTTGCTATGTCCCCTGAGGACCTGGAATCTGGATTATGTCCCGAGGTATAGCATAGGAGATCTACCCCAAGATATACGGGACATGAGCAGACATTGGAGCAGTACCAGTACCAGAGGACGAGGTGATGCCAGAAGATTTCTCTTGAGTATTTGCTTTATATACTCAGTCATTTCTGTTCTTGATACTCTATTTTCTGTCTCGTTGGACTATTGTATTAAACTCATTATTGGGTTGTTCTCCTAGACATTTATTGAGACTTGTTGATTATTATTTCATCTTGATTATTCTGATATTGATTGTGTTTATCTTCTGTGGATGAGATTAGAATTAGACCATGGCATATATCGTAGACCATTATATTGTTATTTTACAGCTTAAGTACACTCTAATGGGTCCATTAAATTGGGTTTGTCCATTGGAGGGTGCTGGTGGCCATTGCCACGTGTCTAGTCCCTCGGTATTTTAGGACTGGGGCGTGACAGGATGCCCCCTTCGTGCGTGCTAAGGCGTGGAGTTCGCTCTGGAGCCTTGGAGCGTTGCGTCCGGAACAAAGCACATATACATGATATTATGTTGGAACATCGCCTATGTATCATTCCACAAATGTAGCCACTTGGCATGCTTTTACCGTTTCAGAGAGAGAGGCTTGAGCAACTTGTAATCTCGGCCTAGCGCCACTTGTAACACTTGTTCAATATCAATAAAGAGTTTGTTTTAAATTCTATACTTGTGTTATTCAATGTTTCCGCTATTGACGACTATGTGAACTTGTTACCAATCGCCTGTGCGTTTATTATTCCGCTGCACTCGGACTATCTGTGCAACTCTGTGGCTTAGACCTCTGACGGCCTGCTTGGAAAAATACTCCTAAAATGGTCAAAAAACTGCCACTAAAAAAATACCCCCAACGGTTATCTTCTAAAAAAAATTAATTTCAGCCGAACCGGGCCTGAACAGGGCAGGTCCGGGCCGTCCGAATTTGACTCGGCCCGAACGGAGGTTTGACCTGGCCGGGATGGGCTTGCGGGTCGGATCCTCCGACCCAGCCCTGACCCGTGGGGGGAGTGGGTCAATCCGTTGACCTGGTCTGGCCCGGCTCGGACCGGGTTTGACCGAGGGTCGGCCCGCACTTTTACACACCTTGATTTTGGACCAAAAATCGAATCGAACCGAACTGAACCGAATAAGAGATTCGATTTGATTTAAAAAAATTCGGTTCGATTTCGGTTTTGAAAATACTAAATTTTCTTATTCGGTTTTGGTTTCGGTTTCGGTAAAAAACCAAAAACCGAATAAGAAATTTTAGTTTATATATTTATAGTTACTATATATATTAACAATAAAAGCACAAATAAATCGAAAAATCGAATAAGTCGAAAATCGAACCGATTTAATTAGGTTCGATTTGGTTCGGTTATGGACTATTTCGATTCGATTTCGGTTTTTTGCTTATTCGATTTTCGGCCCAATACGATCTTCGATTATTCGGTTCGATTTGAACCGAATTAACCGAATATTCACCCCTAATTACCACCATGCACTCTGCTTTCTGGAATCAAATTAATATGGAAAGTAAGCATAGGAGATTGAAAAAAAATCTGCTGTGGTGTATAGGTTGTTGTCAACTGCTTTCTAATACAAAGCATTTTACAAAATACAAATTCTTGAGAATTATATTTACCGCCATGATCTGTGCGAAGTACCTTTATCAACATTCCAGGATTCCTTCTCAGTCAGTGATTTAAAACTTTTCAATGTTGCAAAAGATTCAGACTTCTCATGTAAAATGAAGATGATAAAGTATATATTACCTCATTAGAAATTGGACTTATGGGGCCAGAAATGTCTGAATGAACTAGCTCCAATTCTTTGCTCTCCATGACTTTTCTTTTCGAAAGTGAACATGGTGTTGTTTATTGACCACGCATTGTTAACACAGTTTAAGTAGGATTGTGAACTCTGGAAGTCCCACAACCATGTTTCTCTGATGTAAAATTTTTAACCGCCCAAAGTGCCATAATGGAAGTGCCATAACAATACAATTTTCTTCACTTTCATTAACATACAAGAAAGAGAATTATCTTAAAGGAGCAAAGGGAACATACGATTTGTTGTCTTGTTGACTTGGGTTAAAAAAAAACTAACTTAGTATGAATCTTTATATCCCCTTTGCCCAAAACAAAAATGGTAGAATTGTCTCCAAACTTCATAAATTTTTTTAAAGATTCATCTAAGCTACTAAACATATATTTATCCTCCACACATATGATTACTGAATGCCAGTCTCTAAGTACCATAAATTCTTCTAATTTTTCTTCTTCACATCACAAATCATCAATAAAGAAATTTCTTCCTTTTATGGAAATTGAGATATTTTTCCACAATTTTAATTTAAATTAGTTCGACAATATGATTTGTAACGGCCTTACGTGTGACACCTAAAGCATTAATTCAACTTTTGATTTAACCTAAGATTTAACTTTCTTACATAAAAGTACTTGATTTCTTTCTTACATAATAGATTTGTATCAAAGCCAACAAAATCAACAATGTTTTGTAGTCCAAACAGTCTTTCTAGACATTAGTACAAACATCACATGTACATTGTGGTCTCCAACTCACAAATCTACATCATTATGAGTATCAAACAAAACCTAAATTTTAGTAGTTATGGATCACATAACTTCGGAACAAAATCATATATAGTTTGTACACTATAAATCACAAGTCAATAACACCCAAATCAAAAAAAAAAAATTAAGCCAGAAAATTTCCAAATTGAAAATTTTATAGGTCAGAAAATCCCTAAGGGGGGGGTTCTCTTAAAATCAAAGCTCAAACATCAAATAAAAAAATATTAACCAGAAAATGGATAGGGGAAAAAATTTCCTAAATTAACAAAAATAATAATATATTTTTACAATAAACAAGCAAAATCCTAGTTGACGACTACAACCTAGGACCAAGAGGGAGAGAAAGGAAAGAACATGAGAAAAAAAAGACGAAAAAGCGAGAGAGAATAGAGGAAAGAAAGAAGAAAAACAAAAGGAAAGGAAAAGAAACAAAGGAGGAAGAAAATGAAGAGAGGAGGAGAAGAAGTTTGGGGAAAAAAAAATCCAATTTTCATTCAACTTTTTGTTTCCTTATATTCCATGCAGATGCATGATGACCATGTCAACGTTGTGCATCCATCTCATGTTAGTTTATGGCCCATAGCTTTTGCTCAAACTCATCCTATTCCTAAGGGAAGTTACCAACTCTTTGTGTTCCTAAGTGGAAGTTACCACTTTTTTGTGAAGTGGCAACATTATGAACAAGAGCATGATGGGAAGCTCAATTTTCTATATAGAGGGTTTTGGTCCCCAAGCTAGACACACACTTCTAAAGATTACACCATCAAAAATTGAGTGTTCATAGTTTGGAAGTCCAAACCCAGGAGAAAGAAGAAAGAAGAGAGTACTAGAGTTCATCCCGTTGAAGCAACAATGGCTGGAGGTTAGATTTATTGGAATAATATTATTTTGATCCTTTTGTTTATTTCCGCATCTAGGATCACATTGAATCAACATTTGGTATCAGAGCCATCAAATACATCTGCTTTGATGCTTTTAATCATGAAAATTGCTCTCTGTTTTGACATATTTTTCATGACTGAATATGTCAAAAATAAATTTAATTTAAATTTTGAGTTAACTCTTAATACTGTTAGCTTATATCAATAATGGGTTTGAGTATTGTTATCCATAATATGTTCTTTCATAATCAATCCATGCATGTTCATTGTAAACAAAGGTTCGTAAGCCATGTAGTTTTAATGCATTTGAAGTATCTTCAGTTCTCTAACTACATGTACCTTTCTTGATGTCTAGCTATAGTATATGAATGTATACTGTATGGTAGATAGTCAAGGAACATTGTTGAAAGAATGTATTGCTGGAAAGGGGATGCATTTTTATTTAAGATTGCTCCATTTATTTATTTTATTTTAAAGTTATTGCTTATGTGTATTATAATTAGAAATCATTAAGTTTTTGATTTCTAAGATGTAATATGCAATATAATTGTTAATAAGCAGTAAGAATTAATTATGTTGATTTATTATATTTTTTTATTTAATTTATACATGCAAGAATGTTTAAATTGTGCCAATTTGTATGTCTATTTTTCATGCAAATATTATGTCGGTGCAATTTATATAAGTTATTATACATGTAAATTTATAGCTTTATTTGCATGCAATATTATCTAAATTATGCTAAAATAAATCTCAATTATAATTTTAACATATAATTTCAATCAAAATTGTTTGGCACATTTAGATGTTCACCATTTAATTAAAGTAATTATTTTAGGCATTTAGTAGAGCCTGAAAAATAAAGAATTTGAATGTCTAGTCAACCATATAATTTTAAATAATTAGGGAGTAGCCACAACATCTTTAATTATTTAAAGTTATATATGAAGTGGATTGGGATCACATAATGGAAATTAATTATAGTTAATTATATGAATATAATGATATTATCCCACAGGGATTTTATTATATTTATACAATTAATTAGGATTAAAATATTAAAATTAGTTCTTCTTGATTTACCCATAGGAATTAGGAAGAATTAATTTAATAGTTTTATTATAAAGTAAAATTAATATGATCTGATTGAATTAGAGATTTAGCCCACAGGCAATTTTTAATGAAAATTAGATTCATTTTTTAATGCATGTTTTACATTGGTAAAACATGAATTCTTTTAAAAGTCTCAAATATTAATACTTGTAATCTTTGTGCAGTTTTACCCAATATCTCTGATATTCACTGTGAGGTTTCCGAACTTAGGGGAGATACCTTTAAGATTTGGAAGGAGAGAGTTCTCCTTCAATTAGGGTGCATGGACATAGACTATGCTATTAGGAAAGATGAACCACCTAATATCACTGATACCAGCACACCTGCTCAAGTTCTTTTGTATGAACGTTGGGAGAAATTCAATCGTCTTCTTTTGTATGAACGTTGGGAGAAATTCAATCGTCTTCTTTTGTATGAACGTTGGGAGAAATTCAATTAGTGCTGGTATACGTGGTTCAATTGAGCAGTACGAGAATGTCCGTGAACTGCTAAAGGCTATTGGCGAGCAATTTGTCACTTTGGATAAGGCCCTAGCAAGCACCCTAATTATGAAATTCACAACCTTAAAGCTCACTGGTATAAAAGGTGTACGCGAACACATAATGCAAATGAGGGACATAGTGGCTCAACTCAAGAAGCTCGAGGTAGAAATGTCTGATTCCTTCTTGGTGCACTTTATCCTCAACACTCTTTCGCATCAATATGGACCTTTCAAAATCTCTTATAACACACATAAGGATAAATGGACCATCAATGAATTGATGACCATGTGTGTTCAAGAGGAAGGAAGGTTGGCGATGGAGCAAGGAGAAAGGTAACGCAAAAGAAAGAAAAATCTCAAGCCAGTCAGAAAGGAAAACATCAAATTCCTTCCAAAGCTGACATTAAGAAAGACGATAAGTGTTTCTTCTGTAAAAAGAAGGGACATGTGAAGAAAAAATGTCTAAAATTCCAAAGTTGGCTTGAGAAGAAAGGTAACCCTACCTCATTTGTGTGTTATGAATCAAATATGGTTAATGTAAATATGAACACATGGTGGATTGACTCTGGATCTACAATCCATATTTCAAATTCCTTGCAGGGTATACAAAATCTCCGAAAGCCAGTGGGATGTGAGCAAAGTATCTTATCTGGTAATAAGATAGGCTCTCATGTGGAAGCCATAGGGACATATTTTTTAACTTTAGATAGTGGTTTTATTTTAGAATTGTAAAAGACTTTTTATGTACCAAGTTTCTCACGAAACTTAATTTCAATTTCTAGACTTGTGCCATTTGGATATTCCTTTCATTTTTCAGAAACATCCTTCAGTTTAAATTATAAATCTGATTGTGTTGGGAATTGTATCTTGTCTGATGGTCTTTATCGCATATTCTTACAAAATGATACCACTTATAATTCATTGCATGTCCAGGCTGGCATTAAGAGATGTATTTTAAATGAGGATTCCTCTACATTATGGCACCGAAGATTAGGTCATATCTCCATAGATAGAATTAAGAGGTTAGTAATTGATGGGGTACTTAGTACTCTAGATTTTACTAATTTTGAGACTTGTGTAGACTGCATAAAGGGAAAGCAGACCAACAAATCAAAGAAATGTGCTAATAGGAGTTCCGTCATATTAGAAATCATACATACTGATATTTGTAGTCCAGACATGGACTCACATGGTCAAAAATATTTCATCTCTTTCATAGATGATTACTCACGATACATGTATCTCTACATGCTTCACAATAAAAATGAAGCATTAGATGTCTTTAAAGTTTTCAAGGCAGAAGTAGAGAAACAATGTGGTAAACAAATTAAGATTGTGAGATCAGATAGAGGTGGAGAATATTATGGTAGATACACAGAAGATGGACAAGCACCTGGGCCATTTGCAAAGTTTCTTCAAGAGCATGGCATTGTTGCCCAATACACTATGCCTGGTTCTCCGGACCAGAATGGTGTAGCGGAAAGAAGAAACCGAACATTGTTGGACAAGGTGAGGAGTATGCTTAGCAGCTCAAAACTTCCTAGATCCTTGTGGACTGAAGCACTTAAGACGACAGTGTATATATTAAATCGAGTTCCAACCAAGGCTGTTCAAAAGACGCCATTTGAGTTATGGAAAGGTTGGGAACCGAGTTTGCGATATATGAGCGTTTGGGGATGCCCGTCTGAAGTGAAAATTTATAATCCACAAGAAAAGAAGTTGGACCCAAGGACCATTAGTGCATATTTTATTGGATATGCTGAAAGGTCTAAGGGGTACAAATTTTATTGTCCATCTAATAGCACTAGGATTGTGGAATCAAGAAATGCTAAATTTCTTGAATATGACTTGGTCAGTAGGAGCGATCAAATTAGGAACATAGTTTCTGATATTGATCATACAGAGTCTCAATCTTACACTTCAAGTGATAGATTGATTGTTGTTCACAATATCCCTCAAGAACAAATGGGTGTAGAACAACCAATTACTGAAGTCCAACCAGTCATTGTAGTTCCACAAGTTGTTGACAACATTCCAGTAGATCAAGTCAATCAGGAGTTGCCTGGCACTTCTGAACTGCGAATTGAACCTCATACTTCCCAGGAAGATTATGGTGCAACATTAAGGAGATCTACTCGAACTAAGAGATCAGCAATTTCTGGTGATTATTTAGTGTATCTGCAAGAATCTGACTATAATATAGGTGTCAAAAATAATCCTGAATCTTTTCTACAAGCCATGAGTTGTAAAGAATCAGAATTGTGATACAATGCCATGAAGGATGGGATGAATTCCATGAGTTGCAACGATGTTTAGGACCTTGTTGAGTTGCCTAATGGAGCAAAAGTTTTGGTTGTAAATGGGTCTTCAAGACAAAGAAAGATTCATTGGGCAACATTGAGAGATATAAGGCCAGACTTGTTGCAAAGGGATTCACTCAGAAAGAAGGAATCGATTACACGGAGATATTTTTTCTGTATCTACAAAAGATTCCTTACGCATTATTTTGGCATTAGTAGCTCACTTTGATTTAGAGTTGCAACAAATGGATGTGAAAACTGCATTTCTTAATGGAGATGTCACGCCCCAGTCCCAAAATGCCGAGGGACTGAGCACGTGAGCAATGGCCAGCAGCACGCACCGATGGACAACCCAATTTAATGGATCCATCAGGGCATGCTTAAGCTGTAGTCTAGCAGCAATATGTTACAAGTCTCAGGTATTTCTAATCTCATCCACAGAAATAACACAGATTAATTGCCAGAAATCATGCAATGGAAATAAATATGCAATATCAGATAAGGTTATCTCGGGAAACAAATTCGAGAATTATTCTGTTACATTCAAGGAAAATTAGACAGGAATTGAAATGCTGAAAATGAAAATACTGTATAGCTGAAGCCGAGCTCAGGAGAAATCTTCGGCCACTATTTCGTCCTCTGTTCCTGGTTCTGCTCCAAGAAGTGCTCCTGTACCGTACACCTCTGGGTAGTTCTCTTCAGCTGTACCTGGGGACATAATCCGGATCCAGGTCCTCAGGGGACAGCAAGGTACAGAAAATACAAGCCAAAATAAACACAGTGCAGCAGATAATTAATCAAGAGGGTAAGCTATGTAACCAGCTAAGTGATA
This sequence comes from Iris macrosiphon, assembly GCA_036927795.1. Taxonomy (NCBI): domain Eukaryota; kingdom Viridiplantae; phylum Streptophyta; class Magnoliopsida; order Asparagales; family Iridaceae; genus Iris; species Iris macrosiphon. Next base: position 144,808,067 of record JAYESA010000008.1, read on the forward strand.
TGCAATATGAGAGCAGCACTAGAATTCAGGCTGAAGCCACTACAAGCTCTGTGTCGGGGAGCCGGTAGCGGCAATAACTATGAATTACACTATGTTATATACTATGTTTTATATATAATATCAGCCTGTAGTCTGTGTGTCTCTCCCCACCCAATGTAATCCCACGTCTCATGTCCACGATGCCTCATGTCCATGTCACGCACGATTATAAGTAATGCAGCAAGTCTGATAGCTATGATTCAATTGTTTAAGAATGTAAAGTCTATGTCATAAAACATGCATCCTATACAGAATCACCTCGAATGTCTCAGGAAGACTCTGTCTCATGAAATAGTGTCAAGTGTCCTGGGCTCTGGTGTACTTGATAGGACAAGTACGAGAATTATCGGGTCTCGATATCCATGTCTATATGACGTTACACAACCCCGCGTACGGAGTTGGCACCCGACTATGATCGGACACTAAGCACGTCACACGTTCCCTAGGTTAAGCAGTTAAAACAAGTTTATAATTAATTCCACAAGAAATCCATTAAAATACTATGTCAAGAATTACTGAGGTTTGGCAAGCTTTACATGTCCATTATTGCATAATTAAATCCAGAAAATAATTAGCAAGCTGCAGGGTTTGGCAAGGTACACTTGCCTGTGGTCCCGGCTATGTTTGCAGTTCCGACTTCGGCGGGAATTGCAGGCGGTACTCTGGTTGCTGAAACAAATATCACCATCAGATCCAGAAAATATCAATCAGCTAGAAACGCCTGTCCTTGGGTCCAATTTAGAGACAAGGGCAGAAACGGCAGTTTCGGGCCAAAACGGGGTCCACCGGTGGGCCCGCTTTGCACCGAAAAACGCATCCGGGTCAACGGTCTCCAAATTCACCAAACTTAGTGTCCACAGATCAGAAACGCTGATACGAACCCAACGGAACTTTTATAATTGAATTTCGATGAGCCGATCACAAAATCGCCCGTCGAGCGGGGCCTGTGGGGCCCACGACACGCGATTTCGTCAACGTTCTCAGAATCGAACCAAACTTGACCCACAGGACCAGCGTATCGCTACGAGTCCGATGGCACAAGTTTCGTTTCAATCTGACGTGTGTACACAAAGTTAGGTCGAATTGCAGAAAAGACGGATACGGGGCGATGTCCGCGGATACGCGTTGATTCCGGTGTGCACGCACACCCAAATCAGCTTTCGCAAAATCCCACACGTCCGTATCGACGAGGCACACGTATCTGTGAAGACCGCACGCGACCAAATCGTCCCGTTTGGCGGGGCGTACTCAGTTCCGGGGTGAATCGGGGTCTGGGTTTTTCCTGTTTTTGGATCGCGGTGTGCGATCACCACAGGACGCGATGCCCCGAACGGTTTATCCGGACACCGAGAGGGTCATACAGGCTTCGCAACACAATTTGCGGAATCAAAAACGGAGCTACGAGGAAAAAGTTACACGCACCTGAAGGGGACCCAAAAAATCAGGGTCAGACCGTGTCCGACACGTGTCGGACACGCGGATCGAATTAGGGTTAGGGTTAGGGTTTTTCCCCCTGGCCGGCGGTGCTGCGGCGGAGGGCGGCCGGTGCTCAGGCGGAGGAGGCTGGGGCACGGGCGGCCGGGCTCGCGGTGGCTGGGGACTCGCCGGCGGCCGGAGACGGCGCTGCGGGCTGCTGGCTGCGGCTGTGCTCACTGTCGTCGGGGAAGGAGGAGGAGGGCGGCGTCCGGTGGCTCGGGGGCGGCGCGGGGCGACGTCGGCGGCGAGGCGGGAGGCGGCGAGGCAGTGGCAGCGGCGGGTCTGAGGCGGTGGCGTTGGGTGGCTGTGGGGCGGAGGGGAGGAGAGCCGAGGGGGTTTAATAGGGCTGGGGAGCCGGGGGGGGTGGTCGGGTCTGGCGGTGGCGTGGGGTGGGTCGAGGGAAGGTGGCCGGCCGGAGCGGGCGGAGGGCGCGGCGGAGGCGGCGTGCGGGTCGTGCGGAGGCTGGGGAGAGGAGCGGGCTAGCGGGTCTCGGGTCGGGTCTGACGGATCCGACCCGACCCGCTAGGGGCTGGGCCGGGCTCGGGCCCAGTGGGCCGGGCCGGGCCGCGGGCTGGGCTGGGTAAAAATAAAATAAAAAAAATAATAATAATATTAATAATAATATTAATAATCAGTAATTAATACATAAATAATTAAATAATTAAATAAATAGTTTTTGGTAATTTAAAAATAGGTCCGAGGTCCGATAAATTCCAGAAAAATTGTCCTAAGTCCAGTTTTTTATTTTACATCCAAAAATATTATTTTCATAATATTTTAATACTGTTTATTATCAATTAAAAATCATTGAATAATTAAAACCCTGTTTTTAATTTACAGAAAAATCTCAGAAAAGTCCAGAAAATTGTGAAAAATCCAGTTTTTAAAATTTTGAAAAATCAGGGGGTTACAGGAGAATTAAAGGAGGAGGTTTACATAAAACAACCTGAAGGATTCCCCTCTAGCAATGGTGAGCAATTGGTTTGCAAACTCAAAAAATCCATATACGGTTTAAAACAAGCTTCCCGCCAATGGTATTTAAAATTCCATAACGTAATTTCTTCATTTAGTTTCATAGAAAACGTTATGGATCAATGCATATACCTTAAGATCAGTGGGAGTAAAATTTGTTTTCTTGTTTTATACGTGGATGACATCTTACTTGCAACCAATGATAAGGGTTTACTTCATGAGGTGAAACAATTCCTCTCTGAAAATTTTGACATGAAGGATATGGGTGATGCATCTTATGTCATTGGCATTAAGATCCATAGAGACAGATTTTGAGGCATCTTGGGTCTGTCTCAAGAAACCTATATCAATAAAATTTTAGAGAGATTTCGGATGAAGGATTGTTCACCTAGTGTTTCTCCTATAGTGAAGGGTGACAGGTTCAACCTGAACCAATGTCCGAAGAACGATATTGAGAGAAAAAAATGCAAAACATTCCATATGCTTCTGCTGTAGGAAGCATGATGTATGCTCAGGTCTGCACAAGGCTTGACATTGCATTTGCTATTGGAATGTTAGGACGATATCAGAGTAACCCAGGTATAGATCACTGGAGAGCTGCAAAGAAAGTGATGAGGTATCTTCAAGGAACCAAAGATTACAAGCTTATGTACAAACGGACGAGCAATTTAGAAGTTGTAGGCTACTCGGATTCAGACTTTGCTGGCTGTGTTGATTCACGTAAATCAACATCGGGATACATTTTTATGTTGGCCGGTGGAGCTATATCTTGGAGGAGCATTAAGCAGACATTGACTGCTACTTCTACTATGGAGGCAGAGTTCGTAGCTTATTTTGAGGCGACTTTACATGGTGTATGGCTTAGGAGTTTCATTTCCGGACTTAGAATTATGGATTCTATCTCTAGGCCATTGAGAATATATTGTGATAATTCATCTGCTGTCTTTTTGGCGAAGAACAACAAAAGCGAAAGTCGAAGCAAACACATTGACATTAAGTATCTAGCTATAAGAGAACGTGTTAAGGAAAAAAAGTTGTTATTGAGCACATTAGCACTGAATTGATGATTGCTGATCCTTTGACTAAGGGCATGCCACTGTTGAAATTCAAGGATCATGTAGCGAACATGGGACTTGGTTCTCTTATGTACTTTCTATTGTACAGATAAAGTTATTAATGAAACTCTTATTATAATATTTTCTCATATTTAAGTGCACTTTATTTAATTTGAGAAAATTTATTCATTGGACCAAGAATGAACATATGGTTTATTCATTAAGTTACGTTGCCACATAAAAGTATAATATTAAGAAATAAATGCATTGTAATACATGAAAGATAATACTCATCACATAGAGGACCTATCGTCATGATTCATGTGTTTATTACTTAATATGAATTGTAGTTGGTTTTAAGATAATACATTGGATTAAAAGTATGGGCCAAGTAGGAGAATGTTAGTTTATGGCCCATAGCTTTTGCTCCAACTCTTCCTATTCCTAAGGGAAGTTACCAACTATTTGTGTTCCTAAGTGGAAGTTACCACTTTTTTGTGAAGTGGCAACATTATGAACAAGAGCATGATGGGAAGCTCAATTTTCTATATAAAGGGTTTTGATCCCCAAGCTAGACACACTTTTAAAGATTACACCATCAAAAATTGAGTGTTCATAGTTTGGAAGTCCAAACCCAGGAGAAAGAAGAAAGAAGAGAGTACTAGAGTTCATCCTGTTGAAGCAACAAATCACATTAGGTGTTAACGTTATGGAAGTTTCTGGATCGTGTGAAATAAGATTAGTAAAAAAAGTACCATTTATATTTAAGATTGTTGAAAGAATGTATTTTTATTGTGTATCTACCATAATATTCTCCACCTTTATCTGATCTCACAATCTTAATTTGTTTACCACATTGTTTCTCTACTTCTGCCTTGAAAACTTTAAAGGCATCTAATGCTTCATTTTTATTTAAGATTGCTCTATTTATTTATTTTATTTTAAAGTTATTGCTTATGTGTATTATAATTAGAAATAATTAAGTTTTTGATTTCTAAGATGTAATATGCAATATAATTGTTATTAAGCAGTAATAATTAATTGTGTTGATTTATTGCATTTTTTTATTTAATTTATACATGCAAGAATGTTTAAATTGTGCTAATTTGTATGTCTATTTTTCATGCAAATATTATGTTGGTGCAATTTATATAAGTTATTATACATGTAAATTTATAGCTTTATTTGCATGCAATATTATCTAAATTGTGCTAAAATAAATCTCAATTATAATTTTAACATATAATTTCAGTCAAAATTGTTTGGCACATTAAGATGTTCACCATTTAATTAAAATAATTGTTTTAGGCATTTAGTAGATCCTAAAAAATAAAGAATTTGAATGTCTAGTGAACCATATAATTTTAAATAATTAGGGAGTAGCCACAGCATCTTTAATTATTTAAAGTTATATATGAAGTGGATTGGGATCACATAATGGACATTAATTGTAGTTAATTATATGAATATAATGATATTACCCCACAGGGATTTTATTATATTTATACAATTAATTAGGATTAAAATATTAAAATTAGTTCTTCTTGATTTACCCACAGGAATTAGGAAGAATTAATTTAATAGTTTTATTATAAAGTAAAATTAATATGATCGGATTGAATTAGAGATTTAGCCCACAGGCAATTTTTAATGAAAATTAGATTCATTTTTAATGCATGTTTTACATTGGTAAAACATGAATTCTTTTAAAAGTCTCAAATATTAATACTTGTAATCTTTGTGCAGTTTTACCCAATATCTCTGATATTCACTGTGAGGTTCCTGAACTTAGGGGAGATAACTTTAAGATTTGGAAGGAGAGAGTTCTCCTTCAATTAGGGTGCATGGACATAAACTATGCTATTAGGAAAGATGAACCACCTAATATCACTGATACCAGCACACTTGCTCAAGTTCTTTTGTATGAACGTTGGGAGAAATCCAATCGTCTCAACGTAATGTACATTAAGACTAAAGCTAGTGCTCGTATACGTGGTTCAATTGAGCAGTACGAGAATGTTCGTGAACTGCTAAAGGCTATTGGCGAAGAACAACAAAAGCGGAAGTCGAAGCAATCACATCGACATTAAGTATCTAGCCATAAGAGAACGTGTTAAGGAAAAGAAAGTTGTTATTGAGCACATTAGCACTGAATTGATGATTGCTGATCCTTTGACTAAGGGCATGCCACCGTTGAAATTCAAGGATCATGTAGCGAACATGGGACTTGGTTCTCTTATGTAGTTTCTATTGTACAAATAAAGTTATTAATGAAACTCTTATTATGATGTTTTCTCATATTTAAGTGCACTTTATTTAATTTGAGAAAATTTATTCATTGGACCAAGAATGAACATATGGTTTATTCATTAAGTTACGTTGCCACATAAAAGTATAATATTAAGAAATAAATGCATTGTAATACATGAAAGATAATACTCATCATACAGAGGACCTATCGTCATGATTCATGTGTTTATTACTTAATATGAATTGTAGTTGGTTTTAAGATAATACATTGGATTAAAAGTATGGGCCAAGTGGGAGAATGTTAGTTTATGGCCCACTCTTCCTATTCCTAAGGGAAGTTACTAACTCTTCTTATTCCTAAGGGAAGTTACTAACTATTCTTATTCATAATGGAAGTTTCTAACTCTTCTTATTCCTAAAGGGAAGTTACCAACTCTTTGTGTTCCTAAGTGGAAGTTACCACTTTTTTGTGAAGTGACAACATTATGAACAAAAGCATGATGGGAAGCTCAATTTTCTATATAAAGGATTTTGGTCCCCAAGCTAGACACACACTTCTAAAGATTACACCATCAAAAATTGAGTGTTCATAGTTTGGAAGTCCAAACCCAAGAGAAAGAAGAAAGAAGAGAGTACTAGAGTTCATCCTATTGAAGCAACAATAGCTGGAGGTTAGATTTATTGGAATAATGTTATTTTGATCCTTTTGTTTATTTCCGCATCTAGGATCACATTGAATTAACATTTGGTATCAGAGCCATCAAATATCTCTGCTTTGATGCTTTTAATCATGAAAATTGCTCTCTGTTTTGACATATTTTTCATGACTGAATATGTCAAAAACAAATTTAATTTAAATTTTGAGTTAACTCTTAATACTGTTAGCTTATATCAATCATGGGTTTGAGTATTGTTATCCATCATATGTTCTTTCATAATCAATCCATGCATGTTCATTGTAAACAAAGGTTCGTAAGCCATGCAGTTTTAATGCATTTGAAGTATCTTCAGTTCTCTAACTACATGTACCTTTCTTGATGTCTAGCTATAGCATATGAATATATATTGTGTGGTAGATGGTACATCTCAAACACAAATCACATTAGGTGTTAACGTTATGGAAGTTTCTGGATCGTGTGAAATAAAATTAGTACAAAAAGTACCACATTAGGTGTTAACGTTATGGAAGTTTCTGGATCGTGTGAAATTAGATTAGTACCAAAAGCAGTCTCTGATTTGAGAATCCAAATTTGCAAATTGGGTATGAAAATTCTGCGCGATCAGAGATTCTTTAAGACAAAAAGGGATCCTTATTTTCAATCAGGAAAGTCGTTTCGATCCGGATCCGAAAAAGACACAGGATATGTCAGTGACTTTGCACGAGAAAGCGCTCTCCGGCAAAGACAATCGTTCGGATGTTCCCTTAATCCAACCCGAAATCGGACCGGAGAGACCCACAGCATGAGGAGTGTGTCTGCGTCTCGTCGCAAGGCTCATTTTTTGTTTTGGATCATAGGATAGACTTTGGACAGGTAGTGCAATCCGAAACACAAGGATCCTAGTACTATCCAGATGCGAAAAATCCTACATCATTTTTCTTCCTTCTGAGTTTCCGTGGTTCCTATGCGGTCGTATTTTTTCGGTCCTTTTTCTTTAGTGCTTTGCTGAGATATCCTGCTTAAATATACTAATATCTGTTGGGATATTTGTTTTTGTAATCGATGTTAGCAAAATACATTGTCAAGTCACACTTGGTTACATGTAAACTATGTTGCACTATGTATGAAAACTTTGTTCGCAAGCAATGAAGCAATACCCAAGTACATCATTTTTATATAAAAATTTATTGCATTACTTATATGTAAAATCTTAAAAGTTAGCAGGAGGCCCCATGCTATGCTTTAGGCTAGTTACTGACAAATGGAAGCATCAGAGCTCTAAGCAGTTGTTGTTGTTTTTTTCAGTCAATAGGCAGTTAAATAGTAGAGGGAATATTGGAAATATATGCCAACCTACATATGTATTATTTTTAGCTAACCTCCCAAACCTAACAAGGTTGGTGATCTCAACTAATCTTGAAAATAATAGATTTAGAGATATGGTTGTTGAACAGAACCTTTCCATCTGGGGCGTTTGGTTTAAATCTTGGAGATTTGAGAATGAATTTTAGATTCCTTATTCTTGTTTGATATGTCTAGGATTAAAAATTATAATAGAATATGAGGAACTTCATATTTATATTGTTGTGAAAAAATAATTTCCAGGACCCCCTTGAGAATAGTTTTACTTTTCTAAAAATGTTGTTTGAATATTTTGTTTGGACAATTTCAACTTATATATCAAACATGTAAATTTAAGTAATAAAAATATAAAAGAGTATTTATGAAAAACTAGATAAATTAATATTTATTTTTCATATTTTCAACCTAACATAACCAAACATGAATATAAAAATATTAAATTTATTTTTCATAAAAATAAAATAAAAAATAAATTCCTAGAAATACAAATTCTCGTCCAAATGACCCCCTAGATGGATAGAGGAGTCATTATTGAGTTTCAGTGATAGAGGGTGTTTTATTGCATGCAAACAGTCTCATAATGTAACTAAGCAGCGGTATTATTTTTGCTTTTCCTTTTATGTTGTACTAGTATATATACACATGTATTTCATATATTATTATTAGAAAGACTAAAATATAGTTGTTGTAATTATTCTAATCTTTATTAACACTACTTAGAAAGACTAAAAAGCATATGTCTTAATTATTCTAAATTTATTATTATATTAGTATTATTATATTATTATATATATTATTTTATATATACATGTAAGACTATTTAGTAAGACCAAAAGACAGCTTTTGAAATTTTCTAGCTGTCCCTATTAACTTTAGTGAATAATTTTAATTAGTAAACATATGCAATGATATATTTGAAGAAAAAAAAATTACGGTAAAGATAAACTTTTCTCATTATATATTAATATAGATTTGATTCGCGGATTGTAATATTATCAAAAAATATGTATTCCTAAAAATAAAATATCTGGACATCAAGTTCATATATTGATATATGATTTAAAAAAAAGATAAAGAAAAAGTGGGAATAAATCCCTGCATCACCAGATATTTATATTACCATACAAATATCTATATTTTATTTTCAGCAGCAAGAAACCTCGATCTCAACATCATTGACACAGTCACAGCCTCACAGGAAGCACAAACATTTCTCTGATAAAGCAAAAAGTTGTAGATGTCTAACCCAACACCTCAATACTCAATAGGACTTCTACAATAGTAAATTTCTGCGCCGTCAACAAATGGAAAGCGCTAACGCCGTTGCAAACAGTATTAACAATTAAGATAAAACAAGATATTTTAATTAATCGGTAATTTTTGTACATGATAACAAACTATAGTAATATTGACTATAAGGCAACAAGTTTGCAAATTTTGCAGAACAAGATACAAAATCTTCTTAATTTACAAGAAAACACCGTTGGTAAAGGTGCAACTCGAACGGATTAGGTCGGATTTGAGCTCAATCCGAGCCCAACCGGTTGAATCATAAGCCTATTCCGAGCCAGATCCCAACCCGACACCTGGTTCAACGTATGAAGCTCAAGACCGACCCATGCAGGGCCGGCCCAGAGGTAGTTGGGTTGTCTCAGCCGAAACTAATTTTGGTTGCTCTTCAACCCTGTTGAAAAGATATAGCTTTAAGTTGTGACCGATCCTAAGAAAACCAAATAAACTGAGAGTTGTCCTACGGAGGGGGATTGCCCACGCCCGAAATCTTGTCAGGCTTACCCCATGACCTGCCTTGGACCCATGTTCCTCGGGTCGGGTCAAGTTTATCGGACTCTACTATGATATTTAAAACAATTTTAAAGATGATTAATATTAGACATATAATCAAATAGTAATCAAGTCCCAATCATTACAAAATACAAACTGAAATAAAATTTAGGACAAAAAATTAAAAAATTTGGGTGAAAAAATATGGTTTTAACTTTTTATTTAAGAAGTATAAAATAATGTATATACAAAAATATATAATGTATATATAAAAAAATATATAATTATATGTATGTCGGATTTCAGATTCTTGGATTACTCGACACATGAACCGAAGTCCAATCCAAATTTGATATGGTTCAAATACTTTAATTCGAATTCGAGTACCTTCAACCCTAACCCAACTCATTAACGAATTTACCTGATCGAGCTCAAGTTTAGTCCGTCCGAGTTGCAACCCTAACCGTAGGCTATGACATTTTTCTTGATGTACAAAAAAGCAATGCCATAGGCTATGACACTTTTCTTGAAAATCAAAGAAAACACAATAATCTATGACCTTTTTATTGCAAAAAATTTTAACAACTTTTTCCACTCAACTTCTATAACAATATTACTAATTTGCATAAAAAACTATCATTCTCCTATCCAAATTTTCTTTATTATTCAGTTTTGTAATTTTTTTTTTCTAGGGTTGGGCTACGAAAAAAATGTACAATTAAGTTATGCAAGAAAAAACTGTTTGCATATTTTCTCACAGCTCAACTCTAAAACATATGAAGCTTATATACATACGTCTTTACAATAGAAATTTCCATCATACCTTTAAAACAAAATACAATCAAATAAAAATCTAGTGACACCATAACCGAAAAATAGATCAAGTTTTCAGGGCCTTGCACTCGAACCCCGCGTTGTCTAAATGTTGCCATAAACAAAATTTGACGAAAACATAATCCCTTCATGATAGCCCAAAACATGCATGTATATACTCGCTTTTTATATCAAAAAAAAAAAAAATTGTATAAAAAATGGTAAATTAGTATTTATTATAAGGTGTTAAAGTGAAAAAGTGGTAAAAACTTTTACAAAAAATGCCATAAACTAAGAATTTTTTTTTATAAAAAATCAATAAAAACTCCATAGCCTATGACATTTTTTTTTGGGCTATCATGAAAAATATCATAGCCTATATCATTATGTATCTTGTTTTGCGAATTTTGCTGACTTGTTACCTTGTAGCCAATATTACTAAAGTTTGTTACCCAATATGAAAATTTCCGTCTATTAATTTACATCAGTTGCAAAAGCATTTATTTCTTCCTTCTCGATATGCTGATCAGTAATTCACACCTAGGGATTCTGCATACTGAAGTAACTGCAAACAACATTGATCCTACCTGCAACAAGGAGAGACTTCAAAATCCTCACCAATATTTTATTACCAGCCTGCCTTTGAAATCATATATTTTACATGTTCTATAACTTTATGACTACGTTTACAACCAAGAGAAGGAAAAAACAAAAAAATATTTCCAGCAAGAAAACATTAAAGCTGTGTTTGAGTGACTATTTTTTCCATGAAAAATATTTCTATCATAAATTTTTCATTAATGTGTATTTGATACCTTGTTTTTCATATGAAATTATTTTCAAAAAATTTAACATTTTTTATATTTTTATTCAAAATTATGGAAAATAAAATCTAGTCCAACCCATGAAAATAAATTCCATGGAATATAATTCTCTTTCCTCTCTCTCCCTCATTTACGATTTTTTGACGTTCGACTAGAAGAAGAGGTACTTCTCTCTCTCTCTCTCTCTCTCTCTCTCTCTCTCTCTGACCTTCGTCACGACAGCTTCCAGACCCCTCATCTCCAGTAGGGGAGTCAAAGAAGTCCTCATTCATCCGACCTTTCTCAAAGCTAGAGAAGTTCTTCTTTTCTCAACGGATCTCTCTCTCTCTCTCTTTCTTTCTCTCTCTCTGCTCTATAAATCCTTGCCTCTCTCCTCACTCGATCAGAGCCTTTCTATCCTCTCAAGATTTGCGGATCCAACGAAGGAGCTGCAGATCTTCGACGGAGATCCGGTGCTTCCGGACGACGTAGCACCGTGAAGATTCGTCGGAATCCGGTTTGGGGGTTTTATGTATCGGTTTTTTTCGTATAAAGTAATATATTTATATAAATTTATAAAAAAAAGGAAAAGTTCAAATAAATTGCAGAGAGGAGGAGGACTCGCCAACTGAGTTGGCGGGCGCAGTCCTCGAGAGGCCGCTCGCCAACTCAGTTGGCGGGACGCAGTCCACGAGAGACCCTCGCCAACTGAGTTGGCGGGACGCAGTCCACGAGAGACCGCTGGCCAACGCAGTTGGCGGGCCGCTGTCTTCCCTCCCTTCGGATTCCTGACGCCTCCCCTTCCTCGGAGACCACCCACGACCTCTCCCCTTCTCTCGGAGACCCCCCACCCATCCCCTCAACTTCCCCCCCTCCCCTCCCCTTCCCTCCCTATAACTACCCCCATAGTCCGAAGCCTCCTCCTCACACATTCTTCTCCTTCTCCTCCTCCTCCTTACTCACATCAATCCTCTTCCTCCTCCTCCTCCTCCTCCTCCTACTCACATATTATAATCAACATTTTTAGAGATGTCTACCCACAATGACGGTCGTATTCCTGGCGGACCGATTACCCAGCTTATTATTAAGCAACGTGAAGACCACATTTCTAGTCAGATATTTACTGGCGAGGTAATTTTTGAAATTACAAGTTTTCAACTTTAGTAATTTGCACACAAAATATAATGCATATATTTTTTATAGTTATACGACCATGATCTTGGTTTACGAACCCGTATCCATGTACATTGGCGGACCGAAATAAATTATCGTACGTGGGAGCTAAATTCGGTCCAAAAGGCTTTGGTGGAATCCTTTGGATTCCACTATATAGATCGTGTTAGATATTTAATCCACGATCTTCATTTAGTTGTAAGTCTTACGGAACGTTGGTGGCCCGAACGCAACACTTTCCAACTCCCATTCGGCGAGATGACGATCACACTTTTTGATGTGGCAAATATACTAGGATTACCTATTAAAGGTAACACTATATATTTTGATCCGCACTTAAAGGGATCTGATCTGATCAGGAGGTATCTCGGTGTTAGCCCTCCATCAGGTATAAAAGACGACAATTTTGTGAAGTTTACATGGCTTCGTGGCAACTTCATGGACCTACATCACACTATTGACGGGATGGTTGATGTAGATGAAATGCGGGTATGTATTTTTATTAGTAAATTTATTTATGACTTAATTTAGTGTCTATATAACACTTTTAATATATCCAGGTCATTCGTTGCACTAGAGCGTATCTGCTCTGTTTATGTGGTGCAATTCTATTTTCCGATGCATCGAAAAATATGGTAAATGTGCAGCTTCTACCATTCTTGGATGATTTGACAAAACCCACTGAGCATGCGTGGGGAGCTGCTACTCTTGCCTTTTTATACGCCAATCTGACAGAATTTGTGAGATCCAATCGCAAGAGTATTTGTGGATGTATTTCACTGATTCAGGTATGAATGAAAGACCTTAAAAAGTTAGAGTAATTTTATACGCAAATTTTGTTTGTACTAATGTCATATTTGTGGATGTATTTTGTTTTATAGTTCTGGTCCTACGAACACTTCTATATTGGTAGGCCTGTTACTAGCATTCTCAGTGATGTTGGAATATTTTCAGTTGCTATGCGCTGGCCTACAGATGTAGTGGATTATCAACACTACCAATACAGGAGTGTATCACTTTATCGTAGCCAATTTGATACACTACAGTATAATGAGGTAATTTTTAAATATGCAATAAATATCTTTAAATTATTTAAGTTTTGATCGTAGATAAACATCACATCTAATTGATACAATATCTTTAAATAGGTTACCTGGTTACCTTACTCACGTGAACCTGATGCTCCAGAAATCAAGAGGACATCATATGCATTTACTTTACACAGATCTCATATTATATATGATCGGTTCACCATGTACCATCCGGCAGACCGTGTTCTTCGACAATTCGGAATGAGCCCAATAATTCCCGATGATCCACCGACAGTCGGTTATGAGGCAGCAAATGCATTACAACGAATCCTTGGTCTCGTTGCTGACTGGAATAATCGGTTCGAGAATTATAGTGTGAGGGACATGTCTTCCAGACTAAATTCTGCTGAGGAATGTAAGTTATAAGTTACTCATTATTCGTATTGATTTAGTGTAAATAGTTTGCTAAAATTTTGTTTACATTATGCAGACATCGGTAACCTGGACTATAGGCAATGGTGGGGATGTCCTCTTATGAGCAACCGAGTATACCAATATGAGGAGCAAATGTTCAAGAGTAGATCCGTAGATGATTCTACTCTGCGTGCTTTTGCCGATGGAATGCATGATTTGGTATGACTTCATTATACTTTCAAAAATACATATACATAGATATGATAAATATATTAATTTACAAGTTTCAAATTTCAGAGTGGTGTATACCGACAACATTTACAACGACCTCATAGAAACCTTTTCCCAGACAGTCGGCATCTTATGGAGGAACTTGTGACTCGTGTTGAGCATCTGGGTATTGGAAGGGAACCAAAAATGCCTCCAGTACAATCACGTCTTCCACCGGACTATCCGACCGGCTTAGTACGACAGAAACACTATCGTCGTCGTCGGAGGGATACTGCAGAGGATCATTATGCTGGAGCGGGCCCGAGTGACCAGTATGCTGGAGGAAGCCCGAGTTACCAGTATGCTGGAGCGGGACCGAGTTACCTGACTGCTGGAGCAGGTCCGAGTTACAAGACTGCTGGAGATGAAAGCTATCAGATATTCACACAATTTTTTTCGACTCCATCAGCCCCGCTGCCTACCCAAACTCAACAAGACGAGGAGGAGGATGAGTAGATAATTTGTAACAAAGTATGATTGCAATATTTGTATGATTTGTAAACGTTTTTTATTGCAATATTTGGGTATTGAACAATTCTATTTTACTCTCTCATTATCAGACTCACTATTACAATATTTTTAAGTTTGTATTGAACAATTCTATTTACTCTCTCGGTTGACTAGTACATCTTCTTCGGTTGTGTCCCATAGCACCACAATTACTGCAACGTAGATCTCTCGTCGATGAATCCCGGGGTTTGATGCGATTCTTCTTTGGTCTTCCGGCTTTGCGTCTTACATCTGGAACCCCAATTTGTCCTCTAACCAAAGGAGCTTGGATCTTGTAGGGACCTGGAATTGGCTCCATTTTTTGTGCGTATACACTTTTCAAGGTCTCCGTCGAAAATACTGCAGGATAAAAATTATCAATACTAATATTGCAATATCAAAAAACAAAACATGCATGTATACATGGTATATAAGTATAGTACTATCTAAAACTTGTACAAGATCTGTCAGTTATATTAACAATATAGGTTCTACTTGTTGCCCGGTCTATTATTTCAAACTTATAACTATCAATAGCTAATATTTTTAGGTGATTCTTCTCTTTGATAATAGAAGCCATGTTTTTTAACATCCTCGGACAATAATTTGTGTCTATATTTTCAGCATTCTTTCTACGATTGTCATGAAGTGTAATAATCTTGGCTCTAATACCATCGAAAAGTATTGTTATTGGCTTATCTCGTAATTTCTTAATCCAGCTATTGAAACATTCAGCAAGATTAGAAGTGTTAATATCTAATCTAGGACAAGTAGCATACGCTGTTATCCAATGTTCAAATCAACGACTTTCATTGTTTACACCAATAAGCCAATCGTACAAAATTATGTTCTCGGCTTTAATTATATCAAACACTGCGTCCGTTTCATTATATGATCTAGCAAGCGAGTCTAACAAGTGTTGAAATACTGGTTCTTTGGTAACTTTTTTCATGTTTTGTTTAAAATGTTAAATACAAAAAAAATGAGGAGATGCAGGAAAAATAGCACGAACAGCATTTATTAATCCCTTTTGCTTGTCAGATATAAATGAAATTGTACTCCAATCATTAAAACAACTTTCAAAAGATATTTTAAGAGAATTTAAAAACCAAGACCAAGAATCACTATTCTCACCTTCAGCAACAGCATAAGCTAGGATATAATTGATAGTTAGGATCGTGAGCACAAGCAATAAATAAGATACCTTGATATTTAGACGAAAGAAATGTAGCATCAGTACTAATAATTGGTAAACATCCCCTTAAAAATCTATCAATACATGACTTAAAACAAATAAAAATTCGGTGAAAGCTATTGTTTTCGACAGTTTTAATAAAACATGTACTACATGAATTTGTCTCCATAATTCTATAACAATACTCCTCAAGACTAGCGTATGCCTCATCATAACTACCATTAATTTCAGCTAATGCTGTCTCTCGGGCTCTCCAGGCTTTGGAATAACTAACTTGTATACGGTGCTCCCTATATATATCTTTAACAATTTGTGATGGACTGTATGACTGGTTATCTCTAATAATGTCAATTATCATGGTCTTAATCCATGCAGCGGTAGCTAGTCGATGACGTCCTGTACTAAGTCTTCCTAAACAAGAATGACGATTTTCTAATATACTAACTTTAACTATATCGCCATTTCCAATAGATTTGACATATACTCTCCAATTACAATTCGGTTGATCACAACTATATATAATTCCACGAGCATTATTCATAACACTAGCTGAACAACTAAAATTATATTTAATTGCTAAATTACTTATAAAGCTTCTAAAGTGAGAACGACTAGGAAATGATTGTCCCTTAAATACTTCATCAGTGATAGCTTTTACAACATCATCATCAACCGTATAATCTACATTTTCAACTTAATCATCACTATTTCCATCGTCGTTGTCACTATCATCATCATGGTTAGATTCATCTGATTAATGACCTTCTTGGATAAATGAAACTATTTGTTGAGAAGAACTAGCACCCGAACTAACATGCTGATATTCAGAAAAATATTCATTATCTACTATCTAAGGTTGCTGCTACTTTAATAGCATATATTTTTATATACCGTGATTGTGAATTAATCTCAAGAATATAATTCCATGCATCTTCACTATCTATCAAAAAATAATTAGAACAAAAAATAGACTTCAGAATAAAATCATAATGAATATAACAACGTTCAATAATATGATTACGTATATTTTCAAAACTAAATGACGGTTGTGAACTTTTGCTACAGAAAACTCAAATGAACTTTAGCTGCAGGCAAAACTTTGACTGAAGCTTTGCTAGCGGCAAAGAGACAAAGAGAGTGTTGGAAACTTTGCTAGAGGGAAGAGAGGGAATAGAGTGAGTGTGAGATGATTTGGTTGAGATAGGAAATATATAGAGGGGGAGTGTTGAATGTAATAGCCGTTGTGCAACGGCTATAATGACTTCCAAGTGTGGGAACGGATCCTTACTCGCCAACTGAGTTGGCGAGCAGAGTAAAACGGTCACTGCCCGCACCCTAAACCATCACTCGCCAACTGAGTTGGCGGGTTGAGAATCCAACTCAGCATCACTCGCCAACTAAGTTGGCGAGCGGCGCCAACTCAGTTGGCGAGTTACTCTCGACCACTGCACCACGCCAACTCAGTTGGCGGGTCCTCCTCCTCCCTACAATTACTTCTAACTTTTTCCTTTTTTTATAATTTTATATAAATTTATTACTTTATACGAAAAAATCCGTTTATGTATTGTATGTGTCCGTGTCCTCGGAGTTGGACCCGGGAACACAGGGATTGGTACTGTGGTTTCTTTGGATTTGAGGTGTGTCGTGTCAGACACAAAGAAGAGAAGGGATGTACTGTATTTGTGATGTTAATGTGTCGGACACAAACTACCGCATGTGGACACCCGGCATTCTGCACTACCAAGGCATATAAATATCACAAGATATATAGCTATATGTTGTTGGGTTGGGTTAGGTCATTTGGTTAGTTCTTGGGCATGTAGGTGGTTGGCTAGACTCTCTCTTGCTCCAGCTTGCAAATTGATTCATGTGATTCTTTGGTTATTCATAAACTAAATTGGATTCTGATAAATCAACAAACTAGCTAGTATTCTGATGAGAAATCTCAAAACTTGCATAATTAATTAGGAATGTCTCATAGCACTTTGACATACTTGTTCCTTGTAATTTGCATTGTCACCCAAATAACGAGCACATTGCATGCAGGTTAATATAATAACATAAAATTTGAAAGAAAAAAGTTGTGTGGATAATCTGATTGCTCATAAATATGGTGAGGGAAAAAAAGGTGATGGTTTGTTGCATTTGGTTAGTTCTTGGACATGTAGGTGGATTACTGATACCACACTTGCTTAGTTTAGTTATATACTTTCTTTCTGTTGCATTTAAATTTTGATGGTTTGTTGCACTTTTAGTGGACTTGTGGCTACAATTTTTGGTTGTTGCTTACATTAGTGGGTATGAAGCCAAGACTTGTGGATTACTGACACCACCATAATTTTGATGGTTTGTTGCACTTTTAGTGGACTTGTGGACACCATATCTTATTATTATTTTTTTATTTCCTCCAAAGCAAAAAAGAGAAAATTACTCAAATCGTTTCAGCATTTTTTTTTTTTTTTTTTAACTTTTTAATTCCACCCTTCACCCGGTGACATTTCCGTCGAACACTGACCAACTCTCAGTGGGATGAAGCCAAGGGTTGTTCCTTTTCCCTCCGCAATTTGGCTTTTACGATCTTGAACACGTCCACCATTAGCCTCCCAGTCTGAGCAACCTCCTCCACCCCCCTCCCCCCACCCACCCGCAGGCAACAATTAACTTCCTCCATCATCGAAAAATCCCACTGGTAGTAGTACCAAGTAATCTCCTCTGCTGGTCGTATTGCTCGCCATTTAATTGCAGAAGCAAGTTGCCCGCTAAAAAGGTTCACAAGCTCAAAGGATTAGAGTAATCTTCACTGTTTGGAGAAAATTAAAAAAAAGTCACTAATAAATGGGGTCTACCACATACTATAGATGGCCAAGCCAGCTATGAGTCGGGATAATGGGTACTGCATATTTCATTGTCTTGGGATATAAAAGTCAGTTCTTTTTAACCCCCTAGCTTAAACAAATCCTTTGTCAGAGAACTTGGGAATACAATGAAAACACCAAACCTGCTAAATTCGACTAAACCAAGGTTTTAACTTCCTTTAAGGGGGTTTGGTTGGCTGTAAATGCAAATACAAGCAATATTTTGTATTTACAGCAAGAAATGTTGCAACCAGTGTTGTCAATGGTGCATCGAGGCGTAGCGTCGCGCACAAAGGCGTCTCGCGTCATGCACTTCAGTAAGGCGAACTCCTCGATCACGACATGGCGAGAGGAGCATTGAGCTGCCGCTAGGGGTGAGCATTATTCGGTTTTGAGCCGAAAACTGAACCGAATAAGGAATTCAGTTCGGTTTAAAAAATTTAGGATCGGTTTCGGTTTTGGAAATACGAAAATTTCTTATTCGGTTTCGATTTTGGGTTTGGGTTTCAGTTTGGGTTTCAGTTTTGGTCCAAAACCGAATAAGATTTATGTAATTATATAAATACCCTAGTTCTATGTATATTTTGTGATTAAAATATATATATAGATGTACAAACATATAATAAGTGACCAAATATAGGTGTACATATATATAAATCAGGTGGCTAAAGGCTGGCATGCACATGCATGCCATCACACAGGAGTGAGGCATCTATCTGCATTGCACTTGACCTGGTTAATTAAGCAGCATGCATGTAAGTATGGGTGAGGCTACTTAGATGTGCTGTATAAATGTCGACAGCACAGCTAGCTAGGGATAAGAATTAAATCGTCAACCACCAAGTTTTGCTCTATCTCAGCCAACCGAACAGGGAGGGGATTGGTAATACAATAGTCGAGTTGTTTTAGTCCCACATTGGCCACGCTATAAGCTTGAGTGTATTGGTGGTTGCATAAGTAGATAGGTGAGTTTTTAGTCCCACATCGGCCACGCCAGATTCCCAAGTGTGTTGCTGGTAATATAAGTAGAGATGGTTGGGCTCATCAATACCATACTAACATGCTCAAGGTCTTTGGGTGAATCAGAATGCTAATGCCTATCTTTTAAAAAATATTAGTAATATTAATAATTCAACCGAACAAGCCGGATGAACCGAATAGTTTTGGTTTTTGACTCATTTCGGTCCGGTTTTGGTTTTGGATTTTAAAGTTTTGGTTTATTCGGTTTTGGTTTGGTTGAAACTATTTCGATTCGGTTGGAAATCGAATAAACTGAATGTTCATCTTTAACCTACTGCATCATAAAACCTAACATGGGTTTTAGGTTTTATTTGTTTTGGCTCAATAATGAACTCATAAGAGTTATAACATGCACCTATTACCCCCATTGATATGTTACCCCCATTGATATGTTTTAACTTTTCTAATTTTAGAATTCTATCTTTTTCCTCCCGACTCTCAATTCTTTGGCAACCGTTGTTGACCATTATCCCTCGATTGTCAACAACTTATCTAACAACTTATCGCCAGTAAAAGGATTATTTTTTATTTGCAAATTTTAATTTTTTTTACTTTATCATGGTCTTCTCCTTTTTTTTTATAACTTTAATCAGTATTTGTTGATGATTTTCTTGCATAGACGATTTTTTCCTATCAAAATCTAGTTACCGTCCTCAAGTGGATTTTTTTAGTTTGCAATTTATCTATTGTTGAATTATTTTACACTTTTTTCTCTCACCCCATCAAAACAATGTATAGTTAGGCTAATATCAATCTTCCTTTATAGATTATATACCATTGTCACCAGCCCAGATTTTGCAATTTTTCTAAATTATCTATACAATAAATAATTGATTAGGATATTGCTATATTTAATGGTGTTTTTAGAGTTCTAAAATAAATAAAAAATATGCGCCTCACTTCAATTAGACATACGCTACACCTTGTGCCTCGAGCGTTGTGTACCTTACGTCTCGCTATGCGCCTTGCGTTGCAACAATGCATGGTATTTCTATTTAAGAGCAAACAAACGGCTGCACCGACCGAAACCGATACTAAAATTGTCGAAATAGACCGCTGAAACAACTCGAAACTAGACTCATCAACCGATATGGAAACTGACCTTTTGAAACTTGGACTAAACCTACCGGTTACAATAAAAATATCAACTCCCACCAAATAACAAGACTCAAATACCAAGTCTATCATTTGCAAATCACAACATATAGCATATATCCTGAAAAAGAAACAACTATAAAAATTCATAACACTGAGATACCAAAATCAAAACAAAGTCATTTGGAGTCGCAGGATTCACTACAAATTAACTCTTCTTCCTCCTCCTTTATTCACGCCTTACTAATTTAGTGCCCAATTTGAATTACTAATTTAGTGCCCAATTTGAATTACTTTCTTCCTTCTACTCAACTAATCAAGTAGCTAACTTCTACATTCCACCCCCCCCCCCAACCAAAAAAAAAAACCAATTATCCAAATGTGAAAATGAAATCATTTTAATCACCGAAAGTCATTTCCTTTAGTTTAGGTTGTGTTTGGTTGCTAAGAGAAGGAAAATAAAACTCAATCGTGTAAATGGTATTCAAAACACTTTCATTTTCCTTTTCCTCAATTCTACCCAACAAAACATAGCCTAAAGATCAAATCAAAGTCCAGATGCATACATCATATTACCATTACCCATTAGATTAGATATGGTAATTATAAGACCTGGCGATTAACAAATACCCCAATATAAAAATATAAAAACACCATCCGCGAAACAACAAAGAAAAGTCATCTAGTACAAAGTTCACCAAAAGCAGTTCTACTTCCCATCTTGCCCAACACAACAGCTCATTGCTTCTTCTTTTTATTCAGTTTTGCTGATCTTTTACCATTCACCTGCTAATTATAATGATTTACTAATACACACCTAGTAACAACTACCCAGACACCAAAATTATCACAGGCCGTGAATTGCATGTATTTTCAAAATAACAAAGAAATATAGCATGATTTTCAAAATAGCAAAGAAACATAGCTCACCAATCATGGAATCCAACAATGGCCCAGATTTCAAAATTAAAACTTTGAGCTGAAATAAAAAGATACTCAAAGGCACAAGGCGCACTCGAGGCAAAAAATGTCCATATCCCCCGACAGTAAGGCATAGTTAAGGCGCGCGCTCGAGCGAAACAAGACGCAAATATAAAATATAATATAAAATATATATAGATAAATAAATAAATAAATTAGTAATGTAAGAACTAAAACCAATAACATATTAAAACTAATAAAAATATGTTAAAACATAACCAAGTGAACTAGCAGAACAGCAACAGCAGTCAACAGAACTAACAAGAGTTTGTATTATCTCTACCACGCATTTAGTCAATTTAAATTTTTTCAGTTCAACTGGAACCAACTAATTGTACAAGTCTATGATGTAAGGATTATCTCCCATGTCTTAATTTTTTTTGTATAAAAAAAAAAAACATAAGAAGCGTCTTTTCTTAGTTGCGTCTTGCAGAAAGGCGCAACTAAGGTGTGCCTTGGGTGCACCTAGAGAAATGTGCCTCGTCTAGTGATATGTGAGGTGTGAGGCGCAGCTGTTGCGCCTTTTTGCAAGGCACGTATTTGACTACCATACGATTAACTCCTTCCCCTTCTTGCCCCCACCTAGTAGCTCATCCATTTTTTGAAAAAGATATTGGGCTCCTAAATCTTACCATTAATGTGCTAATTACAATAAATATACCAACTCCCACCAAGTTAAGCCTAGATGCCATAAGTATCACAAACAACATAATATCTATATCCCAATTTTTTGGGGTGATTATTTGAACCTTTTTCTTCTATCCATCTCCGGTAAGGGACAATTCATCTGAATTATTTACAAAAACATATCCTTCTCAACAACCTAGATGCAGGTTCCTTTAGGTCTTACTTCTATAAAAGATATCTTACCTCTCCTCCTCACAGTTGCATCTATTGGTCTATGTTGCACATGGCCAAAACCAGGGTTATCACAAATTGTTCAACAAAATTGCGTAAAGCCAAAACTATCAACTCCTATCATAAAACATATTCTCATGATAATGTAACTCATAAATCAACAGTTCTCTAGTTCAATGACTTGGATTTAAAATTTGAACTTTAAGGTAAAAATTGGTATTGCCACAGGACCAAGTCCATCTTCCCCTTCTTGCCCTCACGAAAAAACTTCTCTTTTCATAGAATTCGGATTTGTTAAGCTTACAATTAATCTGCTAATTACAATGAACAAAATAATTCCAAAAAAAAAAGAAGTAAAGCATAGATACCAGACTTATCACAACGCGTTACGAAAATTGTTCAAAACTAATTTTCTTATCATATAAAACCTATGCTCTCATATACAAACGGGCAACTCAACAATTCTCAAATCTACCACCGACCAAGATCCCAAAATCTGAACTTTAAGCTCAAACCCAAATCATCACATGACACCTTCCCCTTTTTGCCCCTGCTAAACATCTTCCTCCTTTTCATAGAATTTAAGATTTGCTAAGCTTACCATTAATCTCTAAATTAGAATGTATATAGAATTCCTACAAATATAACTACATAGATGTCAATTTATCACAAACTATCATGAAAAAAATGAATTAACATACTCAAAATAACAGAACTCAGAAACCCACAATTCTACAATCTAACACGGACCCAGATTCCAAAATGAAACTTTAGACTAAAACCATACCATTCCTACTAAGTAAGAACTATATAGATGTCAAATTTATCAGAAACTATAGTGATAAATTGCATGTATTCTCACAATACATAACTCACAACTCAATAGAAATCGAAACTTTTTGGACTAGAGAGCGTACTCGTCACACGACCAGCTCCTTCTTCTTCTTCCCCTTCCTGCCGCCGCTGCCGCCCACCATCTCATCCGGCACGACCTTCAGCAGCTTCCTCTCCTTCGACTTCGAGATCTTCTTCAGCGTCTTCGGGTTGGTGATCTTCTGCAGCTTGGTCCCGGACTTGAGGATGTTCTCCTTCTTCCTCTTCTCCCTCTCCTCCCTCTTCCTCCTCTTCTCCACCTTGTTCGTCCTGATCTCCTCCTTCAGCTCGTTCATCCGCTCCCGGTACGCCTTCTTCATCTCCTTCTCCTTGCTCCGGACCTCCAGAGTGGTGCCGCGGCGGCTGACGCGCGCGGCGGAGGCGCGCTGGGTGCGGACCTGCTTCCACTTCCGGCCGGAGACCCGACCGGCGATGACTCCGTCGTAGGTGGCGCGGCCGAAGGGGGCGGGCTTCGATGGGTCGGATTCGGAGGGGAGCGCGACCCGCTTCGAGGAGGGCAGGTCGACGTCCATGGCGGCGGCGTCGGGTTCGGGTTCGGGTTCCCTCTTGCGCTTGTTTTTCTGTCCGCCGAGACCTTCGTCGAGGCGGCGAAAATCGAGGGTGCACGCCATTAGGGTTATGGGTTAGGGTTTGGAGAATAAGCCGGAAAAGAGAGAGAGACGAAGAAGAGGAAGGGAGAGTTTATATAGTAAGTATGTTGATGAGGGCTGGGTTTGGGAGGGTGGCCCAAATTTGTTATAGGCCAGGCCTATACCCGTTAGGCTCATCCGAATGATAATGAATAGGGTTATTTATGGCTCTACAAAAACGACTCATGATAGTCCAAATTTTCACCATTGATAATTACAAATTTGTCACTCCCAAAAATTATTCATCGGACTGTCCACTTTTAATCAATTTTTTTTATAATCAGGACTGTCAAAATTTTGGCAGTCCTACCAATTGGAAGGACTCTCAAAATTTTGACAGTCCTAAAAAAATATGTTGACTTTTTAGGACTGTCAAAATTTTGACAGTCCGGAGGGGAGGGCTACGCGAGATGACACGAGGGAGGGGCTGCGTGGAGTCCGGAAGTGGGGGGGGAAGCGGGAGGAGGAGGCGGCGGCGGGAGGCAGGG
Organism: Iris macrosiphon; assembly: GCA_036927795.1. Taxonomy (NCBI): domain Eukaryota; kingdom Viridiplantae; phylum Streptophyta; class Magnoliopsida; order Asparagales; family Iridaceae; genus Iris; species Iris macrosiphon. The sequence continues at coordinate 144,832,670 of JAYESA010000008.1, forward strand.
TAGGAGGCTGAGTCACGCGCGGGGGGGCGACGACGAGGCGTAGGCGCACACGCTCGCCTCCGCTGTTGCTATTGCCGCTGCCGCTTCTGCTGATGTTGTCGCCGCCATCGCCGTTGTCGGCGCGAGGCATAGCCACATCCCCCACGAGCGCATGCCTTCGTCGTGCGCAGCCCTCCGCACGCTGCTTCTTCTTCTTCTTCTTCGCCTTCGTGACGGAGCCGACGGGAATGTTCTTGAGGTGCGGCTCGGCGGCTATCGATGGCAAGGTCAACGACGCGGAGAGGCAAAAAATCGCGAGAGGGGGAAGGAGGAGAGACCGGCGGAGAGTGGGGGTGGGGGAGGAGCAGCAGGAGGGAGGTGAAGAGGGCGGGCAACCCTAATAAAATTTGGGCTAGCCTGAGTAAAAAAATTTCCTAACTGGGCTAGCACCAATACTGAGCTAGTCCCGAGTCATTTTTTTAGTACATTTATCACGAGCCTTATTTATACTAACTACCCCTAAGTTTTAGACTTATTACACGGAGTATCCCTATTTTTAAACTAATTACACTGATCACCCCTATGTTTTATGTTTAATACACGGGGTACTCGTACTTTAAGATAAAAAGGAAAGTTTTAACACTAACTACCCATACTTTAAAAAATAGCTATTTGATATTACCCCCTCTTAGATTAGGCATATTGATATTACCTCCCCTATTAGATTAAAAGTTGATAATACCCCCTGAAAGTGTCGTTAAAAACTCTTTAACGACACTTTCAAAACTCATTAACGACACTTTCAGATTTTTAACGACAGTTTTAGAGGGGTATTCTCAACTTTTAATCTAACATGGGGTAATATCAATATACCTAATCTAAGAGGGGGGTAATATCAAATAGCCCTTTAAAAAAAATCTAAAGGAATGGGTGGTCAGTGTAATTAGTTTAAAAGTAGGGGTACTCCATATAATAAGTCCAAAACATAAAGGTAGTTAGTGTAAATAACAATAATGAATAATTATTTCATAGCTATTTAAATATCTACTATTATAATGAGGCTTCAAAACAGCTCAAAAGTGAGCCGTCTAAGCCGTTTGTAAAGACTCAATCATTTATTTAAAAAATTAATATTACGTTAAAAAAATTGTTGAAAAAAAATAAATTTGTTATAAATAAGGGGAATCGAACTTAACCAATCAAGAAAAATGTCCCCCACCTTAGCCACACGAGCTAGAAGATTATAGTTATATAATATTATGTAGTTAAATAATTCGTTAAAATATCTAAGCCATTTGTAAATACTCAACCATTTGTTTAAAAAATTAATATTACGTAAAAAAAATTGTTGAAAAAAATTAATTTGTTATAAATAACGTCATGGGGAATCGAACTTGACCAATCAAGAAAAATGTCTCACACCTTAACCACATGAGGTAGAACATGTGTTTGATTATAGTTATATAATATCATGTAGTTAAACAATTAGTTAAAATTTATTTAATTTTTAATTTTTAATTACGTGAAAATTTACGTAAAGCTTAGACGGCTAGCATTTTCAAGACGTTTTATAAAGAGTAAAAATATATTCATAATAAATTATAATTAAAATATTTTATAATAATATTAGAAAATTTTATTTTACTTGAAACACACGTGCGTTTACTAGTTTTCTATAATGCCAATGAAACTGTGGTACATGTCTATATTAAAAAAATAGTAATGTGCATGTACGTAAAAAATATATATTAAAAAATTAAATATAAATTTATTATAAAAAGAGATGTTTTAGAAAATGTCTCCACTACAAATATTGAAACTAGCATATAGCCCCACTTATTTAAAAAACTAATAAATGCCCTCGTTATGAGTAAAATAATCGAAATTTTGATTAAATAGTGGGGGTATATCTTAAATTTTTAATATTTTATTGAAAGGAATGTGGGCATTTACTATTTTTTTAAATAAGTGGAGGTATATGTTAGTTTTTATATTTGTAATTGGAACATTTGCTAAAATATTCCTTATAGAAATGACATTTCTAGGAATCATATAAATATATCATATTAAGAGTATTTATGTAGATATTTAGTTATTTTCTTATTAATTTTTTTAATTCATTTAAATGATTATATACATACGACTTAGACGGCTCAGTTTTGAGTCGTTTCTAAGCCTCATTATAATAGTAGAGATACAAGCGTCCATAAGCAATATGTGAAATATTAGTTTTTAAGGGTTCATTTTATTGCAAGATAAAAAATAAATTAATTTCTCGAAATTATTTTACTAAAAAAATTATGAAAAATTAAAAAAATCCATAATTTTGGTATTTCATTGTCATTGTTTTCCACGAAAAATTGTTATTTTTCATAGAAAATAATATTTTTTATAGGTTGGGGCATTTAATTTTCCACTATTTTTGAGAAAAATATAAAAAATGATAGTTTTTTGGAAAATAATTTCATGGAAAGTGTCACATCCCAGAATCAAAATACTAGAAAGCGGGAACGGACAACAGCCAGCTACGTATACTAGGAGCACGCCAGTACTCCGCATATACGACGAAGTTGTAGATCATGGGGGTTAATGCTACAATTCATCAGTCAATCCTAGGTCAACCAGTCCTAGGTGTCTCAATCACAAGAAAACAACAACATACAAGGAATATGATCATCTAGAGCAAGATAGTAAAGCGTCACAAACCAAATATACATAGATGATCATAAAGCTAGTAATACAAAATTAAGAACTAGCAGAGTATAAGTAATACATGATCAACTCATAGTCTAGAATAAGCTAACCATGCCTGGCCCGTAAGCTAGAAGTCAAGTCCAAAATACGAGCTAAACACGTGCTCGATGGCTAAATGCCTCAAAGGAATATAGTACAAGATCTAGTGGGTGATAAGTAGAAACCCACTCAAGTCGCCTAGTGCTCCGGGTGGTCACCATCCAACAGAAGATAAGGAGTGTCCTCTGGTTCCGCTACGAGATCTGGCCATGCAAAACCAGTGGGGTCAGACCCCCAATAGCAAGTACCACAAAGGTAGGCCAAAATTATGAACTAAAACCAATACTATCTTACCACAACAACAATTAATGACAAAAGTAAATAAATGCGTATCGAGAGTCGTGTGCTACCACTGCACTTATCTCTAGAAGGAAGACAATAAGCTAAGTAACATATTATATAGTAAGCTACTGGTGACAACGAAATAATCATGAAGCAATAAAAATATAATCGTGTACATGTGAGCATGCAATATGCCGGAACAAAACTGAGAACATACACGAGATCGAAAACAAGACTAGGAACATGCAAAACGTCCAAGACTAGTGGGCATGTACAGAACAATATCTAGACATGACATAAGCTGAGTAAATGAAAGTACAATAGTTGAAAGTAATAACTAAGAAACTAACGAAACTCGTGAAAAGCAATAGGCCTGGTTTTCCACCTTTACACCAAACAAGTACAAAAGGTAGGAACCACCCCCATTACCGTTAACGTGTTCCAATCTACATCTACTACAATGATGATATGGAAATAAATATAGGAAAGGAAAAATCGACAAGCGACAAGAGAGCATAGGAATTCTCGAAATCGGGATCATTACCCGTAAACCAAACAAGGACCGGGGTTAAGGAACCTTTCTCGAGTCGAACTTAGCCTATGGCCACCCACCGACACCTATGACAATACGAGAAGAGAAAGGACAGTACGATAGCATAAAGTAACAATCAACAAGCACGGCCAAGCAATAGTACGGCTTGATACGTTAACTAACTAGGGTCGTCACAATTCTTAGTTACTAACAAATACACTACTGAGGATTTCAATGGTTGCATGCCCTGCAGTCTGTCCAGGTTATCCAGGCAATGTCCATGTCAAGAATAGCGATGTCCGAGTGCAGACAACACGAATATAACAACCATGTAAATGTAAAAATAGAATTAATCTAATTAACAATGCATAATTAAGGAAACATAATGTAAGGGCAATGTCAATGTAAAAGCAATGTCAATATCAATGTCATGTCATAGCTGTGATGCATCACTTGACGGTGAGCTGGAAGTGTGCCATACTCGACGACATGCTACAAATCTACTGGTGTGGCCTGGATAACGGGACTGCATGCAACCAGAGAAACCTTCCCTCCCACGATCTAATTTTTATACTAGTTATTAATCCTTAGCAATTTTGTTTAGGATTTTGGGTGTGGCATTCCGAAGAATCCATCCTAATCACAAATGCAAGACTGGACCAGAAATTTAACAATTCAAGGAGCAAGTAAGACAAGCCACAACTGTGAATAAATGTACAAGCATTCCTCCTAGGCCGCAATACACCAAACATTCCTCCTAGGCCGGTACAATCTCGATGCCCCGGTGATCGTCCGAGGAATCAGATACCTCGTGCATGAGTTGTCCGTGACCATGGAAGTCTTGGGTCATTCCAGATTCACAACATGACATGATAATCCTTGATTCTTTTTTCGAACGAGCATTGCTCCACAAGCTGTGATTCTTGACTTGCCTGGCATAATTCTCGTTTAGTGTTTAACTTGACTTGATGCATTCTTCTGGTTCGGGGATTGCCTTGGCGACCTAACGGTCCCGGATACTTGCAGGTTCATATTGCACAGAAGAACTATTTGATAGTCTTCTGGCTAACTAGATGTATGCATAATACGTGGTAGTGTTACTTGATTATGGCATAAGTTTCATTGTGGCAAGCATTGGAATAAAGCAACGAGTAAAAGTTAACATATAAGCAGGCAAGCATGCATTTATGAAATATAAGCATTTATGTTTGGCACGGGTCTAAGGGTAAAGCGAGGAGTAAAACCGTAAAGGGACATACCGAACGACATTATGATCTAGGGACATGCAGTGTAAACAAGTGAACAGTGCACTGCAAAGAGTATATCACAATCTACTCGAGGCATAGCGGGGTCTAGTTGCACAAGACAAAGGTAGCATGCGAGGGTCCATTTATAAACAAAGTTTTATTTTCATGTTCTAACACAAGCAATACAAGTTAGGATTATTCCCTTAACTAGGTACGTTGTATTCTTTATTAACATGCATGGGATGATTCACCTAGCGACTAGCATGTATCGTCTATATTTTAAGTGTGCTGGCTAAGAAAAGACAAGTTCATCGTAGCCACCCACCTTAGCGATGATTCGCCTCGGTCGAGTGATACTCCGAGCGAGCCTTTGAAAGTCTAAGTCGGAACTCCTGAAGGGACAAGTCTGGGAATCCTTTGCCTCAAACGAGTCTTCTTACTGAGCAAAGCGGGTCGGGTCATTGCACTTGCGCCGTTTGAATCGGCTGTCCGTTTGAACGGAACGGGTCATCACACAGACGAGCCGGCTAATAGGCGCAGGTGGTTAAACACGAAAAATAAGTAAATGTGCAAGACGAGAAGGGAAGAAGAAAATTACTCGCTATCCTCTGCGACCGTATTCCTGGTGTGCGCCATGAGTTGGGAGAAAGTACGCTGGATCCTTAGGTGCTGGCTCAAAATATGGCCATGAAAAACCAGTGGGGTTAGACCCCAAATAGCAAGTACCACAAATGAAGCACGAAATGGAGAAATAAAAATCCAAGAAAAATAATATAATATAACATAGGTTCAATGTCGTAACTTAGGTCCATGGCATATCCTAGTGCTAAGGCTCAACCCTACAACCAAACAAGAACAAGGGTTGACCCTCACATTATGGTAGTCTATTTTCCTAGGCTACTAGCTGAATAATACAATCACAAACAATTCAAGGACAAAGGTTGAACACTCACACTATGGTAGTCCATTTCCCTAGGCTACTAGATGAATAATACAATCACAAACAATTCCAATTCTTATATCGGCCAATCATTTGTACGACTTGCTATTTTGTGGAGTCTGAGGTTATCTCAGAATAATGCATAATAAGTATCTTCAGATCATGCCAGTGCCGAATATGAGCTAACCGAATTAATACAATAAAATAAGCACTTGCAGGATGCACCAGTCCGGCGTAGTGCCACTGCGCTAAAAATACGGTATTAGCGGTTCCAGTGTTCCTATATTAAAACAGTGGTCGGCATAATAATAAGTCAGATGTTGCACTCCACTAAGGCAGACGATATACAATATTTGTGGTGGCCATCCCACATCGCACTTAGAATGAATCTATGTGGGAAGGTTTGTTAGCATGATCTCGGGATACCGTTTCCTCCAAATATTACTACCACTTTTAGTTACTTAATTAGCCCTATGTTGTGTTTAAAATCTCAAGACGTGGTCACATAATTTTTTTTTTTAAGATGTCGTATAAAGTACTGGCATGCTAGATACGAATCCATAGAATTTAACTCTGGATTCACCCGAGCGTGTATGCAACATTCATACAATCAATAACCTAGTCACGCTTTGGTAGTTTGACTCACTTATTATGCCTATGCTGGAGAAACAATGTACATATATATATAATATCACGCATTTAGGGATTTGGAGGCATTCTCGATGCACAACCCAAATATAATCACTTAACACGTGACAGGATGTGTCGCTCCTCGGCGCACATTAAATCATGAATAATAATCAGACAATAGTAGTATCAACACAGATACAGTATTTGAGTCCAATTACCAATTATACATTGGGTCACATGAATCAAGAAGACATTTAGTCAAAATAAGCAAGACCGCATGAAGTCAGGCCGCATGTCCAGGGTTAAGTCTACTCCTTGGGACAAGTGTTGAAGTGACAGTCAAATAAATAAAGTGTCAGTGATGTGACATAAAGTGACTGATGTGACAAGCCAAAATGTGCGTCAGGAAGAAAAGATAAAACTATAGAAATAAGTGCCAACTGTTCAGAGTCATGCGTCCAAGAAAATAGTGGCGGCATGTTCTCCTGACCGGATGAGTGTCGGCGTCGCATGGGGTTCGATGCCGCATGGAGTTCTCTAGGACTTAGCGAAATTTTTATTCGTTCAGTGAGTGGAAGCACAAGGTGTTCAAGGACACTGTGCAAATCAGCAATCATTCGTCCAACAAGATGGACGCATGCTGTTAGTATGCGGCAAGAGTTTAGGCCGCATGGCACTCTCGGCTGCATATGCTCATTGGCCGCATGGGAACTTCGTCTTCTCGAACAACAGGTTCGGCCGACAGAAAAACTCCAAAATTTAAAATCTTGTTTTGTTCATAAAAATCTCATTTTAAGTCCAAATTGGGTAAACCAAAAGCCAAAATGCTCTAAATTGAAAGCTCGATCATGTAGCAAAAATTAGTTTTCAAAGACATTAAGTTTAATAGATCAAAACCAAGAAAAACTCATAAAATCCATAAAATTCTAAGTTAAAAATATAGATCTACACTAATCCATCCATAAAAACAGAAAACTTCAATAACTAAAAGTGCTTAGAAACACATTATAAACATAATGGAACAATAATATGAAGGATTTTTTCTATTTCTCATGCAACGTGTACTTGCCTATGAAATATGGAGAGAAAGCTAAAGAAGGAGGAATAAATGAAGAAGTGAGGAGAGAGAGAGAAAATGTTGGGTTATATATGGTAGTGTTTGAGGGTTGAACTAAAGGTTCTCATGAGTTGAACCAACCCACAAAATAAACCATGAACAAGGTTAAACCAAAGAATGGGTCTAGTCTCCATGCACATGCAACCATGCTAAAAATACGTTCCAAATACGTATATCGAGAACGGGGAGTGAGAAATCTTGTTTGTAAATCCTCTAATCTAACACGTGAAGTGGTCTACAATCGGAATTTAGGCCACTTTCGCACTCCAAATCCACTATCCAAACTTCTCTAGCCAAAAAATTTATTACCGTTGACAGTTACAAAATGGATAATTACCGTTGTACCAATGAATATAAGTGCAAAATAATTAATTTATTAATGTTGAAAAAAAAAACTTACTAATGTTTGCCAAACAAAAAAATTTAACTTAGTAATGTTGGCCAAACAAAATTGCTATAATTTTAAAATTGAAATTCATCTTCCATCTTCCATATTCCATATTCCATAATATAATGAGGCCGTCTAAGCCATATATATATGTCATCAATTAATTATTTTAAAAAATTAATATTACGTAAAAAATCGTTGAACAAATTTAAATTAGTTAAAAAATAACACTACAATGATTTGAACCATGAGGAACACCTTCCACCTTAACCACTTGAGTTAGAAGAGATGTTTGTTTATAATTAGATAATATTACGTAGGTAACCATTTTCAAGACTATTTATTAAAAGTATAAATATATCAATAACTAATTATAATTAAAATATAATCAAATATGTAACAAATTCTAATTAAAATATAAAAAAATATAATAAATCTTAATTTAAATATATTTAAATAATTTTATATTAATATCAGAAGAAAAAAAAATTAGCGCACATAAATTTACTAGTATAGAAAAAACCGTTGTGACTTTTGTGGTTTACTGTGGAGAGGCATAAGACCCCGACTGAGTGGCAAAAGATCAGTGGATCGAGCCACGTGGGCGTATTATACCTTCCATTTATAAATGGTGAGAGTTGGGGGACAGATGGCCCAAAAAGACATGCAATACAATGTGCGCAAAAGTTTCAAACTTTACGTCGGGTCCCGTGCGTTATGCAGAAATTTCAAAAAAAGAAAAGAAAAAAAAAAGAAGGTTGCTATTTATTTTTATTTTGTATTTTGTATTTCATTTCCTTAGTTTATTCAAGGAGCCCTTTTGTGTAGGAAAAGTTGTAGTAAACAAAGTCAGCTGGGTCTCTGCTATGGGCTCAAGGTTCATGGGCAATGAGAAAAAAAAAAGGAAATGAATTAAATTTATTTTTTAGAAACGAAAAACAAGAAAAGAATCGCCGTTGCCGGGGATCGAACCCGGGTCACCCGCGTGACAGGCGGGAATACTCACCACTATACTACAACGACTTTGTTGTAATTATAAAGCATATTTATCATATCAAAGTATTCTACCTGACGAAAATATTAAAAAATTGACCTTTTAAAACTTGATCACGTGAACTTGAAAAAAAAAAAAAAAACTTGATCACCTGCCACCCACGCTCTCCCATCTATATACTATTATAATAGTACGTGGAAATGAAAAATGAGCTTTTAAAAAACTTCTAAAAAATTAACTATCGAGTATGTTTTCTAACGTACGTGAGAAAAATTAAAAAAATACCTTAACATATAGCAAATTTTAAAATATATTCAAAATTTAATTATATTTAAACTAACCATATGGTATTATCTATTTAAATACGTATCCAAGATTCAAAAAAATATAAAGTTATTTGTATTTATCCCTAATCCTAATTGTTAATCTTGTTATACCCTATTTTTTAAATTACTACTACTCAATTCCTTTATAATTTGTTATTTGTAATTGTGTTTATCCCCCACCCACCCACCTTTTATGAAATATGGATAGTAGTAAGTAAAAAAAAAAGGAATAAAAAGATTAACAATCAGGATTTTGAGGGTAAATACAAATAACTTAAAAATATATTTATAACAAATTATAATTAAAATATATTAAAAATATTTTAATATAATTTAAAATTTTGTATTATTTTTTAATAATATAAATTTTTTTTTTTTGATTCAAGCAGCTTAACTAAGTTACTATTTAACAACGCAAAACCAAAAGCAAAGTACCAAACTTGAAGATCAGAAAGAAAACCAAACTTTCTTGCAGAGACTTTAGCTTGATTCGACATTGTACTAACATGAGCGTGTCTTATTGTATTTTGGAGTTCTCATAACGTGTCTGACATAGATGCAATACAGGCAACAATTTTTGAATGTCGTCATAAGCAACTAACATGCTTCTGTTGGTAATCACAAAATTAACTGATTTATTTGATTTTACTTAACGAGTCAAATTTGTTTAAGTTCATGCTTTGAGTTACTACCAGACTAAGCTTTTCCCATGCCTTGAATATGACATTGTTTTCTTATAACTTTGCTGTTGAATGTTCTCTATCCGATTGAACAAAGAAATCTGGCATGCTGAACTGATTTGCGAAGGTTCCATCACAGTTAATTCATGATAGCTTTTCTATAAATTTTCTATGAGATTTCCAATAAATTTACTTCACAGTTCCTACTAATTCTGTATGTAATTAATGTTTTTCCGGTGTGGTTTATCAATAATTTCAAGTGCTGGTTACTAAGATTTGGAAATTGTATACTCATTACTTGCTGTCCAACAATCATGCTTTCTTTAAGATTTATGAACTCGTCTGGTTATTATACAAGGTAAATTTTCCCATAGTTCCTTTTGGGGTTTCTATTATACATATGTACATTATATTTGGTTCCAGTTGGTTAATCTATAACCTGCGGAATAACAGGCTAAGACGAATGATGGAGAGCGTCCAGATCTGCTCTGCTGTGCATCTGATAGTGGTATTAGTGGCCATGCTGAGTCATTGGAAGCAACACTTTCTGAACATTGCCAACATCTTGCAAGCATACAGGCAAGATTGTAAAATGTACTAGACATTAGTTGGGTGGACACCTGTCGTCTAGCGCCTAGTCCGTCTAGACTACCATCTAGATTTAGGCGATTCAAAAATAAATAAATAAAATCTAAAAAATCTACTGAAAGTTGCAGAAAGAATTCATAAAACTCTAAAACATGCATAGTCAGGCGTCGGATGTTAACAAAGAATTTGAGAATCATGTTTTTCACTAATCAAAAATCGTAATGCGGAAACGTAAAAGTGTACCTTTCTCCATTTCGTAATTCTTTATGCGAGATGTTTAACCTCTGGAAATTATTTCTCTTTCACCAACTCTTTACTTTGGGAAGAAGACAATTATGAATTTTGTTAATACTCTTTGGAACAACAAGACTCATTATATACACATCTAATGATCATTCATTGTGTCAATTCATAAGAATTGCAACTCTTCCCAAATGGTTCTAGACAACAAATGTGTGTGTGTCTATTCGTAGAGGCGTGAGAGAGGACTTTTCCTAAATCGCAATAATATATTTTCTCCCATTAATTTTTTTTTAACCAATATATCAATTTGTATTAACATAGTGGGACATAAATTCTTACATTCTCCTACTTGGCCAATATGATAAGATAATTGATACTACATTAAGTTTAAATCTTGATATGGTTAATTCTTAAACACCATATTGTTTGCCATTGGTGTAGGTTTGGAAAATTTTGTTTAACAACAAACAAAAAGTAAAAAAAATTCTAGACAGAAAATCTAACTACAATATTTTTGATCCGGGGAATGTGACGATGGAGATCGAGTATTGCAGCGACTCCTTTACTCCGTTGATGGTCCAACGAGAGAATAATGATGCTCTCCTCTTTTCTCTCTCTTGAGCTTGTGTCCATGTACGTAGCTCGTCGGGGGGGGGGGGGGGGAGGGTATGGTCTCTGAAAAGAGGAACCTGGGAATGTCTAAGTTCCTCCTATTTATAGCCATCATGCTGATGGGCTATAGGTGCCACATATGCCTATGTTTGGTGGCCGCATAGAGCTCCTTCAACAGAATACGGTTGCAACCGTAGCCGCATACCACGGACATGTTGCCAGATGGCCTTGGTTGGGATATATTATTGATAAGATCTCGGGGTTATTTTCAACTCCGTTGCGTGCATGACTTGGTCAGCTGGACATGTAATCAGCACTAACTGTGTGAAGATCCTTTCGGTTGTAACGGAAAGATCTTACAAGATGAGAGCCGCATGGTGTCATGGACTCATAGAGTCATGGCTCCATACGTGCTCTCCTTTGGCCTTTGTCTTATGGATACTTCGGCCGTATGGCATTGTGGCCGCATGTGACCTCTCATCTGGCCTTGGTCGAATGGACACTTTGAACACATGATGACGAGGCCACATAGGACCGTAGCTGCATATGAGAAAATACGTGGCATGGCACATCTGACGAAGTTATTAATGCACATATGTGACTTTTTGTCTTTTATTAGCTGTCGCCTCTCTCACGATTCTCGAAGCGCTCCGGGTGATGAGTGGTGTGTGAGAACTTTTGACATGCATTGAATACCGTGTCAGGGGATCTTATGCGGCCCCTTACTTTATGAATGTTCAGGTCGCATGGATTCTTCTTATGCGGCTTCCAACTTCATTGGCGTATGGGGATACTTGAGAAAGAAGTGGCGCTTGGCACTGCTGGCGCATATAAACACTAGTTACTTAGTGGATCATGGCACTGTTGGCACATGGAAATACTAGTTACTTAGTGGCGCATGATACTGCTAGCACATGGGAACACTAGTTATGAAACGGTCGGCACATGACATTGGATCATTATGGCGCAGGGGACGTGATCATTACGGCGCAAGGCCTTTGATTACTGTTGGCGCATGGTAGAGATTTTCTATGCTTCTATATGACCCCCTTCAAAGTTTCTGAACTTTAAACTTTGTAAGTTTCTTAAGTTCAAAATACTTTGAACAGAAGCATGGAGAAGATAACAACTGGAACTGCAACGATGCATCTGTGAAGTATCCTTTCGCTTGGCGCATCTGTTTACTTGGCACATCGGGTTATGTTGGTGCATCATATATAGCCACTTAACTTGGCGCAACTGACTATTCGGCACAACAGACTTGGTCTCTTTGTTCGTGCTCTGAGCTGTCGGACTGAGCGTATTTTATCAAGGGACTTTCTCGGATTGATCGTGTCCCGATGGAGCATGGAAGGATATCATAATTGTCGTTGTTCATGACGAACAAGCATATTACTTGGAGGATTGTCCGTGATATTTTAACCTAGCTCACTGTAGCTTCTCTCCGTATGCGGCCATGATGTGTGGAAGTGGCGGGGCTAGTCATCCCACCCGTGACTTCCTGTTTAGAACTCTTCTTGTTGCTGTGGATATCTTGGCTATGAGTATTTATACCAGAGGTAATATGGATGTAGTTCAACATCATAACGGGAATAACGCTAAGCCCTATCAGAGGTAGTATGAACGTGATAGATAAAATTAGTTCCATTAAGGTGGTTTGGTAGAGGCATTATCTGTGATGGTAGGAATACTGTGGTGTATAACCGATAGTCAAGCAGATTTGCTAGGTACGATCATGGTGGAGTATTTTTGTGGAAGAAAAAGAAAATTAGCCAGAGGTAATATGGATATGACTATTTTCTTTTGATGAAAAACATGGGCAGCTCATAGTTCAGAGGTAATATGGACGTGAACTGTTTACTTTTATTGAGGATATTCTACTAGGGGATCTTTGGTAGACATATTACTTCTTGCGCACTGGAGTACAAGTAATAAGTTCGAAACGGAACCCTATCAGAAGTGATATGGACGTGATAGGTTTTGTGGCCTCATTACTTCTTGCGCACCTGAGTGCAAGTAATAAGTTCGAAATAGAACCCTATCAGAGGTGATATGGACGTGCTAGATTTTGTGGCCTTAACACCGTTGGCGTACTTCAAGTTAAGTATGGGTGATACGTTTAGATGATGACTAATATCAGAGGTATTATGGACATAAAAATCGATAGTCATGTAAAGAGGTTTGCTCAGCGGTAATATGGACATGTAAAACCCAGCTGGAAAGAACTATTAGGACAGTAGTTCAGAGGTGATGTGGACATGAACTAATGTCCAAGAGAACAAATTATGAGTGGACTACCCAAAAGTGTGGATAGACCTGAGAATTACTCCATATGAGAGCTTTTGAGGATCCATTATCTGTTGCATATTTCGGACTCCTGGAATACAGATAATGACTTTTACAGTGATTCATGAAGAAGAAGTCCATATTTTGCTTACACACTTGCTGGAGATAAACAACGAGGAAGGTACACTGTACATCTTGGTTGTCTTGCTGATAATAAATGGAGTACAAGTCTAGCTTAAACATAGTGATTTTTTGAGGAACTTGTTGTTGGTAGCCATCATAAGCAAGTCGCCATTGGATTTTGTGAGCCAATAGGCGTCGTTGGAGAACACAGATTCCACGATGAACGTGCCCTCCCATTTTGGTTAGAATTTATCGGCCGTCTTGTAGGTAATAACCATCGATCTTCTAACAGTAAGGATGAGGTCAACCACTTGGAAAGTTCTCTCCTTGACCCGTTTGTTGAAGGCTCCTGAGAGGCGTGCCTGGTATAACTCAATGCATTGTTGAGCTAAGAGTCGCTTCTCGTCGAGTGCTTCTAACTCTTGAAGCCGCCGACGATGACTGTCGTCGACGGTGAACCGGTTAAAGAGAGCCACTCGGAGCAATAGAATTTGGATCTCAAGTGGGATGATCGCTTCGCTTTCGTAGATCAGGGAAAATAGCGTACTTCCAGTTGGTGTTCGAACCGTTATACGGTAGGCCCAAAGACACTCGCCCAGCTTCTCATTACAGTCGTGCTTATTGGATCACACAGACTTCTTGATTAGCTTTATGTTCTTATTGAATGCTTATGCCAGACCATTTAATGCTGGATTGTAGGCGGTCGAGGCTACATTTTGGATTCAGTTTTTGTCACAAAATTGGTAGAACGCGTGACTTACAAACTGTGGACCATTGTCGTAGATGATCCTCTGTGGCAAGCCAAAGCGGTATATAATGTGATGCTTGATGAAGTTGATTAGGTTTAATTTCTTTACTTCAGCGAGTGGAATAACTTTCGGCCACTTGGATTAGTAGTCGGTGATAGCTAAGATGAACCGATGTCCCTTAGACGAAGGTAGACTTATCGGTCCAATTATGTCAATTCCCTATGCTTCGAACGACTAAGATGCTACCGTAGGGTGTAAGAATTCTGAGGGCTGGTAGATAAAGTCTGCATGGATTTGGCACGCTTGGCACTTACTCGCATAGTTAACAGTATCCGCTACCTTTGTCGGCCAATAGTAACACATTCTTTGGAGACGGTCCTTGTGAGGCTCGGCTCACTGTTCTAGTATATGTTCCCGATATACGCGTATTATACATGTGTAGCTTATTTATTTCTTAATTGCTTACATCATGCTTTATGCCATTCATGCATTATTTAGGTTATTTTTGTAAATTTTTCTTAGTTGCATGCTCTGGACCTTTGGTCCCTTAATTTTCTTGGTGGGTGACTGTGATGAACCCGGGTGAGAGACATGGATTATGATCCAATGGCCTACAATAAATCCCTTGACTATATAAGCAATCCCATTCTTTTTCCTCTACTTTTCTTTCCTTTCATTTTTCTTTCCTTCTTTATTTCCCCCCAGTAGAGAGCAGCAGCCGAGCTTGGCCTTGGCCGTGGGTAACCTTGGTAGTATTGGTATTAGGCTAAAACTTGACCGTAGGTAAGTACATATTGCCAACCGAAGGAACAACTATGGATATTACTTTGATTCTTAGTATAACTTATTTTATCAATTGAACGATTTTATTTTTGGGTAACACTTAGAACTTGTCTCATTGATGATTTTATTTTTCTTGAATTGGATTATTCATGGAGCCCGAAAATAGCAAGTCGGAGATTGCAAAGTTGGCCTGAGAATGCATACAAAATAGTACGCAAGGAACCCTTCTCGCATAAGCGAAGTTCTAATGAGCGCACTTGCATGTATTTCATAATTTTCTTAGAAAGTATGCCAATATATGTTGAGTACTCTGGACACACTTCTCTACTCCTATGTATGTTTTGTACTACGACAATTTATTCAAAAGTACGCAAATTCTACTTGGCGCACTTTTGAATGGGTCTGCAAGTCATCAAGAATGTATGCCACCGTTTAAAAAGAAGAGTTGGCGCACTTTGCAGATATTGCAGAGTTGACGTACTTTGGTGAACTTTTTTTTATCGACGCACTTTGTCCCTGCTGGAGAATGATGCACTTTACTGTGTGACACATTATGCGACATTATCCAGAGATGACATACTTTGTAGTCCTTCGTAATTACTTAATGACTAAGCAATAACTTTTAACCATTCTCGAGAATTGTGTTCTCGACTGCAGGATTCTTTCAACTGTTGTGCCATGTCTTAGAACTTGTATTTTATCTTTTATTAGACCTTACTGTGTATGTTTGTGTCACGCTATAGTCCCAAAATACGTAGGACTAGGAATACGCAAGCATGCCAACCGTATGTATATGAGGACTCCAATATATGTAAACCATAACACATACGTACGCTGTATTATGAACAATAATTCACAAGTGGTATATATCTATCATAAGTCACAGGGCATAACTAAATCTCATCCACATAAATCATAAGGAAATGAATAACCAATCAACTATATAACTGAATCAAGTATAAGATGCTTGATAGGAACAAGTAGTTGGGTGGAGACAAATCCACTACCAAACTAAAATATAAGAGAAACAAAATAAGTACATCTAATAAATAGTAAGGCTCAAAGAGACGACCTCCTCAAAGATAAGTAGCAAGTCAGGATTCGCGCTCCTGCTAAGTCATGAACATCACCTGGAAATGGACTAGGGACATAACAAGATACATAGAAGCATGCCAATAAGTACTGTAAAATAAACATCCAATGGGTCACCTAACCATCTATGTGAATGCAGTTGAGAATAACTTTTCAACAAGTGGGCTATCTGGCCATAAATAAGATTGACATGATTCTCTCAGAGAATCAGGGGCCTAAAAAGTATGTCGTCTTTTGAACGGCAGAGGCCGCCAGGTAATATAGGGGTCATCACGACTGCGCATCTCTGGCAGAGCGTACGGGTTACAAAAAGGAAAGTGCGAAGGAGCCCAAATGCCTTACTTATTGTTCTCCCCACCCCATGCTCTATGTATGTCACATCCATGACACAATAGTACCTCTAATAACTGCCAAGTCTTCTAGCATGCAATTTCTAATAGCAGTTATCCCTAACGCACGTCCCATACGTACATGAGGCCACCCTGTCACGCAAGTCCGTGTACTACATGAGACTCACACTCGTATAACAACTATGTCACGGCCAATGAGACCTAAGAATGCCTCATGATAATGGGGTGGTCTCGTAAACTAGGTCACATGCATATACATAATAAAAAAATAGAATACGACGCCACCGTCGTTGCACCCAAGTTTCCTTGGACGCGAAGTTTATATATAATAGTTTAAAATATATGAACTAAATAAGAAAAAATAAGATGCATGCAACATATGGAATATAAATCACAGTACAATGGCAAGGTATACTTTCCTGACAAGAAAGCTGCGTTGTGCCAATAACCTGCTTCTGAAGTCTCACAGAACAATCTGATATCCTATATACATATAATATAATACAATACAACATCAACCATTACACTAGCACATACACAACCATAATTATAATGGACTCAGAGGGTATGCTAGGGGTGATACTGGTCAACTAGTAGGATAAATTATGCGTCTAACTACACGGGTGTCACGTCTTCAAATGCTGTATCAAAATTAGACAATCAACTAACATGTGTCTAAGCCAGTACGTTAATGTACACAAGGCAGATAATTCTCTAATATCAGGGTCACATGGTCGAGGTAATTATGCGGGAAAATCCATAGTGTCCTGGGGTCGTACAATATAAATATATATATAGTCATTCTTGGCATTATCATTTAATTGCTTATACAACACATATATATATACCAATCTGAATATTATATATATACGCGTACGTGTACGCATACGGGTCATACGGTCCTATGTAGTCATACCTAGTACTAGCATTAATTATCACACAATGTATATGTACCAATTAATTATCCTATACACACGTGTAGAAGCCTCTAAATAGTTGGAATTCAGCATTCCAGCAGCAGAGCCCATCACTTCAGCCAGAGGAGAGATCTGTAGGTCCACTGCAAAAAGCAAGAGAAAAAGTCAGTTTTTTATGCAGGAATTTTCTTTCAGCGCGTAAAACATAAGGTGCTAAACTCTTGCCGTATACGCCAAAACTTGACAGTTTGAGTTTTATGCCAGACTGCAAAAATTTGAGTTTTACGCTGGAATTTACATCCAGTGTGTAAACTCAAAGTTTGCCGTATACGCCAAAACCTAACAGTCTGAGTTTTTACGCCAGACTACCAAAATTTGAGTTTTACGCTAGAATTTACATCCACTGTGCAAAATGCAAGGTTCACAGAATACGCCAAAATTTGACAGTCTGAGTTTTTATGCTAGACTGCAAAAATATGGAGTTTTACGCTGACACATTAGGAATGTGGGCGTAATTACGCATGCACGTACAACGTGTGCGAAGGGTTTTCTCCTCTCGAAGTCTTTACCTGTGATGCCCGGTGCACAGCTAGACGGCGGAGCACTTCGTTCAGAACAAGGCTCGCTTGTCCTAATGGGGGTCGCTCGTGCTTGAGCAGTGGAACGAGATGAAGAAGCAGCTTTCTTTCCCTTAGCGACGGAGGCCTATTTTGGTGCCATGGCGAAACTCAGAGTTTTCAGAAAGAGACGAAGAGTTTTCAGAAAGAAACGAAGGGTTTTGCAGAGACAGATGAAGGGTTTTTCTCTCTCATGACCGGGGCCTATTTATAAAGTTCAAGTGACTCTTTGAATACTTAACCAAATCCGATTTTTAATAGTCAGTTATGATTTGGGACCACGTCAGCCTATCATTGAACAGGAAGACAGATAGTCATGTTGCGTAACGGATCTCTGATTTTACGCTCAGACTCTTTTACACGCAGAGCAAGGATCTATGATTTTACGCTCAGAAGCTTTTACGCTCAGAATCTACAGATCTATGATTTTACACTCAGAAGCTACAGATCTATGATTTTACGCTCAAAACTTTTACGCTCAGAAGCTACAGATCTACGATTTTACGCTCAGAAGCTACAGATCTATGATTTTACGCTCAGAAGCTTTTACGCCCAGAAGCTACAAATCTACGATTTTACGCTCAGAAGATGTGGATCTATGCTATGCACATCTTAAATTACTTGGGATAGATCAGCTAGCAGAATACGTGTACACCTTGATAATTTGGGTTTCACGCTTAAAAAAGTCAGTTACAAGAGTTTTGCGCAGAAAATATTCTTCTTCCTCAGTCGAAAAGACGAAGGGCCAAGGAGTTCCCTAAAAGTGTCTTCTTCCCTGGAAAGTGACTTTTCTTCCTCGGCCATTGATAGTTCATTCGAAGTTTGGCCAGAATTTTTACATCTAGTTCAGGGATGGCCTTTCGGCGAAAATTTCTTGCCATGTCTCGAGAATATTTCGAGAAGCCATTCTTTTTGATGTTCTGGAAAGACGTTCTTCACATTTATGAAGGAGGAATGACGATTCAGAATTCTATGTGACTCCTCGTCCAAAAATAGCATGACAGTTGGATCTTCAAGACAACTTAATGCTAAAGAGCTTTTTACGCATCTTCCGTTACGCGTAGAAGTTGGGACATGACCGGATGCGCATTTATCAGAGTCATCATAAAAAAATTACTCAGATGTATTGAAGCTGCGCATTATCAGACTTCCTCACAACAATATGACAAATCAGCAGTGCGTAAAAGAAGACAAGTTTATTAATCATGATTACATATGATGGAAATCCACTTTACAAAGGATTTTTCATTAATATTCAAGGTCATGATTACATATGATGGGAATATATTACGCTAGGTTCTCGTCTGACGAAGATCTTCATTGCTTCTTCTACAGCACTTCTTCGGCCGGGAGGCAAAGAAAATGGTCAACGGAGGGAGGGTACAGAACTGGGCTTGTATAAATTATTCAAGTCTACCCCCCATACGTTATGGCCGCCATGCTTAGAATTGTGTTAGGGATTCAGACCAAACATAATACTGGAAGAGACGGCCAAGCTGCCCACCTGGGTCCAGCTTCATAATAGGGGAAAATACAGCTAGCAAGCTGTGGTCCGATGAGACCCTTCCTCTCTCCTGGACGAATCGTCATATAAAATTGCTGATTATCCCGAGCAAAGGAAGCTATGATATCCTTCTATGATCCATCATGGCAGAGAATATTTGCTCGAAGATGTCTCTTTTTATGGCTCCTTACATGCTGGAAGAGCATAATCTTCTTCTTTCTCAGTCAGCCCAATGAATCTCAGCAGCCATCTTTGTGGTGAAGGGAATATGGAAAAACATGTTAACTCGCTTGCCTTTATATAGGCAGAAGAGAACATACTAAATCCCAACAACTTCTTAAATATCGTCGAGAAATTAGCCTCGCAGAACAAGTCAAATTTGACCATTTCATGCTTCATTCAAAGTATTTCAAATTACGAGGAATTTGAAACTTTGAAGGGGGTCTTGTAGAAGAATGAAATACGCTGGAGAATCATACACATAAAATCCCCAACATACATAAAGTTCGCGTAAAACAGAGCTTCAGCGCTGTGTGGCATAAAATATGACTTCAGAGTTATTGGCGTACAACAGCGCTTCAGCGCTATTTGGCGTAAAATAGAGCTTCAGAGCCGCCCGCATAAAGCAACACTCCAATGCTGTTTTGCCATAAAAAGGTTGTTATACCCCCTGCGTAAAATACGTTTGCTTCTAATGCAGCGTGAAGTTGTACGAGGGCCTCTTCGTATTCCTCGAATGAATCTGTCAGACAAAACAGTGAACCTGACTCCTGACAAAAAGTACTGCACGACGATCGAAAGGACGGCTGTGATGATGATTTTGTACAGAGACCCAGGTTGTCGTTTAGTGACATATTCTGGATACAAGTCATTTTTACGCATTTAAAGAATACGCTGCCTATTCTACATGGGCAGAAATGAGTCTTTACGCTCAAGATGAGACAAAATCAGATGCCACGTCAAAAGCTGTTTCTCGTACAGAGCTCGAGGCATATCTCTGCATTTAATTTACGAGATGGAGGCAGATCTCTGCATTTAATGCATAAAATTTTGTTCTATTTTTAAATGACTGGGAAAGCTAAAACTGTGACTATACGCTCACATAACCATCCTTGTATTTTATGCCAACCAGGCTATTTTCAACTATAGGAGTACGCCATATGCTTCTCCTCGAAATACGCCAACTCGACTATATTTGTAAAGGTACGTGATAAGACTACTTAGCCCAAAATATGCTCAAGACCTCAGTCATGACCGTCAATCGGCTATTTTATGCTGGTTGTCTATTATGCATGAATCCTCAAAGTTTTACGCAGAGCTTGGCTTTTACGCCAACAAGACAATTATTTGGCTTTTATGCCAACTGTCTCTACGCAAGGTACAGTTACCTACGTGGCTTGCATGCCATGATCTTCGAGAAGCAGTTATACGCGTTACCTCATAGAGGGACACGTGTCATATGCATATTCAGAAGACAACGGGAACGTGGGTAGCAGTTATTATGACCGCGGCGTAAAAGAAGTCTTCTTCTTCTTCTTCACAGTTTGGCTTTTACGCCAACAAGACAGTTATTTGTCCCTTACGCCAACCATCTCTACGCAAGGTGCAGTTATCTACGTGGCTTGCATGCCGTGATCTTCGATAAACAGTTATACATGTTACCTTATAATTGGACACGTGTCATACACGGATTCAGGAGATCATTCAAACGTGGGTAGCAGTTATTATTACCGCCACGTAAAAGATTCAACTTTCTTCACAGTTTGGCCTCTACGCCAACTAGACAGTTATTTGTGACTGATCTCTATAAATAGAGACCCCTGGTCACAGGATAAAGCATCACAAAAATATCGAAAAAAAGATCAAGGATCAAGAGATCAGAGAGAGAGAGAGAGAGAGCACAGACAAAAAGTATTGATTGACAACTTTGGCAACGAGAATTCATCCCATTTGCAAACTTTGAAGCTTCTTTCTTTTCTACAGCACTTCTTCATCATCGTGTGGTCCAAGGGACAAAGTGATCGACCGCAGATCAGACTCCTATAACAATTTTTCCCCAGAATCATTTTTATTGTACTTAACATCCTCGTATAGGATTAATTGTATTCTTTTTCTTGTTTGTAAGCAAAAAAAAAGGTTTCGTATAAACCCTCTTCTTCTCTCAATTTTGTTTATTCAAACACAAGATAGCGACTCTGCTGGGGACCACTTTCTCATCTGACGAGAGAGTCATTGCTCAACACAATGCTGTATCTATTGGATCGACGAAGAAGACTTTGGTCGTCCAGTTCGACCAATCTGCTTATAAAGACATGCTTCGTGCAGGGGATAGCTCTCATTCCCTCTCTGTCCAGGACAACAGGAAGCTGCGTAAAGTGTGGATGCCCAAGACATCTCCTACCCTTCCTGCAAGCTCTCCTTCTCTGATCAACAAGGTTGTGATAACACAGCCTATACGCCTTGGGCGTAAAAATTTGTCTTCCGTCTGTGACGTGACAGACAAGACTTCTGGTAATGCCTCAGTGCCAATCCAGAAGCCTCAGATACGCCTTGGGCATAAAAATTTGTCTTCTATATGTGACGTGGCAGACAAGACTTCTGGTAATGTCTCAGTGCCAACCCAGAAGCCTCAGACATGTCCTGTGCGTACAAATTTGTCTCCTATCTATGACGTGGTAGACAACACTTCTGATAATGCCTCAGTGCCAATCCAGAAGTTTCAAATACGCCATGTGCGTACAAATTTGTCTCCCGTCTGTGACGTGGTGGATAATACTTCTGGCAATGCCTCAGTGCCAATCCAGAAGTTTCAAACACGCTCTGTGCGTAAAATTACATCTTCCGTCTATGATGAGACAGATGTATGCCCACAAGAGAAGAAAGTTTCCACTCTTCTGATTACGCGGACTTTTCCTGTTTCATGTGAACCTATGCTGAAATCCAAATTATGCTAGGATAGGTCTGTCCGTGTAAAGAAGACTCATTTTACAGGAAGGTATTCCCCTCAGACAGATGATGGATCATATGCAACCCATATGTGTGAACTGCTGTATTCCTATGGCAGAGAAAGGGTTATGGTTCCTAATCTCCACAGGCCTACTGGTGTAAAAAGACAGAATAAGCCTTCTTATTCTTCTGGTAATCTCCCTGATTTGTGTGATTTCTTGATTCAGAAATGCAAAGACGAGTCAAAATCAAGATTTAGTGTCCCTAACTACCAAGCGAGGGAAGATCATGTGGGAAGTAGCGTCAACATCTAATGTCGTCATGACATATGGGCCACATGAAGAATCTGTCTTTATTGTTCCACCTACTCGCAATGGTCAACATCAAATAATCTTCGGTCAAATGCGGAATAGACCGATTATACAAGAAGATTCTCAAGAGTCTGATGTTGGGAAAATACAAATCCACAGATATAGCCCACAGGCTTTAAAGATTATGCAAAATATGGGTTATGATTTGAAGTTGAAGCAAGGCCTCAATTATGGAAAAGGCAGACGAATACCATTGTATGGTGATCCTTACTGTCACCAAACTCGTTTTGGGTTAGGGTATGCCACATCTCTTGCAAACTCCAAACCTCCAGAGTCTGATCCTATAATACCAGAGGCAGGTCCTTCTAAATCAACTTCTGTGGACAAAGGCAAACAAAAAGAGGAAGAAGAACCAGACAACGACATGTCTGGGGGTAGTCTCCCTCGACAAAATAGGGCAGCATCCAAAGCTGGGGGTAGAATTCCCTCTGTGTCCGAAGATGATACATCTATGACCATCTTCCCTGAGAACCGTACGACTCAGGTATCGGGAGCCCGAAAGCCAAAGGGGACTTTCTCCTTTAATGAGGATGACATCATTGAAATCTTCAATAAATTGATGAAGGAAAACAAACTCCGGCTACCCAACATCAGATACCCTGAAAGGATTGGTAAGGTTGATGACCCAGAATATTGCCTCTTTCATCGGTACATTCATCACCCCACAAAGGGATGCTATATACTAAAAAGGAGAATCCAGGAGTTGATCGACGCCAAAATTATCACTTTACATTTATAAACAAGTTGACGGTCACGGCAAATTGAGCTCACTCCCATGTGGCAATTTTCTTCCCTCCAGAAGTACCGGATGATGAGTTCCTGAAACTCTCCCCAGCGAAACAACCTTCAGGTCTATCCCCACTCAGTAAACCACTCTACAATGAATTTTTCGGACATGGGTTCACGTCCATATTACCTCTGAACTGTTGTCCAAACATTTTTTGTTTCCCCAGCTGAGTTTGCCATGTCCAAGTGACCTCTGAGCAAACCTCCCAGGTCGTTGCTATCGATAAGTTCACTTTCTCCAGCAGAGTAAATCTATCACCACAAAAATGGTCACTTTCATAATTGGCTATGTTCTATTTTTCTTTATTCCCACAGAGTCATATCTTACCACATCCATATTACCTCTGAGTAAGATATTTTCAGAACTCTTTTCCATGTCCATATTACCTCTGAGTAAAGTTCTTCCCTTTGACTTACCACTATCACGTTCGCATAACCCCTGGTAGTTCTAGTCATTTCAGCTTATTATCTGTACTTAAGGTATTCCATGGGTAATAAGTCCACAACCTAAATGTACAAATTAACTCTTGGTTCTTCATCCCCAGCAAGTGCCTATGTGCGACATTTTTTTTGCTATAAATTCTTGTAAAAAGCCATCATCCGTATCCAAGAGTCCCGGATACGCAATAGATGATGGATCCTCAAAATTTCTCCAGTGAAGCAATCCTTAGGTCTACTCGGACAATCCTGCAGTGACTATTACAACCAATCTCATTAGACGCTAGCCATGTTCATATTACCTCTGAGCTATTGTTCCATCAATCTCTCCAGCAGAATGATCCTTTGGTCTATCTTTATGTTCGGATAGACCACATTCAACAAATCACTCCTCAAGAAATTTTTCTTACACTACTTTACGTTCATATTACCTCTAAACTACTGTCATAATATTTCTCTCAGACTGAGTTTGTCATGTCCATATTATCTCTGAGCAAACCCTCCGAGTTTTGGCTGTCGATTATCATGTCCATATTACCTCTGATATCGGTTGTCATCTCAACTTAGCACCCGTACTTAACTCTAAATACGCCAGTGGTGTTAAGTCCACAAAAACTGTCACGTCCATATTATCTCTGGCAGGGCTTGTCTTAAACCTATTACTTGCACTCTTGTTCACAAGAAATAATAGGTCCACCAAAAACCCCCCTTGGGATGCCCGCAATGGAAACAAATAATTCATGTCTATATTACCTCTCAAACAAAAATATGCCTCTCCACTATCCCCCCACAGAGTCATATTTTACAGCATCAATATTACCTCTGGCAGAGCTTGTCTCAAACCTACTACTTGCACTAACGTGCGCAAAAAAGTAGTGGGTCCACAAAAAACTGTCACGTCTATATTACCTCGGATAGGGCTTGTTTCGAACTTATTATTTGCACTCAACATGCACAACAAATAATAGGTCCACCAAAGATCCCCCAGTGGGATGTCCTCAACAAACACGGTATTGTACTACGTCCATACTACCTCTAGTACAATATCTGAAGTTCACACAAACAATCGTAAAGAAATGGAGGGCCCTTATATGATTGAAACAACATTCTCAAATGACGCTTACAGATGAGCTAAGCCTAATAGAAATTAATTAATGGCTCCTATCAACAGCAAAATCCTGAAGAAGTACTGCACTTGATCTCCTTTGCTTAACAGAGTATGATGAAGATCTTATTCTAGCGATACTACGTACAAAGGTTAGCTGAATCATATTCTATCAGGTTCATATGACCTCTGAATAGAATATGTTTAACTAATTTGTAAACCTATCATGTTCATATTACCTCTGATAGTGTTTTGTATACAAATTTAGTTGGATTATATTCTATTAGGTTCATATTACCTCTGAATAGATTTACATTCAGCCAAACCTTACTGAAAGTATATCATATTCATATTACCTCTGATATCACTTTTATCTTAGCCTATCATTTACATTCTAAAGTGATGGTTCCACAAAGTCAGAAAATGTATCTTTATTATCTCTGGGAATAACAAATTACAAAAGGAGCAAAAAGGTACATCATTGGGGAGGAGCAGTTAAATCGCGGATCTGTTGCGCCAAAGCAGCCATCCTCTCATTCCTGGAGTTCAAAATGTTAGTACAAGCCCGTTCCAGCCTTGCCTCGTCATTGCTTAAGGGAGATAGTTCGGAAAGAGTCTTAACAAAGCTTACATGGATGACACCCACATGTGTCAAGTTCTGCTGAACTATACTCACTTGGCCCTCCAATACATTGTGAACTAGCGATGCTTTGAGAAGCCTCTCCCTTGTCAGAGCAAGTTCAGCTTCCAATTCTTGAACCCTCACTTCGTATCCCTCACATTCTGTACAGCACTGAGCTAGTTGAGGAATACTCTCCACCAATACTGCTTGCTCTTTCTCCATCTCTTGTTGATGTTCCTGGATGGATTTGTTTAGAGATTCTATCTGCTGAGCAAGTTTCGCAGTTAGGGAGTCGTACTCAGCCTGAACCAGGTCATCGATGCTACCTCGGGATAGTTGCAAATATTCGTTAATAGGTTGTTCTAAAACATTAACTATTTGCTCTAGCGTATTAGCTCTTTCAACGTCATTAAAATTTCTAATCTGCGCTATGGTGAGATTGGAGGACATCTTCAGAGCATCAAAGCCTAAATTCTTCTCCAGCACCATGTATATCAATTCTTTCAAAGTGAGGTAGAATATGCTAGTGTATTGATCCACTAGCATAGCAAAGCTCGAATAGACGCTGGGAGTAGCCGCAATATCGGTAAGCCTCATTTCTGGAATGACTGTAGAGGATGTTGCCACAGTCATTGCTTTAACAGATGGCCGACAAAAGAAGAGACACCAACAACGGTTAAAGTTGCTGGCATGCTTGACGAAGGAGGCACGGTCGAGATGGTGGGTTCATCCTCCTCTGATGTTATTTGAACTACTACTGGCGGGATGACACCCGAGAATATTGCAGATGAAAGATCAGCAGCTTCAAAGTATGCTTCTTCGACATCGGGCACCACCGTTTCATTAGCTGGATCCGCAACAAAATCAGAAATTGTGTCAACTCCGCCCTCCCCCGAGATGTCTTTGCCTGAAAATAAGATAAGAGAAAGTTAATATCAATTTGATGTTAATTTTCCTGAAAAAAGCGTGGAGACAGCATTTACCCATGGTCGATGATATGTATAGTGCGTCTACATCCTGTATAGCTAAATCATTTCTTAATGATGCTAAACAAGCTGTCATACCTGAAGAGGAGGGTGCACCAACTGACGTTTGAGGGTAGTCATCCCAGTCATCACCTAGATCTACTCGAGATTCATCGGATGGAATATCGCTTGAAATACTTATAGACGAAGGAGGGGCTAGTCCCATTATTTGTCTTGGTAAAGGTATACTGACTCTTATTATGCTCGGCCTCAGAGGCGATCTAGAAGCACTACCAGTAACGGTGGTAGCGGTAGCAGTTACGGGCAAAGAATCTCTAACACTGTCAGCTGAAACTGTGGAGGTCCCTTCTCTAAAAGTCGAAGGACTCCTAATCAAAGAATCATCCCCAACAGGGGAAACAATAGGCTCACTCCTAGAGGCCCCCTTGGTGGAAGTCTTTTTAGGACCTCTGGCAGCCTGCTTCTTCTTGCGGGGGGAAGGCTCTTTCAAAGTGGAATCCTTTCGTTTATTGGAGATTATGAGAGGCTCTGCTGGCGGAGCTATTCTGCCTCTCGGTAAAATCAATAAATAATCATCTGAACCGGTGGTTTCATCACCTTCTTCAGAGGAGACATATGGTATCTCCTCTCTTCCAGTGGACCTATGGGAGGGCATTCTGAAACTTCCATATACATCAAAATCATGATGGAAGGTATTGATGGACGCATAAAACTGCGTGTACGAATGAAGAATACGCAACTTCGTGGAGAGAGAAGTTGTAGGCACAGCAAAGGTTGCTCCAGTACAACCCATGATGAAATACCGCCATCCTCTAGCCCCGTCAATAAGTCCACCTTTGAATTTGAAGCTGGTGATGGGATTCCCCACGTGCAACTGGTCATATCCAAATTGCCTGACGAAATGGCTAGGCAGATAAGGCTCCAAGTAGCAGCGGTCCTCACTTTCGTACAGCAGGTGGGAAGGTCTAATACAGACCAACTAGTAAAAAGCTTCAGGAGAAAGAATAGTCTTCCCCTGACCTGCATTCTGAAGTTTAGTCCCCTGTTGATTGATATGTACGGGGGGGGACGGTGCAGAAGAATTTCCAACTATGGGCAAAGTTGAGTGCTAGTCGACAATCTATGACGCTAACCACATTCCAAAGAGAATTCTTGTAATTCAACAAGAAGTTATGTCCCAAACCACTGGCGAATCCGGCAGACATCACTCTGGTATTGTGAAGGATTAACCATCCCATCAGGTATAAGAATGGCAATTCCACTCTGGGATATCCTTCACGCTGCGTAGTATCGGCCAACAGCCCATCAGTAATAGCCCTCAGGCCAGCTTGTATCCTGCATACCATGGCAGGGAGCAGGCCCAATCTTGCTCCAAACACCAAATACACCGCGGGCCATAAGATGTTGCGATGAATGCTATCCGCAGACGCGATGCCAGGCACCACCCATCGGCGTAACCAGATAGAGAGGAAGCCAGCCAGTTGAGCTTCCCTTGACAGAGGCTTGCGATAATGCCTCATATAACTGTAGGCTTGGGTTCCTGCAGGATAACCCCCTATTTCTTCATCGAGAACACAATCTGGAGCCCTTGTATCTTCAATGATATCGTCGACTGTGTTGGCATTAAGCATGCTCAGAAGGTTTAAAGGCTTATCTATGCTATCTACGACCTTGTCCTGCTTGGCATTTCTAGCCTGATGGAAGAAGAGGTAGGATACCTGTAAACCCCCAGATTTTGCAAGAATTTTAAATTGGGATTTTTCATAATTTTCTGGAATTTTCTAGGAATTTCCTGTAATTAAAATCAGAGTTTTTAATTATTAAATGATTTTTAGTTGTTAATAAATAATATTAAAATATTATAAAAATAATATTTTTGGGTGTAAAATGGAAAACTGGACTCAGGATAATTTTTCTGGAATTTATTGGACCCCAAACCTATTTTTAATCACCTAAAAACTATTTGTTTATGTATTTGTTAAATTATTATTAATTATTATTATTATTATTATTATTATTATTATTATTATTTAAACCCTAAAGCCCGGCCCATTCCTCCAGCCCAGCCCGGCCCACGGTCCACCCGCTCCCCTACCGGGTCGGGTCGGGTCTGCCCGCCACTCGACCCGCCCGCTAACCCGTCTCCCCTCTCTCCCTCTTCCCCGCAAACTCCGGCCGTGCCCGCGTCCGGCGCAGCACCGCCCGGCCGCCCGCCCGCCTCGCTCGCCCACGACCTCCTCTCCCTCCGCCTTGCCCGGCGCCACCAGCCCCTCCCAGCCTATAAAACTACCTCCCTCCTCCTCCTTCGATCCCCCCACAGCCGCCTCGAACCACCCCCTCAGCCGCCGTGCCGCCCCGCCTCGCCTCCACCGAGCGCCGTCGACGCCGCCACCGTCCGGCCCTCCTTCCTCCTTCCCTCGTCGATACAGCAGCAGCAGCAGCGGCAGCAGCTCCGGCAACAGCAGCCAGCTCCTCCGCCACCGTCCCCGCACCGCCTCCGCCGCCTCCCCCTGCGCCGCCGCAGAGCCCCCGCCCCCCCCCCCCCCGCCGTCTCCGGCCAGCACAGCGCCGCCCCAGCCCACCTCCGGCCGGCTCCCCTCGCCGGAGCTCCAAAACCAAACCCTAACCCTAATTTTCCCCCCAATCGTGTCGACACGTGTCGGACACGACACGGACACGAGAATTTTTGAGTTTCTGAGCCCTGTTCAGGTACTCATATCTTTCTCCTCGCTGCCCGTTTTCAATTCCGTAAATTATGTTGCGAAGCCTGTATGACCCTCTCGGTGCCCGGATAAACCGCTCGGGGCATCGCGTCCTGTGGTGATCGCACACCGCGATCCAAAAACAGGGAAAACATCGACCCGATTCACCCCGGAACTGGGTACACCCCGCCAAACGGGACGACTTGGTCGCGCGCGGTCTTTGCAGATACGTGTGCAGCGTTGATACGGACTTGTGGGATTTCGCGAAAGCCGATTCGGGTGTGCGTGCACACCGGGATCAACGCGTATCCGCAGACACCGCCCCGTATCCACCTTTTCTGTTTTATGCCCTAACTTCCTGTACACACGTCGGATCGAAACGAAACTTGCGCCATCGAACTCGTAGCGATACGCTGGTCCTGTGACCCAAGTTTGGTTCAATTCTGAGAACGTTGACGAAATCGCGTGTCGTGGGCCCCACAGGCCCCGCTCGACGGGCGATTTTGTGATCGGCTCATCGAAATCCAATTCTGGAAGTTCCGTTGGGTTCGTATCATCGTTCCTGACCTGTTGACACTAAGTTTGGTGAATTTGGAGACCTTTGACCCTGACACGTTTTTCGGTGCAAAGCGGGCCCACATGCGGACTCCGTTTTGACCAAAAAACTGTCGGTTTTGCCCTTGTCTCCAAATTGAACCCAAGGACAGGCGTTTCTAGCTATTTGATATCTTCTGAGCATGATGGTAATGTTTATTTTAGCATCCGGAGTCATTTCTGGAAATTTTCCCTAGAACACAACTGTAATTGGATCCAAACATCAGGCAAGTACCTGCACTTCAAGTTTAATCTTTATATTGTGATAAATAAAATCCTTGCTTTACTAGTACCATTGATAATTACACGTAGTGTTAGAATACTGGATTTCATGTCTTGAATACTGGAGTTCACGTCTTTCTTTTCGTGTCGGGTGGGAGAATACTAGGAGGCATGTAGTTTACCCTTCCCCTTGCCGTGTCTAATAGCTGTTGGTACGCGACTGTACCCTCAGCCGGATCTCAATTATTCATGTTTAATAGCCGTCTATGACGGCCGGATTAGCCTTATAAACCCCTATATGCCAACTATGTATTCTAAATACACAAGTTCACGCACATAGTTCTTGTCGTGTTGCAGTTCTTGTTGTCTTGTTACAGTTACATTTCCAGTCACATTTTATTCCTGTTTTACTCATATTCTTGGTTTAAAGCAATTTATCATGTTTTACTTATAGTCCTGATTTATAGTATTAATTCTCAGTTAATCTTTACTATTTATTATGCATATTCTGATCATGATGCTTAGTCAGTTCTTTTCTACCTATCACAAATATTTAGTTTAAATCTTGTTGTGCATTGTGTACTTTGCTCCTTTCCTGACTGGATCCGTTGTTTTAGGCGATGATGAGAACCTTGCACCCACCTATTATGGCCCAGATAAGGTAGCAGGTGATACAGTTGAGAAGCCGGTTCCTACTCAGGAGACTACCTCTGAGGAGTAGTTAGCAGTTAGTTATTCATTTTCTTTCAGCACAGCAATCGGGTTTGTCCCCGATTTATCTTCTGGATTCTGTATTAAACCATGGATTGTATATCACATTTTGTTTATAAAATCTTAGCATTCCTATTTCCTGTTATTTTCCTTGTCTATTTACTTTATTGTGGATAAGATAGATATTTATTGATCCCAGAAAATGACCTAGACAGCGTACTACCGCCGACACTGCGGCGTAGGCTGGACGTACCCACGTACTTGTGCCCGAATAACCGGGTGCGGGTCGTGACACATTTTTGTGGTGGCCCATG
This sequence comes from Iris macrosiphon, assembly GCA_036927795.1. Classification (NCBI taxonomy): domain Eukaryota; kingdom Viridiplantae; phylum Streptophyta; class Magnoliopsida; order Asparagales; family Iridaceae; genus Iris; species Iris macrosiphon. The sequence goes on from JAYESA010000008.1 coordinate 144,864,239, forward strand.
CAGGTCAACGACTAAATTGTTCGGTTTCAACTCAGGGACCGAACAGGCCTGCAATAAGAATAGGCCAAGTTTTAGGATCTCATCCACTTGCATGAATCGTTCTTGATATTTATCTCGGATTCGAATTAATTCCTTGACTTGCATCCTGCCTTGATTCCTGTACGCCTTTATCGTTTATTTTTGGATGCAGAGTAAAGGATCTACCAGCAAGCGACGAGGTTCCTACAAGATCTCCACGAGATGCTCTACCAGCATGATCGTGGAGAACGCGCAGACTCTGGGAGCAGCTAATGCGCGTAAGTGATTTGTAGATACCGTTCCTAGTACTGTCTAACTTGTGCCTATTGGTTCGTGACCTCAGCCCCAACCTAGTAATTTTAAACTTGCTAATAACCTGGAATACTTTTGTTGAATAACTGTAGAGATTGTAGAATCTTTTGTTACTAAGCTTATTGTAGGTTGTTTTATGTGTTTAAATAATTTGTACCTCCTTTCATCATCATCTAGCGCACTAAATTTTGATGTACTTGACTTATGCTGCTATTTTATAGCCTAGTTTTGCAAGCTTACTCTTTATCGAGCTTGTTCATGACAAGTGTATTATTGGGGAGGCCCACAATGATACATTTCAGAATCAGTGTATTACGGTCTGATCAACCATAGTGCGCTTGATTCGCCTTTCGAAATAATACTTTACGTGGATTGAGATATATAGTTGACTAGTATACTTGCCCTCTAGATATGTCCGAGCATATCGTATCGATTACATAACTGTATTAATACGAGCATGTGAATAGGAGTTACCAAGATAGGATTCAATCCACAATTGCTTGACAAATTCCCATTTGAATTCTTTAAACACCTTGATCCCGATATTTCTGTTCTATCACCTCACCCTTGAACTCTTTATTATTGATCTTCGTCTTCCCTATTTCGGAAAAGACGAAATCTCGTGCTTGGTATAAGTTGATATATAGATAGTACTAGATATGTCCCATAGGCCGATCACATACTTGAGGATTATTCTTTCAAAATTAAGGACATATTATATGTGATATGATCGGCGTTGAAGTTCGAGGATTGAATGACATGAGTAAACATTAAGGAATATTTTCTTAAGATATATAGCTTTTGTGATGGATGGGTAAATTCTAAGTTGGGTAGCAGTGCATTGTCAACTCGAGATAAATTTCTTTGTGACCGAGTAAGATTAGATTGAGAAAGATTCAAGCCATTCCAATTTTAAAAATTTAGAGGAGTGACTAAGATGATTAATGAATTGATATCGAGGACCCAATAGTTATACCTTAGGTACATGATTTAAATTTTGAATAATGAAGGAAAAATCATCAAACTTGAATCTAGAGGATATATAATTCAGACTTGAACATTGGTGGACTACACTTAAATTATTTCTCAATTTGATGGTTGGACTACCTAGTTGGATTATTGAGGATGTGAATGAAATTTAAAAAGTTGAAGCATACAATTGTGAATGGGAATACTGTTGGACTCGAATCACCTCTAGAGAAAATTATGATAGTTAGAATCGTGAGGCAAATTATAAGCGTATGCAAATCTTGAAAATGCTATATGGACTTAATCTAAAATTTGCCTGTGGGTAATTTGAAGAAGTAAAAAGTAATAACCCTAAGTTGAAATTTTGATTGGAACAGTAAGTCATCTTAACCTTGATAATGAGACAAGATTAGGATTTTAATTATCGCAAGGAGATTGCGATTGATTTGCTTGTGTACATGAAGGGTTAACAGAGTATGGCTTAATTTTAAATTTCGAGGGCAAAATTTTTTATAAGTTGGGTAGATTGTAAACCTCCAGATTTTACAAGAATTTTAAATTGGGATTTTTCACAATTTTCTGAAATTTTCTGAGAATTTTCTGTAATTAAAATAAGGGTTTTTAATTATTAAATAATTTTTAGTTGTTAATAAATAATACTAAAATATTATGGAAATAATATTTTTGGGTGTAAAATGGAAAACTGGACTCAGAGTAATTTTTCTGGAATTTATTGGACCCCGAACCTATTTTTAATCACCTAAAAACTATTTATTTATGTATTTGTTAAATTATTATTAATTATTTTATTATTATTTAAACCCTAAAGCCCGGCCCATTCCCCCAGCCCAGCCCGGCCCACGGTCCACCCGCTCCCCTACCGGGTCGGGTCGGGTCTGCCCGCCACCTGACCCGCCCGCTAACCCGTCTCCCCTCTCTCCCTCTTCCCCGCAAACTCCGGCCGTGCCCGCGTCCGGCGCCGCACCGCCCGGCCGCCCGCCCGTCTCGCTCGCCCACGACCTCCTCTTCCTCCGCCTTGCCCGGCGCCACCAGCCCCTCCCAGCCTATAAAACCACCTCCCTCCTCCTCCTTCGATCCCCCCACAGCCGCCTCGAACCACCACCTCAGCCGCCGTGCCGCCCCGCCTCGCCTCCACCGAGCGCCGTCGACGCCGCCACCGTCCGACCCTCCTTCCTCCTCCCCTCGTCGACACAGCAGCAGCAGCAGCGGCAGCAGCTCCGGCAACAGCAGCCAGCGCCTCCGCCACCGTCCCCGCGCCGCCTCCGCCGCCTCCCCCTGCGCCGTCGCAGAGCCCCCGGCCCCCCCCCCGCCGTCTCCGGCCAGCACAGCGCCGGCCCAACCCACCTCCGGCCGGCTCCCCTCGCCAGAGCTCCAAAACCAAACCCTAACCCTAATTTTTCCTCCAATCGTGTCGACACGTGTCGGACACGACACAGACACGAGAATTTCTTGGTTTCTGAGCCCTGTTCAGGTACTCATATCTTTCTCCTCGCTGCCCATTTTCAATTCCACAAATTACGTTGCGAAGCCTGTATGACCCTCTCGGTGCCCGGACAAACCGCTCGGGGCATCGCGTCCTGTGGTGATCGCACACCGCGATCCAAAAACAGGGAAAACATCGACCCGATTCACCCTAGAACTGGGTACGCCCCGCCAAACGGGACGACTTGGTCGCGCGCGGTCTTCGCAGATATGTGCGCAGCGTTGATACAGACTTGTGGGATTTCGCGGAAGCCGATTCGGGTGTGCGTGCACACCGGGATCAACGCGTATCCGCGGACGCCGCCCCATATCCGCCTTTTCTGTTTCACGCCCTAACTTCCTGTACATACGTCGGATCGAAACAAAACTTGCGCCATCGGACTCGTAGCGATACGCTAGTCCTGTGACCCAAGTTTGGTTTAATTCTGAGAACGTTGACGAAATCGCGTGTCGTGGGCCCCATAGGCCCCGCTCGACGGGCGATTTTGTGATCGGCTTATCGAAATCCAATTCTGGAAGTTCCGTTGGGTTCGTATCATCGTTCCTGACCTGTTGACACTAAGTTTGGTGAATTTGGAGACCTTTGACCCTGACACGTTTTTCGGTGCAAAGCGGGCCCACATGCGGACTCCGTTTTGACCCGAAAACTGCCGTTTTTGCCCTTGTCTCCAAATTGGACCCAAGGACAGGCGTTTCTAGCTATTTGATATCTTCTGAGCATGATGGTAATGTTTATTTCAGCATCCGGAGTCATTTCTGGAAATTTTCCCGAGAACACAACTGTAATTGGATCCAAACATCAGGCAAGTACCTGCACTTCAAGTTTAATCTTTATATTGTGATAAATAAAATCCTTGCTTTACTAGTACCATTGATGATTACACGTAGTGTTAGAATACTGGATTTTATGTCTTGAATACTGTAGTTCACGTCTTGCTTTTCGTGTCGGGTGAGAGAATACTAGGAGGCATGTAGTTTACCCTTCCCCTTGCCGTGTCTAATAGCTGTTGGTACGCGACTGTACCCTCAGCCGAATCTCGATTATTCATGTTTAATAGCCATCTATGACGGCCGAATTAGCCTTATAAACCCCTACATGCCAACTATGTATTCTAAATACACAAGTTCACGCACATAGTTCTTGTCGTGTTGCAGTTCTTGTTGTCTTGTTACAGTTGCATTTCCAGTCACATTTTATTCCTGTTTTACTCATATTCCTGGTTTAAAGCAATTTATCATGTTTTACTTATAGTCCTGATTTATAGTATTAATTCTCAGTTAATCTTTACTATTTATTATGCATATTCTGATCATGATGCTTAGTCAGTTCTTTTCTACCTATCACAAATATTTGGTTTAAATCTTGTTGTGCATTGTGTACTTTGCTCCTTTCCTGACTGGATCCATTGTTTTAGGCGATGATGAGAACCTTGCCCCCACCTATTATGGCCCAGATAAGGTAGCAGGTGATACAGTTGAGAAGCCGGTTCCTACTTAGGAGACTACCTCTGAGGAGTAGTTAGCAGTTAGTTATTCATTTTCTTTTAGCACAGCAATCGAGTTTGTCCCCGATTTATCTTCTGGATTCTATATTAAACCATGGATTGTATATCATATTTTGTTTATGAAATCTTAGCATTCCTATTTCCTGTTATTTTCCTTGTCTATTTACTTTATTGTGGATGAGATAGATATTTATTGATCCCAGAAAATGACCTAGACAGCGTACTACCACCGACACTGCGGCGTAGGCTGGACGTACCCACGTACTTGTGCCCGAATAACTGGGTGCGGGTCGTGACAATACCCATTTGTTAATATGGGCTAAATCAGAAGGCTCCCCGTAGAAGGTGATGCATGCAAGATAGTGGCTCATCAGCTCTTGATACACTGCCACTACCCGAAGGTTGGTATCATTTAACTCTTTGTTGGTGGGGACGTATTCTTCATAAGGAGTGTCTCCCATTGGCAGCTTGGAGATATCTGCCATCTCATGAAGGGCTAGGCCCAACTCACCTATTGGAGTGGCAAAAGTCCCAGTGAGCGAGTTATATCGCTCCATCAAAGCTAAGAACAAGTTGGGGTTGATAGACAACCCAACACTAGTGGCGCTCACAGCCTCAAATAAGTTAATATTTTCCAGCTCCATCTGGAAGTGCTTCAGGGCCCATGCAATTAAACTGGCCTATCGAAGGTTCTGGGGGTTAAGCCATCCATTGGTGCGAGGGTTAACCCTGGAGTATACTCCTCCCTGCGCCATAAACTCATTGCGGAAGTTTGCTATTTGAAATGGCTGGATCAAGAAAGAGTCTTCACTCGGGACGCTGCCCGGCAGTAATCCTCTGAAAGGCATAGCAGGGCCTGAGGGACTGCTTACAAAGGATTCTCAGTTTAATCATTTCTTGTAAAAGATCTTCCCCGACTGGCCATAAAGATCAGGAGTCAGAGTCCATACCATCTTTCTGGGATGTGTGGCATGGAAGAATGCAGAGATAGGATAATCTCTGAGCATGTTTGGCAGATACATGATCGTGCCCTAAGCAGAAAATACCTAATCTTCCTTCTTGGGCTTTGTCTGGGATTGTTTGTCAATAACATTCCCAAATAAGAAAGCTGGTTTCTTATAATCAGTGCCATCTATATACGTCAGGGGTTCCCCACTGATCATACTCAGCAACATTCTTTCTCCTTGAGCAGAGATCAGAGTTCTCCTTTCTTGAGGATACTCATTTCCAGAGATAGGGAAGGTCACATGGGACAAATCCTCCAAATAGTTAGAATTCAGCATTCCAGCAGCAGAGCCCATCACTTCAGCCAGAGGAGGGATCTGTAGGTCCACTGCAAAAAGCAAGAGAAAAAGTCAGTTTTTTATGCTAGAATTTTCTTTCAGCGCATAAAACATAAGGTGCTACACTCTTGCCGTATACGCCAAAACTTGACAGTCTGAGTTTTACGCCAGACTATAAAAATTTGAGTTTTACGTTGGAATTTACATCCACTGCATAAACTCAAAGTTTGCCGTATACGCCAAAACCTAACAGTATGAGTTTTTACGCCAGACTGCCCAAATTTGAGTTTTACGCTGGAATTTACATCCAGTGCGTAAAACGCAAGGTTCGCAGAATACGCCAAAATTTGACAGTCTGAGTTTTTACGCTAGACTGTAAAATATGAAGTTTTACGCTGACACATTAGAAATATGGGCGTATTTGCGCATACACGTACAACGTGTACGAAGGGTTTTTCTTCTCTAGAAGTCTTTACCTGTGATGCCCGGTGCACAGCTAGACGGCGGAGCACTTCGTTCAGAACGAGGCTCGCTTGGCCTAATGGGGTTCGCTCGTGCTTGAGCAGTGGAACGAGATAAAGAAGAGACTTTCTTTCCCTTAGCGACGGAGGCCTATTTTGGTGCCATGGCGAAACTCAGAATTTTCAGAAAGAGACGAAGAGTTTTCAGAAAGAAACAATGGGTTTTGCAGAGACAGATGAAGAGTTTTTCTCTCTCATGACCGAGGCCTATTTATAGAGTTCAAGTAACTCTCCGAATCCTTAACCAAATCCAATTTTTAATAGTCGGTTATGATTTGGGACCACATCAGCCTATCATTGAACAGGAAGACAGATAGTCATGCTGCGTAACGGATCCCTGATTTTACGCTCAGACTCTTTTACGCGCAGAGCAAGGATCTATAATTTTACGCTCAGAAGCTCTTACGCTCAGAAGCTACAGATCTACGATTTTACGCTCAGAAGCTACAGATCTATGATTTTATGCTCAGAAGCTTTTATGCTCAGAAGCTACAGATCTACGATTTTACGCTCAGAAGCTATAGATCTATCATTTTACGCTCAGAAGCTTTTACGCTCAGAAGCTACAGATCTATAATTTTATGCTCAGAAGCTACAGATCTATGATTTTATGCTCAGAAGCTACAGATCTACGATTTTACGCTCTGAAGTTGCGGATCTATGCTACGTGCATCTTAAATTATGTGGGACAGATCAGCTAGTAGAATACGCGTACAACTTGATAATTTGGGTTTCACGCTTAAAAAAGCCAGTTACAAGAGTTTTGTGTAGAAAATGTTCTTCTTCCTCAGTCAAAAAGACGAAGGGCCAAGGAGTTCTTTGAAAGTGTCTTCTTCCCTGGAAAGTGATTTTTTTTCCTCGGCCATTGATAGTTCATTCAAAGTTTGGCCAGAATTTTTACATCTAGTTCAGGGATGTCCTGTTCGACGGACATTTCTTGCCCTGTCTCGAGAATATTTCGAGAAGCCATTCTTTTTGATGTTCTGAACAAACGTTCTTCACATTTATGAAGGAGGAATGATGATTCAGAATTCTATGTGACTCCTCGTCCAAAAACCGTATGACAGTTGGATCTTCAAGACAACTTAATGCTAAAGAGCTTTTTACGCATCTTCCGTTACGCGTAGAAGTTGGGACGTGACCGGATGCGCATTTATCAGAGTCATCGTAAAAAAATTACTCAGACGTGTTGAAGCTGCGCATTATCAGACTTTCTCACAGCAATATGGCAAATCAGCAGTGCGTAAAAGAAGACAAGTTTATTAGTCATGATTACATATAATGAAAATCTACTTTACAAAGGATTTTTTTATTAATATTCAAGGTCATGATTACATATGATGGGAATCTATTACTCTAGGTTCTCGTCTGACAGAGATCTTCATTACTTCTTCTACAGTACTTCTTCGGCTGGGAGGCCAAGAAAATGGTCAACGGAGGGAGGGTACAGAACTGGGTCTGTATAAATTATTCAAGCCCACCCCCCATACGTCATGGCGGCCATGCTTAGAATTGTGTTAGAGATTCAGACACAACACAATACTGGAAGACACAACCAAGCTACCCACCTGGGTCCAGCTTCATAATAGGGGAAGATACAGCTAGCAAGCTGTGTGGTCCGACGAGACCCTTTCTCTCTCCTGGACGAATCGCCATATTAAATTGCTGATTATCCCGAGCAAAGGAAGCTATGATATCCTTCCATGATCCATTATGGCAAAGAATATTTGCTCGAAGATGTCTCTTTTTATTGCTCCTTACATGCTGGAAGAGCATAATCTTCTTCTTTCTCAGATCAGCCCAATGAATCTTAGCAGCCATCTTTGTGGTGAAGGGAATAAGGTAAAACATGTTAACTCGCTTGCCTTTATATAGGCAGAAGAGAACATACCAAATCCCAACAACTTCTTAAATATCGTCGAGAAATCAGCCTCGCAGAACGAGTCAAATTTGACCATTTTATGCTTCATTCAAAGTATTTCAAATTACGAGGAATTTGAAAACTTTGAAGGGGGTCTTGTAGAAGCAAGAAATACGCTGGGGAATCGTACGCGTAAAACCCCCAACATACATAAAGTATGCATAAAACAGAGCTTCAACGCTGTGTGACGTAAAATATGACTTCAGAGCTATTGGCGTACAACAGAGCTTCATCGCTATTTGGCATAAAATAGAGCTTCAGAGCCGTCCGCGTAAAGCAGCACTCCAAGGCTGTTTTGGCATAAAAAGGTTGCTATACCCCCTGCGTAAAATACGTTTTCTTTTAATACAGCGTAAAGTTGTACGAGAAACTCTTCGTATTCCTCGAATGAATCAGTCAGACAAAACAGTGAACCTGACTCCTGACAAAAAGTACTGTACGACGATCGAGATGACGGCTGTGATGATGATTTTGCGCATATACCCAGACTGTCGTTTAGTGATATATTCTTGATACAAGTCATTTTTACACATTCAAAGAATACGCTGCCTATTCTACATGGGCAGAAATGAGTCTTTACGCTTAAGATGAGATGAAATCAGATGCCACGTCAAAAGCTGTTTCTCGTACAGAGCTCGAGGCATATCTCTGCATTTAATGCACGAGATGGGGGCAGATCTCTGTATTTAATGCATGAGATTTTGTTCTATTTTTAAATGACTGGAAAAGCTAAAACTGTGACTAATACTCTCACATCACCATCCTTGTATTTTACGCCAACCAGGCTATTTTCAATTATAGGAGTACGCCGTATGCTATCTCCTCGAAATACGCCAACTCGGCTATATTTGCAAAGGAACGTGATAAGGCTACTTAGCCCAGAATACGCTCAAGACCTAAGTCATGACGGTCAATCAACTATTTTATGCTGGTTGCCTATTATGCATGAATCCTCAAAGTTTTACGCAGAGCTTGGCTTTTACGCCAATAAGACAATTATTTGGCTTTTATGCCAACTGTCTCTACGCAAAGTGCAGTTACCTACGTGGCTTGCATGCTGTGATCTTCGAAAAGCAATTATACGCGTTACCTCATGAAGGGACACGTGTCATACGTATATTCAGAAGACAACGAGAACATGGATAGCAGCTATTATGACCGCGCCGTAAAAGAAGTCTTATTCTTTACAGTTTGGCTTTTACCCAACAAGACAGTTATTTGGCCCTTACGCCAACCATCTCTACGCAAGGTGCAGTTATCTACATGGCTTGCATGCCGTGATCTTCGATAAGCAGTTATACGCGTTACCTTATAATGGGACACGTGTCATACGCGAATTCAAGAGATCATTTGAACGTGGGTAGCAGTTATTATAGCCGTCGCGTAAAAGATTCAACTTTCTTCACAGTTTGGCCTCTACGCCAACTGGAGAGTTATTTGTGACTGATCTCTATAAATAGAGACCCCTAGTCACAGGATAAAGCATCACAAAAAGATCAAAAAAAGATCAAGGATCAAGAGATCAGAGAGAGAGAGAGAGAGAGAGCACAGACAGAGAGTGTTGATTGACAACTTTGGCAACGAGAATTCAATCCCACTTGCAACCTTTGAAGCTTCTTCCTCTTCTACAGCACTTCTTCATCATCGTGTGGTCCAAGGAACAAAGTAATCGATCGCAGATCAGACTCCTATAGCAAATTTTTCCTAGAATTATTTTTATTGTACTTAACATCCTCGTATAGGATTGATTGTACTCTTTTTCTTGTTTGTAAGCAAAAAAAGAAAGGTTTCGTATAAACCCTCTTCTTCTCTCATTTTTGTTTATTCAAACAACACGCATACTAGTCTTTAGGTCAACCGACACGGTCTGAACTTATACATCTAAACTGAACCATGAAGTAATACTAATCACAAGCACACATAAAATGAGAGGAGATGGACAGGTTCGAACCTTGGGGTGTGCGTACAGGGTACGAGGATTGAGGTTGACTGCTGCAGGTCATCTTCGGCGAGGGTGACGGGTCCACGATGAATACGATAATGGTGATGATAATGATGATGGTGATGATGATGGTGATGATGATGGTGATGATGATTGGTTATGTTGGAGATGTTGATGAGGATGATTGAGAACAGGGATGATCAGAGTCGGAGGTCAGTCGAGGAGGAGGACAGGAAAGAGGAGGAGACTAGCTCGTGGTGGTCGGGTTGTGGAGGTCCGACGAGGTCGACATGAGGAAGAGGGTGGCTGACATGCGGGGAGTCTCGACGAGGAACGATGGTGAGGTCGAGGAGGTGGATGGGGGAGATGGTAATACGGGGATGATGATGATGGAAAGTGGTGGTACGACGACGAGCAGCGGGGTATAGTCCTCGATGGGATGAAGTCAACGGAGGGGGAGGACAGGCCGGAGAAGAGGAGAAAGAAGGTGGTCGGTGGTGTTGCTGCTGTTTGTCGATAGAGTCGAGGAAGTTCCGGTGGTGATGGCCAGGTCAGACGGGGTTGCCACGGTGGCTCAGGCGGCCGGGGTTGGCTCCGGCGAGGTCTATAGAGACTGGAGGAAGGCAGAGAGTCGAGGCTCAGGCAAGGTCGGGCTCAGGCTCCTGCGGCGTTCAGGCTCCTGCAGCATTCAGTCAGGTGGAGGACAGTGGGTCGAGGGGAGGAGACAAGAGCAGGTCGGCGGGCTGATGCTGCTCCGGCCGGCGGAGGTCAGGATGGCCTGGGCTCCGGCTGTGGAAGGATAGGGAGGAATGAGGCGATAAATAGTAAAGGAGAGGGAGATCAACTAGGTGTGTGTTTTGGGTTTTGTATAGGTGAATAAAAAGGAAAAAGTTGTATTTATACATGTAGAAAAGTAGGGTTTTAGGGTTGACCTAGGGGATTGGGCTTGGTCAACATCCTTGGGATGGACTTGGCTTCACATGGAGATGTTTGGAGGGCTAGGATTTGCATTATTTGAAATGCATGGCTAGGTTTAGATAAGGGGGGTGATGATGAGTGCTACACACTCCAAAAATCATGGGGAAAATTCACATAAAGGAAAAATAGGTTTCTTCATGTGTTGTATCCAATGGCATTGACACCTCAATGCACTTTTACATAAAAGTGTCCAACAATTAGAAAATTGCACAAAGATATAAATTGGATTAAATTAATTTTTTTTATAAATGAGTGTTCTAAAATTAATTAGAAGTATATGGGGCTAAAATTAGGTGGAACACAAGTATCGTGGACGTAGAAGACTCATAATAAAATATTATCATAATTTGGGTTGCACAAAAATGGGTCAAGATTGTGTCTCTAATTTCGATTGGAACGCACAAGGATACAAAGTTAAATTTATTTAGAATTAAAGATAAATGTCTGTGACGAATATTGTGCGACCAAAATATAGCACAAGAGAGCATAATTATAAGTTATACAAAGGTCCGAATAGATGACTGGCATGTCTAGGACAAGGGTGTAAAATTTGTAGGAAGGTAATGGCTAGTATAATGCTTCAGTTATCGAAGCAACGGTAAGGTGCACTAAGTGATATAAATATTGTAAAATCATCTAAAATACCGTATTCTATTTCTAATTAGATTCAAACTATCCCTAATCTCTCTATCTAAGCCAAGTAGGCCTAATTTTGGTCGAGGAAGTTTACAATCTACCCAACTTAAAATAATTTCGTCCTCGAAATTAAAAAAAATAAGGCATGATTCTCTCTATCTAATCTTACTTGATCACAATCTAAAAGAAATTTACCTCAAGTTAACAATACAATTTCTACCCAACTTAGAATTTACCCATCTATCACATAAGGCTATACATTTAAGAAAACTATTCCTCAAATTACTTAGTCGTGTTATTCAATCCTCAAAAATTTTAATACCAATATATCATATATGATATGCCCTTAATTATAAAAGATAGTTACAAGGTAATGTGATTAGCCTATGGGGTATATCTAGCACTCTCTGTGTATCAAACTTATACCAAGCACAAGCGTTCGTCTTTCTGAAATAGGAAAAGACGGAAAATAATAATAAAGAGTTCAAGGGGGAGGTAATAGAATACAAGTATGGGGTTCAAGGCGATTAGAGAATTCAAAAGAGAGTGGTCATGGCAGTTTTGGATTAAAATCCGATTTTGGTAAATTCTTATTCACATGCTTATATCAGTACAGTTATGTAACTGATACGATATGCTCAGACATGTCTAAGGGTAAATATATTCGTCTACTAGTCAACAATATATCTCAATCCACGTAAAGTAGTCATGCGAAGAGAGAACCAAATGCACTAAGGTTAATCAGACCGTAATACACTGATTCTGATTAGACAACGTATTAGTGTGGTTGATCTGACCCCAATAACACATATGTCATGAACAAGCTCGATAAAAGAATAAGCTTGCAAAAACTAGGCTATAATAGCAGCATTGGTCGAGGTAGTTCAGAAAATATAAGTACGCTGGATTATGATGAAAGAAGGTACAAAATAATTCAAGTTCTCCAAGAAGATGAGACTCATCCGGTATTGTGTCTCTACAGTTGCCATACTAACTTCTTGTCTAATTCTCTAGTCGACCAAATAGGGTATGGGCCTCAAAGTTCTATAATCTGGATAACACTATCGTCTTATGCAAGTCTTAGTGGGTGTCATTCAATTACACTTCATTAATGGGTCAAAAGGACTATGTGATACTAGGTTATGAGGCATACTACCCAACTTAAAAGAATTAACTAATATTGTAACTGCCTTAAGGAAATTCTACAAAATAACCTTGTCCTTGTAAATAGAGTAGAAACTCTTATTGGGGTACACGAGAAAAAGATCTTGGTATCTATTAGGGTATCATATTGCATTATATAGTAATGGTCATCTTAAGTCTTAATCATAGTGTTCATAGAACAAAAATGGTTAATATTAAGAATGGAGAAGTTACTGACTCTCAAGTGAAATAGGATATAACTTGTATTACGGTATGGGTATAAATTACGTGATTTAAAACTAAAGAATAATCATCAAATCACAATCTAAAAGAATAACTCAAACTATCAAGTTCTAACTACCAAGCACAGAAATTCAAAATTCAAGATTACAACTATAATCCTAGCAAACTATATCCTAACATAAAAAGGAAATTATTTGGCCTACAATCAGAAGAGTTAGGTGGCACGAATTGAAAGATGAAGAAAAGAAAAACATAATTAGTCATCGTCCAAATAGCGAGCGTTAAGGTTTCGGAGGAACAAATTATGAAATTAAATAGGGAGAGGGAGACTCTTGATAATATCATGATTTTCTAAGGAAAAGTGGTATGCTAGTCTCTATGTTCGAGGTATGATCAAGGAAAATATTATATTCATTCCTCTTGGCTTCTTAGGGTACTATTCTGCTAATATTAAGACAAGAAGCTAAATTTAAAGTTCTCTAATACTATCTCACTATGAAAGTTATGTTTAGTCCTAATATTCAACCGTAGATTTCTATTGGTTCCTCAATACTAGGGTCAAACAATATGGTTAAATCTCTAACTAACGCTAGTAGTGTCTATACTGCTCTCAGGTCCTTCATAAATATATCAAGGGATAATGGTCAATTAATCTACAGGTAAGGGATGCTAGGATTCATTAGGTATTCTAAACTTAGTAATGTGTCAATATTCTAGTTGTATTCTTAGTAGAAATGTTATCCTAATTATCATCCTAACAACAAGGATTCCTATAGTAGAAGGCTATACTCAAGGAACTATCAGAGAAGTACATGAATCAAGCAGGATATAATTATTTAAATAGAACAGATTGGAAGAAAGGTGAGTCATAGTCAATTTGGATGAGATCCTATATTCTAATCCTATTTGCAGGCGTGCTCGGTACAGTAACGTAACCGAAACAATATGCTCTTGACCTGCATGGGCCACCACTAAAAACATGTCATGCCCCAGTCCCAAAATATGTAGGACTAGGAATACGCAAGCATGCCAGCCATATGTATATGGAGACTCCAATATATGGAAACCATAATACATACGTACGCTGTATTATGAACAATAATTCACAAATAGTATATATCTATCACAAGTCACAGGGCATAACTAAATCTCATCCACATAAATCATAAGAAAATGAATAACCAATCAACTATATAACTGAATCAAGTATAAGATGCTTGATAGGAACAAGTAGGTGGGTGGAGACAAATCCACTACCAAACTAGAATATAAGAGAAACAAAATAAGTATATCTAATAAACAATAAGGCTCAAAGAGAAGACCTCCTCAAAGATAAGTAGCAAGTTCGGATCTACGCTCCTGCTAAGTCATGAATATCTACACCTAGAAAGGGACCAGGTCCTCAGAGGGACATAACAAGATACATAGAAGCATGCCAATAAGTACTGTAAAATAAACATCCAATGGGTCGCCTAACCATCTATGTGAATACAGTTGAGAACAACTTTCCAACAAGTGGACTATCTGGCCATAAATGTGATTGGCATAATTCTCTCGGAGAATCAGGGGCCTAAAAAGTATGTCATCTTTTGAACATCAGATATGGGTCATCACGATCGCGCATCTCCGGCAGAGCGTACGAGTTACAAAAAAGAAAGTGCAAAGGAGCCCAAATGCCTTGTTGTTCTCCCCACCCCATGCTTTAAGCATGTCACATCCATGACACGATAATACCTCTAATAATTGCCAAGTCTTCTAGCATGCAATTTCTAACATCAATTATCCCTAACGCACGTCCCATACGTACATGAGGCTACCCTGTCACGCAAGTCCCTGTCCTACATGAGACTCACACTCGTGTAACAACTGTGTCACGACCAATGAGACCTAAGAATGCCTCATGATAATGGGGTAGTCTCATAAACTAGGTCACATGCATATACATAATAAAAAAATAGAATACGACGCCACCATCGTTGCACCCAAGTTTCATTGGACGCGCAGTTTATATATAACAGTTTAAAATATATGAACTAAATAAGCAAAAATAAGATGCATGCAACATATGGAATATAAATCACAGTATAATGGCAAGGTACACTTGCCTGGCAAGAAAGCTGTGTAGTGCCAATAACCTGCTCCTGAAGTCTCGCAGAATAATCTGATATCCTATATACATATAATAAAATACAATACAACATCAGCCATTACACTAGCACATACACAACAATAATTATACTGGACTCAGTGGGTACGCTAGGGGTGATACTGGTCAACTAGCAGGGTAAATTGTGCGTCTAACTACGCGGGTGTCACGTCTTCAAATGCTGTATCAAAATTAGACAGTCAACTAACATGTGTCTAAGCCAGTACGTTAATATACACAAGGCAGACAATTCTCTAATATCAGGGTCACATGGTCAAGGTAATTATGCAAAAAAATCCACAGTGTCCTGGGGTCGTACAATATAAATATATATATAGTCATTCTTAGCATTATCATTTAATTACTTATACAATACATATATATATACCAATCTGAATATTATATATATACGCGTACGTGTACGCATACGGGTCATATGGTCCTATGTAAATATATGGTATCTTATGGTCACTCAACATCTATAATACAGTCATACCTAGTACTAGCATTAATTACCACACAATGTATATGTTCCAATTAATTATCCTACATACACGCACACTAGTCTTTAGGTCAACCGACACGGACTGAACTCATACAGCTAAACTGAACCATGAAGTAATACTAATCACAAACACACATAAAATGAGAGAAGAGGGACATGTTCGAACCTCGGGGTACACGCACAGGGTACGAGGATCGAGGGTGACTGCTGATGGTCATCTTTTGCGAGGGTAACGGGTCCACGATGAATACGATGATGGTGGTGATGATGATGGTGATGATGATGATTGGTGATGATGATGATTGGTGATGATGATGGTGATTGGTTATGATGGGGATGCTGATGAGGATGATGAAGAACATGGATGATCGGAGTCGGAGGTCAGTCGAAGAGGAGGACAGGGAAGAGGAGGAGACTGGCTCATGGTGGTCGGGTTATGGAGGTCCGACGAGGTCGACATGGGGAAGAGGGTGGCTGACAGGCGGGGAGTCTTGGCGAGGAACGATGGTGAGGTCGAGGAGGTGGATGGGGGAGATGGTGATGCGGGGACGATGATGATGGGAGATGGTGATGCGGGGACGATGATGATGGGAGGTGGTGGTACTGGCGCCGAGCAACGAGGTGTAGTCATCGACGGGATAAAGTCGACGGAGGGGGAGGACAGGCCGGAGAAGAGGAGGAAGAAGGTGGTCGGTGGTGTTGCTGCTGTTCGTCGATGGAGTCGAGGAGGGTCCGGTGGTGATGGCCAGGTCAGGCAGGGTTGCCACGGTGGCTCAGGCGGTCGGTTAGCTCCGGCGAGGTCTACAGGGACTGGAGGAAGGCAGGGAGTCAAGGCTCAGGCGAGGTCGGGTTCAGGCTCCTGCGGCGTTCAGTCAGGCGGAGGACAGCGGGTCGAGGGGAGGAGACGATAGCAGGTCGGCGGGCTGATGCGACTCCGGTCGGCGTAGGCCAGGATGGCCGAGGCTCCGGCTGCGGGAGGACATGGAGGAAGGAGGCGATAAATAGTAGAGGGGAGGGGGATCGGCTAGGTGTTGGTTTTGGGTTTTATATAGGTGAATAAAAAGGAAAAAGTTGTATTTATACATGTAGAAAAGTGGGGTTTTGGGGTTGACCTAGGGATTAGGCTTGGTCAACATCCTTGGGATGGGCTTGGCTTCACATGGAGATGTTTGGAGGGCTAGGATTTGTATTGTTTGAAATGCATGGCTAGGATTAGATAGGGGGGTGATGTTGAGTGCTACACACTCCAAAAATTATGGAGAAAATTCACATGAAGGAAAAATAGGTTTCTTCATGTGTTGTGTCCAATGGTGTAGACACCTCAATGCACTTTTGTATAAAAGTGCCCAACAATTAGAAAATTACACAAAGATAGAATTTGGATTAATTTAATTAAAATTATTCTAAATGGGTGTTCTAAAATTAATTAGAAGTATATGGGGGCTAAAATTAGGTGGAACACAAGTGTCATGGACGTAGAAGACTCAGAATAGAATAGTATCATAATTTGGGTTGCACAAAAATGGGTCAAGATTGTGTCTTCAATTTCGATTGGAACGCACAAGGATACAAAGTTAAATTTATTTAGAATTAAATATAAACTTCTGCGATGAATATTGTGCGACTAAAATATAGCACAAGAGAGCATAAGTATAAGTTACACAAAGGTCCGAATAGATGACTGGCACGTCTAGGACAAGGATATGAAATTTATAGGAAGGCAATGGCTAGTGTAGTGCTCCAGTTATCGAAGCAACGGTAAGGTGCACTGAGTGATATAAATATTGTAAAATCATCTAAAATACCGTGTTCTATTTCTAATTGGATTCAAACTAGCCTTAATCTCTCTATTTAAGCCAAGTAGGCCTAATTATCTCACTGCTGGCATACTTGATAAAAATGTGCCAAAGTCGTAGCTTAGGTACTTTTATTTGTGCTCAAATTATAAATATCTGGTCCAATATATCAAACTTTAAAATTTATTTTATAAGGCATTCATCCCTTTAAAGTTAAATCATTCTCCTAAAATTTCTCGAAATTAAAATGACTTAATTCTCTCGATATTATCTTACTTGATTACCTTCTAAACCATGATCTAAAATTTTCACCTTCATATAGCATTTCAGCTCAAGTTGACAATGTAACTCCTACCCAACTTAGAATTTATCGATCTATCACATACGACTATACCTTTAAGAAAGACTTCCTCAAATTATTTAATCGTGTTATTCAATATATTCTCAAAAATTTTAATACCAAATATATCACATGTTTTACGCCCTTACTCATAAAAGACAACCACCTAGTAATGCGTAGCTAGTATTATCCATGTATCTAATTTTTGTCAAGTCTGAGTGATTCTCTTTCCGAAATAGGAACAATAATAAGAGCTCAAGGAAGATGTAATCGATCTCAAATATAGATTCAAAGGTGATTGAAGAATCTAGTAGAGTTGCCAAGACGGTCGTGGGTTGAGATTCTATTTTTATAATTTTTATTCGCAAGCTCGTATCGGTACAGTTATGTAACCGATACGTTATGCTCTAGCCTGTCTAGAGGGCAGGTATATTCGTCTAATAAGCTAAGTCAACTTTATCTCAATCCACGTAAAATAGTCATATGAAGGGCAAACCAAATGCACTAAGGTTGATCAAGTCATAATACACTGACTCTTAATAGACAAATATATTAAAGTGGCCCCCCAATAACACATATGTCATGAACAAGCTCGATAAAAGAATAAGCTTGCAAAACTAGGCTATAATAGAAGCATAAGTTGAGGTAGTCTAGAAAATATAAGTATGCTAGATTATGATGAATGAAGGTACAAAATAATTCAAGTTCACCAAGAAGATAAGACTCGTCCAGTGTTGTGCCTCTGCAGTTGCCATACTAACTTCTTGTCTAAGTCTCTAGTCGACCAAATAGGGGTATGGGCCTATAAAGTTCTACAGTCTGGATAAGCACTATCTTCTTATATAAGCCTATAGTTGGTGTCATTAAATTATACTTCATTAATGGGTCAAAAGGACTATGTGATACTAGGTTGTGAGGCATACTACCAAACTTACAAGAATCAACTAATACTGTAACTGCCTTAAGGGGGATTCTACAAAATAATCTTGTCCTTGTAAATAAAGTAGAAACTCTTGTCGGGATATACGAGAAAAAGATCTTGGTACTTATTAAGGTATCATATTATATTATAAAACTATATAGGTAATGGTCATCTTAAGTTTTAATCATAGGGCTTATCGAACAAAAAGTGTTAATATTTAGAATAGAGAAGTTATTGGCTCTGAACTAAAAGAGGATATAACTTGTATTGAGATATATGGAATATATTACTTGATTTGAAACTAAAGGATAATCATAAAATTATAATCTAAATGAATAACTCAAACTATCAAGTTCTAACTACTAAGCACAGAATTTTAAAATTCAAGATAAACAACTATAATTCTAGCAAACTATATATCCTAACATAAAAGAAATCACTTGACCTACAATCATAAGGGTTAGGTGGCACGAATTAAAAGATGAAGAAATTTTTTTATTCGTCGCACAATAGCAAGCGTTAAGGTTTTGGAGGAACAAGATATGAAATTAAATAGAGAGAATGTTGATAATATCATAGTTTTCTAAGAAAATATGGTATGCTAATCTTTGTGTTCGAGGTATGATCAAGGAAAAGGTTCTATTTATTCAATGTATTTTAATTGGTAAAGAGTTATGACAATTGATCTATGATAGATGGAGGGATTAATTCAAGATAGAAAAAATATAGATAGTTGGATAAGATGGCAAGGTCGGTGACTCATGGAGACTCAAGTATGACTCAACGATGATCATAGATTTTAGGGGACCTACTAAGCTGATGGTGTCACGACCCGCACCCAGTATAGGGGCACGAGAGCGTGGGTACGTCCAGCCTACGCCGCAGCATCGGCGGTAGAACGCTGTCTGGTCACAATAACACTACTAACTAAATACCTGTCAATGATATACATCTCCATAATCTCTCAATATAACTCAATCACAACAACTATAAGGCACGATAAAAGGTAAAAGAAATAACATAGTTAAATACCATGTCTCAAACATAAAGATAACTCACAGTCTAGTCGTCCAACACAAGTCTCCAATTAAACTTAACATAAGTCTAAACATAAACTGAAATAACCTCCATAAGTCTCAAGCATAAATAAATACTATCTAGATAGCTGTAGACAAGGTCTCATCTAGAAGCATAGTCTCTTCTAGGATCTCCGGAACATAGTCTGCTTCTATACCTGGGCCGTAGTGCGTGGTACAGAAGTCCTCAAGGTTCTCTGGAAAAAATATCCAGTCAGGATGGAACAAAAATACACCTCTAACAGCAGTTCCACATATATTGACAAAAACTATAACACAGTGCAAAGAAATACAAGACAGATATAAAATAACTGGAAATAAGAAATACTGGAATAAAGAATACAGGAAATAGATACTGGAATATCATCATCAATATGCATCTGACAAGGAATAGAACTACAAGTGCACGTAAGTACAAGAACTGGTATGTAAGTGTATATAGGAATAACAACTAGAACATGTGGAAATACAAGATCAATCTATCAAGATACATGTCAAGAATTATCTATCTAAGTGTGTGAAACATCAGTATATCATGTGATCAGCTTGGGTTATATGACTCATTACATGGATTAGCGATCATCCCCAACAGGTCAGGCTAACCGGAATGTAACAGTGATGAGGCATGTAAGGAAAAGGCTGCACCGACGTGAAATATGGGTGAGCTAATGCTGCATGTAAGGGTATGATCACATAAGCTACTAATATTTCCCCATTTGTCCCCAGCTAGCACGATAGATCCTACTCACGACTCCTCGTGGCAGGTCTCAATGATGCCAACTCATGTAAAGAACAGTGTCAGAGTCGTGTACGCTATACAACAAGAATTATAGAGATAATCAATATAATAGAAACTGTCAGAGAATGTACTCGCCTGTGGTCCTTAGCTGGCAATACCAATATCCGGGTTCCAAGGTACCGTCTGAGTGATCCCACAATCCTATAAACATATCATATAGTACAATACTTCATCAGACATTACTTCTATCACACAATCAACATAATGATCTCAACAGTCTGCGCTATAGGTCACAGGTGGGATAGATACGGGTATTCGTAATTGTTATAATGCCTATTGTTATCTATCATAAACATCAATGCTTAATTAATTATTATTATAACATGAGTATGCATCTAGTTCTTAACATGGTTTATATTGTATATATAAATATACGTATGCTTTAGGTTAATTAAGCACAATACGGCATACATATATATATATACAGGCATTACAACGGTATGTAGGCGATGGAAATACACCATACATATATCTATATACCGAATACGTCTATCATATAATAATACGTATACAATATGTTCATACTGTTTGCATACTGGATACTCTATGGCTAGTACGTGTGAACTACTACGAGGAATACGTGTATACGTATACGGGTTCATGCTTGCAAGGGTTCAAACCTGAGCACGTGGAAACAAGGATTCGGTATCGTGGTCGTCGAAGTCGTCGTCAACAGCGGTGTTCGTGGCTCCCGTTCGATCGGTCCAGTCTAGTCCGCGGAGAGTCGAGGTCGAGTGCAACGTCTCCGGCGTGCTCCTGGTGCAGTCGATCCGGCGTGTGCAGTCGGTCGTCCGGTCTCAACGGTGCAGCGCTCCAGCGGCTTCGGGCGGGAACCTCGGTCGGCGGCTCTCAACGGTGCAGCGCTCCAGCGGCTTCGGGCGGGAAGTCGTGCGGCTCTGTGCAGCGCTCCAACGGGCAGTCGGGCGGGAAGTCGCGTGGCTCTGTGCAGCGCTCCAGCGGGCAGTCGGGCGGGAAGTCGTCGGCGAGTTCACGGTCGGTTCGGCGGTGAACAGTAAAGTCGGGGGGGGGGGTTTGAGATTGTCGGCTGGAGGTTTTAGGTTTAAGGAGAAGAAATAAATAGGATGATATATATATATATATATACAAGGATGTGGGTTTGACCTATAACATGTTGACTTTGGTCAATACTAGGAAAGCCTTGGCTTATTATGGAGATGCTCCAATGGGCTAGGTTCGGATGAATTTCGAAAGTTGCATTGGTCCAAGGGTTTGGAGGCCATGGTTTTCAAGGGTTGATGTTAAATTACATATCCCCAAAATTTTATGGAAAATACAATGAAGGGGTAAGATGGGTTTATCATACGTGTCGTGTCAAACGGGTGTATACTTAATGCTCTTTCACATAACCGTGCCAAGGATCGTAATTTGCGTGAAATAGGTTACTGTTGGCTTATTTAAAATTAAATACAAGGAGGTTCTACAATTAATTAGAAGTACAAAGGGCTGGATATTTACGTAGGACAAAGTCATCAATTAACGATCACCATAATTTAAAGAAAATTGATTATCAGGCAATTATTTACTCATTAATTACGAAAAGACGAAAATACCCCTGAACCAAAAAGTGGGGGTGACAAGTCTACCCTCCTTAAAGAATTTCGTCCTCGAAATTTAAAATAACCATCACTAGAACAAGCAATTAACTAATGAATTATACCTCAAGTCTCGAAGAGATATGGATACCGCTCGAGCATTTCGTCCTCTCTCTCCCAAGTTGATTCTCCTGGAGAGTGATTTCTCCATGCAACACGAACCAAGAAAATAGTCTGGTTCCGTAATATCTTCTCTCTACGATCCAAGATCTCCATCGGTTGTTCAGGATAGCTAAGTGTCGGTCCAACTTCGATCTCCGAGTGATCTAATACGTGACTAGGATCTGTCACGTACTGTCTCAGCTGCGACACGTGGAACAAGTTATGCACTCTATCTAGAGCAGGCGGCAAGTCGAGTCTGTAGGCTACTGCACCGACCCTTGCAAGAATACTGAAGGGCCCGATGTATCGTGGACTAAGCTTTCCTCCTCTGCCGAAATGAATTGTGCCTCGTGTCGGGGAAATCCGTAAGAACACCAAATCGCCAACCTAGAACAATGATCTTAACACGCAATCTAAACAAAACAATCAAAACGAACAAAATAATCAAAACAACAAAACAATCAAAACAATACCTGAAACTCTAGGGGTCTACGGTGACTATCTGCCCAATGCCGCTGTCTGTCCTGCGCCACTCGCAGTCTATCTCTGATAAGTTTTACCTTTTCTGCTGCATCCACGACCATTTTTGGTCCTAACAAGGCTCTTTCTCCAACATCATCCCAAGATAAAGGTGTACGACACCTCCGTCCATATAAAGCCTCGAATGGTGACATCTCAATGCTGGCCTGGTAGCTGTTGTTGTAGGCAAACTCTACCAAGTATAGATGATCCTCCCAAGAACCTCCAAGATCCAATACGCAAGTGCGTAACATATCTTCAAGAGTCTGAATAGTCCTTTCAGACTGCCCGTCTGTCTGAGGGTGATATGCGGTACTGAACTTGAGCTGAGTGCCCAACCTAGACTGCAGACTCCTCCAGAAATGGAAAGTGAAACGACTATCCCGATCTGAGACAATACTTACAGAAACTTCATGTAATCTGACAATCTGCTGTACGTACATCTCTGTTAGCTTTTCCGTCGAAGTACCCACTTTAAAAGGTAAGAAGTGGGCTGATTTGGTCAACCTATCCACGATGATCCAAATTGCGTCTTTTCTTCCTGGAGAACGAGGAAGTCCTGAAACGAAGTCCATAGTCACATGCTCCCACTTCCATTCTGGAATGGGTAAGGGTTGAAGCAATCCCCCTGGCCTCTGTCGATCTGCTTTCACCTGTTGGCACACTAAACATCGAGATACGAAGCGTGCTACTTCGCGCTTCATACCATACCACCATACATGCTTCCTCAAATCTCGATACATCTTGTTGGCTCCGGGATGCATCGAGTACTGAGAGCGGTGTGCCTCTTGTAAAACTTCTTCGCGCAGCTCTCTACTTGGCACACACATCCTCGTGCCATGTCGTAAGGATCCATCATCCGCAATAGTAAAATCGTCTATCAATCCTGCCTGAACTTGTGCTCTAATATTCTTAGAGTCTCATCATTATACTGTGCCGCTTTAATTTTGTCTATCAGCTCTGATTGAATCTGCAGTCCCCACATCTGAATCTCAGCTCCTGGAACTAATACCTCAATTTCCAAGCTCTCAAGATCAGCTAATAAGTGTCTATCCGATGTCAAGCACATAGCCATTGGGTACCTGCTCAAGGCATCCGCGACTACGTTGGCTTTCCCTGGATGATACTGTAATGAGATATCAAAGTCTTTCATCAATTCTAACCACCTTCTGTCTCATATTCAGTTCTTTTTGTGTGAACACGTACTTTAAGCTTTTATGGTCTGTGAAGATATCCACACGCTCTCCGTACAGATAGTGCTTCCACAGCTTTAGGGCAAAGATAACTGCTGCTAACTCCAGATCGTGAGTGGGGTAGTTCTTTTCATGAGGGCGTAATTGTCTTGAAGCATAGGCAATTACTTTCCCGTGTTGTTGAAGAACGTATCCCAACCCTTTTCCTGAAGCATCACTGTAGATAGTGAATCCACCTATTCCTGATGGCAACGTCAAAACTGGCGCTGTTGTCAGTCTCCTCTTCAGCTCATCGAATGCGGCTTGACATTCTTCGGTCCAGACAAATTCTACATCCTTCTTGGTCAGCCTAGTCATTGGCTCCGCAATCTTGGAGAAGTCTTGTACAAATCTCCTGTAGTATCCTGCTAGTCCGGGAAAGCTCCTGATTTCAGCTACCGTGCTGGGGGTAGTCCATGACTTCACTGCCTCTATCTTCTTTGGGTTAACTGAAATTCCGTCACCTGTCACCATGTGTCCAAGAAATTCAACCTCTTCAAGAAAGAACTCACACTTTAAAAGCTTTCCGTATAATTTCTCTTTCCTGAGTGTTTCTAAGACTATTCTCAAGTGCTCTTCGTGCTCTTCTGGGGTTTTTGAATATACTAGAATGTCGTCAATAAATACCACTACGAACTTGTCAAGGTACTGGTGGAACACCTTGTTCATCAAGTTCATAAATACTGCTGGTGCATTGGTTAAACCAAACGACATTACTGTAAATTCAAACTGGCCATATCTGGTTCGAAAGGCGGTCTTCGGTATGTCTTCTTTCTTCACTTTCACCTGGTGATAGCCTGACCTCAAGTCTATTTTTGAAAATACCTTCGCTCCGCTCAATTGATCGAAAAGATCATCTATCCTCGGCAGCGGGTATTTGTTTTTAATAGTGAGGTTATTCAAAGCTCTATAATCGATACACATACGTACCGTGCCATCCTTCTTTAGTACAAATAATACCGGTGCTCCCCATGGCGATGAACTGGATCTAATAAAACCTTTGTCTTGCAGCTCCTCAACTTGTTTCTTTAGTTCTACCAATTCGTTATTGTTAACTCTATAGACATGTTGTGAAATAGGCTCTGCTCCTGGTATCAAGTCTATAGAGAACTCAACGTCTCTGTCTGGTGGCAAACCTTGCAACTCCTCTGGAAATACATCCAGGAATTCCGCTATAAGGGGATGCGGTGATTCTTCTTCTTCCACCCTGGCTCCGCAAAAAGTGCCTCTGCTCCGCTCCTCTGTTCCTCTGACAATCTCAAACTCTGGCTCTCCTGGTGGTCGAAATACTACTCCACCTTCGTGACAATCTATAGAAGCATGGTGTTTACTCAGCCAGTCCATTCCGAGTACAATATCTTAATCCGGAAGTGGCATTACGAGTAAACTCACGCTCAACTCTCGGCCTTCCAATGACACTCTCCGATCCTTGCAATAATCACGGACTAGGATAATACCTCCTGTCGTGATCTTGCAAGTCCTATCTAATGGTCCCGTTTCTAAATGATGCTTAAGGGCATAAGATACAGATACGAAACTATGGAAAGCGCCAGAATCAAATAATACAAGTGCTGGAATAGAATCGAGTAAAACTGAACCTGAAATCACGTCTCCAGCTAGCTCGGCCTCCTCAGTGGTCATGGCGTAAGCTCGTCCTTATGGTGCTCCTCTCTGTTGCTGCTGCTGCTGCGCAAACCTCTCCTGCTGTGATGGAAGTGGAGGTCCTCTCTGCTGGCCTCCTGGTACGATAGGTGCTCTGGCTGGTCCTCTCTGAGCAGCTCCTCCTCCTTGGCGATTATGAATAGTCGGGCAGTCCCTCAGCTGATGTGCTGCTGATCCACATGATAAGCAAGTGCCCAACCTTTTTCTACAGATGTTTCTTGTATATCCTATCTTTCCGCAATACGAACATGGGATAGCGAGTTGATTATGTCTTTGTGGTTGTTGTTGTTGAGCATGTCCTCGAACTGGTGCCTGTTGCTGGTGTTGTTGCTGGTACGACCTATGTTGCTGTTGAAAGTGTGGGCGCTTGGCTGGTCCGGTGTTACCTTCTGTTGCTCCAGATGTATCGCATCCTCTCTTGGGCCTGAGGTCCAAGTCGTCTTCGGCAATCTGGGCATCCATCAGAATACCCTCAAATGTAGCAGTGCATCGTCCCGAAGTACGAGACTTGATCTCCCGGTTCAATCCCTTCCTGAATTTCCGAGCTCTGTCTCCTGGGTCTCGAATCATCGATGGCGCGAATCGACTTAATCGACAAAACTCTGCAGCATATTCGTCGACTGACATGCCTCCTTGGACTAAGTCATGAAACTGACTTTCTAAAGCTCCCAAGGCTACGTCAGGAAAGAATTTCTCTTTGAAGAGTTCCTTAAAGTCCTCCCAAGTAAGTCCTTCAGCGGCGAGTCTCGGCTCTGTACGATACCACGTTAGTGCGATATCAAACATCTGGCTGCCAGCGGCCTCTATCTGAAGAATCTCCGAAATCTGTGATAAGCGCAAATTCCTCTCTATGTCTTCTAACCATTCGTCAGCATATAGTATTCCTTCTGTGCCTTTGAACTCTCGAGGCATCATCCTCTTAAAGTCTACTATGGTACCGGGCCTCTGTTGTTGCTGACCTTGATGTTGCGGTTGCCGTGCTACTCTCTCCACAGCCTGGAGAGTCATCTGATTAGCATTCTCCATGCTCTCTCTCATCAGTTCGGTCTGTGCCTGGTGTGCTTCTGCCTGCATTCTCTGAGCCTCAGCTTGAACACGCTGAGCTTCTGCTGTTACTCTCTGGGACTCTAGCATGCCCTGCATTAGTGCGAACATTTGTGCCCCGTCAGCGGGCACTCCTCCGGGAATCGGTGTCGGTGGTGGTGGAAGGTTGTCTGTCATAACTGGGGCAATCCTCTGTATAGGTGGAGGATGAATCCCGTTAATTGCAGACACTCCCACACGAACAGGAGATGTAGGAGAATCTCCAGGTATCTGTTCGTCAGGTTGAGAGGTGGCAGTCCTCTCTGAATTGGCTGCTCCCATTCTCATGGATCTAGTATTCGGTGATGTCACGCCCCAAACTCCCGCAAGCCCAATAGTCCCCGCTGAACGTGAAATCACCACGTTGCAGCTCTCCCGCGGGACAATCGTTCTATTCGGGACGTGATGCCGTACGAGCCTGGAGTTGCGCTCGTACAAGGCGATGTTGTTAAACACGAAAGTTATCATCGAAACAACCAAGTTACAGCGGAAGTCAATTGTGTACCAAGCACACATCAGAGTATACGCAGCGAAGCTCACGATAGGGTCCAAATGAGATGCCCCGAGTTAATGCCACAAAGGCGATGCCACGGAGACGATGAAATAACTCTTGCTCTTTCTCTAGCCCACAAAGGTACTTACAGTTCATACATCTTGTCCCGTATATCCAAGCGCCACTACGTTTGTGTACCTGAAATATTGCCCACAAACGTGGGTCAGTACACAACCGTACTGGTGAGCGGGGTAACCCACTCGTCTAAGCCGACACTAAGTAAAATAGTGAATACACACAGTTATATGGTGATCTTTCTAGTTGAATCCTAGATTCTTTTCATGGCATATGGATGACATGTTAAGGAAAGCAGTAAAGCAGTTTAAGCATGCTAGCATTCATTCTTAAACCAAACGACAAGCAGTTTATATATATAGCCGACCCGTCTAACTCAATGCCATCGCTTGCGCGATAACATATCGAACCATCAGGCTCGCCTCAATATCCATTCTCAACCAAAGTTTATATCCCACTCTCGAGTGCACACTCTTGCCGAGGCAAGGTGGCCGCGCCTACACGATGCACAAACCAACCAAAGTAAAGCAAGCCAACTCTTATCTATATGAAGTCACTGGCAAAGCCATAAAGGACAAAATCCAAGCATTAACGGCGCTCCCTATCAGCCCGGGTAGCAAGCTCCGCTGGAGGTCCCGCAATGCATCGTGACTAGCACTGAGACTAGCACGAATCAATATTTCCCTCCGGATCGATACGGTTCCAGTACCCCGGAAAGCCGTTTCGAGGAAATGCCAAACCCTTGTGTACACAGGTTGTCCGTGACATGCAGACACACGTAGGTATGACGAGAGGATCGAACATTCTCGCCCCACCAAGCGATCCTAGACTCGTTCCATCGATAACCCAACCGAAGCATCCTTAACCATTCTTCCAACATGTTCTTCCAAGAAGTCCAAATCTCGACCTCAATATATATATATCCCAAGGCACCAAAAATACCCAGTGTTTCACATTGCCGCTTTACATCAATGTGTTCTGAAATGGTGCAACACCCATGCTCAAAGGCAACCCATGGCATAATGCCGTCTCAGTGGCACAATGCCCCATCAAGCGGCACCATACCTCGCTGATGCAGTTGTTCGGTTTCGAACCACAACTGCTCGCTTTGCAAGACAAAACGACCCAGTGATACTCGTGCACGGATGCACGCTCGCTCGCCCAAATTCCCGATATTCTCGATATTCCCATTTGCCTCAATGTATCATTCCAACTTGTATATTTCCAACCATCCAAGCAAAATCCCAAGTAATCCAACCGATCGCCTCAAATGAATAATCCAGCTATCGTATCCAACTATCCAACACGTAAACCATTCAAGCCACAATCCTACCAAGCCAACGACGCACACTCTATGCACGCCTCAGTGTAGTGCTTCCCGATGTTTCAGCCCAAGTGTTCAAGCCATTACGTGTTTTCCATATTATTAGGCATGAAGGAGTAGAGGAGAAGGGAAAGAGCCCACTCACAATGATTGATCCCGTTAGGCATCCTGTCCTACCGATACGGCCAATCCCTTGAACCCGTGGTCCGATGCAAGCGCGATCTACTCAACTGGTATGACCGTGAGAGCAGGCCGTGCTCTCCAAATCATCCGACCGATCGGACTAAGGAAGACGGCATTATCGTTTCCATCCAGCTATTCAGTACTGTTCTGAACGAACACCTGATTTCCATCGATCCTGCTAGCCATCTGCACATTGAAACCAACTCGATTAATCCTTCTTCCCGAAATCCGACATTTCAAATGTAACCAGCATTTGATTTATTCAGTCCGACTCAGCGTAACGCTCCGAGCGGTTGTGGGGCGTTACAGGTGACATCCTGAATATAGATCAAAGAATCAATTAAGGTGATAGATATGATATTATCAAGAAAGGACACTAAAGTGCTAAAGGAAGCAATCCATTAGAATAGCAATATGAAGTTCAGAATTTCCTAGTGTGATTGAGCATATTCTCATCCTAGATCCTATTTCCTATATCCTAGCACAGGCTCGCAGCAATACAACTAAGTTGTTGCACTACCACGATATCGCATAACTTGCGAAACTAGACCTGCATGGGCCACCACTAAAAATGTGTCACGACCCGCACCCAGTATAGGGGCACGAGAGCGTGGGTACGTCCAGCCTACGCCGCAGCATCGACGGTAGAATGCTGTCTGGTCACAATAACACTACTAACTAAACACCTGTCAATGATATACATCTCCATAATCTCTCAATATAACTCAATCACAACAACTATAAGGCACGATAAAAGATAAAAGAAATAATATAGTTAAACACCATGTCTCAAACATAAAGATAACTCACAGTCTAGTCGTCCAACACAAGTCTCCAATTAAACTTAACATAAGTCTAAACATAAACTGAAATAACCTCCATAAGTCTCAAGCATAAATAAATACTATCTAGATAGCTGTAGGCAAGGTCTCATCTAGAAGCATAGTCTCTTCTAGGATCTCCGGAACATAGTCTGCTTCTATACCTGGGCCGTAGTGCGTGGTACAGAAGTCCTCAAGGTTCTTTGGAAAAAATATCCAGTCAGGATGGAACGAAAATACACCTCTAACAGCAGTTCCACATATATTGACAAAAACTATAACACAGTGTAAAGAAATACAAGACAGATATGAAATAACTGGAAATAAGAAATACTAGAATAAAGAATGCAGGAAACAGATACTGGAATATCATCATCAATATAACAGGAGTATGCATCTAGTTCTTAACAGGGTTTATATTGTATATATAAATATACGTATGCTTTAGGTTAATTAAGCACAATACGGCATACATATATATATACAGGCATTACAACGGTATGTAGGCGATGGAAATACACCATACATATATCTATATACCGAATACGTCTATCATATAACAATACGTATACAATATGTTCATACTGTTTGCATACTAGATACTCTATGGCTAGTACGTGTGAACTACTACGAGGAATACGTGTATATGTATACGGGTTCATGCTTGCAAGGGTTCAAACCTGAGCACGTGGAAACAAGGATTCGGTGTCATGGTCGTCGAAGTCGTCGTCAACAGCGGTGTTCGTGGCTCCCGTTCGATCGGTCCAGTCTAGTCCGCGGAGAGTCGAGGTCGAGTGCAACGTCTCCGGCATGCTCCTGGTGCAGTCGATCCGGTGTGTGCAGTCGGTCGTCCGGTCTCAACGGTGCAGCACTCCAGCGGCTTCGGGCGGGAACCTCGATCGGTGGCTCTCAACGGTGCAGCGCTCCAGCGGCTTCGGGCGGGAAGTCGCGCGGCTCTATGCAGCGCTCCAGCGGGCAGTCGGGCGGGAAGTTGCCGGCGAGTTCACGGTCGGTTCGGCGGTGAACAGTAAAGTCGGGGGGGGGGGGTTTAAGATTGTCGGCTGGAGGTTTTAGGTTTAAGGAGAAGAAATAAATAGGATGATATATATATATATATATACAAGGATGTGGGTTTGACCTAGAACATGTTGACTTTGGTCAATACTAGGAAAGCCTTGGCTTATTATGGAGATGCTCCAATGGGCTAGGTTCGGATGAATTTTGAAAGTTGCATTGGTCCAAGGGTTTGGAGGCCATGGTTTTCAAGGGTTGATGTTAAATTACACATTCCCAAAATTTTATGGAAAATACAATAAAGGGGTAAGATGGGTTTATCATACGTGTCGTGTCAAACGGGTGTATACTTAATGCTCTTTCACATAACCGTGCCAAGGATCGTAATTTGCGTGAAATAGGTTACTGTTGGCTTATTTGAAATTAAATGCAAGGAGGTTCTACAATTAATTAGAAGTACAAAGGGCTGGATATTTACGTAGGACAAAGTCATCAATTAACGATCACCGTAATTTAAAAAAAATTGATTATCAGGCAATTATTTACTCATTAATTACAAAAAGACGAAAATACCCCTGAACCAAAAAGTGGGGGTGACAGATGGTATGGTACCCTTGCTCTTACTAAGGTATTGGTTCATTCGTCTTGGTTTTCTAAGGTACTGCTCTGCTAATATCAAGACAAGAATCTAAATTTATAGTTCTCTAATATTATCTCAATATGAAAGTTAGGTTTAGTCATAATATTCAACATTGGATTTCTATTGGTTCCTCAATACTATGGTCAAACAATATGGTCAAATTTTTAACTAACCGTAGTAGTGTCTATACTATTCTCAAGTCATTCCTAAATATATCGAGTGATAATGGTCAATTAATTTATGGGTGTTGGATGCTAGGGTTCATTAGGTATGCTAAACATTTGGGAGTTGCCAATATTCTAATTTGTTTTTCTTAGTAGGTATGCTATCATAATTATCTTCTAACAATAAGGACTCATATATTCTGGCAGGAGGCTATACTCAAGGAATTATTAGGGAAGTACATTAAATAGGAAGAGGTGAGGAAACAAGGATACCGATGTCAAAAGAATTAAGCGTATACAATATTGAAGGTCAAGGAAGGTAGGTGAGTTCAGAGAATTTAGAACAAAATCAAGAAGAAAAGTCAAGTATGTGGATGAGACCTATACTATAATCCTATTTGCAGGCTTGCTCGGTACAGTAACATAACCGAGACAATATACTCTCGACCTGCATGCACAAATTCATCTCTCTGCAAGAGATGGACGAAAGATTATGAGAAGTACATGAATCAAGCAGGATGCAATTATTTAAATAGAATGGGTTGGAAGAAAGGTGAGTTATAGTCAAATGTGGATGAGACCTAAAACTCTAATCCTAGGTGCAAGCCCGCTCGGTACAGTTACGTAACCAAAACGGCTAACTCGACCTGCATGAGCCACCACAAAAATATGTCATGCCCTAGTCCCAAAATATGTAGGACTAGAAATTACGTAAGCATGCCAGCCGTATGTATATAGAAACTCTAATATATGGAAACCATAACACATACGTACGCCGTATTATGAATAATAATTTACAAGTGGTATATAATTGTCACAAGTCACAGGGCATAACTAAATCTCATCCATAAAAATTATAAAGAAATAAATGATCAAATATGTCAATGAACCAAATATGAACTAGTCGAGAAGAACTAATAGTTGGATGGAGACAAATCCACTACCAAATTAGAATATAAAAGTAAATATAATAAGTACATCATCTAATGATCAAAGAGGCTCGAAGGGAAGACCTCATCGAAAGAGAACGAAGTAGCAAGTCCTGATCCGTGCTCCTGCGAATATTCATGATCGTCTACACCTGAAAAGGGACCAGGTCCTCAGAAGGACGTAACAAGATACAAAGAAGTATGCCAATAAAGTACTAAAAATAAACATCCAAGAGTCGCCTAACCGTCTATGTGAATGCACTTTTGAGAACAACTTTCCAACACGTGGGCTATCTGGCTAAAATGAGATTGACATAATTCTCTAAGAGAATCAAGGGCCTAAATAGAATGACATCTTTTGAACGTCAGAGACCGCCAGTAGATATATAATATAAGGGTCATCTGACCATACATCTCCAGAGGAGCGTACGGGTTACATAAGAAAAAGTGTAAAGGAGACCAAACGTCTTACTTGTTGTTCTTCCCATCTCATGCTCTATTCATGCCATATCCATGACATGATAATACCTCTAATAACTGCTAAGTCTTCTAGCATACAAATTTTGTCATGACCCACACCCTGTATAGGTCATAATACTATCTAATCAATCTCATTTGAATATCCAACTCCATAAGGAGACACAGATATCACAATATAATATTGAATACTTAATCACAGAAACTAAAGCACGATGAGATATCTAAGAAAATAAACAAATACAAGATAAGTCTAAATAATAAAGTAATCTGACCTCCAATTAATAACATCCAAATCTCTAAGTATGCTGGAAACAAGTCCTCTAAGTCATAGTCTGGAAAAATATTTCCAGTCAGGATGGAGCAAAGTACATCTCTAACAGCAGTTCTACATCAATGATATAAACTATGTAGCAGTAAATAGATAAAAATATACAAGATATATATACATGTACGAGAGATACACAATAAAGGAAATACTGAAAATAAATACGAGAATGAACAATATATTAATGAACAAAAATACTAATGACTAAGTGTGTGAGTACTAGCTTTAACATGTGATCGGCTTGGGAACTTGTACACGAGTACTGGCCTGGCTAGTCATACGTGCGGTGTATGACCAACACTAACATGAGAACAAGATTTGTACATGAAGGGTATGATCACATATCTATAGTAAAATACTTTCCACCCCCGACTTGTATAGTAGATCCAACCATGGTACGCTATGGCACGAGATTCTCTAGGAAGGTAGCAAGTCTTCCCGAGAATCAGTGTCTGTACATGCACAAGATAAATAATAAAACAAGACTTGTACAAGATACACTATATACAAGGAATAATATCTCATGACGAGATCCGGATATACCAATCCGTGTAACCAGTGTCAAGAAATATGGATATTTACACTAGATACAATGAACATAGAGGATATCATAAATAAGAAACTATCAGAGAATGTACTCGCCTGGGGTCCTTAGCTGGCAATACCAATGTCCTGCTCCTGATGTCTCGCAGGACGATCCAATGGTCCTATATACATTATTTAATGATAATACAAAATCAGTCGATACACTATCACACGCACAAACATAATACACTGAACTCAGTAGCTACACTAAGGTGATACTGGTCAACAGGGTCAAGTGTGCGTCTAATTGCACGTGTGTCATGTCTGTAATTACTGTGCAAGATCAGATAGTCAAAATAATACGGGTTTTGCCAGTACGTCAGTGTACACAAGGCAGTCTTCTAACAATTTACAGGGTTACATAGCCAATGTAAATACGGGATAATCCATAATTAACACTAGGGTCTCTCAGAACATATATAAATATATATATACTAGTATAGTATTTAATTGCTACACAGTATATACACATACTAAATATAAATATATAGATATATCAAAATGAATAATATATACATACTATATATATATATATATATATATATATATATATATATATATATATATATATATATATATATATATATATATATATATATCATATTGAATAATGTACACATACTAAATATATATACATACTATACCAAATTGAATAATACTCATATACTAAATATATACATATATATATACTAAATCGAATACATATACGCGTACGTATATGCAACACTGGGTTCACCGACACGAGTCGCACAACACACATCACATAAAATATCATAAAATGATATGATAACCTAATACCATTCACATACGTATACATGAAATCACGAAGAAGGAGGGGATATGTACGAACCTTGGCGGGCATGCACGGGATCGACGATGACGATGATGACGATGGTGACGATGATGATAACAACGACGATAATGATGGTGACGAAGGTGATGATGCTGATAATGGTGATGGTTATGATGATGATGATAATAAAGGTGGCTGCCGGAGGAGGTTAGGCGACGGATCGTGGCATTCAGGCGAGGAGTGTGAGTGTCGAGCCGGGAAAAAAACAGGGAGAGGAGGAGGTCGGGATTAATGGCCAGGTGGTGGCGGTGGTTCAGGAAATCACCTGAGGAAGGAGGGGACTCAGGGAGTTGGACTGGAAGAGGTGGTGGAGGACTGCTCGGGCTCCGGGGATGGCCGGAGAGGAAGAGGTATGGTGGTGGTATAGAGTGGTGGTGATCGGGATGCAGGAAGGAGGAGAAGAAGTCAGGGAGGAAGGTGTCTCTGGCGAGGTGTAGGCGGTGCACAGCGGAAGGGGAAGTCGGTTCAGGCGGAGGGGGTCGGGTTCTAGGCGGTCGGCTAGGTCGGGGCTCCGGTCGAGTGCATGTAGGGAAGGGATGAAGGAACGGGGGCAGCGATCGAGTTATGGTGCAGTCGGCTTCTCCATCGTTCAGTCGTGCACCGGCGGGTCCAGGAGAACGCTAGAGGTCGTGCAGGCGGGGGCTGGCGGTCATAGACGTCGGGTTGAGGCATGGGAAAGTGAGGTTCGGCTGCTCCGGCGAGTTCTCCGGCGAGTTCGGCTTGAGGAGAAGGTGAACAGGAGATGGGAAGTTGATGTCGACTGGAAATAGTATAGGTTTGGGATGAAAAGAAAAGAATAGGAAAAGTGATATATAAATATATATATAAAGGGGTTTAGGTTGACCTAGAAAGGTAGGCTTGGTCAACATCCTCCTTGGAATTGGGCCTTGGCTTCTCATGTAGAATTTTAAGGGCTAGGATTACATAGATTCAAAATGGATGGCTAGGATTGCATTTGATTCAAAATTTGGAGGGCTATGGTTTGAGGAGGTTGATGTTGAGTTTTACACACTCCAAAAAATATGAAAAAATTCACATAAAGGAGAAATGGGTTTTCTTCATGTATTGTGTCCAATGGGGTAGACACCTTAATGCACTTTTCTAATGGGGTAGACAAAGTTGGGTTTATGGTTTAATTTAATTAAAATAAATATAATTGGTGTTCTAAAATTAATTGGAAGTACATGGGGATCAAATATGGTGGAACACAAGTGTTATGAATGAAGTAGACCTAGAATAAAATATTACCCTAATTTGGGTTGCTCAATATGGGTCAAGATTGTGTCTCCAATTTCGATTAGAACGCACAAGGATACAAAGTTAGATTTATATTGAATTAAATATAATCAGTTGCGACGAATGTTGTGCGACTAAAATAAAGCACATCATGGCATAATTATGAGTCACACAAAGATAAAAATAAAAGTCTGGCACGTCTAGGATTAGGGTATAAAATGAGTTGGAAGGCAATGGCTAGTGTAGTGCTCTAATTATCGAAGCAACGGTAAAGTGCAACAATCAAATAAAATCACAATAATTTAAATATAAATAATTATCATGAAATTATTTACACATTAAATTATAAAAAGACAAAAATACCCCTATTATGAAATGTGGTAGTGACAAATTTATTAGCAGTTATTCCCTATCGTACTTCCCACACATACATGTGGCCAAACCATTACGCAAGTCCCGTGCCCTACATGAGACTCGCACTCGTGTAACAGATGTGTCACAGCCAATAAGACATAATGATGCCTCCAAATTATGTGGTGGTCTCGTAAAACTAGGTCGACATATATAATATATAATAAAGATAAAATACGACGCCACCGTCATTGCACCCAAGTTATTCTTGGATGCGCAGCTTATATAGCAGTTAAAATATATGAAATAAATAAGAGAAATAAATGTATGCACCATATGGGATATAAATCACAGTTCAATGGTAATGTATACTTGCCTGGCAGAAAAAATTGGGTAATATAAGCGTCCAGGTGTCAAGTACAG
This sequence comes from Iris macrosiphon, assembly GCA_036927795.1. Lineage (NCBI taxonomy): Eukaryota > Viridiplantae > Streptophyta > Magnoliopsida > Asparagales > Iridaceae > Iris > Iris macrosiphon. Next base: position 144,900,904 of record JAYESA010000008.1, read on the forward strand.
AGTATCAAAGCCCACTGCCTCCGACTGATCATCTTCGGATGCTGAAATAAACGTTACCAACATTCCTGGAATAATCGAGATAGCTAAAAAATACTACCCTTTCGTCCAATTTGGACACAGGGACAAAACGGTAATTTTGAGTCAAAGCGGGGTCCAAGTGTGGCCCATTTTGCTCCAAAATACGTGCCATGGATAAAGGTCTCTAAATTAGATAAATTATTGGTCAAACAAATCTTAAATAATGATAAAAACTCAATGGTGTGTCCAATTTTGGATTCCGGTAAGCCGATCACAAATTTGCCTTTCAAGTCAAACCGTGGGGCCCGCGAATAGACGGTTGGTTCAACTGTCTCAGAATCGCGTGAAACTTGGGTCACTGGACCAGCGTGATACCATAAATCCAATGGCATAAGTTTGGTCATATTTCGATGAGCGTACACAAAGTATGGTGGTTGTTTACAAAAGTCGCGATACGGAAACTTTTTATGGATACGGGTTAATTTTGACGCGCACACACGTCCGAATCAACTTTGACGAAAGCCCACACGTCAGGATATACCATAAGCACCTTTCGGTATAATTGGTATATGACGAGGCAGTCCCGTTTGGTCGGGCGCACTCCGTGTCACAAAATTTTTGTTTTAAAATACCAAGTTTTTATTTATTTTAGAGGTCGAATAATTTAACAAATAAAATAAACTAATAAAAAATAAAAGAACAGTAAAATTCTTGGTTATATTGAGAAGAAAATCTTTTAATTAGATTTTAAAAATATTTAATGAGTTGGTGGGAAATTTGGCATGAACATGGGAGTTTGGGTCAAATTTTTGGACTGTTCTTGGATAGTTTTTTGGCCTACTTTCGGTCAATTTTTTGACCAATCCGGGACACAAAATATCACGATCCACACCCGGATATTTGGGCACGAGTACGTGATTATGTCCAACCTATGCCACAAAATCATCGATAGAACGCTGTTTGGGACATTTTTAACTATCTAACATCTCAACAATATAATATGGTACCTGTCAATCATCTCAACTCCAAACAGAGGAGCAATATGGTATCTCACAAGTATATCTAATCTCAATCACCAACAACTAAGAAAGAATAATGAACGAATGGAATAGCGAAGGAAAGAGCAAAATATAATCCATAATCTGAAATAATATACAATATATGAATCCACCAAAATAATAGCCTAATACAATCCAAACAAATAATCTAGACCTCCTCGGGCTCTGCAACTAAGTCCTCCTGGGAGGAGTGTCCTCTAAAGGTACGCCGTTTTACGGCCCATAGAAATGAGACACTGCTCTAGAAGTCAGTCATCTGAAAAAAAATATCTAGTCAGGATTGGAGCAAAGTACAAACCTCTGAAAGCAGTTTCAATAGCATAATTGAGCATATAAACATATATAGAAATAAAATACAAGATCACTAAACATATGAATGAATGAACAAGATATACAAGTAATGTACGAGAATATAGATCAACAATATGAATATCACAATATGATAAAGTAACTGCAATCTAACTAACTAATGTGCCTCAGAATACAAGTTTATTATGTGATCGGGTTGGGTGAACATGATCAGGTAAGACAAATTACAAGTGAGATATATAACCAGAATGTACACGATTTGTAACAATAGATTTGATCATAACTCCTACTCTCCCACTCCCAACTAATACCGATGGATCCAATCACGACACGCTACGAACATAAAAATATAACCACTGTCACGATCAGTGGGTGTACACGAATATCATAACCACCGAACACGAGCGGTGGATGTACACGAATAAACATACTGAACATGAGAAGTATGTGAACACAAAGTATCATCAATACCCAATATACACGATGAGATATAATATACACAAGTACCTGCTGAACACGGTAGGGGATAACATCTCATGATGGGATCCATATAGCACCAGTCCATGAAATCACTATATCGGGATCAATGTATACAATTTTAGAACATGCATATATACAATATTATGAATTGAAAACAAACAGAAAAATGTACTCGCCTGACGTCCTGAGCATGGTGTGTCTCTCGATGCCCAAGCCGGTATCTCACAACCTATATATGGTATGTTGCATCAATACAAGGTTTAATAATAAAAAATAAGTGAAGTTGATACAATTCTAGGTCGATACGCCATTTCTAAGTTAAACAAATGAATTCTAGGTTGCAAGAGTCTAATACTAAGTCACCAAGTCGATACACTATGAAGCTATGCTATACTATCTAAGCTACGATACTAGAATCACACAAAAGGCCGTATCCTAGGATACGCAAGTTTTCTAATATGAAAATAGAGTTATATATATATACAAGTCAAATATTATAATATTAAATAAAACCAAAAGAATTAGGATACCTTGGCCTTGCACCAATGCGTATCACACCTAACTCGATATCCAAACTCAATACCTTGGGTATCAATCCAATACCTTGGTGATACCAAGGCAAACTAATCCTATTGCATATAGCTAATATATGTCTAAACCTAATACTAAACCATATGCTACTCCTAGATACTTAAGACTATAACTATTAACATACAATCTATATACTATCAATACAAACTACACTATAATATACTTATATAGGCTAACAGTCTAAACTAACAACCAATACAAGCATATAACATATACCTATACATATTAACTATTCTAACATCTAACTACTAATAATAACAACTAATACAAGTATATATATAACTAACTAGCTACTAGCTAGCTTAATGAATCACTAACAATTAAACTAACTATATTAACTATTTACTAACTCTTACCAAATAGCTACAAACTAACTGATAATTAAAAACGATCACTGACTACCTAACCCTAACTAATACTAACTGGATACACTGGTTCCAACTGGAAGTAATACAGAAATCTACTGAACCCCTCTTCTACTAATATACTATGGAGCTGATACTGATAACTGGGTTTACTGTGCACTAATACTGCACAGTGGGTAAATGAACATGCACTGTGCAGTGAGAACTGCACAGTCGAGGAACCCAAACTGCTGCTCTTCTCACTAGCTGACTGTTGCTGTATGTAAAACTTGTACATTGTTCTCAGTTTTTTCGTATGCATTGATACCTTGCTGCAGTGTGCATTGACACTGCCCAAGCGCTCATGCAGACTTGATGCCTCCTCCCCTTTGCTGAATGCAACTACACAGAATGCTCGACTGTACCCTTTTCTCCGAGCACTGCTGCATAGCTACTCAGTGCTTTACTGAGGCTGTGGCTGCTGCTTTCTCTTCACTTTGAACTGTGTGCAGACTGTACAATATGCTGTGGTCCTTCAAGATGCTATGCAGCATCTGCACCTGCTATACTCGATGTTTGTAGTGCTGTACTCTTCCTTCTCTGTTGATACCAATACTCCTGCAGTAGCTATTGATACTGCTCTCCTTAGCAGTCACTTTACTGCTTGACAGTAACCTCACATATCCCCAAGCCACACAGACAAACAATTATACTGACACAACTAAGCATATACAGATATATACATATAGGTAACTATATCTATATACATAGATAGCTATAATACCTCTCAGTCATATCACTCTAAGTTAAACTATATATATATATATATATATATATATATATATATATATATATATATACTTTATTACATACACATATAGACATACATATATACATAACCCAAAATACACTATTATACACACTATATAATATATAGATAGCTTACATATATATAATTATACATGTACGCATAGGAAAATGAGCCAAACAACAAACACATGGAACGCATCGCACCCGTATCATATTTTTTCTATGATACACTTGCGATATGACTCCAACACACAACCAAACGCATCTCGGAGAACACGAACAAGTCTAATACATAAATTATGAATAATACGTATAGTAATTAGAGTGTCTACGTGTCCGTGTCATAATATGATATGCATAAGGCCCCGTGTCGGAGGAAAACCCCCAAAATTAACCCGTTTCGTCAAATTGACGAGATACGGCCTACACGTATCCAATTATGGATATGACACTAGTCACAAACAAGCAATCAAGTGTCAATTAGATTTATTAGACCTAATGACAAGCACTACATGTGCCAATCTCGGAATTCTCTTAAAATTGGCACCAATTTGGTCATAACTTCTGCCGTAGGTCTCCGATGAACCTAAAACTAGTTGCTAAGGGTAGCCTATGCATGTGGATTGGTTTTTCATGGTAAAATCTCAAAACTAAAGTCTATTAGAAGTGGAAAAACTGAATTATACCTATTGGGAGATGGATCCCAATGAAAGTCCCCAATTGCCAAGTAGTTCCTCTCCTTGTAGATCTTGGCCTTCTCCTCATTGCTTCTTGCTTCCTTCTTGTAGATCCTTGATGTAGCAACCTCAATGATGAATTTAGAAAAAGATTGGTGAAGAATTGGTGGAGAATTAATAAGGGAATTGAGGGAATTTGGAGAGGGAAGAATGTATATCTAGAATTTGGGAATTGGAATGAAATAAAATGATTTTCTCTCTCCTCCTTGAGGTGGCCGGCCTATATACACCCCTCCAAGCAATGTGAAGTGACACAAATACCCCTTGGGGCCTCTCATGAAGAAATTAATTAGGGAGGGAAGGTTCTAGTATAATGGTTTCACTAATTAATTAAGCCTCCTAATTCATTGGCTCAAATTAGACTCAACTAAAAGTTGGTTCATGCATTCTAAATAATTATGTTAGATCCACTACACAAGTCCAAAACAAATCTACAACTAGCAATAATTAATAATACAATAAATAATTAAATCATGCAATGCACAAATATTAATAAAAAAATCTAAAATAATTAATACCCATTGACAATTTACCAAACTATCCTTGAATGAAAAAGTGAGGGTGACACGAAAACTCATTCCGCTTGGAGAAAATTCTAGAGGGTTAGGTTGTGAACTTATACGAAGAAACGTCTCATAAAACAGAGTTGAGATGAGAAAGATATAATACCATGAAGTAGGGGTCGTTTCTGTTGGTGTACGTGCGGGCGGGCGGCTGATCGGTGGTTGCTGTCGGCCTGGGCGGCGGTCGCCAGCGTTCGGGGATGTCCGTCGAGGACTGGGGTAGAGGTATGGTTTATAGAAATTAGGTTTTGGGTTAGGGTTTGATGGTTTGTGTGAATATATATATATATATAGATAGAGATGGGGCGATGAAAGGGTCGGGTCTGGTAGCCTAGGTGTTTAGGAAGTTTAGTATTAGGTTAGGATTTGTTTAGTTAAGGGTTTGTATTAGGATTAGGGTTAAGGTTATTCTTTTTTCTTTTCCTTTTCCTTTTCCTTTTTTTTCTTTTCTTTAATAAATAGATATATCTATTTATATATACACATATATATATATATATATATATATATATATATATATATATATATATATATATATATATATATATATATATATATATATATATATATATATATATATATATATATATATATATATGAGGTTATATAAATCCAAAAAAAAATTGTACACAGAATAAATTCTAGAAAAATTATAATAATTAAATAATTTAATTTTAAATTATGATAATATTTTTGTGAATTAAATTTAAAATAATTATTTATATAAATAAATAATTCAAAGAGTTTATTTCATAATTAACCGAGAAAATAATCTAATAATTAAATAAATAAATACTTAAAATAAAATTAAAAATTTTAGGAGGTTTACACATGATAACTGTTGTTGTACGAGAATTCCATCAAGTGAAGGTGATTCTCCCAAGTATAGGCTCGTAGCATATCCTCTAGGGTCTAGATGGTTCTCTCTGATTGTCCGTCTGTCTGGGGTGGTAAGCTGTGCTGAATCTTAACTTGGTACCCAAACTCTGGTACAAACTTTTCCAAAAATGAGAAGTGAACCGAGTGTCTTGATCGGACACGATACTTACTGGGATACCGTATTGTCTCACTATTTATCACATGTACATTTTAGCCAATTATTTTGTAGACTGTCTTACTCGAAAAGAAAAAAAGTGACATACTTTTGTGAGACGATCTACTATCACCCAAACTGTATCTCGACGAGTCGATGATTTAGGTAAACTAGTCACAAAGTCCATCATGATGTGTTCCCACTTCCATTCTAGAATAGGAAGCGGTTTCAACAATCCTGTCGGTCTCTGTTGTTCTACCTTCACTTGCTGACATATCAGACATCGCGATATGAAGCGTGCTATTTCCTTCTTCATTCCGTTCCACCAAAAGTGTTGCTTGATATCTTGGTACATCTTCGTGCCTCCCGGATAAATGAAATACTAGAAACTATGTGCTTTAGTCATACCTTTTTGTCTAATATCTCCGCTTGGTACACATAGTCGATTCTCAAACCTTAGTGTTCCATCCGCATGTATTGTCAACTCCTTTCGAAGGACTGACTCACATTCTTCTCGTAGCTTTTGAATCCTCGGTCCTCTGCCTGAGCTAGCTTGATTCTGTCTACCAAAATTGACCGAATCTGTAGGCTAGCCTGAACACCTGTACTATGTGGAAGTACTATCTCGATACCCATCTCTCTTAAATCTTCTAGAATATAATTCTGAGTAGTCAACATACATGCTCCACCTCTTCTGCTAAGTGCATCTGCTACTATATTAGCCTTGCCTGGATGGTACTGAAGTTCCACATCATAGTCTTTCAATAACTCTAGCCATCTTCTCTGCCTCATGTTCAGGCCCTTCTGCGTGAACACATACTTCAAACTCTTATGATCTTTGAATATTTGTACTCGATCCCCATATAACTAGTGCCTCCATAGCATAAGTGCAAACACTACTGCTGCTAGCTCCAAATCATGAGTTGGATAGTTCTTCTCGTGATCTCTGAGCTACCGAGAAGTGTATGCTATCACTCTCCCTTGCTGCATCAAAACGAACCCAAGTCCTTTTCTAGATGCATCACAGTACACTGTGAATCCTCCAGAGCCTGCTGGAAGAGTAAGGATTGGTGCAAAGATTAACTTCTGCTTTAACTCTTCAAAGGCTATCTGGCATTCCGCTGAACTTACAAATTTAACTTCTTTGCACGTCAACCGAGTCAATGGTACCAAGATCTTAGCAAAATCTGACACAAATCTTCTGTAGTATCCTGCCAAGCCCAGGAAACTATGCACTTCTGCTACTGTCTTCAGAATTAGCAAGTTAACTACTGCCCTTATATTCTTGGGATCAACTGACACTCCTGCTCCAGAAATAATGTGTCAAAGAAAGAATATGCGATCCAGCCAGAACTCACACTTACTAAGCTTTCCATATAACTGGTGCTCCCTTAAAGTTTGCAGAACTATCCTGAGATGTTCTTCATGCTCCTCCTTATTACGAAAATATATCAGGATGTCATCGATGAATACTACCAAAAATTGGTCTAAGTAAGGCATGAAAATACGGATCATCAAGTCCATGAATACTGCTGGAGCATTAGTCAGTCCAAATGGCATAACTAAGAATTCGTAATGCCCATATCGTGACCTAAATGTTGTCTTTGGTATATCCTGCTCCCGGACTCGTACTGATGATATCCTGATTATAAATCTATCTTGGATAAGCCTCTTGCTCCACTTAACTGGTTAAACAAATCATCAATCCTTGGTAATGGGTACTTGTTCTTCACGGTCACTGCATTAAGCCGCTTGTAATCCATACACAACCGCGTCGATCCATCCTTTTTCTTCACCAATACCACTGGGGCTCTCCATGGTGATGCACTAGTCCGAATAAACTTTTTTTCTTTCAGTTCTTCTATGTGACGATATAACTGATCAAGTTCCGATGGTGACATTGGGTACACCTTCTGAGATACTGGTTCTGCTCCTGATATCAACTCTATACAGAACTCTACCTCTCTAACTGGGGATAATCTGAGAAGTATAATCCCCCTCATTTTTGAATAGGGTTAATTTGGTATTTTTAATTTATTTAATTTAATTTAATAGATTAAAGTATTAATTTCTAAATCCTTCTTTTAGATATATGATCCTTTGCCATGGCTTGGATATTTTAAGCAATGCACAACCTTTTTCCTTCCAACAAAATTTATATTACTAATCTTGATTATGCCTAATATATTTGGGATATGGATGTTACATTTGTTTGACCTCCCCCATGCTCTAAAAATATTGTCAAACATTTAGAACTTGTTTAGAACCACGGTTACCGTAAAACTGTATTCTTTTGACTAGAACTTGACCTAAACCCAACCCAAACGCATGTAGTCATGTAGTGCACACAAATATCCCCATATATATATATATATATATATATATATATATATATATATATATATATATATATATATATATATATATATATATATTATATTTATATTTATATTAATTTGGTTTTATTTATAGAGTTCTAATTATAGAAAGGGCCATATGTGGCATCCTAGTTGACAAACTATATAACTAACTAACTAACTACCTAACCACCCAAGATTCTAACCAACCAAATCCTAACCATAACAAACCACCCCCTCTTCATAATTTTGTGCAAGAGTAGCCCCCTTGCAAGCCCTAGGAACACCCCCTAGGTTTAAATCTATCCAAAAAGCCCATATATACACCCCCTTATCACAAAATCCTAACACTAACAACTCTCTCCCCTTTTTGGCCGATCCCTCCCCTCTCCTTCATGTGTAAGAGCAGCCCCCTTTATCATCTACCCCTCACAACATCATCTTCTTCTCCAAAAACCCTCTCCTCTCTTCCAAAGCTCCATATTTCATCATCCTTCCACCCAATCTCCACCAAACAACCATAAAGGCTCCATAATTGCCATAAAACCCATCAAGAACCCATTTCCATTATCATCAAACCATCAAAAATCCATTGACATTATCATCAATCCATCAAAAAGGGTGAAGCAAGGCAAGCACAAGCAAGAAGGTGTGTTCTTGAACAAGAAGATGCACCGTCATCCAAACTTTCAAAGCTTTCGGGTAAGGTTTCAAACTTTCCTTCTTAAATTTATATGGCATGAATCTCTCAGATTTATGTAAGTTTAATGTTCTATAACCCTCCCTTGCCATATTTTTCCACCATAAAAATCTATGAGAAATTTTATGTTAGATTGATGATAGATTGGCAACAGTAGGACTAGTTTTAGACTTTGTGACATGGTTCTTGGAGGCCTTGTTGTTAATTCTTAAAAATAAATTTATTGATGGTTTATTACTGTAAAATAAGTATTTTAAAATTATTTTTATGATATTTTTATCAAAATTTTGAACCCTAAAAATAAGGGCCACTAGCCTAGGTTTCGGGTGATTTTGTAGCAGAGTTTTTTTTGCCATAAATAGGGGTTATTTTGAAAGAAATAAAAGATAATTATTTTTTGAGATAAAACAGAATAAAATATGATATAAAATAAATTTTATGAATATAAACCATACACATGGACTGGCAATGCTCCAAACAAGTTTCGGACAAAACCAGTCAACTTAAAGTAGCCCTAATCTTGAAATATAATTATTTTGTCAATTCTGCAATTTAATAGTTAAAAATTAATATAAATTAGGTTTAAATCAATATTACATGATTTATTATGTTTTATGTTCATGTCATTCGATTGGGGACTTAACCATGAATTTTGGAAGTCGTAAACCATGCAACTAGGTTCCGATACCTAGTAAAACGTGTAAGTAGTTGTGTCAAGAATTTATATGTTAGGATGGGACTGGACTTGTGTATTAATGATTTATAATAAATTAGACAATTTAGTTATAGTTACAAGATTCTTGATTAGATATTTAAAGTAGAAAATTTATTGTTTAGGTCAATTGGATTCCGGAGGAGTGCACGCGAGACCAACTTTGTAACTAAATACTGCAGACCCAGACAAGTGTACCTTGCCAAACTTGCAGTAGAATATTATTTGCTTGTGTTTCTTTCCATATGTATATATACTCTTGTGATGTACTTGTTCAACCTAGGACCATGAGACGTTGCCTAGCGTCCGAACAAGATTCAGGTGTCGAAACCGTACGCGAAATCGTATAACGTCACTTAGAGAGTTGATTCCACGATCCTATTTTTACGTGCTTGGTTTACCAAATATGCCATACCATAGGACACTTGACACTATTTTATGTGACAAAATCTTTCTTGAGTTATTTATGGTGATTCTGTATAGGCTTACATGATTCGTGATATGAGACTTGCATATACATAGATATCATAATGACTCGTTGTACTAGCTAGATGTCATAATCTTGGGTGTTATGGACATAAGACATTGTGGACATGAGACATGAGGTTACATTGGGTGGGAAGAGACATACATGCTACAAGCTGATTATATTTATATATATATATATATATATATATATATATATATATATATATATATATATATATACTATGTTACTGGAGTTACTTTAGTATCTGTACCAGAGCTTGCCACATTTACTGGCCCTACGAGATACTACTTGCTGCTTTAGGCTCCCCGACACAGAGCCTGTAGTGATCTCAGCCTGAGTACTAGTGATGCTCTCATTTATATTTTATTTAGCTGGTTACATAGCTTGCCTTGAGGATATGTTTTTTCTTACTATATTTTATTTGGCTTGAGTGCTTATTGTACCTTGCTATGTCCCCTGAGGACCTGGATCCAGATTATGTCCCCAGGTGTAGACGAGAAAAGCTATCCCAAGATTTACGGGGCAGGTACTGCTATTGGATACGTACAGGTTATAAAACCCCATATTTTTAAATATTATAATTAATTAATTAATTATTGGATTTATTTATATTATTCCCTTAGTTAATTAGAAAATATATTATTGATTTAATTACCTAGATAAATACGCATTTAGAAATTTTGCACAAAACTATTTTTGGGATCCTTGTGGGAGAGTGTTAGATTTTTAAGATTTTAATTTGGGTACAAATGCATTTCTTTTTTATACCTAAAAATATATGTAAATAATAAATAATTATTGTATATGATAATAATAATAATTTTAGTAATAGTATTAAGAAAAGAAAAAAAAAATGAGAAAAGAAATAGGAAAAAGAAAAATCGCTGAAACACCCGCGAGCACCCGCGCAGAAAATCGCTGCAATGTACCTCTGTTCATACGCGGATTTTCGCCTCCTCGCTCGACCAAATTTGACTCCGTCTTCACCAGTATGTTCATGACCTATCCCTCTTCCAACTCTGTGTATTAGTTTCCACCGAACAACGCATAACCTTAGGTGAAAATCGACGCCATGTTTGGAAAACGCCATAACTTTTATACTATAGAAATCTGTTGTGATGACCCATGTTTAAAGACTCATATCTTCTACCACAGACATCCAAATCTAAATTTTCTTTTTGCTATGTGAAGATCACATAACCGAGATCAAACCCTGTTAATTACTTTATTTTACTATATGTTAGAATCAGAATTAAATTAGATTAAAAATCCAGAAAAACTTGTTTTTAAATTGATAAAATTTATGATACGGAGCGCGCCCCACCAAACGGGACCGCCTCATCGTATACCAGTTGTACCGAAAGGTGCGTATGGTATGTCCAGATGTGTGAGCTTTTGCTAAAACTGATTTAGACGTGTGTGCGCGTCAGAATCATCCCGTATCCGTAAAAAGGCCCCGTATCGTAACTTTTGTAAAATATCGCACCATTTAGTGTACGCTCGTCAGAATACGACGAAACTTACGCCATTGGACTCGTGGTATCGCGCTGGTCCTGTGACCCAAGTTTCACATGATTCTGAGATAGTTGACCAAGCCGCCTATTTGTGGGCCCCATGGTTGACTTTTTGGCGAATTTGTGTTCTCCTCACCGGAATCCAAAATTGGATGTACCGTTGAGTTCGTATTGACGTTTAAAATTGGTTTGACCTATAATTTGTCCCTTTTAGAGACCTTTATCCCTGACACATTTTTTGGTGCAAAATGGGCCACATGTGGACCCCGCTTTGATCCGAAATTACTGTTTTGCCCCTGTGTCCAAATTGGACGAAAGGGTAGTACTTTCTAGCTATCTCGCTTATTCTGGGAACGTTGGTGATATTTATTTTAGTATCCGAAGACGTCCATTCTGAGGCCGTAGTCTCTGATCCTGTGTGCTTGACTCCTGGACGTTACACTTTGCAACTCTCTTGGCAGACAAGATACCTTGCCAAATTGCTTACAGTAATTTGCATGCTTATTATATTTTTTATATATTTATTGCATGTGTGTTTTTCTTTCAGTCATAATTATATACTATATATATGTTGACACACACTTGACACATAGTATCATGGGAGGGGAGGACAATCAGTAGGCGTATGGGCTATAACCACTCTGGTAAACCGTAGTATCTAGCATGCACTACGGTAGCATGTCGTGCTGGTCGCTACCCCCGAGGTATATCGATTTCTGGTGTCGTACTGGTCGCTACCCCCGAGGTATATCAATTTCTGATGTCCCTGCTATGTGTGTGAGTTATGAGATTTAGATCGAGTAGCCTACCCATGCCCATACGTCAAAAAGTTGTCCTCATTATGCATTTCATATATATTGTCTTGTACATCGTACTTATATATTTTTGTCTATTTATGCATATTTTACTGTATTCAATTGGCATGCTTCTATGTATCTTGTTACGTCCCTCTGAGGAGCTGGTCCCTTTCCAGGTGTAGACGATCTTGACTATTCGCAGGAGCACAGATCATGACTTACTACTTATCTCTCTTTCGATGAGGTCTTCTCTTCGAGTCTCATTGTTCATTAGGTGTTCTTATATGGTTTCTCTTATATTCTAGTTTGGCAGTGGATTTGTTTCCACCCGACTATCATTCTCTGATACTTCATATTGAGATTCAGTTATATAGTAGATTGGTTATTTATTTCTATTTGATTTTGTGGATGAGATTAGTTATGCCCTGTGACTTGTGACAATATTTATACCATATGTGAGTTATAATTCATATTACAGCGTACGTGTGTATTATGGTATCCATATATTGGAGTTGCCATATATATACGGCTGACATGCTTACATATTCCTAGTCCTACGTATTTTGGGACTGGAGCGTGACATATTTTTGTGGTGGCCTATGCATGTTGAGAGCATATTGTCTCGGTTACGTTACTGTACCGAGCAAACCTGCACCTAGGATTAGAGTATAGGATCTCATCCACATTTGACTGTGACTCACCTTCCTTCTTATCCGTTCTATTTAAATAATTGTATCCTGCTTGATTCATGTACTTTCCTAATAGTTCCTTGAGTATAGCCTTCTCCTAGAATTGTTAAGATGATAATTAGGATAATATTTCTATTAAGAATACAACTAGAATATTGACACATCACTAAGTTAGAATACTTAATGAACCCTAGCATCTCTTACCTGTAGATTAAGATGACCATTACCCCTTGATAATTAGGGATGACTTGAGAGTAGTATAGACACTACTAGAGTTAGTAAAAAATTTGACCATAATGTTTGACCCTAGTATTGAGGAACCAATATAAATCCAAGATTGAACATTAGGACTAAACCTAACTTCCATAGTGAGATAGTATTAGAGAATTATAAGTTTAGATTCTTGTCTTGATATTAGCATAACAGCACCTTAGGAAGCCAAAAGGAATGAATAGAATAATTCCCTTGATCATACCTCGAACACAGAGATTAACACACCACCTTCCCCTTAGAAAACTATGATATTATCTAGAGTCTTTCTATTTAATTTCATATCTTGATCCTCTGAAACCTTAATGCTCGCTATTTGTGCGACGACTAATTTTTTTTTCTTCATCTTTCAATTCATGCCACCTAACCCTTCTGATTGTAGGCCAAGTGATTCCCATTTATGTTAGGATATATGGTTGCTAGATTTATAGTTGTTAATCTTGAATTTTGAAATTATGTTCTTAGTAGTTAGAACTTGATAGTTGATTTGTTCATTTAGATTGTAATTTTTGATTATCCTTTAGTTTCAAATTACAAAATTTGTACTTTCACTCATCATAATCCAGCGTACCTATATTTTTTGTTCCACCTCGACTTATGCTGCTATTATAGCCTAGTTTTGCAAGCTTATTCTTTTATCAAGCTTGTTCATGACACATATATTATTGGGGGCCCACACTAATACATTGTCTAAATCAGAATCAGTGCATTATGGTCTGATCAACCTTAGTGCGCTTGGTTCGATCTTCGTATCACTACTTTACGTGGATTGAGATATAGTTGACTCAACTTGTTATACGAATATACTTGCCCTCTAGACTGGTAATAGCATATCATGTCAGGTACATAACTGTTCTGATATGAACATGCGAATAAGAATTTACCAAAATAAGATTTCAATTCACAACTGCCTTGGCAACTCCCTTTCAAATTCTCTAATCCCTTTGAATCCCGTACTTGTATTCTATCACCTCCTCCTTAAATTCTTTATTGTTGTTTTCTTTCTTCCCCTATTTCGGAAAGACGAACGTTCGTGCTTAGTATAAGTTTGCTACACGGATAGTACTAGATATACCCCATAGGCCAAGCACTCATGATGACAAATAAGGGAGCGCAGTCACAGGAAGTCGTAGATACAGGTACGACCTTTAGTTATATTTGTTATTTCATACTCATGACCCCCTATATGATACGAGATCTTAGGTGCATAGTAGACGTAGAATTATATATATGGTAGTTTAGCAGTTATGAGGATATATTAATATTCTACCCAGATGACATACACGCGATGCTAATGGATGATGCGAGTAGCAGTAGTAGTATTCTCCCCCTATCACCATCTCGCCCCCTTGGGTGGCTCATCTTCTCTTCTATATCCATTCCTTATCTCGTGCTTAACTCTTCCTATCATAGTCGTATCCTTTCGTGCCATTATGAATTGTTTGAATTACTTCAACCTCACCCTTATTTTGTTAGTTAAAACCATAAATGGTTTAGTAAATGATTAATAACTAAAAAGATGAGTTCATAATGATAACCCTTATGTATATGCACTATAGCAATATCTGTATCCTCTTATCATTTTAAAACCATGTATAGCATCCCTTAGTCTAATAGGAATTAGTTGGATTGTTGAATTAGTTTATACTTCTAATAGTTTTATAAGTTAGTCAAGACCTTAAATATTGCCCAAAAACTTAGACTAATCTTGGAAAAGAGTTGAAGGCACTTGTTACGAACTGACGACTATGACAAATCGCTGGCAAAGTAGCGATAGCTGCGGCCAGACCGTTATAGTAGAGTAGTCAAAGTATTTGCAGACATACTGGTCAGGTGGCATGGCAGTATTAGACTATGATACTTGACGGTTACAAAGAAAAATTATGGTTATGAGATTCCAGACAGGAATTCCAAGATTCTCGACCCAATTAATAAATTTGCCTTACAACCTAGACAATAGCTTCAAAAGACTTTCACTACTAGTAGAATTCTTGTAAGTTGGGTGGTATAGACGAGTTAGAGAATAATAGAATAGGGTATGGACAATAAATGAGAAGTGTTAGAATGACAAACCATGACTCTTAGGAAGCACTGCTATATAGTAATAAAGTGTAATAGCTATAGTGATTTATTATAAATATGGGTTAGTGTCAATTTCGAGGACAAAATTTTTGTAAGTTGGGTAGAATATAAAACCCCATATTTTTAAATATTATATTTAATTAATTAATTATTGGATTTATTTATATTATTCCCTTAGCTAATTAGAAAATATATTATTGATTTAATTACCTAGATAAATACGCATTTAGAAATTTTGCACAAAACTATTTTTAGGATCATTGTGGGAGAGTGTTAGATTTTTAAGATTTTAATTTGGATACAAATGCATTTCTTTTTTATACCTAAAAAATATACATAAATAATAAATAGTTATTGTATATGATAATAATAATAATTTTAGTAATAGTATTAAGAAAAGAAAAAAATAGAAAAGAAATAGACATGAGAAAAGAAATAGGAAAAAGAAAAAATCCTAATTATTAAAAACCCTTAACCCTAATTCTAATAGTTCTTAAGTCCTAATCACCCGACCCCCTTAAACCTAAACTACCCAACTAATCACCTACCCCCACCCCGCGAGCAGTACACAGCCCGCGGCCCTCACCCGCTCCCCTCTCCCTCGATCTCTCTATATATAATATCTATAAAACCTAACCCTAGCTGATCTTCTTTACCCCGCGTCGACCCCAGACGAACCCGCGTCGTAGCCCAGCCACCGCGCAGCCGCCCCGGAAGCCACCCGCCGCTCGCTGCCGTGGCAACACCCGGGAGCACCCCGCAGAAAATCGCTGCAACGTACCTCTGTTCACACGCTGATTTCCGCCTCCTCGCTAGACCAAATTTGACTCCATCTTCACCGGTATGTTCACGACCTATATCTCTTCCAACTTTGTGTATTAGTTTCCACCGAACAGCGCGTAACCCTAGGTGAAAATCGACGCCAAGTTTAGAAAAAACCATAACTTTTACACTGCAGAAATCTGTTGCGATGACCCATATTTAAAGACTCATATCTTCCACCACAGACATCCAAATCTAAATTTTCTTTTTGCTATATGAAGACCACATAACCGAGATCAAACCATGTTAATTACTTTATTTTACTGTGTTAGAATCAGAATTAAAATAGGTTAAAAATCTAGAAAAACTTGTTTTTAAATTGATAAAATTTGTGATACGGAGCGCGCTCCGCCAAACGGGACCGCCTCGTCACATACCAGTTGCACCAAAAGGCGCGTATGGTATGTCCAGATGTGTGGGCTTTCGCAAAAATTGATTTGGACGTGTGTGCGCGTCAGAATCATCCCGTATCCGTAAAAAGGTCCTGTATCATGACTTTTGCAAAATACTGCACCATTTAGTGTACGCTCGTTAGAATACGACGAAACTTATGCCATTAAACTCGTGGTATCACGATGGTCCTGTGACCCAAGTTTTATGCGATTCTGAGACAGTTGACCAAGCCGCCTATTTGCGGGCTCCATGGTTGACTTTTTTGGCGAATTTGTGTTCGGCTCACCGAAATCCAAAATTGGATATACCGTTGAGTTTGTATTGATGTTTAGAATTGGTTTGACCTATAATTTATCCCTTTTAGAGACCTTTACCCCTGGCTCACTTTTCGGTACAAAATGGACCACATGTGGACCCCGCTTTGACCCAAAATTACTGTTTTGCCCTTGTGTCCAAATTGGACGAAAGGGTAGTATTTTTTAGCTATCTCGTTTATTTTGGGAACGTTGGTGATGTTTATTTCAGCATTCAGAGACGTTCATTCTGAGGTCGTAGTCTCTGATCCTGTATGCTTGACTCCTGGACGTTACACTTTGCAGCTCTCTTGCCAGATAAGATACCTTGGCAAATTGCTTACAGTAATTTGCATGCTTATTATATTTTTTATATGTTTATTGCATTTATGTTTTTCTTTCAGTCATAATTATATACTATATATATGTTGACACACCCTTGACACATAGTATCATGGGAGGGGAGGACAATCAGTAGGCGTATGGGCTATAACCACTCTGGTAAACCGTAGTATCTAGCACGCACTACGGTAGTGTGTCGTGTTGGTCGCTTCCCCCGAGATATGTCAATTTTTTGTGTCGCACTGGTCGCTACTCCCGAGGTATATCGATTTTTGATGTTCCTGCTATGTGTGTGAGTTGTGAGATTTAGATCGAGTAGCCTACCTATGCCCATACGTCGAAAAGTTATCCTCATTATGCATTTTATATAGATTGTCTTGTACAACGTACTTATATATTTTTCGTCTATTTATGCATGTTTTACTGTATTCAATTGGCATGCTTCTATGTATCTTGTTACGTCCCTCTGAGGACCTGGTTCCTTTTCAGGTGTAGACGATCTTGACTATTCGCAGGAGCACAGATCAGGACTTACTATTTATCTCTCTTTCGGGGAGATTTTCTCTTCGAGTCTCATTGTTCGTTAGGTGTTCTTATGTAGTTTCTCTTATATTCTAGTTTGGCAGTTGATTTGTTTCCATCCGACTATCATTCTCTGATACTTTATATTGAGATTCAATTATATAGTAGATTGGTTATTTATTTCTATTTGATTCTGTGGATGAGATTAGTTATGCCCTGTGACTTGTGACAATATTTATACCATATGTGAGTTATTATTCATATTACAGCGTACGTGTGTATTATGGTATCCATATATTGGAGTTGCCATATACATACGACTGACGTGCTTACGTATTCCTAGTCCTACGTATTTTGGGACTGGGGCGTGACACAGGTTGCAGAGGACGAGGTTATTCCGGAAGACTTCTCTTGAGCACACATTATTCTCACCATTCATTTATTATGCTTAGTATTCTTAGATATTTGATATTGTAGTGACTTATGGATATTGTACTTGAAGTTATTTTCCTTTCCATTTTGATGACGGGTTGTTCTCCGTGACATTATTTATATTGCTTTGGTTGGACATATCATTTTATATTATTATGACTGGACTTGTCTCTTTGTGATTTCGTTACTTATTGTGGATGCGATTAGATATATAAACCATGACAGATATTTGTAGACAATTTTATATGTATTACAGCTTAAGTGCACTCTAACGGGTCCATTAAATTAGGTTTGTCCATTGAAGTTGTGCTGCTGGCCATTGCCACATGGCTAGTCCCTTGGTATTTTGGGACTGGGGCATGACAGGAAGATCATTGGGAAAGACATCCATAAACTCTTCAACTATCTTGGGCAGCGAGATTGCTTCCCTTGCTACTGTTGTGACTCCTCCCTTATGACAGTCTCTTGCTATTCTGCTAAGGATAAACTCTTTTAGACCAGAAATTCTAAGCAATACTCTACCCTCATGATAGTATATCATTGCATGACTGTCTCTCAACCAGTCCATGCCTAAGATAATGTCAAAGTTACCCATAGAAAACTCGATCAACTTTACAGGTAATAAATGTCCACATACTATGACTGGACATGCTAGGCACACCCTACTAACTTCTATGATCCTATTGCCAGTGAGTATATTCAGCCTCGCTGACAATGCCTCAAACTTTAATCTAATATGTGTTATATATTGTGCAGATATAAATGAGTGCGAAGCTCCAGAATCAAATAAAGCAATGGCAGGAAAGGTTGTAACAAAAATGTTACCTGCCACTACGTTATCCGATGCCATAGCTTCCTCCAAAGATAAGGTGAGTGCCTGCTCTTGGCCTTGTTGAGCTCCCTGCTGCTATCTTCCTTGCTGCCATGGTTATGGCCCCTGCTGATTCTGCTGTTGCTGCCTATAAAGTTGGGCCTGCATCGACAATAGACGTTGTGCCAAAGGTCATGCTGCTACTGCTGGTCCTCCTTGCTGTACTTTCCTTGGAGCTGGCAATGCAGAAAATTGTTGTACTGGCCCTCATGTCCTCTGTATCAATGGGCACGTGACAATCTTGTGATCAGGACTCCCACATCTCAAACATAATCTGTTAACTGCCCGGCAAACATCCCGGATATGACATCTCTTGCCACAATAGGTACAACCTGTCGGCGCTCCTCGCTGTTGTTGTTGTTGTTGCCTCGACTGCTGTTGCCGAGTTGATACTGTCACTATTTGAGCTACCACCCTCCATGGTGCTGAATCATGTATACGAACGCCAGATGATTGTGCTGACGTTTGGGGTACTGGTCCTTCCTCATTGTTCTGTCCATGAGGCCTCTTCCGATCCACTCTTCTTGACGCCATCCTTTGAGGAGTAAGCTCGACCCTCTTCGCTGCTATCAATACCACCTCGAAGGCCTGTTAGTCGTGCACCTCTACCATTTACAAGATCTCCATATGAAGTCCCTGATAGAACCTCATTGCTCTCTCCAACTCTGTTGCCACCATAGTTGGAGCAAATCTGCTAAGTCGACAGAATTTTGCTGCATAATCGTCTACTATCCTTCCAGCTTGGTTGAGGTTAATGAACCTTTTCTGTAACTCTCACTGAGCCACAATCCCAAAGTACTTTACGGGCCCTGAAATCCTCCCATGAAATAGGATGCCTCAGTCCTACCTCCATCGTAGCCCACCAATCTCTTGCCAGATCTTGGAGATATAGGCGAACCAAGTCAACATGTTCCTCGACCGAAACTTTAGCCGCTGTCAGAATGGTCTCATCATCCTGGAGCCAATCATCTACCATGATTGCGTCCTCCGTTCCATCAAAATATCTGGGGTTTATTCTGCAAAATCTAATAGATGCCCCAGAATCTGTTCTCTCGTCTCGTTCTAGGGCTGTTTGCAATCATTGGTTCAACATGACATTCTGTTCCTGTTACTGGAGCTGTTATTATTGTTGTTGTTGTTGTTGTTGTTGTTGTACCACCATCTGGTGTTGTTGGGTAGCCAAAAATCTATGGATGATCTCTAGCAGAGCCGGGGTATCCAGTACTGCCGGCACTGTAGGAGGCACAGGAACACTTGGAGCCTGCTGCTCTATCCCATTCATCATGGTCTCAACTATGATCCTTGGCTGGGTTTCCACAGGATTTTGTTCCACTGGTAACTCTGTCTCTTTTTTTACTGCAGCATCGGGGGAAGAAGAAGCCCTAAAGAAGAGCACAAGAAACAATCAAGAACAGGACGAGAAGGAACAATGAAGCAATTAATTTGAAAAAATTTAAGCTGAGTATCAAAGAGGACGAATGCAAAATTTTAAGAAGGTTCATATTTGATTGAGACTCCTATTATCATGACACCCCACAAGTCTGAAGAACAGACCTGCATGAGCCACCACTAAAACCTTGTCACGTCCAAGTATCGGAATACGGAGACGGACATGGCCAGCTACTCCGTACAAGGTGCTATACGTCGTACGACGGTCACGGTTGTATAAGACAAGGGGGTACATGCTACAATCAAGTCTCCTTTGGTCAAGAACTTCTATTTCTCAATCATTCAAACAAGAAACAGTAAGCATAAAGCATGTATGATAAAGCAATAAGACGTCCCAAACGCTTTCTCAAAATGTCCTGGAGTCCAGCTGTGCAAAATGAGAAGTTGGAAGAGTAATAAAAGTACATATCATTGATCAGCTGTAGTCTGATTTAATACAATCATATAAGGAAAACTAATGTCCAGACGAGCTGGCTAACAAGCGTAGGTGGCTAAACACGAAAAAAAGTAAATATGCAAGACAAGCAGGGAAAAAAAAACTCACTCGCTATCCCCTGCGACCATATTCCTGGTACGCATCATAAGTTAGGAAAAGTACGCTGGATCCTCAGGTGCTGGTACAAAACCTGGCCATGCAAAACCAGTGGGGTTAGACCCCAAATAGTAAGTACCACAGAGTAAGCACGAAATGAAGAAACAAAAACCCAAGGAAAATAATATAATATAACATAGGTTCATTGTCGTAACTTAGGTCTATGGCATGTCCTAGTGCTAAGGCTCAACCCTACAACCAAACAAGGACAATAGTTGAACCCTCACACTATGATAGTCCATTTTCCTAGGCTACTAGCTGAATAATACTATCACAAACAATTCTATTTCTTATATCGACCAATCATTTGTACGACTTGCTATTTTGTGGAGTCTGAGGTTATCTCAGAATAATACATAATAAGTATCCTCGGATCATGCCAGTGCCGAATATGAGCTAACCGAACCAATATAATAAAACAAGCACTTGTGTAATGCCCTACAATCGTACGGTGCGTTACGCTGAGTCGGACTGAATGAGGCAATAACTGGTTATATTTTAATTTGTTGGATTTGGGAACAAGTATTGATTGAGTTAGTTTCATGTGCAGATCGCTAGCGGAGTTCGATAGAAATCAAGTATTCATTCAGAGCAGTACTGATAGCTAGATTGGAGCGATAATGCTGTCTTTCTTAGTCCGGTCGGTTGAATGATCTGGAGAGCACGGCCTGCTCGTACGGTCATGCCAGTTGAGTAGATCGTGCTTTGCATTGGACCACGGGTTCAAGGGATCGGCCGTATCGGCAGGACATGATGCTTAACGGAATCAACTATGTGAGTGGGCTCTGTCCCTTCTCCTCTATTCTTTCATGCCTAATAATATGGAATACACGTAAAGGCTTGAATACTTGGACTGGAACTTAAAAATTACTATACTGTGGCGTGCATAGAGTGTATGTTATTTGCTTGGATAGAATTGTGGCTTGAATTGGTTTTCACGTATGGATAGTTGGAGCTAGAGTTGAATTATATTTGGGGCAGTTGGAATTATATATATCTTGGTTGGAACATCGGAAATTCTGGGCGATCGAGCGTGCATCCGTGCACGAGTATCACTTGGACGCTTTGTCAAGTAAATAGTGCAGTTGTGGTTCGAAACCAAACAACTGCATCGACGAGGGCATTGTGCCATTGTTGGGGCATTGTGCCAAGGGATTGTTCTGAGCGTGGGGTGTTGCACCAATTTAGAATATTGTGTCGAGAAGCGGCGTAGTGCCTATGGGGCATTGTGCCTTGGGCTATATGTTGGAGAATGGTTATGGATATTTAGTTGAATTTTGGTTGAATGAGTCTAGGATCGCTTGGTGGGGCGAGAATGCTCGATCCTCTCGTCATACCTACTTGGTGTCTACATGTCACGGACAACCTGTGTTGTACGGGGTTTCGTCTTCTCGAATGGGATAGGCTCTGGACCACCGGGACCGTTCAACCATGGAGGAGACAATGGTAACGTGCCTTGGGCACGGTACCGGTAGTTGGATATGACCAGACGGGCTAGCTACTCAGTCTGGATCGGGTAGAACTGCACTTGATCAGTCCGATCAGTCCTTTATGGCTTGGCTAGTGACTTCATATAGATAAGAGTTGGTTTGCTTTACTTTGGTTTGGTTTATGATTTTAGCGTAGGCGGCGGCCACCTTGCCTCGACAAGAGTGTGCATATCGAGATTGGATTGTGGTTTGGATTAAGAATGGATATTGAGGCTTGAGAAATGGTTCGATAGGTTATCGTGTTGCTTGGGTTTGAGTAGGACGGTTTGCATGCTAGTTTCCTTCGAGTTGGTTATATTCTGCTTGTCTATTGGCTTGAGTTGAATGCTTGCATGCTTAACTTGATTTACAGCTTTCCTTAACATGTTATACCCTATGCCATGAAACGAATCTAGGATTCAACTAGAAAGATCACCATATAACTGTTTGCATTCACTATTTTACTTAGTGTCGGCTTAGACGAGTGGGTTACCCCGCTCACCAGTACGAATGTGTACTGACCCACATTTGTGGGCATTATTTCAGGTACGCAGGTGTAGTGGCACTGCTTGGATATACGGGACATAATGTATGAACGGTAAGTACCTTTGTGGGCTAGAAAAAAGAGCAAGAGTATTACATCGCCTTTGTGGCATCGCCTTTGTGGCATTTCATTTGGACCCTATCGAGAGCTCCGCTGCGTATACTCTGATGTATGCTTGGTACATAATACTTGACTTTCGTTGCAACTTGGTAGTTTCGATGATAACTTTGGTATTTGACAACATCGCCTTGTGCGAGCACAACTCCAGGCTCGTACGGTATCATATTTTGATGAGAACGATTGTCCTGCAGGAGCGTTGCAACGCGGTGATTCACGTTCAGCAGGGACTATTGAGCTTGCGGAAGATTGGGGCGTGACATATTGGTATCAGAGTGCCTGGTTTATTTTCTCGGACTTGGTCCTTCGCTTCATCACAAACTCTAAATTGCTTCCGTGTATCATTTAGCTCTTGGCTCTACTCAGTGCCGCATTGGATATTTCATGCAATAAGTCTGTATATTACTGCTTGTGGCTGCATGTTATGCTTTGTTGTATTGCTTTTGTTGCTTTTTGTTAGATTGCTTAGCATCATAGGGCGTTGTTGCATTCGTACAGCAAGTTGGGTGGCGTTGTTGCATTTGTGCAGCAAGTTGAGAGGTGTGTCGTTGAGTTGGCTTGGCTTATCATTCGGGGAGTTTCTGATTGCATCAGTGGATCAGTTGGTTGGTAGACGAGATTGGTTATGCGGCATGTTGTGAGTAGAAACATCAGATGAGAATGGATCGTTGCACGAGTTGCTCGTGTAGCGAATAGTTGGATAGAGTTTAATTTTTAGTTGGGTATATCACAGAGAGCGTTGCACGAGTTGCTCGTGTGGCGCATTGGTTAAGAAGGTTTAAGTTTGGCTTGGGAATATCAGGATAGCGTTGCTCGTACAACAAATATAAGGAACAATTGGGTATTGGGTTGGATTACTTGGAAGAGAGCTCGTTGCACGGGATTGCTCGTGTAGCAAAAATATCGGACGGTTTGAGAATAGCTGAAAGTATTGAGAATGGAATATAGCACAAGTTGCCTAACGAGATTGATGGAAATAGTTGGATGGTTCGTGCATTGGCTGAGTTTCGTGTCAGACTTGAGTTGGGGATTGCAGGATCACGGATAATAGATGGTTCGAATCGATCTTGGATTAGTGCAAAGGAATCGTAATACGAGTAGCGACTTGATTCGGAGTGGTATATGGGATACCACATAGTGAACAAAGCATTTGAAATATTTTGGATAGACATAAATGGAAATTGCCTCAACGGACTCGGGTAACAGAAACATAAGTTGGTTGGTGCACATCGGCTAAGTTGGGAAGAATAAAGAATGGAGCAAGCGATTATTGAGTTGAGCAATCGAGAACGGACTTGTACAAATGGAAGCATCATTGGACTTAAGAGTGGACGAGATCGGATCAAGCATTGGAAAGAGTGTTTGAAAATTTAAAGGATTGAGGCAGACCAAGTATTAGAAACAAGTTGAGATAGTCAGATGGAAAGCTGAATATCAGAGTTCGCTTGCACGATTTAGAAGTTTGGTGGATCATTCATAAATGTAAAAAGAGAGTTGAGCATGAGGAATGAACAGTTGGGATACGCTTGAGCAAAGCGATAGGTGAATCAGAGGATAGCGAGCACGAAATATGAATTTTGGAAACACATTGGAGCTGTTGGTTGAGCAATGAAATACGACTTGGTTTGGAAGGGCAATACGATGGATTCACACGAACTTAAAGTATTTTGGATATTTGTTCTCGGAAAGCTTGACTCAGGTTTAGCGGAAGTAAAATTTGGCAAAATGGTGCAACAAGAGTAGACGGATTCTTCGGAAGACATAAACAAGCATGAGGCAAGTCTAGTTGATTTTGAGTCAGATTGGAAGTTAACTTGCAGTACTGAGACGGATTAAGGCAACAAGTAAAGGCAATATGGATGTGAGATTTATGTTGGAACTGATGCACGAGTCATTGAGAGTGTGTGGACTAATCAGAATATAGAGAAATCAAGATGGGGCTAAAGAATGGAACGAGAGCAGGGATTGTAGCGGATGGACATTTGAAGATAGCTAAATGAAAGAGCAACGTTGGAGCAAAATATTGTGCTGCTCGAGAAAGTTGGACGTGCATTATGGAACACGACAAACGGATAAGAATTGGAGCAAGTCTTTGATTTCGAAAATTATTGCAAGTGGTAGTGCGAGAAGTCGAACATGGCAGTTAAAAAATTTGATGGATTTAGGACAGAACGGTAGATTGATAGAAGACGATTTCAATGAGTGCAGTTCTCAAATTACGGCTTGGATAGATAGTAAGACTCTAAGTGGTTAAGTGGCGTTTGGTTGACAGATCAGTAGAGGTAGTGCATGAAGTGCTCGAATTCGGAAGTTTATTCGGATAGAATGATTGGATTATGGCTCGGATGTGCAGAGGAGATATAGCATGGTTCATAGTAACTATCCATCGTGATGACTCATAATTATCGAGCGTAGCTTCGGGACAGCTGACCCTAGCGACTTTACCGCCAAATAAAGAAATGAACATTATAGACCCATAGAACGACCCTTGAGATGGCGCATTTGGGAATGCGTCGAGGGCAGATGTGAGTAGTGTGTGTTGGAGATTGGCCTAGGCGATTGAGTGTTGGATTTGAGAGATCCTTGGGATAGCCTTTAGGTGAAGATGCAGCCAGAAGATCGGAGCGATGGTGGGAATGGCCTAAGTCAACTGATGAGATTCGGAGTCACGGATTTTTGAAGATAACATCGCCTCTGACTCGTCGTGCCCCGGAAGGGAATAACATTCATACGAATTGATGACTGTAAAACTAGCTTGTCTAAGAGCTGATCTAAGAGTGTGTCCACGTTGATGTGGCGAGTGTGTCCATGTTAAAATCGTGGCGACACTATCCCTTTGATGTGGCGGCAAGATCTTTGTGGATCACATGAACCTCAATATAGATGTTCACCCAGTGAGGTATTGAGATTGAGGATAAGGTGTTGGGCTGAGCTGATCTAAGAGCAAAGTTGATATTTGGGTAAGTCGTCTAGCTGGGGTAGTATCAGTTGTAATGATCGTTCGGTACAAGAGATAATATTTGAAGATAATGCATGCAGAACAGAGTGCTAGTGTAGATTCAGAAATAGTTGGATAGATTGAGTTGGAACACGAACTGAATTGAGTCAGGTAGAAAGATCGTCGATGAGAAATCATCATAATTGAGGATAGCGCTTGTGCGAATATGTTGGAATAAAGTCAGGATTGGTTCAATTGGGAGTAAAGAAAAATGCATGCCTCGGACATAAAGATACCCTTGTTACTTGTCCAAATTTGCTATCGCTAAACTCGACTGAAATGCATGTATTTCAGGGATGCCATAAATATGTGTATAATCCAAAACTAAGCGATATGAGAAATTCGTATTGAGCTGCAAGGAGGATGTGGGAATATAAAATTTGTGCGATGCGTTTAGCGCAAGCGAGATGCTGAGTCTGGATCAAGAAAATGTGAGTTGCATAGAGCAGAGTTATGAAATTGGATTGCGGCATGCTAGTAAAGAATGGATATTAGTATGGTTCGGAGACAAACTTGATTCTAAGTGGTATATTATGTAATGCCCCGCAACCACACAGTGCGTTATGCCGAGTCAGGCTATATAAGGCAATAGCTGGTTATATTTTAATTTGTTGGATTTGGGAACAAATATTAATTGAGTTGGTTTTATGTGCAGATCGCTAGCGGAGTTCGATGGAAATCAGGTGTTCGTTCAGAGCAGTACTGATAGCTGGATTGGAGTGATAATGCCGTCTTTCTTAGTCTGATCGGTCGGATGATTTGGAGAGCACGGCCTACTCGCACGGTCATACCAGTTGAGTAGATCATGCTTTGCATCGGACCATAGGTTCAAGTGATCGACCATATCGGCAGGACAAGATGCTTAACGGAATCAACTATGTGAGTGGGCTCTGTCCCTTCTCCTCTACTCCTTCATGCCTAATAATATGGAACACATGTAAAGGCTTGAACACTTGGACTGGAACTTAGAAATTACTACACTGTGGCGTGCATAGAGTGTACGTCGTTTGCTTTGATAGAATTGTGGCTTGAATTAGTTTTTGCGTATGGATAGTTGGAGCTAGAGTTGGATTATATTTGGGGATGTTGGAATTATATATATCTTGATTGGAATATCGGGAATTCGGGCGAGCGAGCGTGCATCCGTGCATGAGTATCACTTGGACGCTTTGTCAAGCAAAGCGTGCAGTTATGGTTCGAAACCGAACAACTGTATCGACGAGGGCATTGTGCCACCTAGGAACATTATGCCAAGGGATTGTTTTGAACGTAGGGTATTGCACCAATTTGGAACATTGTGTCGAGAAGCGGCATAGTACCTATGGGGATAACTTGAGATTTATGCCTTGGGCTATATGTTGGAGAATGGTTATGGATATTTGGTTGGATTTTGGTTGGATGAGTCTAGGATTGCATGGTGGGGCAAGAATGCTCGATCCTCTCGTCATACCTACTTAGGGTCTGCATGTCACGGACAATCTGTATTGCACGGGGTTTCGTCTCCTCGAACGGGATAGGCTCTGGAGCACTGGGACCGTTCGGCCATGGAGGAGACAATGGTAACGTGCCTTGGACGCGGTGCCGGTAGTTCGATACGACCAGGTGGGCTAGCTACTCGGTCTGGATCGGGTAGAACTGCACTTGATCAGTCCGATCAGTCCTTTATGACTTGGCTAGTGACTTCATATAGATAAGAATTGGTTTGCTTTACTTCGATTTGGTTTATGCTTTTCGCGTAGGCGGCGACCACCTTGCCTCGGCAATAGTGTGCATATCGAGATTGGATTGTGGTTTGGATTGAGGATGAATATTGAGGCTTGGGGAATGGTTCGATAGGTTCTCGTGTTGCTTGGGGTTGAGTAGGACGGTTTGCATGCTAGTTTTCTTCGAGTTGGTTATATTCTGCTTGTCTATTGGCTTGAGTTGAATGCTTGCATGCTTAACTTGATTTACAGCTTTCCTTAACATGTCATACCCTATGCCATAAAACGAATCTAGGATTCAACTATAAAGATCACCATATAACTGTTTGCATTCACTATTTTACTTAGTGTCGGCTTAGACGAGTGGGTTACCCCGCTCACCAGTACGACTGTGTACTGACCCACGTTTGTGAGCATTATTTCAGGTACGCAGGTGTAGTGGCGCTGCTTGGATATACGGGACATAATGTATGAATGGTAAGTACCTTTATGGGCTAGAGAAAAGAGGAAGAGTATTACATCGTCTTTGTGGCATCGCCTTTGTGGTATTTTATTTGGACCCTATCGAGAGCTCCACTGCGTATACTCTGATGTGTGCTTGGTACACAATACTTGACTTTCACTACAACTTGGTCATTTCGATGATAACTTTGATGTTTGACAACATCGCCTTGTACGAGCGCAACTCCAGGCTCGTACGACATCACGTCCCGATGAGAATGATTTTTCTGTGGGAGTGCTGCAATGCGGTGATTCACGTTCAGCAAAAACTATTGAGCTTGCGAGAGATTGGGGCGTGACAACTTGCAAGATGCACCAGTCCCCCGTAGGGCTACTGCGCTAAAAATACGGTATTAGCGGTTCCAGTGTTCCTATATTAAAATAGTGGCTCAACATAATAATAAGTCAGATGCTGCACTCTATTAAGGCAGATAATATACAATATCTTTGGTGGTCAGCCCACAGCGCACTTAGAATGAATCTCTATGGGAAGGTTCGTTGGCATAATCTTGGGATATTGTTCCCTCAAAATGTTACTATAATTTTTAGTTACTTAATTAGCCCTATGTTGTGTTTAAAATCTCAAGGCGTGGTCACATGAGAATTTCTCTTAAGATGTCATACAAAGTACAGGCACGCTAGATACGAATCCATGGAATTCAACTATGGATTCACCCGAGCGTGTATGCAACATTCATACAATCAATAACCTAGCCACGCTTTAGTAGTTTGACTCGCTTATTATGCCCATGCTGGAAAAATAATGTGTATATATATATATATATATATATATATATATATATATATATATATATATATATATATATATATATATATATATATATATATATATATATATCACGTATTCAGGGATTTGGAGGCATTCTCGATGCACAACACAAATATAATTACTTAACACGTGACAGGATGTGTCGCTCCTTGGCGTACATGAAATCATGAATAATAATCAGGCAATAGTGGTATCAATACAGATACTATATTCGAGTCCAATTACTAATTATACATTGGGTCACATGAATCAAGAAGATATTTAGTCAAAACAAGCAAGGCCGCAAGGGTCTCTAAGTCGTAGGAAATCATGCCGCATAACAATCCTGGCCGCATAAAAAGTCAGGCCGCATAAAGTCATGCCGCATGAAGTCAGACTGCATGCCCATGGTTAAGTCTACTCCTTGGGACAAGTATTGAAGTGACAGTCAAATAAATAAAGTGTCAGTGATGTGACATAAAGTGACTGATGTGACAAGCCATAATGTGCATCAAGAAGAAAAGACAAAACTATAGAAATAAGTGCCAACGGTTCAGAGTCATGCATCTAAGGAAATAGTGGATGCTTGTTCTCCTGGTCGCATGAGTGTCGGTGCCGCATGGGGTTTGATGTCGCATGGAGTTCTCTAGGACTTAGCCCAATTTTTATTCATTCAGTGAGTGGAAGCACAAGGTGGTCAAGGACACTATGCAAATCAGCAGTCATTCGTCCAACAAGATGGATACATGCTGTCAGTATGCAGCAAGACTTTGGCCCGCATAACCCTCTCGGGCCGTATGGCACTCTCGGCTGCATATGCTCACTTACCACATGGAAACTTCATTTTCTCGAACAGCAGGTTCGACCATGGCGAAAAGGCTCCGAAAACTAAAATCTTGTTTTGTTCATAAAAATCTCATTTTAAGTCCAAATCGGGTGAACCAAAATCCAAAATGCTCTAAATTGAAAGCTCTATCATGTAGCAAAAATTAGTTTTCAAAGACATAAGTTTAATAGATCAAACCAAGAAAAACTTATAAAATCCATAAAATCTTAAGTTAGAAATATAGATCTACATTAATCCTGTAAACCCCCTGATTTTTCAAGAATTTTTAAATTTGGATTTTACACAATTTTCTGGAATTTTCTGGGATTTTTCTGTAATTAAAATCAGGGTTTTAAATATTAAATGATTTTTAATAGATAATATATAATATTAAAATATTATGGAAATAATATTTTTGGATGTAAAATGAAAAACTGGACTTAGGGTAATTTTTCTGGAATTTATTGGGCCCCGGACCTATTTTAAAACACCTGAAACATATTATTTAAAATTATTTATTTATTTATTAATTATTTAATGATTTAATTAATTATTTGTTTATTTTTAATAAAATTCAACCCAGCGGCCCAGCCCAAACTCAGCCCGGCCCGGCCCAGCCCAACCGCTCGCCCCTATCGGGTCGGGTCGGGTCCACCCGCCACCCGACCCGCTACCCGCTACCCGCCTGAACCCGTCTCCCCCCCCCCACGAAACCCTGTGCCCGCGTCTCCCGGCGGAGCCGCCGCCTCCGGCCCGCTCCGCCCGGCCACCTCGCCACGCCTCCGCCTTCTCCGCCACCCCTCTGCCTCGCTCGGCCGTCCCTTCCCCTATTTAAACCCCATCTCTCCCCTCACCGATCTCCCCTCCACCGCCCTAGCCTACCCTGCCACCACCACCGGCTCCGCCACCGCCAGCTCAGCCCGCCTCGCCGTGCCCCGCCGACGGCAGCCTTCCTCCTCCTCTTCTCCTCCCTCCTCCTCTCCTCGTCGACGAGGCCGCAGCCGCAGCAGCGAGCAACAGCGGCAGCAGCTCCGGCCGCTCCCCGCGCCGCCTCCGCCGCCTCCAGCGCCGCCGCGTCCCCGCGCTGCCCCCAGCCCCCTCTGCCTCAGCCCGGCCGCCTTGAGCCACCGCAGAGCGGCCGGAATCCCAAACCCTAACCCTAATTCCTAATTCGGACACAGGACACAGTGTCCTGTGTCGTGTCGGACACGGTTTTATCCTCGGTTTTTTAGCCCAGTTCAGGTACTCATATCTTCTTGCTCGTAGCTCTGATTTCGATTTCGTAAATTGCATTGCGAAGCCTGTATGACCCTCTCGGGGCCCGGATAAACCGTTCGGGGCATCGCGTCCTGTGGTGATCGCACACCGCGATCCAAAAATAGGAAAAACAACGACCCGATTTACCCCGGAACTGGGTACGCCCCGCCAAACGGGACGACTTGGTCATGCGCGATCTTCACAGATATATGCGCGTCGTTGATACGGACGTGTGGGATTTTGCAGAAGCTGATTCGGATGTGCGTGCACACCGGAATCAGCGCGTATCCGCGGACAACGCCCCATATCCGACTTTTCTGTATTTTGCCCTAACTTTGTGTATACACGTCGAATTGAAACAAAACTTACGTCATCGGACTCGTAGCGATACGCTAGTCCTGTGACCCAAGTTTGGTTCAATTCTGAGAACGTTGACGAAATCGCGTGTCGTGGGCCCCACAAGCCCCGCTCGACGGGCGATTTTGTGATCGGCTCATCGAAATCCAATTCTGAAAGTTCCGTTGGGTTCGTATCATCATTCCTGACCTGTTGACACTAAGTTTAGTAAAATTGGAGACCTTTGACTCAGACACATTTTTCGGTGCAAAGCGGGCCCATATGTGGACCCCGTTTTGACCCGAAATGGCCATTTTTGCCCTTGTCTCCAAATTGGACTCAAGGACAGACGTTTCTAGCTGATTGATATTTTCTGGATCTGATGGTGATGTTTGTTTCAGCAACCGGAGTACCGTCTGCAATTCCAACTGAAGTCAGAGCCGAAATTGGAACCAGAACCACAGACAAGTGTACCTCGCCAAAACTTGCAGTCTTTGCTAAATATTTCTTGGCTTAGTTATACATCAGAGGGCAAGCATACCTTGCCAACTTTATAATCTTGTTGCATATTTCTTTGTTTTATTTATAACTGTTGTACATGCTTAACCTAGGACCGTGTAGCGTACTTAGCGTCCGATTATCAGTCGGGTGCCAACCCCGTACGCGGTGTTGGGTACGTCACCTAGAGATGGACATTTCGATACCCTTACTCTTGGTACTTGTCCTATCAAGTACAACAGAACCCAGGACACTTGACACTATTTATGGACAGGATCTTCCTGAGATATTCGTGGTGATTCTGTATAGGATACAGGACTTGACATTGACATTATGTTCCTAGATGCTATATGACTTGTTGCATTAGATATGATCTTACGTGACATGGACATGGGGCCACATGGACATGGGACATGTGATTATATTGGATGGGAAGAGACACACAGGCTACAGGCTGATCATATATATATATATATATATATATATACCCCTATTATTGTGAGGCACAAGACTCTCGAGCAGAGCTTGGCCCTTTACGTGTTATTACTGCTACCCGGCTCTCCGACACAGAGCTGGTAGTGGCTCAGCCTGAGTTCTAGTGATGCTCTCAACTTGCATTTATCACTTAGCTGGTTACATAGTTTACCCTGCTGTTTCATTTAATTTCTGCACTGCTTATATTTTGGCTTGTATTATCTGTACCTTGTTATGTCCCCTGAGGACCTGGAATGGACTATGTCCCCAGGTATAGCCGAAGAGAACCATCCAGAGATACACCGTACAGGAGCACTTCCAGGAGCTGTACCAGGACCTGAGGACGAGCTCGCGCCAGAGGACTTCTCCTGAGCAGTGGCTGTATATAGTCAGTTATTTCTGTTTCTATTTCCAGTTCATTTATTTTCTGTCTATTTGCTTGATGTAACAGACTTGTTCTCGGATTGTTCACCGAGACACTTTTATTGAGATTTGATAGTTATTTCTATTTACATTACTCTGGCATTTAATCTGCGATTATCTGTTGTGGATGAGATTATGATAGTCTGTGACCTGTATCATCGATCTATTTTCTGTTAGACTACAGCTTAAGCATGCCCTGATGGATCCATTAAATTGGGTTGTCCATCGGTGCGTGCTGCTGGCCATTGCCACGTGTCCAGTACCTCGATATTTTGGGACTGGGGCGTGACATAGTTTTTTTGGTGGCCCATGCAGGTCAACGACTAAATTGTTCGATTTTAACTTAGGGACCGAACAGGCCTGCAATAAGATAGGATAAGTTTTTAGGATC
This sequence comes from Iris macrosiphon, assembly GCA_036927795.1. NCBI lineage: Eukaryota > Viridiplantae > Streptophyta > Magnoliopsida > Asparagales > Iridaceae > Iris > Iris macrosiphon. The sequence goes on from JAYESA010000008.1 coordinate 144,934,480, forward strand.
TCATCCACTTGCTTGAATCATTCTTGATATCTATTCGAATTAATTTATTGACTTGCATCCTGCCTTGATTCCTGTGTGCCTCTTATGGTTTATTTTGGATGCAGGGAAATGGACCCACAAGAGTGTAACGAGACTTCCGCCGGAATACCACAAGCTACAGGTGTCACCTATGACGACGAAGCGACACCAGTCGGAGGAGTTCCATCAACTCAACAGAGCCGGCAGGCAGGTCAACCTACCTTAAGATTCCGGCGTGATGACATCCCACCTTCGCCGCAGTTCGTCCCACCAATGCCCGTGTTCCCACAAGGACAGCCGATTGACGGGCAACAGATATTCCAAATGATCTACGCGATGATGCAAACTCAGCAACAAGTCCAACACGAGGCTCAGCGTCGCGAGGCTAATTTCTTGAGGGACAGCATCGTAACTGCACTGGAGCAGGCCAACCTACCAGCTCGACGGCCATCTACGGGCTCCATCATCGATTTCTGCCAACTGAAGCCCCGTACTTTTTCTGGCAAGGAGGAGCCCACAGAAGTTCATGAATGGCTCACCAACATTCGGCATCAACTTGAAGCAGCTGAGCTTCCCCGGGAACGTTGGATGACTGCCGTCAGAATGCAATTGACGGACAATGCTCATCACTGGTGGCTATCCGAGGAGACACGGCTCGGACCAAACCAAGATACTTGGGAGGAGTTCTTCAGACTCTTCCAGGAGATGTACATTCCAGCCATAGCTCGATCAGAACTTTGGGACAAGTTCAATCGTCTCACTCAGGAAACTATGACGGTGGAAGAGTACAACGCTGAGTTCATTCGTCTAAGCCGCTTCGCCCCAACATTGATCCCGACAGAAGAAGAGAAGGCCGAGAAGTTCTTCGACGGATTAAACTTTGAGCTACAGAAACTGATTGGATCCGTCGCACCAACATCATACTCGGACGTCCTTGCTGTGGCTCGACGCATGGAGCGCGTCACCAAGAGAGAAACCAGTCTGAAGAGGTCTTCCCCATCAGCAACATCCAGAGCACCACAAGAAGAATATGCAAAGAGACCGCACCAACAGCAGAAAGCATCTACACCACAAGTGGTAGTCCTCCTTACTTGTCACTACTATGGCAAAGCAGGCCATCTAGCCAGGGAATGCCGACGCAGGTTAGGACTATGCTTAGGTTACGGATCCAAACAGCATGCAGTGAGAGACTGCCCTGAGCGTAGAGAAGGAGCACCAAGGGCGAACCAGCAAACTCTACCAGCGCCTCGAGCAGCACCCTACCAGCAAGCTCAGCAGCAGTAGAGGGCACTACCTCAAGGACGTGGACAAGCTTACGCGATGACTTTGGAGGACGCGCAGACTCGTGGAGTAGCTAATGCGAGTAAGTGATTTGTAGTTATCCGTTTTTAGTCATGTTGTAGCTCGTGCCTATTGGTTCGTGACCTCGGCCCCAACCTAGTAATTTACAACTTGTTAATAACAACTTGGTTTTCATAAAAGTTGTAGTTCTTTTACTTTAACTAGATTTTCTCTGGAAAGTGGATAACTTCCATTTTAGGGAAACGGTATTTCCCTAAGTATCTTGTGATGTGTTTCGAACGATACTTGCAACCGTGTCATCTCTGTTGACCGATTATTCTTTGATTGCGAGGACGCAATCCTCTTAAGGGGGGTAGATTGTAAACCCCCTGATTTTTCAAGAATTTTTAAATTTGGATTTTACACAATTTTCTGGAATTTTCTGGGATTTTTCTGTAATTAAAATCAGGGTTTTAAATATTAAATGATTTTTAATAGATAATAGATAATATTAAAATATTATGAAAATAATATTTTTGGATGTAAAATAAAAAACTGGACTTAGGATAATTTTTCTGGAATTTATTGGGCCCCAGACCTATTTTAAAACACCTGAAAACTATTATTTGAAATTATTTATTTATTTATTAAATATTTAATGATTTAATTAATTATTTGTTTATTTTTAATAAAATTCAAACCAGCGACCCGGTCCAAACTCAGCCCGGCCCGGCCCAGCCCATTGGGCCCGGCCCAGCCCAACCGCTCGCCCCTATCGGGTCGGGTCGGGTCCACCCGCCGCCCGACCCGCTACCCGCCTGAACCCGTCTCCCCCCCCCCCCCCACGAAACCCTGTGCCCGCGTCTCCCGGCTGAGCCGCCGCCTCCGGCCCGCTCCGCCCGGCCACCTCGCCACGCCTCCGCCTTCTCCGCCACCCCTCTGCCTCGCTCCGGCCGTCCCTTCCCCTATTTAAACCCCATCTCTCCCCTCACCGATCTCCCCTCCACCGCCCTAGCCTACCCCGCCACCATCACCGGCTCCGCCATCGCCAGCCCAGCCTGCCTCGCCGTGCCCCGCCGACGGCAGCCGTCCTCCTCCTCTTCTCCTCCCTCCTCATCTCCTCGTCGACGAGGCCGCAGCCGCAGCAGCGAGCAACAGCAGCAGCAGCTCCGGCCGCTCCCCACGCCGCCTCCGCCGCCTCCAGCGCCGCCGCGTCCCCGCACTACCCCCGGCCCCCTCCGCCTCAGCCCGGCCGCCCTGAGCCGCCGCAGAGCCGCCGGAATCCCAAACCCTAACCCTAATTCCTAATTCGGACACAGGACACAGTGTCCTGTGTCGTCTCAGACACGGTTTTATCCTCGGTTTTTTAGCCCAGTTCAGATACTCATATCTTCTTGCTCGTAGCTCTGATTTCGATTTCGTAAATTGCGTTGCGAAGCCTGTATGACCCTCTCGGTGCCCGGACAAACCGTTCGGGGCATCGCGTCCTGTGGTGATCGCACACCGCGATCCAAAAACAGAAAAAACAACGACCCGATTCACCCCGGAACTGGGTACGCCCCGCCAAACGGGACGACTTGGTCGCGCGCGGTCTTCACAGATATATGTGCGTCGTTGATACGGACGTGTGGGATTTAGCAGAAGCTGATTCGGATGTGCGTGCACATCGAAATCAGCGCGTATCCGCGGACAACGCCCCGTATCCGACTTTTCTGCATTTCGCCCTAACTTTGTGTACACACGTCGGATTGAAACAAAACTTGCGCCATCGGACTCGTAGCAATACGCTGGTCCTGTGACCCAAGTTTGGTTCGATTCTGAGAACGTTGACAAAATCGCGTGTCGTGGGCCCCATAAGCCCCGCTCGACGGGCGATTTTGTGATCGGCTCATCGAAATCCAATTTTGAAAGTTCCGTTGGGTTCGTATCATCGTTCCTGACCTGTTGACACTAAGTTTGGTGAAATTAGAGACCTTTGACCCTGACACATTTTTTGGTGCAAAGCGGGCCCACATGTGGATCCCATTTTGATCCGAAATGGCCATTTTTGCCCTTGTCTCCAAATTGGACTCAAGGACAGACGTTTCTAGCTGATTGATATTTTCTGGATCTGATGGTGATGTTTGTTTCAGCAACCGGAGTACCGTCTGCAATTCCAACTGAAGTCAGAGCCGCAATTGGAACCAGAACCACAGGCAAGTGTACCTCGCCAAAACTTGCAGTCTTTGCTAAATATTCCTTGGCTTAGTTATACATCAGAGGGCAAGCATACCTTACTAACTTTACAGTCTTGTTGTATATTTCCTTGTTTTATTTATAACTGTTGTACATGCTTAACCTAGGACCGTGTGGCGTACTTAGCGTCCGATTATCAGTCGGGTGCCAACCCCGTACGCGGTGTTGGGTACGTCACCTAGAGATGGACATTTCGATACCCTTACTCTTGGTACTTGTTCTATCAAGTACAACAGAACCCAGGACACTTGACACTATTTATGGACAGGATCTTCCTGAGATATTCGTGGTGATTCTGTATAGGATACAGGACTTGACATTGACATTATGTTCCTAGATGCTATATGACTTGTTGCATTAGATATGATCTTACGTGACATGGACATGGGGCCACATGGACATGGGACGTGTGATTATATTGGGTGGGGAGAGACACACAGGCTACAGGCTGATCATATATATATATACCCCTATTATTGTGAGGCACAAGACTCTCGAGCAGAGCTTGGCCCTTTACGTGTTATTACTGCTACCCGGCTCTCCGACACAGAGCTGGTAGTGGCTCAGCCTGAGTTCTAGTGATGCTCTCAACTTGCATTTATCACTTAGCTGGTTACATAGTTTACCCTGCTGTTTTATTTAATTTCTGTACTGCTTATATTTTGGCTTGTATTATCTGTACCTTGTTATGTCCCCTGAGGACCTGGAATGGACTATGTCCCCAGGTATAGCCGAAGAAAACCATCCAGAGAACACCGTACAGGAGCACTTCCAGGAGCTATACCAGGACCTGAGGACGAGCTCGCACCAGAGGACTTCTCCTGAGCAGTGGCTGTATATAGTTAGTTATTTCTGTTTCTATTTCCAGTTCATTTATTTCCTGTCTATTTGCTTGATGTAACAGACTTGTTCTCGGATTGTTCACCGAGACAGTTTTATTGAGATTTGATAGTTATTTCTATTTGCATTACTCTGGCATTTAATCTGCGATTATCTGTTATTGATGAGATTAGGATAGTCTGTGACCTGTATCATTAATCTATTTCCTGTTAGACTACAGCTTAAGCATGCCCTGATGGATCCATTAAATTGGGTTGTCCATCGGTGCGTGCTGCTGGCCATTGCCACGTGTCTAGTCCCTCGATATTTTGGGACTGGGGCGTGACATAGTTTTTTTGGTGGCCCATGCAGGTCAACGACTATATTGTTCAGTTTTAACTTAGGGACCGAACAGGCCTGCAATAAGATAGGATAAGTTTTTAGGATCTCATCCACTTGCTTGAATCGTTCTTGATATCTATTCGAATTAATTTATTGACTTGTATCCTGCCTTGATTCCTGTGCGCCTCTTATGGTTTATTTTGGATGCAGGGAAATGGACCCACAAGAGTGCAACGAGACTCCCGTCGGAATACCACAAGCTACAGGTGTCACCTATGACGACGAAGTGACACCAGTCGGAGGAGTTCCATCAACTCAACAGAGCAGGCAGGCAGGTCAACCTACCTCAAGATTCCGGCGTGATGACATCCCACCTTCGTCGCAGTTCGTCCCACCAATGCCCGTGTTCCCACAAGAACAGCCGATTGACGGGCAACAGATATTCCAAATGATCTACGCGATGATGCAAACTCAGCAACAAGTCCAACACGAGGCTCAGCGTCGCGAGACTAATTTCTTGAGGGACAGCATCGTAACTGCACTGGAGCAGGCCAACCTACCAGCTCGACGGCCATCTACGGGCTCCATTACCGATTTTCGCCAACTGAAGTCCCGTACTTTTTCTGGCAAGGAGGAGCCCACAGAAGTTCATGAATGGCTCACCAACATTCGGCATCAACTTGAAGCAGCTGAGCTTCCTCGGGAACGTTGGATGACTGTCGTCAGAATATAATTGACGGACAATGCTCATCACTGGTGGCTATCCGAGGAGACACGGCTCGGACCAAACCAAGATACTTGGGAGGAGTTCTCCAGACTCTTCCAGGAGATGTACATTCCAGCCATCGCTCGATCAGAACTTCGGGACAAGTTCAATCGTCTCACTCAGGAAACTATGACGGTGGAAGAGTACAATGCTGAGTTCATTCGTCTAAGCCGCTTCGCCCCAACATTGATCCCGACAGAAGAAGAGAAGTCCGAGAAGTTCTTCGACGGATTAAACTTTGAGCTACAGAAACTGATTGGATCCGTCGCACCAACATCATACTCGGACGTCCTTGCTGCGGCTCGACGCATGGAGCGCGTCACCAAGAGAGAAACCAGTCTGAAGAGGTCTTCCCCATCAGTAACATCCAGAGCACCACAAGAAGAATATGCAAAAAGACCGCACCAACAGCAGAAAGCATCTACACCACAAGTGGTAGTCCTCCTTACTTGTCACTACTATGGCAAAGCAGGCCATCTAGCCAGGGAATGCCGACGCAGGTTAGGACTATGCTTAGGTTGCGGATCCAGACAGTATGCAGTGAGAGACTGCCCTGAGCGTAGAGAAGGAGCACCAAGGGCGAACCAGCAAACTCCACCAGCGCCTCGAACAGCACCCTACCAGCAAGCTCAGCAGCAGTAGAGGGCACTACCTCAAGGACGTGGACAAGCTTACGCGATGACTTTGTAGGACGCGCAGACTCGTGGAGTAGCTAATGCGAGTAAGTGATTCGTAGTTATCCGTTTCTAGTCATGTTGTAGCTCGTGCCTATTGGTTCGTGACCTCAGCCCCAACCTAGTAATTTGTAACTTGTTAATAACAACCTGGTTTTCATAAAAGTTGTAGTTCTTTTACTTTAACTAGATTTTCTCTGGAAAGTGGATAACTTCCATTTTAGGGAAACGGTATTTCCCTAAGTATCTTGTGATGTGTTTCGAACGATACTTGCAACCGTGTCATCTCTGTTGACCGGTTATTCTTTGATTGCGAGGACGCAATCCTCTTAAAGGGGGTAGATTGTAAACCCCCTGATTTTTTAAGAATTTTTAAATTTGGATTTTACACAATTTTCTGGAATTTTCTGGGATTTTTCTGTAATTAAAATCAGGGTTTTAAATATTAAATGATTTTTAATAGATAATAAATAATATTAAAATATTATGAAAATAATATTTTTGGATGTAAAATGAAAAACTGGACTTAGGGTAATTTTTCTGAAATTTATTGGGCCCCGGACCTATTTTAAAACACCTAAAAACTATTATTTAAAATTATTTATTTATTATTTAATGATTTAGTTAATTATTTGTTTATTTTTAATAAAATTCAACCCAGCGGCCCGGCCCAAACTCAGCCCGGCCCGGCCCAGCCCATTGGGCCCGGCCCAGCCCAACCGCTCGCCTCTATCTGGTCGGGTCGGGTCCACCCGCCGCCCGACCCGCTACCCGCCTGAACCCGTCTCCCCCCCCCCACGAAACCCTGTGCCTGCGTCTCCCGGCGGAGCCGTCGCCTCCGGCCCGCTCCGCCCGGCCACCTCGCCACGCCTCCGCCTTCTCCGCCACCCCTCTGCCTCGCTCGGCCGTCCCTTCCCCTATTTAAAACCCATCTCTCCCCTCACCGATCTCCCCTCCACCACCGGCTCCGCCACCGCCAGCCCAGCCCGCCTCGCCGTGCCCCGCCGACGGCAGCCGTCCTCCTCTTCTCCTCCCTCCTCCTCTCCTCGTCGACGAGGCCGCAGCCGCAGCAGCGAGCAACAGCGGCAGCAGCTCCGGCCGCTCCCCGCGCCGCCTCCGCCGCCTCCAGCGCCGCCGCATCCCCGCGCTGCCCCCGGCCCCCTCCGCCTCAGCCCGGCCGCCCTGAGCCGTCGTAGAGCCGCCGGAATCCCAAACCCTAACCCTAATTCCTAATTCGGACACAGGACACAGTGTCCTGTGTCGTGTCGGACACGGTTTTATCCTCGGTTTTTCAGCCCAGTTCAGGTACTCATATCTTCTTGCTCGTAGCTCTAATTTCGATTCTGTAAATTGCGTTGCGAAGCCTGTATGACCCTCTCGGTGCCCGGACAAACCGCTCGGGGCATCGCGTCCTGTGGTGATCGCACACCGCGATCCAAAAACAGGAAAAACAACGACCCGATTCACCCCGAAACTAGGTACGCCCCACCAAACGGGACGACTTAGCCACGCGCGGTCTTCACAGATACGTGCGCGTCGTTGATACGAACGTGTGAGATTTTGCAGAAGCTGATTCGGATGTGCGTGCACACCAGAATCAGCGCGTATCCGCGAACAACGCCCCGTATCCGACTTCTCTGTATTTCGCCCTAACTTTGTGTACACACGTCGGACTGAAACAAAACTTGCGCCATCGGACTCGTAGCGATACGCTGGTCCTGTGACCCAAGTTTGGTTCGATTCTGAGAACGTTGACGAAATCGCGTGTCGTAGGCCCCACAGGCCCCGCTCGACGGGTGATTTTGTGATCGGCTCATCGGAATCCAATTCTGGAAGTTCCGTTGGGTTCGTATCATCGTTCCTGACCTGTTGACACTAAGTTTGGTGAAATTGGAGACCTTTGACCCTGACACATTTTTTGGTGCAAAGCGGGCCCACATGTGGACCTCGTTTTGATCCGAAATGGCCATTTTTGCCCTTGTCTCCAAATTGGACTCAAGGACAGGCGTTTCTAGCTGATTGATATTTTTTGGATCTGATGGTGATGTTTGTTTCAGCAACCGGAGTACCGCCTGCAATTTCAACTGAAGTCAGAGCCGCAATTGGAACCAGAACCACATGCAAGTGTACCTCGCCAAAACTTGCAGTCATTGCAAAATATTCCTTGGCTTAGTTATACATCACAGGGCAAGCATACCTTGCCAACTTTACAGTCTTGTTGCATATTTTCTTATTTTATTTATAACTGTTGTACATGCTTAACCTAGGACCGTGTGGCGTACTTAGCGTCCGATTATCAGTCGGGTGCCAACCCCGTACGCGGTGTTGGGTACGTCACCTAGAGATGGACATTTCGATACCCTTACTCTTGGTACTTGTCCTATCAAGTACAACAGAACCCAGGACACTTGACACTATTCATGGACAGGATCTTCCTGAGATATTCGTGGTGATTCTGTATAGGATACAGGACTTGACATTGACATTATGTTCCTAGATACTATATGACTTGTTGCATTAGATATGATCTTACGTGACATGGACATGGGGCCACATGGACATGGGACGTGTGATTACATTGGGTGGGTAGAGACACACAGGCTACAGGCTGATCATATATATATATACCCCTATTATTGTGAGGCATAAGACTCTCGAGCAGAGCTTGGCCCTTTACGTGTTATTACTGCTACCGGCTCTCCGACACAGAGCTGGTAGTGGCTCAGCCTGAGTTCTAGTGATGCTCTCAACTTGCATTTATCACTTAGCTGGTTACATAGTTTACCCTGCTGTTTCATTTAATTTCTGCACTGCTTATATTTTGGCTTGTATTATCTGTACCTTGTTATGTCCCCTGAGGACCTGGAATGGACTATGTCCCCAGGTATAGCCGAAGAGAACCATCCAGAGATATACCGTACAGGAGCACTTCCAGGAGCTATACCAGGACCTGAGGACGAGCTCGCACCAGAGGACTTCTCCTAAGCAGTGGCTGTATATAGTTAGTTATTTCTGTTTCTATTTCCAGTTCATTTATTTTCTGTCTATTTGCTTGATGTAACAGACTTGTTCTCAGATTGTTCACCGAGACACTTTTATTGAGATTTGATAGTTATATCTATTTGCATTACTCTGGCATTTAATCTGCGATTATCTATTGTGGATGAGATTAGGATAGTCTATGACTTGTATCATTGATCTATTTCCTGTTAGACTACAACTTAAGCATGCCCTGATGGATCTATTAAATTGGGTTGTCCATCGGTGCGTGCTGCTGGCCATTGCCACGTGTCCAGTCCCTCGATATTTTGGGACTGGGGCGTGACAAATCCATCATTCAAAACAGAAAACTCCAAGAACTAAAAGAGCTTAGAAACATATAATAAATATAATAGAACAATAATATGGAGGATTTTTTTTATTTCTCATGCAAGTTGTACTTGCCTATGAAATGGGGAGAGAAAGCTAAAGAAGGAGGAAGAAATGAAGAAGTGAGGAGAGAGAGAGAGAGAAAATATTTGCTTATATATGGTAGGGTTTGAGGGTTGAACCAAAGGTTCTCATGAGTTGAACCAACCCAGAAAATAAACCATGAACTAAGTTAAACCAAATAATGGGTTTAGTCTCCATGCACAAGCAACCATGTTAAAAATACGTTCCAAATACATATATCGAGAACAGGAAGTGACAAATCTTGTTTGTAAATCCTCTAATCTAACACGTGAAGTGGTCTACAATCCAAATTTAGGCCACTTTCGCACTCCAAATCCACTATATAAACTTCTCTAGCCAAAAATTTCATTACCGTGGACGGTTACAAAATTGGTAATTACCGTCGTACCAATGAATATAAGCATAAAATAATTAACTTATTAATGTTGAATTTTTTTTTAATAATGTTGGCCAAACAAAAAAATTAACTTATTAATGTTGGCCAAACAAAATTGCTATAATTTTAAAATTGAAATTCATCTTCCATCTTCCATATTCCATATTCCATAATATAATGATGCTTCAAAATGGCTCAAAAGTGAGCCGTTTAAGCCGTATATACATCATCAATAAATTATTTAAAAAATTAATATTACGTAAAAAATCTTTGAACAAATTTAAATTGGTTAATAAATAGCACTACAAGGATTTGAACTCAGCCAACCATGAGGAACACCTCCCACCTTAACCACTTGAGTTAAAAGAGATTTGTTTATAATTAGATAATATTACGTAGGTAACCATTTTCAAGACTATTTATTAAAAGTATAAATATATCAATAACTAATTATAATTAAAATATAATCAAATATGTAACAAATTCTAATTATAATCTAAAAAACATATAATAAATCTTAATTTAAATATATTTAAAAAAATTTATATTAATATCAGAAGGAAAAAAATTATCGCACATAAATTTACTAGTATAGAAAAAACCGTTGTGGCTTTTGTGGTTTACTGTGGAGAGGCATAAGATACCGACTGAGTGGCAAAATATCAGTGGATCGAGCCACGGGGACGTATTATACCTTCCATTTATAAATGGTGAGAGTTGGAGGGCAGTGGGCCCATAAAGGCATGCAATACAATGTGCTCAAAAGTTTCGAACGTTACGTCGGGTCCCGTGCGTTATGCCGAGATTTCAAAACGAAAAGAAAAAGAAGGTTGCTATTTATTTTTATTTTGTATTTCATTTCCTTCGTTTATTCAAGGAGCCCTTTTGTGTAGGAAAAGTTGGAGTAAACAAAGTCAGCTGGGTCTGCTATGGGCTCAAGGTCCATGGGCCATGAGAAGAAATAAAGGAAATAAATTAAATTTGCTATGGGCTCAAGGTTCATGGCCATTAGAAGAAAAAAAGGAAATAAATTAAATTTATTCGTTAGAAACGAAAAACAATAAAAAAATCGCCGTTGCCGGGGATCGAACCCGGGTCACCCGCGTGACAGGCGGGAATACTCACCACTATACTACAACGACTTTGTTGTAAATATAAAGCATATCCATAATATCAAAGTATTCTACCTGACGAAAATATTTAAAAACTCACCTTTTAAAACTTGATCACGTGAACTTTGAAAAAAAAAAAAAAGACTTGATCACCTGCCACCCACGGTCTCCCATCTATACTATTATAATAGTACGTGGAAATGAAAATTGAGCTTTTAAAAAATTAACTATCGTATATTGTCTTCTAACGTACGTGAGAAATTTTTTAAAAATACCTTAACATATTGCAAATTTTAAAATATATTCAAAATTTAATTATATTTAAACTAACCATATGGTATTATCTATTTAAATACGTATCCAAGATTCAAAAAAATATAAAGTTATTTGTATTTATTCCTAATCCTAATTGTTAATCTTGTTATACCCTATTTTTTAAATTACTACTACCCAATTCCTTCATAATTTGTTATTTGTAATTGTGTTTATCCCCCACCCATCCACCCAAAAGAAATGCCTACCTTTTATGAAATATGGGTAGTAGTAAGTAAAAAATAAGGAGTAACAAGATTAACAATTAGGATTTGAAAGGTAAATACAAATAACTTAAAAATATATTTATAACAAATTATAATTAAAATATATTTAAATTATATTAAAAATATTCTAATATAATTTAAATTTTTGTATTATTTTTTAATAATATTAAAAAAAAAATTTGATACGTGCAGCTTAACTAAGTTACAATTTAAAATCGCAAAACCAAAAGCAAAGTACCAAACTTGAAGATCAGAAAGAAAACCAAACTTTCTTGCAGAGACTTTAGCTTGATTCGACATAATACATTCATGGTGACACGGTACTAACATGAGGGTGTCTTATTGTATTTTGGAGTTCTCATAACGTGTCTGACATAGATGCACATGCAACAATTTTTGAATGTCGTCATAAGCAACTTACATGCTTCTGCTTTGATTTTACTTAACAAGTCAAATTTGTTTAAGTTCAAGCTTTGAGTTACTACCAGACTAAGCTTTTCCCATGCCTTGAATATGACATTGTTTTCTTATAACTTTGCTGTTGAATGTTCTCTATCCGATTGAACAAAGAAATCTGGCATGTTGAACTGATTTGCGAAGGTTCCATCACAGTTAATTCATGATAGCTTTTCTATAAATTTTCTTTCTGTGAGATTTTCCATAAATTTACTTCACAGTTCCTACTAATTCTGTATTGAATTAATGTTTTTCCGGTGTGGTTTATCAATAAATTCATGTGTTGGTTACTAAGATTTGGAAATTGTATACTCATTACTTGCTGTCCAACAATCATGCTTTCTTTAAGATTTATGAACTCGTCTAGTAGTGAACGGTTACTATACCGGATTTTTTCAAATAAAGTAATAAATTTTTGAATAATTGCGAATTTTTTTTTTTTTTTTGATAAATGGCAGTTAGGGGGAGAACTCGCCAACTGAGTCGGCAGGTTGGCGGGGGATCAAAGGGCTCGCCAACTGAGTTGGCGAGCTAGGTGTATTGGAGGCAGAGCCCGCCAACTTAGTTGGCGAGTGAGGGGGAGGAAAGTAATTTTCGGCCATTGGCTTCTCGGGATGGGAGCGGGGAGGAATTATAGCCGTTGCACAACGGCTAATACAAACTTCTATATATTTCATATCTCAACCAAATCATCCAACACTCTCACTCTCTTCCCTCTCTTCTCTCTAGCAAAGCCCCCAGCACTCTCTCTGTCTCTCTACCTCTAGCAAAGCTTCCAACACTAAAAAAATATTTTGCCTGCAGCCAAAGTTCATCTGAGTTTCTTGTAGCAAAAGTTCTCAACCGTCGTGGATCGTAGCATAAGAATTGTATGCTCGCACGGCGGTAAAGTAAATGAGTTAAATTACGAAGGAGGAGAAAGCCAAATTTTTTCAACTTATCCGAATATTAGTTTTGAAAATATACGTAATCATATTATTGAACGTTGTTGTATTCATTATATTTTTATTCTGAAGTCTATTTTTGGTTCTAATTATTTTTTGATAGATAGTGAAGATGCATGAAATTATATTCTTGAGATTAATTCACAATCACGGTATATAAAAATATATGTTATTAAAGTTATTACATTAGAAAATCGTCATTCTTGTTTAGGGAGACTTAGTACAGGACGTTATTGACTAGCTACCGCTGCATTGATTAAGACCATGATAATTGACATTATTAGAGATAACCAGTCATATAGTCCATCACAATTTGTTAAAGATATATATAGGGAGTACCGTATACAAGTTAGTTATTCCAAAGCCTGGAGAGCCCGAGAGACGACATTAGCTGAAATTAATGGTAGTTATGATGAGGCATACGCTAGTCTTGAGGAGTATTGTTATAGAATTATGGAGACAAATTCAGGTAGTACATGTTTTATTAAAACTGCCGAAAATAATAGCTTTCAACGAATTTTTATTTGTTTTAAGTCATGTATTGACGGGTTTTTAAGGGCTGTTTACCGGTTATTAGTACTGATGCTACATTTCTTTCGTCTAAATATCAAGGTATCTTATTTATTGCTTGTGCTCACGATCCTAACTATCAATTATATCATATAGCTTATGTTGAAGGTAAGAATAGTGATTCTTGGTCTTGGTTTTTAAACTCTCTTAAAATATCTTTTGAAAGTTGTTTTAATGATTGGAGTACAATTTCATTTATATCTGATAAGCAAAAATGATTAATAAATGTTGTTCGTGCTATTTTTCCTGCATCTCCTCATTTTTTTTGTATTCAATATTTTAAACAAAATATGAAAAAAGTTACGAAAGAACCAGTATTTTAACACTTGTTAGACTTGCTTGCTAGATCATATAATAAAACGGATGCAGAGAGTATGTTTGATATAATTAAAGCCGAGAATATAATATTGTACGATTGGCTTATTGGTGTAAATGATGAAAGTCGTCGATTTGAACATTGGATAACAGCGTATGCTACTTGTTCTAGATTAAATATTAATACTTCTAATCTTGCTGAATGTTTCAATAGCTGGATTAAAAAATTATGAGATAAGCCAATAACAATACTTCTCGATGGTATTAAAGCTAAGATTATTACACTTCATGACAATCGTAGAAAGAATGCTGAAAATATCGACACAAATTATTGTCCGAAGATGTTAAAGACTATGGTTTGTATTATCAAAGAGAAGAATCACTTAGAAATATTAGTTATTGATAGTTATAAGTTTGAAATAATAGACCGTGCAACAAGTAGAACCTATATTGTTAATATAACCGACAGATCTTGTACATGTTTTAGATGGTACCATACTTATATACCATGTATACATGCATGTTTTGTTTGTAGATATTACAATATTAATATTGATAGTTTTTATCCTGTAGTATTTTCGATGGAGATCTTGAGAAGTGTATATGCACAAAAAATGGAGCCAATTCCAGTTCCCTACAAAATCCAAGCTCTTTTGGTTAGAGGAGAAATTGGAGTACTAGATGTAAGACGTAAAGCCGGAAGACCAAAGAAGAACCGCATCAAACCCCAAGATTCATCGACGAGAGATCTTCGTTGCAGTAATTATGGTGCGATGGGACACAACCGAAGAAGATGTACAAGTCAACCGAGAGAGTAAAATAGAATTATTCAATACAAACTTAAAAATATTTTAATAGTGAGTCTGATAATGAAAGTTGACAAACATTATAATCAAACATTGTTACAAATCATACAAATATTGCAATCAAACATTGTTACAAATCATCTACTCATCCTTCTCCTCGTCTTGCTGAGTTTGGGTAGGCAGCGGTGCTGATGGAGTCAAAAAAATCTGTGTGAATATCTGGTAGCTTTCATCTCCAGCAGTCTCATGACTAGGGCCCGCTCCAGCATACTGGTCACTAGGGCCCGCTCCAGCATACTGCTGACTCGGGCCCGCTCCAACATACTGGTGACTCGGGCCAGCTCCAGCATACTGGTGACTAGGGCCAGCTCTAACATAGTATTGGAAAATATCTCTAGCATACTGGTGACTCGGGCTCACTCCAGCATACTGATAAAATATCTCCAGCATAAAAATGCTAGAGTAGCAGCGCCCCATACATGATGAGTAGGTTTTGTCAAATCATCCAAAAATGGTAGAAGCTGCATATTTACCATATTTTCTGATGCATCGAGAAATAGAATTGTACCACATAAACAGAGCAAATACGCTCTAGTGACACTAAATTAAGTCATAAATAAATCTTACTAATTAAAATACATACCCGTATTTCATCTACATCAACCAACCCGTCAATAGTGTGATGTAGGTCCATGAAGTTGCCACGAAGCCATGTAAATTTTACAAAATTGTCGTCTTTTATACCAGATGGAGGGGTAACACCGAGATACCTCCTAATCAGATCAGATTCCTTTAAGTGCGGATCAAAATATATAGCGTCACCTTTAATAGGTAACCCTAGTATTTTTTCCTCAATCTTCGGAGAATGCGGCGTTGTATTCGAGAAAGTTCGTTGTTCCGAACATTTTTTGTCTTACTATTCTTTTCTTTATGCCTACCTGTTCCATTAGGAGCATTCCTTTGAGATTATTTGCCACATCAAATAGGGTGATCGTCATCTCACCGAATGAGAGATGAAAAGTGTTACGTTCAGGCTACCAACGCTCCGCAAGACTGACAACTAAATGAAGATCATGGATTAAATATATAACACGATCTATATAGTGGAATCCAAAGGATTCCAACAAAGCCTTTTGGACAGAATTTAGCTCACACGTACGATAGTTTCTTTCGGTCCGCCAATGTACATGGATCCGGGTTCGTAAACCAAGATCATGGTCGTATAACTATAAAAGATATATGCATTATATTTTATGTGTAAATTACTTAACTTGCAAACTTATAATTTAAAAATTACCTCTCTAGTAAATATCCGACTAGATATGTGGTCTTCACGTTGCTTAATAATAAGGTCGGTAGTCGGTCCACCAGGAATACGCCCGTCATTTTGGTTAGCCATCTACAAAAAAAATTAACTGTGATTATTTACGACTAAAATATAATAAGTCTGTCAACGATTTAAAAATTATCACAAATAATATGTTTACTTACATTAGATTTTTGGGTTATTTTTTTCCAGTTGGTCTTGCTGCTTGCAGACAGGAAAGTGGGGGAGAGGAGAGTGATGTCAGGAGAGGAGGGTATTGTGAGAGTGTGGTGAGGATGAGGAGGAGTTGGGGGCTTATTTATAGGAAAAGTAGGAGGTTTTGGAGGGGGGAGGGGGGGGAAGTAGAGGGGAGGGGAGGGGGGGCATCTCCGAGGGAGAGGGGGGATCTCCGAGGGAGAGGAGAGGGTATCCGATGGAGAGGGGGGAGAGGGAGGAGGGTCTTCGTGGCGACTGTTACAGCCGCATGGCCCGCCAACTGAGTTGGCGAGCGTGCCCAGAGCCCGCCAACTGAGTTGGCGAGTTCTTCTCAAACTCTGGGCACCGCCAACTCAGTTGGCGAGTTGTCCCTCTCCCTGCCAATTGCCAAAACTTCTCCCCTTTTTCACAATTATGCGAAAATTTATTACTTTATTTGAATAAATTCGTTATTATACAAGGTAAATTTTTCCCTAGTTCCTTATGGGATTTCTATATTCCTTTTGGGATTTCTATTATACATATGTACATTATATTTGGTTCCAGTTGGTTAATCTATAACCTGCAGAATAACAGGCTAAGACATGATGGAGAGGGTCCAGATCTGCTCCACTATGCATCTGATAGTGGTATTAGTGGCCATGCTGAGTCATTGGAAGCAACACTTTCTGAATATTGCCAACATCTTGCAAGCATACATGCAAGATTGTAAAAAGTACTAGACGTTAGTTGGGTGGACACCTGTCATCTAGTGCCTAGTCCATCTAGTCTACCATCTAGATTTAGGCGATTCAAAATAAATAAATAAATAAAATCCAAAAAACCTACTGAAAGTTGCAGAAAGAATTCATAAATCTCTAAAACATGCATAGTCAGGAGTCGGATGTTAAAAAATAATTTGAGAATCATGTTTTTCACTAATCAGAAATCGTAATGCAGAAACGTAAAAGTGTACCTTTCTCCATTTTGTTATTCTTTATGCGAGATGTTTAACCTCTGGAAATCATTTCTCTTTCACCAACTCTATACTTTGGGAAGAAATAAATTATGAATTTTGTTAATACTCTTTGCAACAACAAGACTCATTATATACACATATAATGATCATCCATTGTGTCCATTCATAAGAATTGCAACTCTTCCCAAAAGGTTCTAGACAACAAATGCGTGTGTGTCTATTCGTAGAGGTGTGAGAGAGGACTTTTCCTAAATCGCAATAATATATTTTCTCCCATAAAAAAAAACTAATATATCAATTTGTATTAACATAGTGGGACATAAATTCTTACATTCTCCCACTTGACCAATATGATCAGACAATTGATACTACATTAAGTTTAAATCTTGATATGGTTAATTCTTAAACACCATAGTGTTTGCCATCGGTGTAAGTTTGGAAAATTTTTGTTTAACAACAAACAAAAAGTACAAGAAAATTCTAGACAGAAAATCTAAGTACAATATTTTTTATCTGGGGAATGTGACGATGAAGATCGAGTACTGCAACGACTCCTTTACTCCATTGACGAGAGAATAATGATGCTCTCCTCTTTTCTCTCTCTTGAGCTTGTGTCCACGTACGTAGCTCGTCGGGAGGGGGGGGAGGCGTTATGGTCTCTGAAAAGAGGAACCTGGGAACGTCCAAGTTCCTCCTATTTATAGCCATCATGCTGATGGGCTATAGGTACCGTATATGCCTCTGTTTGGTGGCCGCATATGGCTCATTCAACAGAATACGGTTGCAACCGTAGCCGCATACCACGGACATGTTGCCAGGAGGCCTTGGTTGGGATATGCTGTTGATAAGATCTTGGGGTAGTTTTTAACTCTGTTGCGTGCGTGACTTGGTCAGCTGGATATATAATCAACACTAACTGTATGAAGATCCTTTTGGTTGTAACGGAAAGATCTTACAAGCTGAGAGCCGTATGGTGTCGTGGACTCATAGAGTCGTGGCTCCATACGTGCTCTCCTTTGGCCTTTGTCTTATGGATACTTCGGCCACATGGCATTGTGGCCGCATGTGACCTCTCGTCTGGCCTTGGTTGAATAGACACTTTGAACACATGATGATGAGGCCGCATAGGATCGTAGCTGCATATGTCACGCCCCAGTCCCAAAATGACGAGGGACTGAGCACGTGAGCAATGGCCAGCAGCACGCACCGATGGACAACCCAATTTAATGGATCCATCAGGGCATGCTTAAGCTGTAGTCTAACAGGAGTTAGGGCATTTGTTACAAGTCTCGGGTTATTCTAATCTCATCCACAACAGATAATCACAGATTAAATGCCAGAAATAATGCAATGGAAAAATATGCAATATCAAATAAGGTTATCTCGGGAAACAAAACCGAGAATTATTCTGTTACAATTAAGAAAAGACAGGAAATAAAATGCTGGAAACTGTAAATACTGAGTAGTTGAAGCCGGCGCTCAAGAGAAGTCTTCGGCCACTATCTCGTCCTCTGTTCCTGGTTCTGTTCCGAGGAGTGCTCCGGTACCGTACACTTCTGGGTAGTTCTCTTCAGCTGTACCTGGGGACATCATCCATTCCAGGTCCTCAGGGGACATAGCAAGGTACAGAAAAACTCAAGCCAAATGAATATCAGTGCAGCAATAAGATAATCAGCAGGGTAAACTAAGTAACCAACTATGTGATATGCAATATGAGAGCAGCACTAGATCTCAGGCTGAAGCCACTACAAGCTCTGTGTCGGGGAGCCGGTAGCGGCAATAACTATGAATTTCGCTATGATATATACTATGTTATATATATAATATCAGCCTGTAGTCTGTGTGTCTCTCCCCACCCAATGTAATCACGCAAGCCATGACCATAACGTCTCATGTCCATGTCAGCGGGATTATAACTAATGCAGCAAGTCTGGTAGCTATGAATCAAAGTATCTAAGGATGTAACGTCTATGTCATATAACATGCATCCTATACAGAATCACCTTGAATGTCTCAGGAAGACTCTGTCTCATGAAATAGTGTCAAGTGTCCTGGGTTCTGGTGTACTTGATAGGACAAGTACGAGAATTATCGGGTCTCGATATCCATGTCTATGTGACGTTACACAACCCCGCGTACGGCGTTGGCACCCGACTATGATCGGACACTAAGTACATCACACGTCTCCTAGGTCAAGCAGTTAAAACATGTTTATATTTAATTCGCAAGAAATCAAGTAAAGTACTATGTCAAGAATTACTGAGATTTGGCAGGCTTTATTTGTCCATTATTGCATGATTAAGTCCAGAAAATAATTAGCAAGCTGCTGGGTTTGGCAAGGTACACTTGCCTGTGGTTCCGGCTATGTTCGCGGTTCTGACTTCGGTTGGATTTGCAGGCGGTACTCCGGTTGCTGAAACAAACATCACCATCAGATCCAGAAAATATCAATCAGCTAGAAACGCCTGTCCTTGGGTCCAATTTGGAGACAAGGGCAGAAACGGCAGTTTCGGGCCAAAACGGGGTCCACCGGTGGGCCCGCTTTGCACCGAAAAACGCGTCAGGGTCATCGGTCTCCAAATTCACCAAACTTAGTGTCCACAGATCAGAAATGCTGATACGAACCCAACGGAACTTTCAGAATTGGATTCCGATGAGCCGAATACAAAATCGCCCGTCGAGCGGGGCCTATGGGGCCCACGACACGCGATTTCGTCAACGTTCTCAGAATCGAACCAAACTTGACCCACAGGACCAGCGTATCGCTACGAGTCCGATGGCGCAAGTTTCATTTCGATCCGACATGTGTACACAAAGTTAGGTCGAATTGCCAAAAGTACGGATACGGGGCGATGTCTGCGGATACGCGTTGATTCCGGTGTGCACGCACACCCAAATCAGCTTCCGCGAAATCTCACACGTCCGTATCGACGAGGCACTCGTGTCTGTGAAGACCGCGCGGGACCAAGTCGTCCCGTTTGGCGGGGCGGACTCGGTTCCGGGGTGAAACAGGGTCTGGGTTTTTCCTGTTTTTGGATCGCGGTGTGCGATCACCACAGGACGCGATGCCCCGAACAGTTTATCCGGACACCGAGAGGGTCATACAGGCTTCGCAACGCAATTTGCGGAAACGAAAACGGAGCTACGAGCAAAAAGTTACACGCACCAGAATGGGGTCCTCGGAAACCGGATCGAATTGTGTCCGACACGACACAGGATACGTGTCCTGTGTCGGACACGGGGGAGAAAGGAATTAGGGCTAGGGTTTCAGACCGAAGCCACTGCCGGAGCTCGGCGGCGGTCCAGGGCGGGGGAGGCCGGGGGCGGCGCTCTGCGGCCAGGCGGAGGCGGCGCGGCGGGCTTGGGGGCACGCGACGGCCGGAGGGCGGCTCTGCGGCTGCCCGTGCTGCTGCTGCTGCCGCTGCTGTGGCCGAGCCGGAGGCCAACGGAGGAGGAGAAGAGGAGGGGCGGTGGTCGGCTACGGAGCAGGGTGGCGGCGCCGGTGGCGGCGAGGCGGGGCGGCGCGGGCAGGGGCTGAGCTGCGTGGGGCGGTGGCCGGAGAGGTGAACGGGGAGTGGCGAGGGCGGCCGGCCTAGGGCTTTATAGGCGGAGGAGCTAGGGGGTAGGCCGGGGAAGGCGGGGCTGAGGCCGACGTGGGCGGCGACGTGGCGGGCAGCGCGGCGCTGGCGGAGGCGTGGCCGCGGGCGGGGCGGCGGAGGAAGCGGGCAGCCGCGGGGGAGAGGGATCGTGGGTACAGCGGGTTGGCGGGTCCGGGTCGGGTCTGTTGGATCCGACCCGACCCGCTAGGGCTCGGGTTGGGCTGGCTCTGTTGGGCCGGGCTGGGCCGGCCCAACGGGCTGGGCTAGGTTTTATTATAATAAAAATAATAATAATATTAATAATAATATTAATAATCAGTAAAATAAATAATTAAATAATTAATTAATTAAATAAATAGTTTTCAGGCATTTAAAAATAGGTCCGGGGTCCGATAAATTCCAGAAAAATTGTCCTAAGTCCAGTTCTTCATTTTACACCCAAAAATATTATTTTTATAATATTTTAATATTGTTTAATATCAATTAAAAATCATTTAAAAATTAAAACCCTGTTTTTAAATTACAGAAAAATCCCAGAAAATTCCAGAAAATTGTGAAAAATCCAGTTTTTAAAATTTTGAAAAATTAGGGGGTTTACAGCATATGAGGGAATACATGACATGGAATATCTGACGAAGTTATTAATGCACATATGTGACTCTTCATCTTTTTATGAGATGCCGCCTCTCTTACGATTCTCGAAGCGCTCTGGGTGATGAGTGGTGTGTCAAAACTTTTGACATGCATTGAATGCCATGTCAGGGGATCTCATGCGGCCCCTTACTTCATGGCTGTTTAGGCCGCATGGATTCTTCTTATGAGGCTTCCAACTTTATTGGCGTATGGGGATGCTTGAGGAAGAAGTGGCGTATGGCACTGCTGGCGTATGCAGACACTAGTTACTTAGTGGCTCATGGCACTGTGGCATATGGAAACACTAGTTACTTAGTGGCGCATGGCACTGCTAGTACATAGGAACACTATTTATGAAACGGTCGGTACATGACATCGGATCATTATGGCGCAGGGGGCGTGATCATTGCGGCGCATGGCCTTTGATTACTATTAGCGCATGGTAGAGATTTTTTATGCTTCTACAAGACCCCCTTCAAAGTTTTTGAACTTTAAACTTTGTAAGTTTCTTAAGTTCAAAATACTTTGAACAGAAGCATGGAGGAGATAACAACTGGAACTGCAACGGTGCATCTGTGAAGTATCCTTCCGTTTGGCGCATCGGGTTATGTTGGCGCATCAGATGTAGCCACTTAACTTGGCACAGCTGACTATTCGGCGTAACAAACTTGGTCTCTTTGTTCGTGCTCTGAGCTGTCGGAATGAGCATATTTTATGAAGGGACTTTCTCGGATTGATCGAGTCCCAATGGAGCATAGAAGGATATCATAATTATCGTTGTTCATGACATACAAGCATATTACTCGGAGGATTGTCCATGATCTTCCAACCTAGCTCACTGTAGTTTCTCTTCGTATGCGGCCAGGATGTGTGGAAGTGGCAGGGCTAGTCATCCCATCCGGGACTTCCTGTTTAGAAATCTTCTTGTTGCTGTGGATATCTTGGCTATGAGTATTTGTACCAGAGGTAATATGGACGTAGTTCAATATCATAACGGGGATAATGCTAAGCCCTATCAGAGGTAGTATGAACGTGATAGGTAAAAGTAGTTCCATTAAGGTAGTTCGGTAGTGGCATTATCTGTGATGGTAGGGATACTGTGGTGTATAACTGATAGTCAAGCAGATTTGTTAGGTACGATCATAGTGGAGTATTTTTTTGGAAGAAAAAGAAAATGAGCCAGAGGTAATATGGATATGACTGTTTTCTTTGGATGGGGAACATGGGCAGCTTATAGTTCAGAGGTAATATAGACGTGAACTGTTTGCTTTTATTGAGGATATTCCACTAGGAGATCTTTGGTAGACATATTACTTCTTGCACACTGGAGTGTAAGTAATAAGTTCAAAACGGAACCTTATCAGAAGTGATATGGACGTGATAGGTTTTATGGCCTCATTACTTCTTGCACACCTGAGTGCAAGTAATAAGTTCAAAATAGAACTCTATCAGAGGTGATATGGACGTGATATATTTTTTGGCCTTAACACCGTTGGCATACTTCGAGTTAAGTACGGGTGATACATTTAGATGACGACCAATATCAGAGGTATTATGGACGTGACAATCGATAGTCATATAGAGAGATTTGCTCAGAGGTAATATGGACATAGCAAACCCAGCTGGGAAGAACTGTTAGGACAGTAGTTCAGAGGTGATATGGACGTGAACTAATGTCCAAGAGAACTGATTATGAGTGGTCTACCCAAAAGTGTGGATAGACCTGAGAATTACTCCACTGGAGAGCTTTTGAGGATCCATTATCTGTTGTATATTCTGGACTCCTGGAATACAGATAATGACTTTTACAGTGATTCATGAAGAAGAAGTGCATATTTTGCTTACACACCTACTGAAGATAAACAACGAGGAAGGTACACTGTATATCTTGGTTGTCCAGCTGCTAATAAATGGAGTACAAGTCTAGCTTAGACATAGTGATTTTTGAGGAACATGTCATTGGTAGCCAACATAAGCAAGTCGTTATTGGATTTTGCGAGCCGGTAGGCACCATTGGAGAACACAGATTCCACAATGAACGTGCCCTCCCACTTCGGCTAGAATTTATCGGCCGTCTTGTGGGTCATAACCATCAGTCTTAGAACTGTCAAGAAGAAGTTAATAACTTGGAAAGTTCTCTCCTTGACCGATTTTTTGAAGGCTCCTGAGAGGCGTGCTTGGTATAACTCAATGCGTTGTTGATCTAAGAGTCACTTCTTGTCGAGTGCTTCTAACTCTTGTAGCCGCCGACAATGACTGTCATCGACGGTGAACCGGTTAGAGAGGGCCACTCGGAACGATGGAATTGGATCTCCAGCGGAAGGATCGCTTCGCTTTCGTAGACCAGGAAGAATAGCGTACTGCCATTTGGTGTTCGAACCGTTGTACGGTAGGCCCAAAGACACTCGCCTAGCTTCTTATTCCAGTCGTGCTTATTGGATCATACAAGACTTCTTGATTAGCTTTATGGTCTTATTGAATGCTTCTGCCAGACCATTTATTGCCGGATTGTAGGCGGTCGAGGCTACATTCTGGATTTAGTTTTTGTCACAAAATCGGTAGAACGCGTTGCTTATAAAATATGGACCATTGTTGTAGATGATCCTCTGTGGCAAGCTGAAGCGGTATATAACGTGATGCTTGACGAAGTTGATCAGGTTTAATATCTTTACTTCAGCGAGTGAAACAACTTTCGGCCAATTGGATTAGTAGTCAGTAATAGCTAAGATGAACCAATGTCCCTTAGACGAAGGTGGACTTATCGGTCCAATGATGTCCATTCCCTATGCTTCGAACGGCTAAGATACTACCGCTGGGTGTAAGAATTCCGAGGGCTGGTGGATAAAGTCTGCGTGGATTTGGCACGCTTGGCACTTCCTCGCATAATTAATAGCATTAGTTACCATTGTTGGCTAATAGTAACCCATTCTCCGGAGACGGTCCTTGTGAGACTCGTCTCATTGTTCTAGTATACGTACCCGATATACGCATATTATGCCTGTATAGCTTATTTATTGCTTAATTGCTTACATCATGCTTTATGCCATTCATGCATTATTTAGGTTATTTTTGTAAGTTTTTCTTAGTTGCATGCTTTGGACCTTTGGTCCCTTGATTTTCTTGGTAGGTGATTGTGATGAACCCGGGTGAGAGGCATGGATTATGATCCAATGGCCTACAATCAATCCCTTTTCCATATAAGCAATCCCATTCTCTTTCCTCCACTTTTCTTTTCTTTTATTTTTCTTTCCTTCTTTATTTTCACCTAGTAGAGAGCAGCAGACGAGCTTGGCCTTGACCACGGGTGACCTTGGTAGTGTTGGTATTAGGCTAGAACTTGACCGTAGGCAAGTACATCTTGCCAACCGAAGGAACAACCATGGATATTACTTTGATTCTTAGTATAACTTGTTTTATCAATTGAACGATTTTATTTTTGGGTAACACTTAGAACTTGTCTTATTGATGATTTTGTTTTCTTTGAATTGGATTATTCATTGAGCCCAAAAATAGCAAGTCGGATAATGCAACGTTGGCCTGAGAATGCATACAAAAAGGTACGCAATGAACCCTTGTCGCATAAGCGAAGTTCCAATGAGCGCACTTGTGTGTGTTTCACAATTTCCTTAGAAAGTACGCCAAGATATATTGAGTACTCTGGACACACTTCTCTACTCCTATGTACATTTTGTACTACGATAATTTTTTCAAAAGTATGCCAATCCTACTTGGCGCACTTTTGTATGGGTCTGCAAGTCATCAAGAATGTATACCATCGTTTAAAAAGCAAAGTTGGCGCACTTTGCAGATATTGCAGAGTTGGCTCACTTTGGTGAACTTTTCTTACCGGAGCACTTTGTCCCTGCTGGAGAATGGCACACTTTGCTGTATGGTGCACTATGCGACATTATCCAGAGATGATACACTTTGTAGCCCTTCGTAATTACTTAATGACTAAACAATAACTTTTGACCATTTTCGAGAATTGTGTTCTCGACTACATGGTTCTTTCGACTATTGTGTCATGTCTTAGAACTTGTATTTTGTCTTTTAGTAGACCTTAATGCGCCTGTTTGTGCGCCAAACCTCACTGCTGGCATACTTGATAAAAATGCGCCAAAGTCGTAGCTTGGGTACTTTTATTTGTGCTCCAATGATAGATTCATGCACCAAGCTCCTAGCTCGCGCACTTCTATCATTGTGTGCCAAGGTCCTAGAAGTGCGCTTTAGTATGATTGTGCGCCATTTTTGCTCGGAGCACTTTTGTATCAAAGTACGCCAGAACTGTCTGAATTAGTGATTTGTGTGCCAAAACCCTTTTTGGCCATTTGTGCACCAATACCCATTTTGGCCATTTGTGCGCCAATAATAGTTTTTGGCCCTTTGTGCGCGAATATTATATTCTTGTCTGATTTTATGCGGCAACCCTGAATTATTATTTTATGCACCTGTATGCCAGTATTCTCTTTATATGCTTAACTCTTGATGATTACCTAGTTCTTTTTTATCCCGTTATTTTAGTTAATCCTGGTTATTTTTTGAACATGACATTCTTGATATTGATCTTGATTTTCTGACATGATCTAGTGATTGTACGTTATAAATGAACTCCTGAACCTTGACATAAAATTGATAATATTGATAATCCTGATCCTGTATTGATAATACTGATCCTGTACTGGTAATCCTAATATTGAACTGATAATCCTGATACTGTACTGCTAACTCTGATACTCCTGATCCTGATAATGCTGATAGTGGCTTGACGTAGCGCACTCCTGACTTGAGAATTCCTGTAACTTTCCTGATCGAGATTATTAGTAGCACATATATTACATGACATGTATCCCCGTGGTTGATTTTGATTGTAACCGTCAAGTTACTGTCCTGTCTTGCATCATGTCTAAGGCATATTCCTGAGCACCACTGTCGGGAATCCTTGATAATTGTCCAGGCTAATAACTAGAATAATAATCTAGAAAAGCATCTACAGAGATTTTCTGACTATATGCAATCCCGGTATTCCAACAACACCTGATGGATTTGGAGCTCTCCGTCATAAGAAAAATACTTCCAGCACACCGACGAGTGTTGCACTACTAGAAAATATAAGAAATAATTATACCTGATAAATCTATAATATGTACCTGTTCGTCTGGATAACCCAGATAGTCTGCAGGACATGTAGCTCTAAGAAATCTCAAACTACATGTGATAGTAACTAGGACTGTGATAACCCTAGTTATCTAATGATAGCAAGCCGTAGGGCATGGTTGACCATGATTGTTTGATTTCCAGTCTAGTCTAGTCATGTCCTGATTTATTAACAGCTGATCCGGAAATGGTAACCGGAGTACTGATTCCAGATGCCCTTGTTTAATTACTCCTGAACTAGTTAACTATTATTTTACCCGTTACACTTATTTAGTAATTACTTTACCTGCTATTTTTACTGATTTGTCTGCATGCTAGTTTTATTTTATAAGTTTGGCTCCTTTGTGGTACTTGCTATTTTGCGATCTTACCCTACTGGTTTTGTATGGCCCGATTTCGGAGCAGGACCGCAGGATCTTCCGTACTTTCTGTCTCAAGATGATGAACACCAGAAGAACCAGAGGACATGAGTAGATTTTTTCTTCCTCACCCACTTGATCTTGTACATTATTCTTTTGAGGCATTTAGCCACCGAGCACGTATTTTGGAACTTGATAATCTATCCCGCGGGTCTACATATAAAGTATATTCTAGACTATAGCTAGAGCTGACCATGTAACATTATACTCTACTAGTTCTTTATTTAGGTACTAGCTTTATGATCATCTGAGTATGTATAGTTTGGGATGCCTTTCTATTATATGTTGGTGATCATATATCTTGTAAACTTATTGCTTGCTTGAGATAGAGACACCTAAGATTCTTGACCCATGATTGCTTGATAGATTATAGAGTAAACCCTCATATATCTAGACAACCATGACCGTATCTCATGGTATAGAGTACTCTGTTATACGTAGCTGGCTTTGTCTGCCCCCGCTTTCCAATATTCTGGTTCTGGGGCGTAACATGGTTTAAGTGATGGCACATGTAGGTCTAAAAATTCAGAAGTGTCGAAGGTTTACTAATGTTTTTAGATGTCTCAATTAAGATACTCCTTGATCTCCCCCAGTATTTTATTTGTATCCCTGAAATCTAGATTCAACATCTTTTTTGATCCTCGATCAATCCTGTTCGTGCCTTTGATGATCCTTGTGTCCTTTATCTTTCAAGGACATTGTTCCTGGCCCTCCTTATCATCCAGCTAGAGTTCCTCCAGTAATAGGACAATATCTCGATGCCCAGCAAACCCTTGAGGTTCATCCTCAGCATTCCGGGGCCGGGTCCAGAACAACTAAAAATGAGGAACCTCAGATCCAGCCAGTACCTCCCGTACAACTAGTATATGATGCAAGAGGGACAATAATGTGCTAATTTTTATCCTTCAGGAATTATTGGCATCTCAAGGATGTCGAGAGGATGTACTCATTCAATCAGTATAAGGAGCTTTGGAAAGAGGCGGACCTCGTGCCAACAACTCGGCAAGCATGTTCAAGCACCTTCAACCCTCGTATTTCTATGGCATCTTGGCTTCAGGACACTGAGGCTATTCTAAAGAAAGTCATAGTTTTGGCTGGAGAGAAAGTCTTGGTGGTTCGGTTACAGTTGTTAGATTTGGCCCGAGACTGGTAGGCAGCAAAAATGGTTTTACTAGCAGTACCCGTCCCCTAGACCGTATTTAGCGAAAGGTTTCAGGTCAGATACTTTCACGCGGTGTCGCATTATGATCTACAACATATATTTGATAACTTGAACCAGATGGGTAGAACTGTCGACGGCTATGTGGCAGAATTATGCAGACTTAGTCGATTTGCTCCTACCTTGGTGGTGACTGAATTAGACCGAGCAAGGATGTTACAGTAGGGACTTCACCTGGAGATCATATTACCAGTGGAACAACACGAGTTCCATACTTTTTATGCTATGCTAAGAGCAGCAAGGATTCATGAGCATACCTCCCAGACAATAGTGGATAGGACTGGAGGTCGTAAAAGGACCCATACTTCAGGCGATTCTTACACCCAGTCTTCAGCACCCAATATGACGATTGGAAACCCGACAAGGACAACTTTGGTAGTATCGTTTCAGCGACTAGCTCTGACATATCCTCAGCAGCAGAGATTATCTCCATCAGTCGAATATTCCTATTGTGGAAAACCAGGGCACGTTTTATCAGAGTGCCACAAAGCGTAAGGGTTATGCTTAGCCTGTGGAGCACCAGACCACAAAATAGGATCTTTCCCATATAGAGCTAGTTCATCATCATCCTCCCCTGCAGGACCCAGTATAGGGCTCCAGCGAGAAGACTTGCTTGAGGCAACGACCCGACCCGCTTTGCTCAGCGACCTGACCCGCTTTGCTCAGCAAGAAGACTTGCTTGAGGCAAAAGATTTCAGACTTGGCCCTTCAGGAGTTCAGACTTAGACTTTCAAAGGCTCGCTCGACTGAGACAAATCATCGCTAAGGTGGGTGGCTACGATGAACTTGTCTTTGCTTAGCCAGTACACTTAAAATATGGACGATACATGCTAGTCAGTAAGTGAATCACCTCTTGCATGCTAATAAAGAATACAACGCACCTAGCTAAGAGAATAATCCTATCTTGTATTACTTGTGTTAGAACATGAAAATAAAACTTGGCTTATAACATGGACCCTCGCATGCTATCTTAGCTTCGTGCAAGTAGACCCCGCTATGCCTCGAGTAAATCACTATATACTCTTCGTAGTGCACTGCCTCACTTGTTTACACTGCTCGTCTTATGGATTATGTCGCCCGATATGTCCATGTACGGTTTCTTTCCTCGTACTACCTCTTAGACCCGTGTTAACATAAATACTTATGTTTTATATAAATGCATGCTTGCCTGCTCATATTATAACTTGTACTCGTTTGTCTCGTTTCAATGCTTGTCACATAATATTATGCCGCAATCTAGTAACACTATCCATATTGTGCATGCATCTAGTTAGCCAGAAGACTATCAAATAACCCTTCTATGCAATATGAACCTGTAAGTATTCGGGACCGTTAGGTCACCAAGGCATCTCTGAACTAGGAGACTTTACCATATCAAGTATAACTCTGAACGAGAATCATGTCAAGTAAAGCAAGAATTATAGCTCGTGGGGCATACTTGTTCTGAACAAGAATCAAGAATTAACATATCGTGTCGTGAATCCCGTGAACCTGAGACCCAAGACTTGCATATCGCAGGCAACTTGGTAACAAGGGAGATCTTCGAATCTCGTTCCATGGACGGTCTCGGGGCACTGGGGCTGATCCGATCCGGATGGAACTCGTACAGCCTTTCGTGTGCGAGCAGGATGGCATCTTCGCTTACATCGCGTCATCCTCGCTCAAAAGGTTGATAGTCTCGTGTGCTAGACAGGATGGCTTGTAGCGCATCGTGTGCTTTCGTTGCATACCATCCTCGTTCAAAGACTATAACTCGTCCTTTATAGCTATGCCAGCAACTCCTGTTCATATAGATAAGTCATCCTCGCTTAGCGACAATCTGTGTGCTTGTCATTGTATTGTGCCTAGTAATCTGGAATACTTGAACGGATATGAGTATCCGACACCTGTACATATTTGAACACTTGAACATCTTCTGCAACACACCTGAGTATCCGTGTAACTCGTGTACCTGAAATCAGAACCCGCTCATGACACTCGTATTTGCTAATATAATTTTTCATGGATTTTATTATATATACTCGTGCTTGGTTTAACTTGGTTTTTCTTGGACAGGAAAGGATGAATGGTAAGTTGGTAAGTCTCACCGTGTTACTCTTATATCGCACGACACACTGCCACACGAGTTAGGCTTTTTATTATGCCATGCAACTGATCCTAAGTCAAGACTAGAAAGATAAATTAATAGATGGTGCACGAAACCTATATAACATGTTTGAATTTGTCGAGCGGCGAGATGCCTCCCCATTAGTGCATTTATGTACTGATAACCCACCAGATTGCTTGCAGGGTGTGGGAGAACCTTGTTCGGTATGGAAAACCCTTCGTACGAGATAAGGCATGGAGTTCGCTCTGGAGACTTGGAGCGTTGCATCCGGAACTGAAGCACATATACAAGACATAATGTTGGAACATCGCATATGTATCATTCCATAATTTTAGCCACTTGGTACGCTTTTATCGTTTCAAGAGAGAGGACTTGAGCGACTTGTAATCTCGGCCTAGCGCCGCTGTTTGTGGTATTAAACGAAAGAATAAAAGTGTATTTCAATGACAGGGTTTATACGAGACCCGTGCCCTTTGGTTTACAAACAAACTTGTACAATTTGATCCTATACGAGGATGCGGGAGTATAATTTATTTAATCTGGGTATAAATTGCTATAGGTGTCTGATCTGCAGTCGATCACTTTAGCCCTTGGACTACACGATGTTGAAGAGGTGCCGTGGAAGACGGGTAGCAGCTTCGAAGGTTGCGAAGGAGGGTGGATGCACGGTGCCAAAGCCGTCGACCCCTACTCTTTGCCTGAGCTCCGGACTCTTCTCTCCTTCTCTCTCTCTCTCTTTTTACCAATTCTCCGACCTGGTTCGATCTTCCAAATTGTCGACCTTGTTCCCCATTGATAGGGGTCTCTATTTATAGAGTTTTGGTGACAGTGACCACTCCGTCGGTGTAACAACCGAGGAGTGGACAGTACAGCACCCTTTTACACAACGGTTAAAATAACCAATGCCTGCGTATAAATGACCTTTTGAGTGAGCATGTGACGCGTGTCCAACTAAGGGGACAAAACGCGTATATCTGCTGCGAAGATCACGGCGTAGAAGCCACATAGGTAGGTATCCCTCGTGTAGAAGAGGTTGTCATAGAAGCCAAATGACTGTCACCCCTGGCGTAGAAGCCAAAATAGGCATAGAAGCCGAACAGGCGTAGAAGCCGAATAGGCATAGAAGCCGAACAGGCATAGAAGCCGAACAGGCATAGAAGCCGAATGGTCGTAGAGACTGAGTGGGCGTTTGAAGCCGAATGAGCACAGATCCTGAATGGGCATAGAAGCCGCTACGTACCGTGCCAGAGTGTTGATGTGGACGTCTTCGCCAGAATTACGGCTTTCGAAGGTGTAATCAAATCTCTTACAGAGATTTGCCACCATCCTGTGCATTAAATGCGAAGACGTGTTTTGAAGGTCTGCAGCCCTTCTGTGCATCCGTCGCAGAGACGTGTCTTGAGGGAAACTGTCACCGCTCTGTGCAATTTGACGTAGAGACGTGCCTCGGGCCCTGTACGAAGTGCAGCTTTTGACGTGGCAGGCGGTTTGTCTACTGCGGAGCGTAAAACAGCTCATGTTTGCCTGTGTAAATCAAGGCGGCGCATTCCCTTGTACGCGAAAGAGCGGTTTACGCTGGGGGGACTTTGGTAACCGACGGTTTGGTGATATTTTAATCAAATCCTCTGCATTAAATGTCGAGATCCGCCATCATACTGTGGGGCGCGTCCCGAGGGGTCTGCCATCATTTTCAGCCGTCGTCTGGGTAGCCGTGGAGCACTTTTTTTGTCAGGAGTCAGAGGCCAGGTTCACTGCGTGACTTGACAGGTTCATTTCGGGGAAGACGAAGCGTTCCTCGTACGCATTAACGCTGCTTTGAGAGCGGCTGAGTTTTACGCCATGGAGGCGATGAAGAACTCTGTCTTATGCTGGAGCGGCCTAGACATACTGCACTTACGCGGATGGTCCTTTGAGCTTATACTTCCTGTTGTATTTTAGCGAAAAAAGCTCTGTTGCACGCTTGATGGCTCTGAAGGCCTCTGTTTACGCTGCTCTGTATCAAGAGGCTGCGTAGATCCTCCCAGCGTATTTTTTATGCTTCTACAAGACCCCCTTCAAAGCTTTTAAATTCCTCAAAATTTGAAACGCTTTGAATGAAGCATGAATGGCCCGTCGTAACTCAAAACGTTTCTGAATGGAGCGCTAAAACGGTCGATGCGGACTTTATGGCGGATTTATTGGGGACTGTTGTGATCTTTTTCGCCTATAAAAAGGCTGGGGGGTGAACCTGTTCTCACCACATTCCCATCACCATGCAGAGATGATCGCCGGAGTTCGTCGGGTCGACCGGAGGAAGAAGGAGATCATGTTCTTCCAGCATGTAGGGAGCCGAAAAAGACGGCGTCTTCGAGCAAATGTCCACTGCAATGATGGATCATGGAAGGATATCTTAGCCTCCCTTGCTCGGGATAATCAGCAACTTTATATGGCCGTTCTTCCAGGAGAAGGGAAGGGTCATATTAGACCACACTGCTTGCAAGCGGTGTCTTCTCCTGTTCATGACTGTGGTAGTCGATGAGCGTGAAGTTTTGCGAATAAATAAAATCATCTTCTTCAATTCCCCAGCAGAGTCGCCATCTTGTTTGTGGTATTAAACGAAAGAATGAAAGTGTATTTTCAATGACAGGGTTTATACGAGACCCGTGCCCTTTGGTTTACAAACAAACTTGTACAATTTGATCCTATACGAGGATGCGGAAGTATAATTTATTTAATCTGGGTATAAATTGCTATAGGTGTCTGATCTGCAGCCGATCACTTTAGCCCTTGGACTACACGATGTTGAAGAGGTGCCGTGGAAGACGGGTAGCAGCTTCGAAGGTTGCGAAGGAGGGTGGATGCACGGTGCTAAAGCCGTCGACCCCTACTCTTTGCCTGAGCTCCGGACTCTTCTCTCCTTCTCTCTCTCTCTCTTCTTACCAATTCTCTAAACTGGTTCGATCTTCCAAATTGTCGACCTTGTTCCCCATTGATAGGGGTCTCTATTTATAGAGTTTTGGTGACAGTGACCACTCCGTCGGTGTAACAACCGAGGAGTGGACAGTACAGCACCCTTTTACACAACGGTTAAAATAACCAATGCCTGCGTATAAATGACATTTTGAGTGAGCATGTGACACGTGTCCAACTAAGGGGAGAAAATGCGTATATCTGCTGCGAAGATCACGGCGTAGAAGCCACGTAGGTAGGTATCCCTCGTGTAGAAGAGGTTGGCGTAGAAGCCAAATGACTGTCACCCCTGGCGTAGAAGCCAAAATAGGCATAGAAGCCGAACAGGCGTAGAAGCCGAATAGGCATAAAAGCCGAACAGGCGTAGAAGCCAAATAGGCATAGAAGCCGAACAGGCATAGAAGCCGAACAGGCATAAAAGCCAAATGGTCGTAGAGACTGAGTGGGCGTTTGAAGCCGAATGAGCACAGATCCTGAATGGGCGTAGAAGCCGCTGCGTACCGTGCCAGAGTGTTGATGTGGACGTCTTTGCCAGAATTATGACTTTCGAAGGTGTAATCAAATCTCTTACAGAGATTTGCCACCATCCTGTGCATTAAATACGGAGACGTATTTTGAAGGTCTGCAGCCCTTCTGTGCATCCGTCGCAGAGACGTGTCTTGAGGGAAACTGTCACCGCTCTGTGCAATTTGACGTAGAGACGTGCCTCGGGCCCTGTACGAAGTACAGCTTTTGACGTGGCAGGCAGTTTGTCTACTGCGGAGCGTAAAACGGCTCATGCTTGCCTGTGTAAAACAAGGCGGCGTATTCCCTTGTACGCGAAAGAGCGGTTTACGCTGGGGGGACTTTGGTAACCGACGGTTTGGTGATATTTTAACCAAATCCTCTGCATTAAATGCCGAGATCCGCCATCATACTGTGGGGCGCGTCCCGAGGGGTCTGCCATCGTTTCCAGCCGTCGTCTGGGTAGCCGTGCAGCACTTTTTGTCAGGAGTCAGAGGCGAGGTTCACTGCGTGACTTGACAGGTTCATTTCGGGGAAGACGAAGCGTTCCTCGTACGCATTAACGCTGCTTTGAGAGCGGCTAAGTTTTATGCCATGGAGGCGATGAAGAACTCTGTCTTACGCTGGAGCGGCCTAGACGTACTGCACTTACGCGGATGGTCCTTTGAGCTTATACTTCCTGCTGTGTTTTAGCAGAAAAAGCTCTGTTGCACGCTTGATGGCTCTGAAGGCCTCTGTTTACGCTGCTCTGTATCAAGAGGCTGCATAGATCCTTTCAGCGTATTTTTTATGCTTCTACAAGACCCCCTTCAAAGCTTTTAAATTCCTCGGAATTTGAAATGCTTTGAATGAAGCATGAATGGCCCCTCGTAACTCGAAACGTTTCTGAATGGAGCGCTGAAACGGTCGATACGGACTTTATGGCAAATTTATTGGGGACCGCTGTGATCTCTTTCGCCTATAAAAAGGCTGGCGGGGGTGAACCTGTTCTCACCACATTCCCATCACCATGCAGAGATGATCGCCGGAGTTCGTCGGGTCGACCTGAGGAAGAAGGAGATCATGTTCTTCCAGCATGTAGGGAGCCGAAAAAGATGGCGTCTTCGAGCAAATGTCCACTACAACGATGGATCATGGAAGGATATCTTAGCATCCCTTGCTCGGGATAATCAGCAACTTTATATAGCCGTTCTTCCAGGAGAAGGGAATGGTCGTATTAGACCACACTGCTTGCAAGCGGTGTCTTCTCCTGTTATACTCTCTGGGATGAGAGAGAAGACAAGCTGTAACAGCCGTCTCCCTGGACTGAGTTGGGTTTAATACCTCAACCCAATCTGCCATGGCGCACGGAGCATGGGATCTGCATAATTTATGCGAGCCCCAACTCTGTCGTTTTCTCGCCACTGATCATCTCCTTCGAAGAAGAGGAAGACCCGCACCTGATGCGAGAACCCGGTAGAACGGATCCTGGGGGCGATCTTCCGACGACGATGCTGAGGAAGCCCTTTGTAGACGGAGTTTCCCTCAGTTGTAATCATGAAAATGAAAAGAAAACCCTTGTAGATTTGGATTTCCCTCATATATAATCATGACTTTAATCTTTTAATAAAATCATCTTCTTCTCCATATGATAGTCTTGCCATATGTTGCTGTGAAGTCTGAATATGTGTAGCTTCGATACGTCTGAATCTTTACGCCAAATTTGTAGAAAGAGTGCTAGGTCCTGTCCTTTACGCATAGTGAATAGTCCATAGAACGCTGTAGAGCATTTTGAACATTTAGAACTGTCATGTTGCTAGGACTGAGGGACCGCGTAGAATTTCTGAACTGTTGTTTCTCTGATGAACAGAATTTTTGTTCAGACTTCGTCTTCAAGAATGACTTCCCGAAAAATCCCTTGGAACAGGGTCGAGAAATGGCTGTCTAACTGAGTTTGCCATCTTGATAGACGAGATGTTCAGACTGGAGTCTGGATGAACCTCCAATTTTGGATCCGAGAAGAGTAATTTCTTAATGTTTGAACTCTGTATGCTTCGGGTACTTGGGATGCTTTGGGTCAAGAACGAGTATCTTCTGTGTGAACTCTTTGCAATTGACCGCTTTGGGGACTGTTTCGAATATGTGGAAAGTCGTGGAGCGTAAAATCATCAGTCTGTAACCTCTGGGCGAAAAACACCATCGAGCGCGGAATCGTAGACTTGTGGTTCCTGAGTGTGAAGTCGTAGGTTTGTTGCCTCTCGAGCATAAAAGCTACCGAGCACAAAGGTATCCGGGCATAAAACTATAGACTTATAGCTGTCGAACGTAAAGCTGTAGATTCGTAGCCGTCGAGCGTAGAAAGCTCCTTTAGCGTAGGACTGGAGATCTGTAGCCTGTGAGCGTAGAACACCATCGAGCGTGAAATCGTAGACCTGTGGTTCCTGAGCGTGAAGTCATAGGTTTGTTGCCTCTCGAGCATAAAAGCTACCGAGCACAAAGGCATCCGGGCATAAAACCATAGACTTATAGCTGTCGAACGTAAAGCTGTAGATTCGTAGCCTTCGAGCGTAGAAAGCTCCTTTAGCGTAGAACTGTTTGATTTGTAGCTCCTGAAAAGAAAATTTCTTCGAGCGTGAAGTTTTGCGGATCTGTTGCCTCTGAGCGTAAACTGAGCACCACCGAGCGTGAGATCGTCGATTTGGTATCTGCTGAGCGTAAAGTCGTAGGTTTGTGGCCTCTCGAGCATAAAAGCTACCGAGCACAAAGGCATCCGGGCAAAAAACTATAGACTTGTAGCTTGCGAGCGTAAAACCGTAGATCCGTTGCTGTCGAGCGTAGAAAGCTCCTTTAGCGTAGAACCCGCTGAACCATTTTGCACGAAAAAATCTTTCGAATTCGCTGACTGTCCGTCTTCCAAGGGTAGTGGGCTGACGTAGCATCCAATCATAACCAATCTGCGAGATTTGGTTAGGGTCTCGAGGAGTTCGTCCGAGGATTCGAGGAGTCGACTCGGACTATATATACCCCAAGTTTTTTAGAGAAAAACTTTTTATCTGTCTTCTGCGAAAGAGAGCTTTCGACTGTTCGAGTTTTTCTTCGTTCCTTCTCCGAGCACTTCGAGTCTTCAGAAATGGCGCCGAAACAAACCCCCTCCGCTAAGGGAAAGAGCATAGGTTCTTCATCTCATTCTTCTGCCCCGGCGAGGGAGTCTCTGGTCGGGCAAGGCGAACTTCCTTCCGAGCAAAGTATCCCGCCGACGAGCAGCGTACCCGGCCTTAGAGGTAGAGCCTTTGGGGTGACAAAAACGACGAAAAAAATCCTTCGTACACGTTGAACGTGACCGTGCTAGGTCGTCTTCTGTGCTGATAGCCTCTTTGGAGGAAGATGATGCACGGAGGCATTTTCATCTTTTACGCCCACATTTCTAATGTGCCAGCGTAAAGACTCCATATTTTCGTAGCCCTGAGCGTAAAAGCTCTGGCTATCGAAAATGGGCGTATATCGTAAAATTTGAGTTTTACGCTTGTGGAGGGGACTTCCGGCGTAGAATAACCAAATTGTTACGATCCTGCGTAGAGCACAGACTGTCGTTTCTTTGGTCTGTACGTTTGTGCAAGATTTGTAATGACATATTTCCCCTGCACTTTTACAGTTGATCTGGGCGAGTCTCCACTGGCCGAGGTGATGGAATCCGTTGCCGGGATGCTGCACTCGAATTATCTGGAGGATCTATCCCACATGGCATTTCCCATCTCCGGACCCCAGTATCCTGAGGGAAGGGGATTTCTGATATCGGCTCAGGGCGAGCGGACGCTGCTGAGCATGATTAATGGCGAGCCCCTGACCTACGTAGACTGGGAGCAGTACATAAAGCCGGCTTTCCTCTTTGGGGACATGATTGACAAACAGTCCCAGACGAGGCCCAAGAGGGAGCCCTGGGTTTTCCCTGCCGGGAATTTGGTTTTGTATTTGCCAACGATGCCGAGGGATTATCCCATCTCGGCCTTCTTCCATGCGACGCATCCCAGGAAGATGTCGTGGATGCTGACTCCTGATCTTTACGGTATGCCGGGGAAGATCTTTCACCTCAAAGGAGCTGACCGGGGATCGTTTGTCAGTCGCCCTTCCGGCTTTGTGACGTTGTTCCGGGGACTGTGCCCGAGTAGTGTCCCGCTTGTCGACCTTCTGCAACGACTTCATGGGACGAGGCGGGGTATATCCCAAGGAGAATCCTCGGTGTAATGGGTGGATCGCCCCCACAAACTCCCGATGGACATGCCTAGTTGGCTGGGCCTTGAAGCACTTCCGGAGAGAGCTGGAGGTCATTGGGCTATATGCCGCTGTGAGTGCGACGAGCGTTGGGTTGCCTCTGAACCCTAACTTGTTCCTGGCGCTGATGGAGCGGTACATTCCGCTCACTGGGACCTTTGCCACTCCACTGGGGGAGTTAGGATTGGCGCTCCACGAGATGGCAGTTGTCTCGAGACTGCCGATGGAGGATACCCCATACGAAGAGTATGTTCCCACCAACCGGGAGTTGGGGGATTTGGACCCTCGGGTGGCGGAAGTATATCAGGAGCTGATGTGTCAATACTTCGCGTGCACCACTTTTTATAACGAGCCTTCTGATTTGGCTCATACCACCAAGTGGATGTCCTACCTCTTCTTCCACCGAGCTAGGGCTGCCAAGTCGGAGAAAGCCTCGGGGGGCAAAAATGAGCCCGTGAACTGTTTGGGCGTATTTAGCGCCCAGGTCATCGAGGATCTTATGGAGGAGGCCACAGCTCCGGATCAGATTCTCGCGAGGGGGTAGGAAAGTACCCCGAAGGCACTAAGGCCTGTAGTTATTTGAGGCGCTGTCACCGGCCTCTGTCTAAGGAAGCCCAGTTGGCTGGTTTCCTCTCCATATGGCTGCGTCGAGTAGTAGTGCCTGGCACAGCGTCCGCGGACCGTATTCACCGGAATATCCTGTGGCCGGCAGTGCGCCTGGTGTTCGGGGCAAGACTGGGCTTGCTTCCCGCCATGGTGTGCCGTATACAGGCTGGCCTGAGAGCCATAACTGATGGGTTGCTCGTCGACGAAGCTCGGCGTGAGAGTTTTCCCAGGGTGGAATTACCATACCTATACTTGATGGGATGGTTAATTCTCCACAATCCCCGGGTGATGTCTCCTGGCTCATGTAGCAGCTCGGGGGGTATATTCTTGCTGAATTACAAGGATTCCTCCTGGAACGTGAATACAGTCTTAGACTATTGGCTGGTGTTGAACCTCAGCCACGGCTGGAAGATCCTCTGCATTGTCCCCCCCGTACATCGCAATCAATCAGGGGTGCGGCTTGAGGATTCAGGCGGAGAGAAGACCGACCTTTCCCCGGAAGCTTTTAGCTGGTTGGTCTGTATTAGACCCTCCCATCTGCTGTACAGGAGCGAAGATCACTGCTTCTTCGAGCCCTACTTGCCTAGTCAGTTCGCCAGGCAGTTTGGGTACGATCAGTTGCATGTAGGCAATGTCGTTACCAGCTTCAGGTCCAGGGGCGGACTCATTGATGGAGCTAGAGGGTGGCGATATTTCATCATGGGTTGTACGGGGGCAATCTTTATCGTGCCGGTCGTTACAACTTCCACGGAGCTGCGCATCCTTCATTCCTACGCCCAGTTCTATATGGCGATTAACACCTTCCATCGCAATTTTGACACGCGTGGAAGCTTCAGGGTGCCTTCTCCCAAGCCTGGGGGAAGAGTTGAAGTCCCCTCGGTTTCTTCTGACGAGGGTGAGGAGTCTGGTACTCCGGATGAGCCTCTGATGCCGGTGCCGAGGTGCGAAGTGCCTCCGCCTGCAGGGGCTCTGGTAGTCTCTTCTGGGAAGCGGCGGGCTTCTGCTCCGAAGGAAGCTTCCCTTCGTAAGAGGAGGAAGGAGATGGTTGCTCGTCCCCTCCACATTTTTGGTGTTGAGGCTCCCGGGGCTGAGCCGTCATCTCCCCATATCAGGGATGATTCTTTGGTTGGAGGTTCCTCGCCTTTTAGAGAGGGGCCTTCTTCAGCTCTGGCGGGTGGCGCCGGAGAATCTTCGCTAGAGGTAGCGGAACGAGATTGCCAGTATGGCCGCGACAGATGGGAGAATCTTTCCCGATGTCAGCAGCGGGTGAAGTTTCTGCTGTATCAGCGAGCATGCCTGGCGAGGTTCCTGCTGACGAACCTCGACCGCGTCTTGGTGAAGGCTTGACAGAACTCTTGGCGACGTCGGTCGGCCCACCTCCTTCTCCAGGTATGACGGTTCGCATTGCGTCATTAAGGCGTGGTTTAGCTACCTCGGGTGCAGATGCGTCGTATATGCCGCTGGCTCCGGGTAAATGTCGTCTTTAGGTCTCCCCTTAGAAAGATTACTATTATATTGATATAAGCTTTCTTGTCCTCTTTTCAGGGGATGACGTCCACGGGGAACACAGCGTTGAAGCACCTTCTGGCTCAGCTCCGGGTCCTGGTGATGACACAGAGGTACCCGACTTTGAGGAGGAAGTGTCCTCGGGGGCTAGTTTGCCGGGGTGGTTTCGTCGTCTCCAGAAGAGGACGAACCTGTCATCGTGACCTCGCCTCAAGTGAGTATGCCGACGACTTCGATCGTTGTTGTGCCACCTCGTCTGCAATCATTCCTGGAGAGGGACCCGCTAGTATCGCGGCCACTCCTGGCGTTCAGCCGGGTCTAGCTGCGTTGACCGAGCAGCATACCAGCCTCTTCTACACCGGTTTGAAAACGATGATATCGATGGTGTTGGCGAAGAATCTGGACTTCGAGCGCCTGAAGAAAACTACTCAGTTCTCGATCGGGGGTGTCAGGGAGCTTGGTGGTCCTGGGGTAGCTGACGCCCTGGAGGCGGTGGTTAATGGGTTAGAGCAACCCATTACCGAATACTTACAGCTGACTCGGGGCAGCCTCGATGCTGATGTCCAGGCTCAATTCGACCTCATGACTGCGCGGCTTGCTACAAAGCTGGAAAGCCTAGACAACTCCATCCAGACGCATAAGCTGGAGATGGATAGGAGAAAAGCTGTCGTGGAAGAGGCTCTTGCTGTTGAGACGCAGTGTCGCTCCGAGCATGAAGGGAACGCAGCGAGGGTCTCCAAGCTAAGGGAAAAACTCGCTCGGGCAGAGGAATGGGCTTCTCAGTCGTTGGCGGGTCTAGAGGTAGCGGTTGGTCGTCTGAGCGCAGCGCGACAGGATTTGGACCGTGCAGAAGCTGCTCGTGGGGGCTGTCTTCGGGCAAAGGCTGATCTGACCCTTACGAACACTCCCGAGGTACGGCTGGAGCAGGCTCGCGCCGACGCCTTGGCTCTTAGGAATGAGAGGATAGCTGCACTGGAGCGGCTGATTCACAATCTGACTACTCCGCCATCATGATGTATCCTTTCCCTTTTTGCTTGCCCAGATGTAATTTTGCCTCCCTTTTGGGAATAAATAAAGGTGACTCTTTTCTGACTTTTGTGGACCCGTCATTTCGGAATGTAAATGACATTTTTTAGGCGAGAGTAATATCAGAGGTAGTATGGACATGATAGACTCTCGATAAACTTCTTAGCAGGACATATCTATTCAGAGGTCGTACAGACATGATAGGATATGACCCAACTAGTTTTGTTTTGGGAGTAGTTTTGTCAGAATATGAGATCCTTGCTATATTCCACCCGAGCAGGGGAGATTAAGCATAGTACCTTTTGTCACTACCCAATTCTAGAAAATCGGGTATTTTTTTTATTTTTATTTGATAAATAGTGGTTTGTATTTAATTAATTATATTTATATTTATTTAGTGCTTGTAATTTTTTTTTAATGATTGTTTTAGGGTTTTGGCTAGCCTGGACCCATGTCCGACCCTAGTGGACCCATGTCCGACCCAGCCCACACCCTTGTAAGAATTATTTTGGGGCTTAGATTTATTATTTTATTTTTAGGAGGTTAGTTGGAGAGATTTAGAGCTAGTTTGAGTGTTTTTGGACCCCGAAACCCAAAACCGAGTTACGGGAGGGCATTTTGGACCTTTGTACATGTAAACCCCCCCCCCCCCCATTTTTATATGTGGCCGGACCCCCCTACCTACCATTTCCGTGTGAAGCCAGCAGCAGCCCCCCCCCCTCTTTGTATTCTTCTTCATTCTTTACTTCTTCTTCTTCATTTCTTCTTCTCCACTTCTTCTTCCTTCTTCCTTCTTCTCCAAGGTGTGTGGAGCCTAGACTTTGTATAGAGGCTAGTTTTGGTGGCTTGGAGCTTGAGGGAGGTGATTTCTAGGGGTTGTGAGACTTTGGCCTTGGGATTCCAACTCCCAAGAGGTAAAACCTAACTTTCTCCTTCCTAATTATTTTTTTGTAGTGTAATTAGTATTGTAGAATCCTCCTAGACCCTAACCCTACCCGTAGGAGGAAGTTGGAACTAGTTTGGGTGAGTTTAGAGACTTTGACATTAGGTTTTGTGTCGAATTCGGATGGAATCCGAATTTGGCCCAATTTTGGGTGATGTCCTAGGTTAGATGGACCTAGGTAGACGTTATCGGGTGTCTAGAGGGTGAGTGCGTGTCTCCGTTTGGACACGGGAAGTCGTGTCGCGGAGAAACGGGCATTTCGGGCAAAATTGGGGCTTTTCGTCGTCGCCGATTCTAAGTGCGTGCGCGTTTCCGCCACGGGCCTAGAATCGACGCGGGAGTGCATTTTCTAGGATCTAGACATCGTGTAGAGCGCGTGGGTAAATTTTGGGCCGATTCCGAGTTTGTTTGGTGTGCGTTTCAGGAGGTTTTCCGAGCCGCGCACCACGTGTTCGTCGAAATGACCAAACGGCCATTTCGACT
This sequence comes from Iris macrosiphon, assembly GCA_036927795.1. NCBI lineage: Eukaryota > Viridiplantae > Streptophyta > Magnoliopsida > Asparagales > Iridaceae > Iris > Iris macrosiphon. Next base: position 144,977,062 of record JAYESA010000008.1, read on the forward strand.
TGGTTTCCTCGTTTCGGGTTTGTGCGCGCGTTGGGTTAGTATCGGGGAGTGTGTGCTAGAGTTTTCGAGTTATATTTTATATATTTTAGGGTATTGGTGAGTGTCGGGGTCGTTGGGCGTGAGTGGGGCGTGTGGTTTGGGTGTTGTTGTGTGTTGTGTTGTGTTAGTGTATAGGTATCTATATATATATATATTTATATATATATATATATATGTATGTGTGTTTATGTATATATATTTATATATATATGTGTGTATTTATATCTATGTGCTTGTGTGTGTATATGTCTATGTGTATATATATATATATATATGTATATGTGTAAGTGTGCTTGTGTGTGTGTATATGTATATATATATTTTGGGTGTATGTATATATATATATATATATAGTTGAGAGTGTGTGTAGATATATATATATATTAAGTTTATATATATATATATATATATAGCTATGTATATATTTATGTGTGTGTGTGTTGTTAGTGTTGTGAGTGTGTGTGTGTATTAGTGTGTGAGTGTGTTAGTGTGTGTGTTAGAGTGTGTAGATGAGTGTGAATATATATAGATATCTAGTTGATATATATATAGATATATATATATGTATATATATAGAGAGAGAGTGATATATATATATATATATATGTAGGTGTGTGTGTGTGTTGTGGTTTGGGGGGGGGGCAGCAAGCCAGCAGCAAAGGCAGCAGCAGCAGGAAGCTGCAGCAGCAGCAGCAAGGCTGCAGTGGCAGCAGCAAGGCTGCAGTAGCAGCAGCATCATCAGCAAGAGCAGCAGCATCAGCAGTAGCATGGAGCAGCAGTAGCAGCCCAGGTAAGCCCCAGCAGCAGCTAGAATAGCAGGGAGAGGGTGAGGAATAGATAAGGAGATAGATTGATATATAGATAAGTAGATAGCTAAGTAGATATATCAATAGATAGATAGTTAGGTAGATAAGATAAATACATAGATAGATGGCTAGATTAATAGATAGATACCTAGCTATTTAGATAGATAGATACTAGATAGGTAGATAACTAGATACTTAGATATACCTATCTAAGATATAGATATCTATATACCTATAAGTTATATATATATATATATGTTATGTTAGGTAAGATAATGGGTATTGGGTATATTTGTGTGGATATATATGTATATAGGAAGATACCTACTTAGATATATATAAATATGATAGATATATATATTACCTAGCCTAGATTAATAACTAGGTGCATAATCAGTAGCTAGATAGCTAGTTAGAGGGTTTTAGAGCAAAACCTCAATACCTTGAGATACCGAGGTATCTCGATACCTTGAGATATTCAAGGTATTGAGTTTCGAGCGGGGTATTTGAGCATTAGCCTAGGAAATGTCTTGGAATGATTTTTGTATGTTTATATATATATATATTTACGCATGCTAGCATAGGTTTTAGCAGGTTTAGGCGGGGTGCGTGGCCTAGGGCGAGGTATCGGATACCGAGGGTATCCCGGTATCTCGATTAGGCGAGCTTGTGAGTTTAGTAGCTTAATGAGCTCGGTCTGACCTAGAATTTCAGGGGCACCCTAGTTTGACCTAGCTTTGACCATAATTGTCCACGTTGACCGTAAAAGTCAACGTTTGACCTAGAGTTGACTTTTTGGACCCCGGGTTGACTTTTTGACCCGATTTTCATCGGTTTGACCCGTTCGACCTAGAATAGCCTTAGAAGCCTGTTTTTAATTATTTTATATCAGTTTAAATGCTTAGAACCCTGTTTAATTCTGTTTTTCGCATTAGGTCCCTGCGACACCGGTCCGGATCTCGATCCTCATCAGTTGCTCAGGACATCAGACGAGTACCTACCTCTGATAGTTTCCATTTCATGATAGCGTTTATATCACCTGTTCTAGAACTATAATACTTAATTCTGACACATTGTTACACGAGCTGGTACTAGTGGATCCCGTCATGAGATGCTATCCCCCTTACCGTGTTCAGCGGGTACTCTATCACGTGTATTTCATCATGTGCTTCGGATATTGATTCTCATGTGCTATCATGTGCTTATTGTGCTCTCGCCTTCGTGTGCGCGAGCTATTATCATGTACGTAGCGTGTTATGGTTGGATCTAATGGTATTAGTGGGGGAGGGGAGTAGTGAGTTGGTTATGTGATCAAAGCCAAACAGTATTCATGTATATGTCGGTTATGCAACTCACGTATAACGGAGTTATCTTAGTATTTTTCATGTGCAACCTAAGCCGATCACATAACGAACTTGTGCTCAAGGCACTTAGCTAGTATTCATGTTTCTCACCTGCAGTTACTTTTCCAGTACTTGTATTGTTCTCCAGTTTACATTACAGCTACTTATTGTGCTCCAGCATATATTTATTTCCTGTGCATCTTGATTACTTTTTTATTGCTCGTCATATACACCTTACCATGCATTTGGAGTTGCTTTCAGAGTTATGTACTTCGCTCCAGTCCTGACTGGGCATATTTTTTTCAGAGGATCCTGAGGACTATTGCCCAACGTTCTACGGGCCTGGTGTTGACGACTGTTGTGACCCCGTGATCGAGGAGGAGTGCGCCGAGGAGACGCCGATAGCACCCTAGTTAGCTAGGTGGGTTTCCTGGGTTATTTCCAGTGGTTTGTATTTTGGATGACTGTACTTATTCTTTTGATGCTGTGATGTTGTAGCTATTTTGGCTTGGACTGTATTATTTTGGATTGTCTTGCTCTCTTGGTTCTGTTTCTTTGTTTATATCATATCGTGCTTATATTCTTCCTCTAGATTTTATGATTGAGATCATTGATATATATATTGCGTGGTTGCCTCCTTTGGGAGAGGATTTTATATATATATTGCGTGGTTTTGCCCTCCTTTTGGAGAGGTCATGCCGAACTTTTCAGTGAGATATAGATAGATATGGTTGACCTAGAACGGACCTTTACAGCGTTCTACCGCCGATTCTGCGGCGTAGGCTGGACGTACCCACGGCTCATGCCCAATTTTCGGGTGCGGGTCGTGACACGTTTTTGGTGGTGGCCCATGCAGGTCTGCTTTTTAGGGTTACCTGCAATAGGATATAGGAGATAGGCTGAGAGAGAGTGTGCTCAATCACAACTAGGACCCTTCCTACTTCCTTTTGCTATCTTTAATTTTTTTGAAATTGTTTCTTTTGTAATATTACTGTCCTTCATTGATGTTATCGTTTCATGCACTATATTGACTTCTTTTGATCTGTGTTCAGGATGCCTCCGAAGACCAGATCTCAGCGCACCGCCCCAGCAGCTGCCACCGAGAGGTCTGCCACCTCTCGACCTGCTCGACTTCCGACAGCCGCTACCGCTCCGCTCGCCACTCCTGCGGTTGAGGGAGCGTCAGTTTCTCTCGGAGATCCCCTTACTCCCATTGATCCGAGAGCCACCCCAGTTGTCCCGGTGGTACCTCCTCCACCACCGCCTGCGCCAGTGGATGCTACGCAGTTGTTCGCATTCTTTCGAGAGATGATGGATGCGCAGCACCGCCAGGCAGATGTTATGAGGATGGGCATTGAGAATGCTCATCAGGTGGCTTTGACAGCGGTCGACAGAGTGACTCAGATCTAGCCACAGCCAGAGCAGGCTCAGTATCCTAGGCCGGGTACTATCATCGATTTTCAGAGGATGCGGCCTAAGGAGTTCCGCGGCACAGAGGGGATCCTGTACGCCAACGACTGGATCGAGCATATAGAGGGCATTTTCAGGCTGGCGATGATCCCAGCCAGCATGCAGATAGAGGCAGCGGGCAGCCAGATGTTCGACCTTGCCCTCACTTGGTTCCGCACGGATACGCGGATAGCAGTTCCGGGATTGACTTGGGAGGCTTTCAAGAAGCTTTTTAAGGAGAAGTTCTTCCCGGACGTGGCTCTCAGTGCATTGGAGAGTCAGTTTGAGGCGCTCGTCCAGGGGAGTATGTCAGTGGATGAGTATGCAGTGGAGTTCTGCCGTCTGGGCAGATTTATTGAGGGGTTGTCTGAGGCAGCGAAGGCGCGGAAGTTCCGCAAGGGCTTGGTCATGGCGGTCAAGTCCTTGATTAGGAGCGACCGTGAGGCGACCTTCGAGCAGATTGTCAGCGACGCACAGAGAGCTGAGGATGACCTAGAGCTGAAGACGAAGAGGAGCAGAGATGCTTCAGGAGCAGGTAGCAGTGCAGGCCCAGCCAAGAGGCCATTCCAGCAGACCCAGCAGCACCAGGGTCAGGGTCGGGCGCCCTTCCGGCAAGCGCCCCAGCAGCAGAGGCAGGGTCAGCAGCAGGGCCAGAGGAAGCCCATTGTTTGCCCTTTCTGTAAGAAGCCAGGGCACGGATGGGACATATGCAGAAAGAGGCCGGGCAGATATTTATTGTGTGGCACCGCAGACCACCAGCTGAAGGATTGTCCTTCAGCGCTTGCCCGTACAGCTCAGGGCGGAGGAGCCGCTCAGAGGGCACCAGCCAGAGCACCTGCAGCGCAGCAGAGAGGACCGCCTTTGCAGACTCAGCAGCAGAGGTTCGCCCAGCACCAGCAGCAGCACCGAGGAGGACAGCAGGGGCGAGCTTTTGCCCTGATAGTGGACGAGGCCGAGCCAGTTGGTGACGTTATCTCAGGTTCTGTTCTTCTTGATTCCATTCCAGCACTTGCTTTATTTGATTCCGGTGCTTCCCATAGCTTTGTGTCTGTATCTTTTGTTGTTAGACACCATCTTGTTGCTGAACCTTTAGCTAGACTCTGCAAGATCACGACCGGGGGTGGTATCATCCTAGTCCGTGATGTCTGCAGAGACCGGAGAGTTACCTTGGGAGGCCGGGAGTTGAGTGTGTGCCTACTCGTAATGCCACTTTCGAGCTACGATATTGTACTCGGGATGGATTGGTTGAGTACGCATTGTGCTAGTATAGATTATCGTGGAGGCAGAGTTTTGTTTAGTCCGCCAGGTGAGCCAGAGTTTCAGTTTGCCAGAGGAGCAGCGGAGCAGACCGAGGGAGTCTTCTGCGCAGCCCTGGTGGTAGAGCCGAGGTCGCTACATCCACTGATAGAGGAGTATATGGATGTCTTTCCGGAGGAGTTGCCAGGGTTACCTCCGGACAGAGATGTGGAGTTCTCTATAGACTTGGTGCCAGGCGCGGAGCCGATATCCCAGCACGTCTATAGAGTCAGCAACAGTGAGCTGGTAGAGTTGAAGAAGCAGGTGGATGAGCTTCAGGACAAGGGATTTATCAGATCTAGTTCTTCTCTGTGGGGTGCTCCGGTACTTTTTGTGCCGAAGAAGGATGGGTCGATACGGATGTGTATCGACTACAGGGCTCTGAACAGCCTCACAATCAAGAACAAGTATCCGCTGCCGCGTATTGATGATCTATTTGACCAGTTGAGCGGAGCGAGGGTGTTTTCCAGGATTGATCTGAGGACAGGCTACCACCAGGTGAAGGTCAGGAAGGAGGATATTCCGAAGACAGCTTTTCGGACCAGATATGGACAGTATGAGTTCTTGGTGATGCCGTTTGGGTTGACTAATGCCCCGGCAGTGTTCATGAATCTGATGAACAAGGTGTTCCATCAGCATCTGGACAGGTTTGTGGTGGTGTTTATAGATGACATCTTGGTGTATTCGAAGACCCCAGAGGAGCACGAGGAGCATCTGAGGATAGTGCTGGAGACTCTCAGGAGGGAGAAGCTTTATGGAAAGCTCTCGAAGTGTGAGTTCTTCCTTGACAAGGTTGAATTCCTTGGTCATGTGGTGACTGGAGAGGGTATCTCGGTAGATCCGAGAAAGATCATGGCAGTTGAGGCATGGAGTGCTCCGAGTTCAGTAGCCGAGGTCAGGAGTTTCTTGGGACTGGCAGGCTACTACAGGAGATTTGTTCAGGATTTTTCCTGGATTGCAGAGCCGTTGTCCAGGCTGACCCGGAAGGACGTGGAGTTTGTTTGGTCAGAGGAGTGCCAGATCGCCTTTGATGAGCTGAAGAGGAGGTTGACGACAGCTCCAGTGTTGACGTTGCCATCAGGTTCTGGAGGATTCACTATCTATAGTGATGCATCAGGGAAGGGATTGGGTTGTGTGTTGCAGCAGAATGGGAGGGTGATTGCCTATGCTTCCAGGCAATTACGTCCTCATGAGAAGAACTAACCTACCCACGATTTGGAGTTGGCAGCGGTCATCTTTGCTCTGAAGTTGTGGAAACACTATTTATACGGAGAGCGTGTGGAGATTTTTACAGAACACAAGAGCTTGAAGTATGTGTTTACCTAAAAAGAGCTGAACATGAGGCAGAGAAGATGGTTGGAGTTGATGAAAGACTACGACATATCGTTGCAGTACCATCCAGGGAAGGCGAACGTAGTTGCGGATGCATTGAGCAGGTATCCGGTAGCTATGTGCCTGACTACAGATCGTTATCTTCTGGCAGATCTAGAGAGCTTGGGCATTGAGGTGACAGTGCCTGGAGTTGAGATGCAGATGTGGGGACTGCAGATTCAGTCAGAGTTGGTAGACCGGATTCGGGCTACACAGTTTGAGGATGAGTCCCTGAGGAGCATCAGGGAGCAGGTTCAGATGGGATTAGCAGATGACTTCACCATTGCTGATGATGGTTCTTTGCGGCACGGTACCAGGTTGTGTGTGCCGAGTGGGTCGTTGCGCGAGGAGGTTCTCCAGGAGGCACATCGATCCCAGTATTCTATGCATCCAGGTGCCAACAAGATGTATAGAGATCTGAGACAGCATGTATGGTGGTACGGGATGAAGCGGGAGGTAGCACGCTTCGTATCCCGATGCTTAGTGTACCAGCAGGTGAAGGCGGAGAGGCAGAGGCCAGGAGGTTTACTCCAGCCGCTACCCATTCCGGAGTGGAAATGGGAGCATGTGACCATGGATTTTGTTTCTGGACTTCCCCGTTCTCCAGGCGGGAAAGATGCGATTTGGGTCATCGTGGACAGGTTGACCAAATCGGCCCACTTTCTACCATTCAAAGTGGGTACGTCTACAGAGAGACTAGCAGAGATGTATGTGCGCCAGATAGTCAGACTGCATGGAGTTCCAGTGAGCATAGTATCAGATCGGGACAGTCGCTTCATTTCGCATTTCTGGAGGAGTCTGCAGGCTAGCTTGGGCACCCAGCTCAAGTTTAGTAGTGCGTATCACCCGCAGACAGATGGTCAGTCAGAGAGGACCATTCAGACACTTGAGGACATGCTTCGGACTTGTGTTTTAGATTTCAGAGGTTTCTTGGGAGGATCACTTGCACTTGGTAGAGTTTGCTTACAACAACAGCTACCAAGCCAGTATCGAGATGTCACCTTTTGAGGCGTTGTATGGACGGAGGTGTCACACTCCGTTGTCATGGGATGATGTAGGTGAGAGAGCTTTGCTTGGCCCGGAGATGGTGGTTGATGCGGCGGAGAAGGTCAAGCTCATTAGAGATAGACTTCGGGTGGCGCAGGACAGGCAGCGGCATTGGGCCGATAGCCACCGGAGACCTTTGGAGTTTGAGGTATAGCTTAGAATCTAGATTTTATTCTTGTGTTTGTTTGTGATTGCTTGTTTTAGACTAAGTGCAGAGACCTTGTTTGTGCTAGGTTGGAGATCTGGTGTTCCTGAGGATTTCTCCGACGCGGGGCACTATTCGCTTCGGTGGAGGCGGGAAGCTTAGCCCACGTTTCGTCGGACCCTTCCGTGTTCTTGAGAGGGTCGGCGTCGTGGCGTATAGGCTTGAGTTGCCGCCTACGCTGGAGGGAGTTCATGATGTGTTCCACGTGTCGCAGTTGAGACGGTACATGGCGGATCCCAGTCAGGTATTGGATCACTCGGAGATCGCAGTGGGCCCTACTCTTAGCTATCCAGAGCAGCCGGTGGAGATTCTGGATCGGCAAGAGAAGGTGTTGAGGAACCAGACTATTCCCTTGGTTCGCGTCGCGTGGAGGCATCACTCTCCAGGGGAGTCGACCTGGGAGAGGGAGGATGAAATGCGCGAGCGATACCCCTATCTCTTCGAGCCCTGAGGTATGGTTCTTTTCTTGCATTCCTGTCCTAGTTTCGTCTTTTAATTTCGAGGACGAAATTATTTTAAGGAGGGTGGACTTGTCACTACCCAATTCTAGAAAATAGGGTTTTTTTTTTTTATTTGATAAATAGTGGTTTGTATTTAATTAATTATATTTATATTTATTTAGTGCTTGTAATTTTTTTTAATAATTGTTTTAGGGTTTTGGCTAGCCTGGACCCATGTCCGACCCTAGTGGACCCATGTCCGACCCAGCCCACACCCTTGTGAGAATTATTTTGGGGCTTAGATTTATTATTTTATTTTTAGGAGGTTAGTTGGAGAGATTTGGAGCTAGTTTGAGTGTTTTTGGACCCCGAAACCCAAAACCGAGTTACGGGAGGGCATTTTGGACCTTTGTACATGTAAACCCCCCCCCCCCCCATTTTTATATGTGGCCGGACCCCCCTACCTACCATTTTCGTGTGAAGCCAGCAGCAGCCCCCCCTCTTTATATTCTTCTTCATTCTTCACTTCTTCTTCTTCATTTCTTCTTCTCCACTTCTTCTTCCTTCTTCCTTCTTCTCCAAGGTGTGTGGAGCCTAGACTTTGTATGGAGGCTAGTTTTGGTGGCTTGGAGCTTGAGGGAGGTGATTTCTAGGGGTTGTGAGACTTTGGCCTTGGGATTCCAACTCCCAAGAGGTAAAACCTAACTTTTCCCTCCCTAATTATTTTTGTGTAGTATAATTAGTGTTGTAGAACCCTCCTAGACCCTAACCCTACCCGTAGGAGGAAGTTGGAACTAGTTTGGGTGAGTTTAGAGACTTTGACATTAGGTTTTGTGTCGAATTCGGGTAGAATCCGAATTTGGCCCAATTTTGGGTGATGTCCTAGGTTAGATGGACCTAGGTAGACGTTGTCGGGTGTCTAGAGGGTGAGTGCGTGTCTCCGTTTGGACACGGGAAGTCGTGTCGCAGAGAAACGGGCGTTTCGGGCAAAATTGGGGCTTTTCGTCGTCGCCGATTCTAAGTGCGTGCGCGTTTCTGCCAAGGGCCTAGAATCGACGCGGGGGCACATTTTCTAGGATCTAGACATCGTGTAGAGTGCGTGGGTAAATTTTGGGCCGATTCCGAGTTCGTTTGGTGTGCATTTCAGAAGGTTTTCCGAGCCGCGCACCACGTGTTCGTCGAAATGACCGAACGGCCATTTCGACTTGGTTTCCTCGTTTCGGATTTGTGCGCGCGTTGGGTTAGTATCGGGGAGTGTGTGCTAGAGTTTTCGAGTTATATTTTATATATTTTAGGGTATTGGTGAGTGTCGGGGTCGTTGGGCGTGAGTGGGGCGTGTGGTTTGGGTGTTGTTGTGTGTTGTGTTGTGTTAGTGTATAGGTATCTATATATATATATATTTATATATATATGTATGTGTGTTTATGTATATATATTTATATATATATGTGTGTATTTATATCTATGTGCTTGTGTGTGTATATGTCTATGTGTATATATATATATATATATATGTATATGTGTAAGTGTGCTTGTGTGTGTGTATATGTATATATATATATTTTGGGTGTATGTATATATATATATATATATATATATAGTTGAGAGTGTGTGTAGATATATATATATATATTAAGTTTGTATATATATATATAGCTATGTATATATTTATGTGTGTGTGTGTTGTTAGTGTTGTGAGTGTGTGTGTGTATTAGTGTGTGAGTGTGTTAGTGTGTGTGTTAGAGTGTGTAGATGAGTGTGAATATATATAGATATCTAGTTGATATATATATAGATATATATGTATGTATATATATAGAGAGAGAGTGATATATATATATATATATATATATATATATGTAGGTGTGTGTGTGTGTTGTGGTTTGGGGGGGGCAGCAAGCCAGCAGCAAAGGCAGCAGCAGCAGGGAGCTGCAGCAGCAGCAGGAAGCTGCAGCAGCAGCAGCAGCAAGGCTGCAGTGGCAGCAGCAAGGCTGCAGTAGCAGCAGCATCATCAGCAAGAGCAGCAGCATCAGCAGTAGCATGGAGCAGCAGTAGCAGCCCAGGTAAGCCCCAGCAGCAGCTAGAATAGCAGGGAGAGGGTGAGGAATAGATAAGGAGATAGATTGATATATAGATAAGTAGATAGCTAAGTACTAGATTAATAGATAGATACCTAGGTATTTAGATAGATAGATAGATACTAGATAGGTAGATAAATAGATACTTAGATATACCTATCTAAGATATAGATATCTATATACCTATAAGTTATATATATATATATGTTATGTTAGGTAAGATAATGGGTATTGGGTATATTTGTGTGGATATATATGTATATAGGAAGATACCTACTTAGATATATATAAATATGATAGATATATATATTACCTAGCCTAGATTAATAACTAGGTGCATAATCAGTAGCTAGATAGCTAGTTAGAGGGTTTTAGAGCGAAACCTCAATACCTTGAGATACCGAGGTATCTCGATACCTTGAGATATTCAAGGTATTGAGTTTCGAGCGGGGTATTTGAGCATTAGCCTAGGAAATGTCTTGGAATGATTTTTGTATGTTTATATATATATATTTACGCGTGCTAGCATAGGTTTTAGCGGGTTTAGGCGGGGTGCGTGGCCTAGGGCGAGGTATCGGATACCGAGGGTATCCCGGTATCTCGATTAGGCGAGTTTGTGAGTTTAGTAGCTTAATGAGCTCGGTTTGACCTAGAATTTCAGGGGCACCCTAGTTTGACCTAGCTTTGACCATAATTATCCCCGTTGACCGTAAAAGTCAACGTTTGACCTAGAGTTGACTTTTTGGACCCCGGGTTGACTTTTTGATCCGATTTTCACCGGTTTGACCCGTTCGACCTAGAATAGCCCTAGAAGCCTGTTTTTAATTATTTTATATCAGTTTAAATGCTTAGAACCCTATTTAATTCTGCTTTTTGCATTAGGTCCCTGCGACACCGGTCCGGATCTCGATCCTCATCAGTTGCTCAGGACATCAGGCGAGTACCTACCTCTGATAGTTTCCATTTCATGATAGCGTTTATATCACCTGTTCTAGAACTGTAATACTTGATTCTGATACATTGTTACACGAGCTGGTACTAGTGGATCCCGTCATGAGATGCTATCCCCCTTACCGTGTTCAGCGGGTACTCTATCACGTGTATTTCATCATGTGCTTCGGGTATTGATTCTCATGTGCTATCATGTGCTTATTGTGCTCTCGCCTTCGTGTGCGCGAGCTATTATCATGTACGTAGCGTGTTGTGGTTGGATCCAATGGTATTAGTGGGGGAGGGGAGTAGTGAGTTGGTTATGTGATCAAAGCCAAACAGTATTCATGTGTATGTCGGTTATGCAACTCACGCATAACAGAGTTACTTAGTGTTTTTCATGTGCAACCTAAGCCGATCACATAACGAACTTGTGCTCAAGGCACTTAGCTAGTATTCATGTTTCTCACCTGCAGTTACTTTTCCAGTACTTGTATTGTTCTCCAGTTTACATTACAGCTACTTATTGTGCTCCAGCATATATTTATTTCCTGTGCATCTTGATTACTTTTCTATTGCTCGTCATATACACCTTACCATGCATTTGGAGTTGCTTTCAGAGTTATGTACTTCGTTCCAGTCCTGACTGGGCATATTTTTTCCAGAGGATCCTGAGGACTATTGCCCTAAGTTCTACGGGCCTGGTGTTGACGACTGTTGTGACCCCGTGATCGAGGAGGAGTGCGCCGAGGAGACGCCGATAGCACCCTAGTTAGCTAGGTGGGTTTCCTGGGTTATTTTCAGTGGTTTGTATTTTGGATGACTGTACTTATTCTTTTGATGCTGTGATGTTGTAGCTATTTTGGCTTGGACTGTATTATTTTGGATTGTCTTGCTCTCTTGGTTCTGTTTCTTTGTTTATATCATATCGTGCTTATATTCTTCCTCTAGATTTTGTGATTGAGATCATTGATATATATATATTGCGTGGTTGCCTCCTTTGGGAGAGGATTTTATATATATATTGCGTGGTTTTGCCCTCCTTTTGGAGAGGTTATGCCGGATTTTTCAGTGAGATATAGATAGATATGGTTGACCTAGAACGGACCTTTACAGCGTTCTACCGCCGATTCTGCGGCGTAGGCTGGACGTACCCACGGCTCATGCCCGATTTTCGGGTGCGGGTCGTGACACCTTTTCAGGAATTTGCCGTTGATAGGAGCCATTAACAGGTCTCCATTAGGCTGGGCTATCCTGTAGGCGCCGTTCGAGAACGTTGTCTCGATCACATAAGGACCTTCCCACTTGGGCTGGAATTTGCCTTTACTTCTGTGAGTAAGGATCATCGGCCTTCTCACGGCTAGAACTAGCTCGCCGACTTTGAATACCCTTTCCTTTACTTTATGATTGAAAGCTCTGGAAATGCGTGCTTGGTAGAGCGCGATGCGCTGTTGAGCTTGGAGGCATTTCTCGTCTAATCCTTCCAGCTCTTGGAGCCTTAACAGGTCATTCTTTTCTCGAGTCAGCTCATTAGTCACGGCTATCCTGAGCGACGGGATCTGGATTTCAATGGGGAGAACTGCTTCGCTCCCGTAGACCAGCGAGAACGGGGTGCAGCCTGTCGGCGTCCGTACCGTTGTGCGGTATGCCCAGAGACATTCGCCCAGCTTCTCATTCCAATCTCTCATGTTTGAAGAGACGAATTTCTTCAAGAGTTTGATAATGGTTTTGTTGAAAGCTTTCGCCAAACCATTAGCAGCTGGATAATATGCCGTAGAGGCAATATTGTGTATCCGATTTTTATCGCAAAACCGATAAAATGCTTGGCTGATGAACTGAGGCCCATTGTCGTAAATTATCCTCCGGGGTATCCCGAAGCGATAAATGACGTGATGCTTGATGAAGCTGATCACATTAGATGCCTTTACCTCAGCGAGAGGGATTGCCTCTGCCCATTTGGAGAAGTAATCAGTGATGGCCAGTATGAACTGGTGACCCCTGGAAGAAGACGGGTGAATAGGACCGATGATATCCATACCCCATGCTTCGAAAGGCCAGGATGCGACTGTAGGATGTAGATGTTCAGACGGTTGATGTATGAAGTCTGTATGAACCTGACAGGCTCTGCAATGTCTTGCATACCGTATTGCATCTGCGATCATAGTAGGCCAGTAATAGCCTATTCTCCTGATGCGATCCTGTAGCTTAGGACCGGGTTGATGTGCTCCGCACACGTCGTCGTGAGCTTCACGGATAATCTGCTGTGCTTCGCCGTTAGAGAGACATCTCAATAGTAATCCGTCGTAGGTCCGGCGATATAGGCTTTGGTAGAAGCGTAATGATCGTCTCTTGACGGATACTGCTTCTTTGGGGTCCTCCGGCAAGATTCCGTATGCCACGAAATCTATGAAGGGACTTGTCCAATCTCTCGTAGGAGGATCGGTGTTGACAGCGTAGCTGCGTTCTATGTGACAGTTGTTCTTTACACAGAATAAATCTCTGTTAAGAAGGATTACCGAATCCTGCCTTCTTACGGGAGTAGCTAAATCTGCATCTAGACTGGCTAGGGCATCAGCTTCCAGATTCTGAGATCGAGGTACATGCTCTAGGAAGAACTCCTTGAATGTCATGGCTATCTCGACCATCGCTTGGTGATAGGGGATGAGGTCTGGATTCTGGACTTCATATATTTCCCTGACTTGATTGACGATAAGCAGAGAATCACCGAAAGCTTCCAGGGACTCTACCCCCAGCTCTTTAGCAACTTGGAGCCCTATTAGTAGAGCGTTGTACTCTGCCACATTGTTGGAGCAGGGCTCGCTAAGAGAATATGCTCGGTAGATGACGAGCTGATCAGGGGCGACCAGGACGACTCCCACTCCCGAAATGATGTTTCCCTTAGGACTGGTTCTGGAGGCGCCGTCGAAGAACAATTGCCATGCGTCACCTTCCATTGCGGAATTACATTCTGCAACTTCGTCAAAAATGTCTTCGTATAATTTGGAGGCCTCCGGGATTGGATGAGCAGCTAGGAAGTCGGCCAGCGCTTGGCCTTTGATGGACTTCTGCGGTACGTATACCATGTTATATGGTGTTAACAGCATCGCCCAAGTTGCGAGTCGGGAATTAAGAACGCTCGGCTTGCTCATCAGTACTCGAAGAGGGTTGATCCTGGAGATGATGTGGATAGTCTGGCCGGTGACGTAGTGCCGCGTCTTTTGGATAGCGAACATCAGAGCCAAGCATTCTTTCTCCACTGGGTTGTACCGGTGTTCGGCTCCGACCATCATCCTGCTGAGGTAGTAGATAGCCTGTTCATGCCCTACATCGTTCTTCTGTGCGAGAAGAGCTCCTAGCGAATGATCCATTGCTCGGACGTATAGTAAGAACGGTTTTTCCATAACGGGAGGCACCAGAACTGGTGGACTGGTGAGGTAGCGCTTGATATCTCCGAACGCTTGCTGACAGATTTCGTCCCATACGAAGGATACACCTTTCTTCATGAGATGAGAGAAGGGCTGACATCTCCCCGAGAGGTTGGATATGAATCGCCGGATGTAAGCCAGACGTCCTTGAAATCCCCTGAGTTCCCTCAGATTACGGGGCGGTCGCATTTTCACGATTGCGTGGACTTTATCAGGGTCCACTTGGATGTCTTTGACGGTAATGACAAATCCAGGAATTTGCCACTAGATACACCCAGAAAGGACTTCGTAGGGTTCATCTTGAGTTGATGTTGGCGCATTAACTCGAATACCGTCCTCAGGTCTTGAATGTGATCACCTTTGAGGCGGCTCTTGACGGCTATGTCGTCCACGTAACATTCCACTGTTTTGCGTAAATGCTCATGGAATATGTTACTCATAGCTCGTTGTATGTAGCCCCGACGTTCTTCAATCCGAAGGGCATGACCGTGTAGCAATATACTCCCAATGGTGTCCAGAAAGCGGTGTGCTTCTCGTCTTCAGGATGCATCTTGATCTGATTGTATTCTGAGAACCCATCTATGAAAGACATGCGTTCAAAGTCGCAGGTGTTGTCGATCATGATGTCTGTGATGGGAAGAGGGAATTCATCCTTGGGGCAGGCCGTATTCAGATCTCGGTAATCGATACAGATATGTACCTTTCCATTTTTCTTCATAACTGGGACAACATTGGCGACCCAGTCGGGATGTTGTTCTTCGCGGATGAAACCGCAGGCTATCAACTTCTTGACTTCAGCTTCAATGGCGTCCATCATGTCCGGGCGGAACCAGCGTTGGTGCTGCTTTACTGGCTTCGAATCGGTCAATATATTGAGCTTGTGAGTAGCTACCTTCGGGTCCAGGCCTGGCATGTCCTCATAATTCCATGCAAAGACGTCGATGTATTCCTTTATCAGCTGTATAACTTCTTCCCTTTCAGCTGGGGGAAGGTTGTTACTGATAAATATTGGCTTTGGCAAAAGTTCACCCCCAACATCGATTTGGATAACTTCGTCTTTGGTGGGAGGTTCTCTTTGCTCGAAGCAGAATTCCCACTGCGTATCCATTTGCTGAGCCCAAGAGTCATTCTCAAACGGCTCCGAGTCCTGCTCATCTGCTCCTGAGGGATCTGTCACCACCATATTTACTGATAGTGTTTGTTCGAGAGCATCAGGTGAGTCGGAGGGCGACGAGCTGTTCTGGGAAAAGATGTCCTCATCTAACTTAGAAGTCGCAAGGGCGGTAGCATATCCTAACCCGAAACGAGTCTGCTGATAGCGGGGGTCGCCGCGCGGCGGTGTTCGTCTGCCTCTTCCATAGTTGAGGCCTGGCTTTCGCTTCAAGTCGTAGCCCATGTTTTGCATGATCCTTAGCGCTTGTGGGCTGTATCGGTGAACCTGCATTTTCCCAGTATCGTTGTCGAAAGGATCTTCCTGGGCAGTCGATTGATTGCGCATGCGGCCGAAGACTATCGAACGCTGGTTGCTGCAGGTAGGCGGGACGATGAAGATAGAATCCTCATGTGGCCCATATGTCGTGACGACGTTGGAAGATGATGCCACTTCCCAGACATACGGACGGTAGGAGTTTATAGCTTCCAAGAATTTTTGTGCTATTGGTTCTACTTCGTCATGGGGAGTGGATTCCTGTTTCGGAATTTGAGCACCGATGTACTGGAAAAGAGGATGTTTATTATCATCTGGAACTTCGTTCCTGGTTGCGTTTACATCAGTCGGCTGCCTGTTGTGCCGAAGGTTGATGGCCAAGGATGGAGGCTTCTGGTTCAAAGTGATTACCAGAGGCTCACTCCCTTCTCCTGACTTGGTCTTGTTAAGGTGGATAGCCATAGGCTCTATGGCTCTTGGACGAGTGGTTCGTTCTTTCATTTTGATTGACAGCGGCAGTGTGGCAGAGGGCTCTTCTGGCTCTTGGACGAGTGGTTCGTCCTTTGCCTCGGCTGGCGCTTCTTCCGTGTGGTCTTGGGAGTACAACACGGCATCGGAATAGTAGGATTCTATTCCTTTAAATGGGTTTAGGTCAGCCACCTCCATTTGTACGGTTTCTTGTGCGTCTACATATTTAAGGCATTGATGTAGGGTTGAAGGAACGATGTTGTGGTCGTGGATCCACGGTCTTCCCAGCAAAATATTGTAGGACACCTCTGAATCGATGACGTAACATGTGGCCACCGATCTAAGGTTGCCGATCTGGATTCTCAAGCGGATCTTCCCCAATGGCTTACTTCTTCCAGCGTTGAAACCCACGATTGTGGTGGTAGTGTAAGCCAGTTCGCTGGTAGGAATTCTTAGCGGCCTGAGCAGACTGTGAGGGATGATGCTGATCGACGACCCCGGATCTATGTGAATCCGGTCGACCTCCATGGAACCGACGTACCCGGTGTAATAGAGGGGCATGTCATGTCTGTTATGTTTTAACAGCATGTCATCTTGAGTGAAAGTGATATTTGGGACCACCTCCATCACGCTGTGGCATTGAGGACACGCCACTGGTTCCTCGTCGGAGGACTTGAGCTGGGTCAAGCATGCCTCTGCCTGCATCAGCGCTTCACTCAAGGCTAGACGAGTGTCTTGGGAGAGCCTGAGTAGCTCGAAGATGGAGAGCCTGGCTGGTGTATTAGCCAGTTGGGCCAGGATATCGAAGTTGTATGGCTTCTCAAAACCTTTGTTTGGAATATTTTTCACAGGTTTATCAAAGCGCACTTCTCTTTGCTTCCCTTTGTCTGCCGGCGTCGGTTTTGAAGGGCTGGCCTCTAGTACGACGGGGCCTGGTCCCGAAGGTTTGGCAGTTGAAGCGTCCGCCGGTGCATTCTCTTGACTTGCTCCGCAGTCGTTGAGGTAGGCTTTCCCTGAACGGGTTGCAGCAAGTACCTCGTCCTCGTCTGATGGCAAAGAAGTTGCGACCATATGGCATGGTTTGCACTTGGAGCTTCTTCTAGACGTAGCTTTAGTAGCTTTAGTCTCTTCCTCGAGCTCTGACACCAAATCCGGATGAACCCACATAATCTCGCCCTGCCGGGTGGTCAGGGGTACCAGGTCTTGATTTTGATCTCTAGATGGAGGGAGATTGATGATGTCCATCGTAGCTCGGGAAATGGGTGTGACACCGTTCATGACCTCTTGGGAAGGCAGATCGCCGAACCGTAGAGAGATCATGTTGGCCGTGACCGTCTTCTCGGTATTGTGCAGAGTGATGGCCTTAGCATCGATCAACCCCTGGATCCTCCTCTTCAGTATGTAACACGCCTTTGTTGGGTGGTGTACGTATCTGTGGAAGATGCAGTATTTTGGGTCGTCAGTACTGCCGGCTTCTTGGGGCCGCCTTAGCTCCGGAAGGGTGATCTTTTCGCTTTTGACGAGACACTCGAATATACTAGGGATATCATCGTCGTCGAAAGAGTAGACTTCGACGGGCCTGGAAGTCCCGGGTTTCGTCTGCGTGGTCGCCGCCATCTTTTGTCTGGACGTATTGACCGTCAGAGCTTCTTTCCCCTTGGAGCTGCGAGGATGGTCGCTGCTGGGAGATGACCTTTTGCCTCTGTCGGAGGCGGAGATCATGATGCCATTGTCGCGCGCTTTGCGATTATTGTCTTCGGCGGCCACTGCCGAGACGATGAACGAAGGCCACTCATGGAACTGATATGGTCCTGTAAATACCGAAACTATGGGAAGGAGGTTCTTCCTGCAAATGTCTACTAACGCCGAGTCTGGAACTCCTGGAGGCATTTGTAAGGTGGCCTGATGAAAACGTTCGACGAAGGTGCGAACGTCCTCCTTTTCCCTTTGTTTGACTTCGATGAGAGAGGACATAGACATGTCCATTCCACCCTCGTAGAATCGCGTGAAGAATAAAGCTTTGAAGTCTTCGAAGGAAGTAATGCAGTTGTCCGCCAAGCTACGGTACCACTGATAGGCTACTCCTGAGAGGCAGCCTTTGAACACCCGAGTGAGGAGGGCGTCGTTCCCTTGTAGCAACACCGTCATCATACTGAAATAGTTCATGTATTGACTTGGCGATGTTTTTCCTTCGAACAGAGCCATAGTCTGAGGCTTGTACTTCGGAGGAAAAGGGACTTCTTTCCAGATAGCTGGGTAAGGCTGGTTGATTCCCAGTTTCTTGAGCTGATCTTTGTGCTTCAAGGCGTCAAACTGGGCTTTCAACTCCCGCACTACCTGCATCGGATTTTCAGTTGGAAGCGGGGCTACGGTGTAGTGTGGAGTTGGTTGTATCATGACTCCAACGGGAGGTAATATATTCACCGAGTGAGGAAGCAGAGGAACTGCTGACTCTTGATCTAGAGCAAGCTCTTGGCTTGGGTTGGATGGTGGCAAGTCCACCCCCGCACGTATCTGAGTTGGCAGAACCGACGCTTGAGCCATGGCAGTTGCGTGTTGAGTTAGCATCATCTGGTGCATATTTTCCATTACGGATTGTATTTGTTTCAGAGACGTTTCCAGCATAGTGATGCGTTGTTCTGCGTTTCCTGATGGCGAAGCTTCCTCGCGTTCGTCGTCAATGGCGTAGACTCCCATTTCCCTGGGCGTCCTCGAGGGATAAGTATAGGTCGCTACAGAAGTCGACTCTATACTCTCAGCATCTGATCTGGGAGATTGGCGACCCCCAGTGTCGGAATCAGATGAGTACGAAGCCGGTTGCTGTGATCTTGCACGGGTGCTTTGGAACACCCCAGCTTCAGTGTTCCTGAGGAGGTCTTCGAATCTTCTTTGGCTCGGAGGCCCTGAGGGGTGACGTCTTGAGCTCGGCCCTCCTCTAGGTATGTGAGAAGCCATGTTCACGGACGCATACGCGGGCTCTTCTTCCGGGAAAGACTGAGAGTAGCTCAATCAGTCGAAAGCCGGCCGTTTTGCTTTAGAACAACAACAGTCAATCACAATTTTATGACTATTACAACATTGCTCGCTAGGGGGCGTAATAGACATGTTGGAAGGTCCCCTCTCCTTACGCTTCTGGATTAAGTATTTGCGCAGGTCAGGGGGAGTAGCAACTTGAGCTTGCTTTAAGTCGTTGGACTTTGCCTGGCGTAAATTGGAGATTCGCCCAGAGTGGCGTAAGGCTGAAGAGGTTCTCAGTTGGCCGTCGGCTTCCCGCATAATCCGGAGGGTAGGCAGATTGCTCCTTCGCTGGTGTAATGGCCGAGGAGTCGAGTATTCCGCTGCCTGCTTCCCTTCACAAAAATCACGGCGTTCATCTGGTTCCTCGTAGAGGTCAGATGTTGTCTTGCGCGTGGGGCGTGACCTGTACTTCTGATTCGGCGTTGAGGAACCATCAGAGGTTTTGTCTGTACCGCGCATAGCGGGAGACTGGTTCCTACGCGTAGAGCGCAGTGGATGCTTCTGGGTTAGCGCTGAGGCTTTGCCCGAAGTTTTGTCTGTACCGCGCGTAGCGGGAGACTGATTTCTACGCGTAAAGCGCAGTGGATACTCCTGGGTTAGCGCTGAGACTTTGCCCGAAGTTTTGTCTGTACCGTGCGTAGCGGGAGACTGATTTCTTTTCGTAAAGCGCAGTGGATACTCCTGGGTTAGCGCTGAGGCTTTGCCCGGAGTTTTGTCTGTACCGCGCGTAGCGGGAGACTTAATTTTACGTGCGGGGCACGGAGGGAGCGATGCTACCACCTCATTGGTCGGAGAGATCGGAGAGATCGGAGAGTCCACAGGAACGGCGGAGGATGTCTTGGGCATCCACACTTTGTGCAGCTTCCTGTTGTCTTGGACGGAGAGAGAGTGAGAGCTACCCCCAGTCCGAAGCATGTCTTCGTAGGCAGACTGGTCGAATTGGACGACCAGTATCTTCTTCACGGATCCCACGGATACCGCATCGTGTTGAGCAATTGCTTCCTCGTCTGAAGAGAAAGATGTCCCCAGCAGAGTCGCCATCTTGTTTGTGGTATTAAACGAAAGAATAAAAGTGTATTTCAATGACAGGGTTTATACGAGACCCGTGCCCTTTGGTTTACAAACAAACTTGTACAATTTGATCCTATACGAGGATGCGGGAGTACAATTTATTTAATCTGGGTATAAATTGCTATAGGTGTCTGATCTGCAGTCGATCACTTTAGCCCTTGGACTACATGATGTTGAAGAGATGCCGTGGAAGACGGGTAGCAGCTTCGAAGGTTGCGAAGGAGGGTGGATGCACGGTGCCAAAGCCGTCGACCCCTACTCTTTGCCTGAGCTCCGGACTCTTCTCTCCTTCTCTCTCTCTCTCTCTTTTTACCAATTCTCCGACCTGGTTCGATCTTCCAAATTGTCGACCTTGTTCCCCATTGATAAGGGTCTCTATTTATAGAGTTTTGGTGACAGTGACCACTCCGTCGGTGTAACAACCGAGGAGTGGACAGTACAGCACCCTTTTACACAACGGTTAAAATAACCAATGCCTACGTATAAATGACCTTTTGAGTGAGCATGTGACGCGTGTCCAACTAAGGGGACAAAATGCGTATATCTGCTGCGAAGATCACGGCGTAGAAGCCACGTAGGTAGGTATCCCTCGTGTAGAAGAGGTTGGCGTAGAAGCCAAATGACTGTCACCCCTGGCGTAGAAGCCAAAATAGGCATAGAAGCCGAACAGACGTAGAAGCCGAATAGACATAGAAGCCGAACAGACATAGAAGCCGAACAGGCATAGAAGCCGAATGGTCGTAGAGACTGAGTGGACGTTTGAAGCCGAATGAGCACAGATCCTGAATGGGCGTAGAAGCCGCTACGTATCGTGCCAGAGTGTTGATGTGGACGTCTTCTCCGGAATTACGGCTTTCGAAGGTGTAATCAAATCTCTTACAGAGATTTGCCACCATCCTGTGCATTAAATACGGAGACGTGTTTTGAAGGTCTGCAGCCCTTCTGTGCATCCATCGCAGAGACGTGTCTTGAGGGAAACTGTCATCGCTCTGTGCAATTTGACGTAGAGACGTGCCTCGGGCCCTGTACTAAGTGCAGCTTTTGACGTGGCAGGCGGTTTGTCTACTGCGGAGCATAAAACGGCTCATGCTTGCCTGTGTAAAACAAGGCGGCATATTCCCTTGTACGCGAAAGAGCGGTTTACGCTGGGGGGACTTTGGTAACCGACGGTTTGGTGATATTTTAACCAAATTCTCTGCATTAAATGCCGAGATCCGCCATCATACTGTGGGGCACGTCCCGAGGGATCTGCCATCGTTTCCAGCCGTCGTCTGGGTAGCCGTGCAGCACTTTTTGTCAGGAGTCAGAGGCCAGGTTCACTGCGTGACTTGACAGGTTCATTTCGGGGAAGACGAAGCATTCCTCATACGCATTAACGCTGCTTTGAGAGCGGCTAAGTTTTACGCCATGGAGGCGATGAAGAACTATGTCTTACGCTGGAGCGGCCTAGACGTACTGCACTTACGCTGATGGTCCTTTGAGCTTATACTTCCTGCTGTGTTTTAGCGGAAAAAGCTCTGTTGCACGCTTGATGGCTCTGAAGGCCTCTGTTTACGCTTCTCTGTATCAAGAGGCTGCGTAGATCCTCCCAGCGTATTTTTCATGCTTCTACAGCCGCTTGTGATACTTGTGCAATATCATTAAAGTACTTATTTTACTTCTATATTTGTGTTATTTACTGCTTTGCTGTTGACGACTCTGAAAACTTGTTACCAATCGCCTGTTCGTTTCTTATTCTACTGCATTCGGACTATCTATGCGACTCTGTGACTTAGATATTTTACCGCATGTTCGGATCATGGTCTTGCACGGGCGTAGATTGTGCTCATATGACATCATGTCCAGATGGAAACAATCATCCCACGGGAGCGCTGATGCAGTGATTCGCACCCAGCGGGGACGACCGATTCCTACGGGAGATCGGGGCGTAACATATTGGTATCAAAGCATTGGTTTTATGTCTTTGGACTTCATATCAATTTTCTCAGTTTTGAAAGCTCGTTCGTGGGTTATGTGCAAATGCTCTCTCTTGTTAACCCATTGGGATGTTCTATACAATGAGTCTAAATAATTTTAAAATTTTGCATGTGAATGGTATGATTGCTTGAACTGGATAGTTATGCGATGACCCTTATTTTGACCTATAATAGACTTTGTGGGAATAGACTCGCGCTTGAAATTATAAGTTATGTATGAACTTGAATACCTATACATGATTACAAAGCTGGTTAGAGTGCGAAATAGAATATCGTTCGGACGGTTAGCTATGCACACAGCCTTTCGGCTAAGTTGTGTTGAGTATCTCGTGCCAAGACCCTTTGGTGCGAGCAAGTTTACAAGCGTGATTGGGATATCGTTCAGATAAGGACAAGTCAGACCTAGAATGGCAACCGATAGACATATTATCATTTTTTCGCTAATGCGAATATAGAGGATCATGCTTGGATTTTGAGAAATAGCTCGGACGATATTTCGTGTCGGCAGATAAAAATCAAATATAGTTTACTTGGATGACTATCAACATGATATATACGAGACTCAGATTTATCAAATGATGCTTAGGTATCGTGTTAGAATTCTAAGGAATGACTTGGTGAATATGCTAACGAGTGATGCGAACACGATTGCGAATTTAATTGGAGGACTCAATTCTTGAGTGGTGTATGGACCATTTTTAAAATATTCAAGCGAATTCATAGGTCTCGTACGATAGTTGATTTGAATGATTTAGAATGTATTGAACAAGTGATAAGGCTTATATCGAATATGGACTCAAGGTAATGGAAATCAATATCTTAGTCGAAGAAACTTGGTGGATCGTACGTGCGATTTCGAATTTAATCAAAACAGATTGAACTGATATGTTATTGCTCGATAGAAGTTAGCCCGAGAATGAATATTGTGGTTTTAAATAAATAGACTTGGCATGGTATCGATAATTGGAAGATTGTACGGATTGATAAAAGTAAAAGAATATTGTGGTTCGGTGAAAGAGGTAAGAGCTAACAGATTCGATCTGGAGTTTGGAAGAACAATCTTGAATTTAGTTCGAAAGATAACTCTCGATAATCAGTCCCAGCCGAGAACGATTATCCTGTGGGAGCGCTGGCATGGTAATTTTACATCCGGCGGGGATGATCGAACTCACGGGAACATGCTCGATAATTATTCAAATGAACTCGATAAATGGAACGTATCGAAGGTGGATAGACTTTGGCTTGGGATTTAATGTTAGTTGGTTGAGGAATGCCAGAAGTAAACTATGAAATTATCGAACGGTAACATTGAAGTTGGATGATTGGCTAGACGAATTATGATCATAGCATGAACGGATATGACTTGAAGGATTATATATATCTTGGATGGAGCAAAGTAAAATGATAAAGTGTCTCGATCATTTCGATGATAACCATAACGTTTGATGTTCTTGTCTTGTGCGAGCGTAACTCTATGCTCGTACATGCGTCACATCCGGATTAGGATGATTATCCAGCGGGAGCGTTAACGTGGTGATCTCACATCCAGCGAGGATGATCGAACTTACGGGAGACCAGAGCGTGATAATTGAAGGATCGTCTTGACTTATGGTTTGACACGATAAGACGAGTTTGGAAATATAAGTGAATCAGATATATTTCAAGGATGAGTTAGTCTAGAACCTGTTGTAAGACATGCTTGATGGTTTCGTAAACAAATATATGAATCTTGTTAGATGACTTAGAGTTTATGATTGAGATCGGTGATTGGAAATTTAATCATGTCTTGGTGGTCTAGACTTAGAATGGATATATGGGTTCTATCAAAACATGTTTGAAGAGATAGACTATGCGAATTGCTAGACTTGACATGCAAAAAGGATATATCATAGATTCGATTGAACGGACTCGATCCTGTATAAACAAATGCGTTAATGTGAGTAGAATGATCTATGCTCGATGTTTAGAAATCTGAGTGAAACGAGCTTAGGTAGAATATTCCATGCAAACGAATAATGGTTCGACCTTAGAAATTGGGGCGAACATCGTGCGATGAATTTGCACGATGAATCATGTGCTTGAACTTGTACCTATGACCTTATGAGCTGACCTAGTAATTAGGCAGACGACCCTGTGCCGAGTGAAAGAACTTGTGTAACCGACTTTAGCATATTGCTTGAGCAAGCCATAGAACTAGGGCAGCAAGACTTAAATTTAGACTTGGAACGGTAAGTGTGTGCTATGTTTGACACAAATGGAATGTACGATAGGACATGAACGCTAGTCGGTAAATCAGATAGATCATGCTTGACGGCAATGCAATGCTTGGTTTTAGTGGGATTGGAAATGACTTAGATTTTATTGACCTCGTTGGAAGTATCACTGTGATTCATAAGACGAGAACCCTTAAGATTTTCGCAAGTATCTTATTCGACTTCACTATCGATGAGTTTGGTTGAATGCATATGTTTGAGGGGTGCCTTGAATGTGTGCACGATCCAAGACTCAATGATATATTAAACTTGAGTGCAAAGACTTCACTATTGCTAAGTTGGTTGACATGCATATGTTTGAGGGACTCTTTGAATATGTGCACAATAATTTGGATAAGTTTGTCTCAGCCTTTGATCATCATTCAAGATAGATTATAACGTACCCGCGTTAAGCGATATATGTTCTGCGCTAAGGCGCATTAGAGACCAAGTCAGACCGTAGATTGAATGATAGAGTCATTTAATGAGACAAATCCAACATACACGCGACACAGTATAAGGAACGAGTAGGAAATTGTGTTCGAACTGATCTAGTGGTACCGATTGTTATGCTTGATATAGATTTGATAGTTTGTGATAGAACGATTTGCGCTCAGGAAGTCTCGAGGATGAGACTTTTTTTGAGTGGTGTATAATGTAATGACCCATTTCGTCCAAGTAGGTAGCCGATTCAATGACGCAAGTGCAACGACCTGACCCGCTTTGCTCAGCGAGAAGACTTGCTTGAGGTAAATAATTTTAGACTTGGTCCTTCAGGAGTTCAGACTTAGATTTTCAAAGGCTCACTCGGAGTATCGCTCGACCAAGACGAATCATCGCTAAGGTGGGTGGCTACGATGAACTTGTCTTTTCTTAGCCAGCATACTTAAAATATGGACGATACATTATAGTCGCTAAGTGAATCACCTCTTGCATGCTAATAAAGAATACAACACACCTAGCTAAGAGAATAATCATATCTTGTATTTATTGTGTTAGAACATGAAAATAAAACTTGGCTTATAACATAGACCCTCGCATGCTACCTTAACTTCGTGCAAGTAGACCCCGCTATGCCTCGAGTAGATCACTATATACTCTTCGTAGTGTACTGCTTCACTTGTTTACACTGCTCGCCTTATGGATTATGTCGCGCGATATGTCCCTGTATGGTTTCACTCCTCGTACTATCCCTTAGACCCGTGTTAACGTAAATTCTTATGTTTTATATAAATACATGCTTGCCTGCTTACATTGTAACTTGTACTCGTTTGTCTCATTTTAACGCTTGTCACAAAATTTTATTCTGCGATCCAGTAACACTATCCATATCATGCATGCATCTAGTTAGCCAGAAGAATATCAAATAGTCCTTCTATGCAATATGAACCTGCAAGTATTCGGGACCGTTAGGTCGCCAAGGCATCTCCGAACTAGGAGATTGCACCATGTCAAGTATAACTCTGAACGGGAATCATGTCAAGTAAAGCAAGAATCACAGCTCGTGGAGCGTACTCGTCCTGAACAAGAATCAAGAATTAACATTTCATGTCATGAATCTCGTGAACCTGAGATCTAAGACTTGCATGTCACGGAAAACTTGGTAACAAGGGAGATCTTCGAATTTCGTTCCACGGACGGTCTCCGGGGCACCGGGGCCGATCCGATCCGGATGGAACTCGTGCAGTCTTTCGTGTGCGAGCAGGATGGCGTCTCCGCACACGCCGCGCCATCCTCGCTCAAAAGGCTGATAGTCTTGTGTGCTGGACGGGATGGCTTGTAGCGCACGGTGTGATTTCGTTGTATACCATCCTCGTTCAAAGACTATAACTCGTCCTTTATGGCTATGCCAGCAACTCCTATTTATATAGATAAGTCATCCTCGCTTAGCTGCAACCCGCGTGCGAGTCATTACATCGTGCCTGGTAATTTGGAATACTTGAACGGATAGGAGTATCAAACACTTGTACATATTTGAACACTTGAACATCTTCTGCAACACACCTGAGTATCCGTGTAACTCATGCACCTGTAATCAGAACCCGCTCGTGACACTCATGTTTGCTAATATAATTTTCCATGGATTTCATTATATATACTCGTGCTTGGTTTACTTGGTTTGCCTTTGACAGGAAAGGATGAATGGTAAGTTTCATCGTGTTACTCTTATATCGTACGATGCACTACCACAAGAGTTGGGCTTTTTATTATGCCATAAAACTGATCCTAAGGTAAGACTAGAAAGATAACTTAATAGATGGTGCAAAAAACCTATACAACATGTTTGGATTTATCGAGCGGGCGAGAAGCCTCCCCACCAATACATTCATGTACTGATAACCCACCAGATTGCTTGCAGGGTGCGGGAGAACCTCGTTTAGTACGAAAATCCCTTCGTGCTAGCTAAGGCATGGAGTTCGCTCTGGAGCCTTGGAGCATTGCATTCGGAACTAAAGCACATATACAAGGCATAATGTTGGAACATCGCCTATGTATCATTCCATAATTATAGCCGCTTGGCAAGCTTTTATCGTTTCAAGAGAGAGAGAGGACCTGAGCGACTTATAATCTCGGCCTAGCGCCGCTTGTAATACTTGTGCAATATCATTAAAGTGCTTATTTTACTTCTATATTTGTGCTATTCACTGCTTCCGCTATTGACGACTCTGTGAACTTGTTACCAATTGTCCGTTCGTTTCTTATTTCGCTGCATTCGGACTATCTGTGCGACTCTGTGGCTTAGGCATTTTACCGCCTTTTAGGATTATGGCCTTGCACGGACGCAGCTTGTGCTTGTGCAGCATCACGTCCAGATGGGAACGATCATTTCGCGGGAGCGCTGGCGCGGTGATTCACGTCTAGTTGGGACGGTCGATTCCTGCGGAAGATCGGGACGTGACAAGCAACACCATGGTCAGAGGCCTTTTCTGACCCGATCTTAAGTATTCCAGCAGCAGAGGCGACAATAGTATGCGCAGGCCCAAGCTCAAGTACTAGTCAGGCAAGGAGGTCCGCAGCAGCGATGACCAGCACCGAGAGGACGAGGTTAGGATATGGTACTCACTGTGGAGAAAAAGCTAGCTTCAGTTGAGGTGGTGGCAAGTACCATTTTTATCAACTCTCATCTAGCTTCAGTATTGTTTGATTCTGGTGCATCACATTCCTTTATGTCTGTACGATTTGTGATACGAGTTAGATTAGAACCCGAATCATTATAAGTAAGATTCAATATAATTTTTGGTAATATTATCTTGGGACTGGATAGATTTTATACCTCGTGTCGAGTCATAGTGTACGGGGGAGATTTTTCCGCTAGACTGATATAGTTTCCTATAGGAGATTATGACATCGTCCTATGAATGGATTGGTTGAGTTCCCGATATGCGACGATAGATTGTCATGATGGCAAGGTTATCTTTCGAATCCCGGGAGTGAAAGAATTCTCATTTTTTAGAGGAAAGATGGAGTCTCTGTTAGCAAACTTGAGAATGGCAGTAGCAGAAGGAGTACAATTGTCCAGAGTAGTCGGTGAGTTTTCAGACGTGTTCCCAGAAGAGCTTCCAGACATGCCACCAGAAAGAGTGATAGAGTTTACCATTGATCTACTTTCAGGAACAGCACCAGGGTCAGAGAGTCTATAGGAGAGTTGGAAGTCTTGTACCAGATAATAGAAGAATTAAGAACCAAAGGATTCATTCGTGCTAATGGATCGCCTTGGGGAGCCCCAATGCTACTTGTGAAGAAGAAGGATAGAACTTTCCATTTGTGTGTTGATTATCGTACCCTCAATGCGGCAACCATCAAGAATGAGTATCCCTTGCCAAGGATCGATGACTTGTTCGATCAGCTTAGTGGAACAACAGTATTTTTCAAGATTGATTTACGGTCGAGATATCATCATATCAGAGTCAGAGAGCAATATATACCTAATACGACGTCCAGATCGAGATATGGTCATTAGGAGTTTCTAGTGATGCCCTTTGGAGCAACCAATGTGCCAGCATTATTTATGGATATCATGAATCTTATTTTCATGCCATACTTGGACAAGTTTGTGATTGTGTTCATCGATGATATCTTTGTTTACAATCAAAGTAAAGCAGAGCACGAGCAATATCTTCGCGCAGTTCTTCAAGTCCTTAGAGAACATAAGTTATATGACAAGTGTACAATAAGTGCGAGTTCTGGTTTGATCTCATTTCATACTTGGGTCATATTATTGCTAAATGAGGAGTTGAAGTGGATCCCCAGAAGATAAATGTCACTACCCAATTCTAGAAAATAGAGTTTTTTATATTTTTATTTGGTAAATTGTGTATTGTATTGTATTTAATAATTATATTTATATTTAATTAGTGATTGTATTATTTTTTAATTGTTTATTTTAGGGTTTTGGCTAGCCTGGACCCATGTCAGACCCTAGTGGACCCATGTCCGACCCAACCCACACCTTTGTGAGACCTATTTTTGGGTTTAAAATATTTATTATATTTTTAGGGGGTTAGTTGGAGAGATTTGGAGTTAGTTTGAGTGCTTTTAGAACCCGAAATCCAAACCCAAGTGAGAGGGGGGCATTTGGGGCATTTGGAGACTTAAGAAAACCCTTATTTAGGTGTAGCCGGCCTTCCCACAGCCCCCAGACCCGTGCAACCAGCAGCCCCAGCCCCCATTTCTTCATCTTCACTTCTTTTTCACTTCTTCTTCTTCTCCACTCTCCATTTCTACTTATTTCCTTCTCCCAACTTCAAGTAAGTGCCCTATTCCTCTTCTTTCTTCTTCTATTCTCCATGGTTGTTAACCCTAACCTTACATTTTCCCTAACCTAGGTGGGTAGAGCCTAGACTTGGTGTGGAGGCTAGATTTGGAGGCTTGGAGCTTGAGGGAGGTGATTTCTAGTGGATTGGAGACTTTGGCCTTGGAATTCCAACTCCCAAGAGATAAACCCTAAATTTCCCTTGCTAATTACTTTTATGTAGTGTAATTAGTGATTTAGAACCTTCCTAGACCCTAAGCCTACCCGTGGG
The DNA here is from genome assembly GCA_036927795.1 of Iris macrosiphon. NCBI lineage: Eukaryota > Viridiplantae > Streptophyta > Magnoliopsida > Asparagales > Iridaceae > Iris > Iris macrosiphon. The sequence goes on from JAYESA010000008.1 coordinate 145,006,726, forward strand.
AGGAAGTTGGAACTAGTTTGGTTGAGTTTGGAGACTTTGACACTAGATTTTGTGTCAATTTCGGGTGGAATCCAAATTTGGCCCAATTTTGGGTGATGTCCTAGGTTAGACGGACCTAGGTAGACATTGTCGGGTGTCTTGAGGGTGAGTGTGTGTCTCCGTTCGGACACGTGAAGTCGTGTCACGGAGAAACGGACGTTTCGGGCAAATTTGGGGTTTTCGTCGTCGCCGGTTCTAAGTGCGTGCGCGTTTTCACCACGGGCCTAGAATCGACGGGGTAGCATTTTTTCTAGGATCTAGGCATCGTTTAGAACCCGTGGGTAAATTTTAGGCCGATTCCGAGTTGGTTTGGTGTGCGTTTCAGGAGATTTTCCGAACCGCACACCACGTGTTCGTCGAAATGACCGAACGGCCATTTCGACTTGGTTTCCTAGTTTCGGGCTTGTGCGCGCGTTGGGTTAGCATCGGGGAGTGTGTGCTAGAATTCTTGGGTTATATTATATATATATAGGTGTTTGTGCGTGTCGGGGCCGTTGGACGTGCGTTGGGGAGTGTTGTGTGTAGTGTTGTGGTTGAGTGTATATGTGGCTATATATATATATATTTATGTGTGTGTCTATATATATATATGTATATGTGTTTTTATGTCTATATATATGTGTGTATATATATATATGTGCTTGTGTATGTATATGTCTATGTGTTTGTGTATATATATATATATATATATATATATATATATATATATATATATATATATATATATTAATGTGTATGTGTATATATATATATGGATTGTGTGTTATATATACATAGATGCGTGTGTATATATATATATATATATATATATATATATATATATATATATATATATATATATATATATATATATATATATATATATATATATATATATATATATATATATATATATAGTGTGTATGTATATATATATGTGTGTGAATGTATGTGTTGATTGTGTGTGTGTGTGTGTGTGTGTGTGTATTTATATGTTAGAGTGTGTGTTAGAATATATATATATATGTTAGAGTGTGTATATATATATATATATATATATATATATATATATATATATATATATATATATATATATATATATATATATATGTATATATATATATATATATGTATGATTGTATATATTTATATATATATATATATATATATATATATATGTGTGTGTGTGTGTGTGTGTGTGTGTGTGTGTGTGTGTGTCTGTGTGTGATTGCGAAGAGGGAGGGGGGGGAGGCAGACAGCAGTGTGCAGCAGCAGCAGCAGTAAATACAGCAGCAGCACAGCAGCATTAAGGCAGCAGCAGCAGCAGCAGATGTTAGCAGCCGCAGTAGCAGCTAGCAGCATCGCAGCAAGGCATTGGCGTAGCGAGCGAGGGAGAGGGAGATATATAGATCTAATAGATAGATAGATTTATAGTTAGATAGATAACTAGATAGATATGTAGATTAATAGATAGATAGTTAGATAAGTAGATGGCTAGTTAGATAAATAGATACTAGATGGATACATAGATTGATAGATAGATAGTTAATAGATAGATAGATAGATAGTTATATCTATCTAAGGTATATATATATATATATATATATATATATATATATATATATATATATATATATATATACCTATAGCAATATATATCTATAGATATCTAGATAGATATATATATATATACATATTTGAGAGTGGGTATAAGGTATTATATATGTGTGTTGTAGATATATATATATATATGCATATAGATACTTAGATATGTATAATATATGATAGATATAGATATTCTAGCCTAGATTAGTAACTAGGAGTATATATATATACTTAGATAGCTAACTAGATAGCTAGTTAGAGGGGTATTAGAGCGATACCTCAATACCTTGGGATACCGAGGTATCTCAATACCTTGAGATATCCAAGGTATTGAGTTTCGAGCGGGGTATTTGAGCAATAGCCTAGAAATAGTATTGGAGTGATTTTTATATGTATATGTGTATATATTTACGCGTGCTAGCATATGTTTTAAAGGATTTAGGCGGGGTGCGTGGCCTAGGGCGAGGTATCGGATACCGAGGGTATCCCGGTATCTCGAGGAGGCGAGTTTGAGAGTTTACTAGCTTAATGAGCTAGTTTTGACCTAGAATTTCAGGGGCACCCTAGTTTGACCGAGCTTTGACCATAATTGTCCCCGTTGACCATAAAGTCAACGTTTGACCTAGAGTTGACTTTTTGGACCCGGGTTGACTTTTTGATCCGAATTTCACCGGTTTGACCCGTTCGACCTAGAATAGCCCTAGAAGCCTATTTTTAATTATTTTATATCAGTTTAACTCCATAGAATCCTGTTTAATTCTGCTTTTCGTAATAGGTTCTTGCGACACCGGTCCGGATCTCGATCCTCATCAGTTGCTCAGGACATCAGGCGATACCTACCTCTGATAGTTTCCATTTTATGATAGCGTTTATATCACCTGTTCTAGAACTGTGATACTTGATTCTGACACATTGTTACATGAGCTGGTACTAGTGGATCCCGTTATGAGATGTTATCTCCCTTACCGTGTTCAGCGGGTACTCTATCACGTGTATTTCATCATGTGCTTCGGGTATTGATTCTCATGTGCTATCATGTGCTTCTTGTGCTCTCGCCTTCATGTGCGCGAGCTACTTATCATGTACGTAGCGTGTTGTGGTTGGACCCAAGAGTATTAGTGGGGGAGGGGAGTAGGAGTTGGTTATGTAATCAAAGTCAAACAGTATTCGTGTGTATGTCGGTTATGCAACTCACGCATAACGGAGTTATCGTAGTATTTTTCATGTGCAACCTAAGCCGATCAAAAAATGAACTTGTGCTCAAGGCACTTAGCTAGTATCCATGTTTTCTCACCTGCAGTTACTTTTTCACTACTTGTATTATTCTCTAGTTTACCTTGCAGCTACTTATTCTGCTCCAGCATGTATTTATTTTCTTGTGCATCTTGTATACTTTTCTATTGCTAGTCATATACACCTTACCATGCATTTGGAGTTGCTTTCAGAGTTATGTACTTCGCTCCAGTCCTGACTGGGCATATTTTTCCAGAGAATCCTGAGGATTATTGCCCGACGTTCTACGGGTCGGGTGTTGACGAGGGTTGTGACCCCGAGACTGAGGAGGAGTGCGCCGAGGAGACGCCGTTAGCACCCTAGTTAGCTAGGTGGATTTCTTGGGTTGTTCCCAGTTGTTATTTGGATGATTGTACTTATTCTTTTGATGCTGTGAGATGTTGTAGACTATTATAGACTTGGACTGTATTTTTGGATATCGTCTTGCTCTGTGTTTCTTGTTTCTTTGTGATATCATATCGTGCTTTTATTTCTTTCCCTAGTTATTGTGATTGAGAGCTTATATATATTACATGGTTGCCCTCCTTTTGGAGAGGATTATTCATATATATATTGCGTGGTTGCCCTCCTTTTGGAGAGGATATTGACAGATTTTTGTGAGTTATATAGATAGATGGTTGACCTAGAACGGACCTTTACAGCGTTCTACCGCCGATTCTGTGGCGTAGGCTGGACGTACCCACGACTCATGCCCGATTTTTCGGGTACGGGTCGTGACAATAAAAATTGTTGAGACGTGGCCAGTTTCCCGAACAGTTGCAGAAGTTCGTAGTTGTCTTTGCACTCAAACTTTGGAGGCATTACCTATATGGAGATCGAGTAGAGATTTATACTGATCATAAGAGTTTGAAGTAAGTCTTTACTCAGAAGGATCTCAATATGAGGTAGAGAAAATGGCTAGAGATGATGACAAACTATGATCTTGACCTTCAGTATCATCTAGGGAAGGCTAATGTCGTGGAAGATGCTTTGAACCGGAGAGTAGGAGATTATTTTCTCACGGCGACGAGAGATTTTAGAAGATCTTTAGGACATGGACATAGAAGTAGTGTTGCCTGGCAACACGACATTGATTGTTGGCTTGCAAGTTCAATCTAGTATTGTAGAGAGGATCAGGGCAGCACAGTCCATAGATGTCAAGCTTCAGTGACTCAGAGCAGAGTGTGAGGTGTAATACCCTGCTTCGCGAAAAGCATTATGCTGAAATTATAGATGGATCAGACCGATGGGATATAAGTGGTATAGTAAATCAAGATGCTTGGTATGATGATGCAGTATTGCTTAACTTAGTCGGATGGGATATCATATGCGACATGGTTCAAATGAATGATTATGCCAAGTTAGAAGAATTTGCATTGCGTCAGATCATTCTTGAGGCATTAAAGGCGAATGTGGAATCATGGCATAAAAATGATATTTGTATAAGTGAGTGGATCTGTCCCTTATCCTATATGCTTTCATGTCCCAATAAAATGAATGCTAGTATTGCTTTGTTGTATGTCGTAACTATATACTGCTCTAGTCCATACACTGATAATGATGCCTTATGTTCAATGTTGCTATAATCAACGAAATACATGCATAATGAACTGCTAGTACTATTGACACAAAAATGCTATAAAGTAAGTCTGCCATGAGAAAGAAGTAATATTATGCAATCTACTTCACATGCTGGTAACACTGAGAATGGAACATTAAAAATTTGTACATGTATAAGTGCATTACTACACAGTAACTATGAAGGAAATGTGTAAACCCCCTAAAAAATTTAAATTTTAGTTTAAGTATTTTTATTAAATTATTAAATTTCTTTAGAGTATTTTTATAGTTAATTAGAAAATAAATTTTATTGATTAAATTACTTATATAAATACTCATTTAGAATTATTCCACAAAAAATTATTATTATTATTTTTGGAGTCTTGTTAAAGGGTGATAGATTTCTAGAATTTATTTTGTGTGCAAATATTATGTTTAGATTTTTAACCTCATCTATATATGTAAATATATATATGTTAATAAATATAAATTTATTATTAATAATAATAGTAATAGTAATGATAATAATAATAATAATAATAATAATAATAGTAATAGTAATAGTAATAGTAATAATAATGATAATAGAAATAAAAAGGAAAAGAAAAGAAAAGAAAAACAAAAGTATAACTAACCAAAAACCTAAATTTTCTAAAACCTATTCATATTCCCACAGAACTACCCCCCTTCAGCAAACCCAGCGCACCCCCTCTCTCTCTCTCTCTCTCTCTCTCTCTCTCTCTCTATATATATATATATATATATATATATATATATATATATATATATATATATATATATATATATATAGTATAAAACCAAACCCTAACCCTAACCCTAGTCCCAGACCTCCGACCGCACCGTCGTCTGCCCGCGCACGCACGCGTGTGCACAACCGCACAGGCATCATCGTCCCTCTCTTCAAGGTGATGTATCTCTCTCATGTTTGATCCTTTTCTTGAGCGATTTATCCGTGTAAGTTCACAAGCTAACCCTGTAGGATTTCTTTTCAAGCGGGACGAGTTTTCTTGCCCTGAATTGGTCAAAAAATCGACCGAAAGTTGGCCGAAAAACTGTCCAAAAATAGTCCAGAATTTTGACCCAAACCTCCATGTTCGTGCCTAATTTGCCACCAACCTATTTAATATTTTCAAAATCTAATTGAAGGATTTTATTCTCTATATAACCAAGAATTTAACTGTTCTTTTAGTTTTTATTAATTTATTTTATTTGTTAAATTATTCGACCTCCAAAACGACCAAAAAGTTAATAATTTAAAATTAAGATTTTGTGATAGGACTGCCTCGTCACATACCAATTGCACCGAAAGGCGCATATGGTATATCCTGACGTTTGGACTTTTGCGGAAGTTGATTCAGACATGTGCGCGCGTTGAAATCAACCCGTATCCGTAAAAAGTCCCCATATTGCGACTTTTGCAGACTACCATCTCACTTTGTGTACGCTCGTCAGAATGCGACAAAACTTGCGTCATTGGATTCGTGGTATCACACTGGCCCTGTAACCCAAGTGTCACGCGATTCTGAGACAATTGACCAAGCCGCCTATTCGTGGGCCCCACGGTTTGACTTGATGGACGAATTTGTGATCGGCTCACCGGAATCCAAAATTGGATATACCATTGAGTTTGTATCGACGTTTAAAATTTGTTTGACTTATAATTTGTCCCATTTAGAGACCTTTACCTATTCGGTGCAAAGTGGGCCACATGTGGACCCCGCTTTGACCTGAAATTACTATTTTACCCCTATGTACAAATTGGACGAAAAGGTAGACTTTTTTGACTATCTCGCTTATTCTGGAAATATTTGTGATATTTATTTTAGCATCCGGAGACGTTCATTTGGATGCCATAGTTTCTGATCCATTGTGCTTGACGTTTGGACGCTTATACTTCGCAATTTTTTTGCCAGGCAAGTTTATCTTGCCAAATTGCTTACAATACTTTGCATGCTTATCATATTTTTATATATTTATTATATATATATTTTCTTTCAGTCATAATTATATATTATATATGTTGACACACACTTGACACATAGTATCATGGGAGGGGAGGACAGTCACTAGGCGTATGGGCTACCCACTCTGGTAAACCGTAGTAACTAGCACGCACTACGGTAGTTGTATCACGATGGTTGCAACCCTTGCAGTATGTCGATTGATGGTGTCACGATGGTTGCAACCCTCACGGTATGTCGATTGATGGTGTTCATGGACGTGTGTGTGAGTTATGAGATAGATGTGTTTTCGAGTAGCCCACACATGCCCATACATCGAAAAGTTGTCCTTATTATGCATATTCATATAGATTGTATAGTACATCGTACTTATATATATTTTTGTCTATTATGCATGTTTTACTGTATTCAATTGGCATGCTTCTATGTATCTTGTTACGTCCCTCTGAGGACCTGGTCCATTTCCAGGTGTAGACGATCTTGACTATTCACAGGAGCACGGATCATGACTTGCTACTTATCTCTCTTTCGAGGAGGTTTTCTCTTCGAGTCTCATTGTTCATTAGATGTACTTATTTTTGTTCCTCTTATATTCTAGTTTGGTAATGGATTTGTCTCCACCCAACTACTTGGTCTTATCAAGCATTTTATACTTGATTCAGTTATATAGTTGATTGGTTATTTGATTCTGTGGATGAGATCTAGTTATGCCCTGTAACTTATGACATAAATCTATACCACTTGTGAATGGTTATTCATAATACATCATACGTATGTGTTATAATTTTTATATATTGGAGTTGCCATATACATACGGCTGGCATGCTTACGTATTCCTAGTCCTACGTATTTTGGGACTGGGGCATGACAAAATGCTTCATATGTGAGTATAATTGTGGTTTGGTACCATCGGGCCACGAGAAGGTCTGTAAGTTGGGACCTACGGGTCACCAACCGATATAAGAATGAGCAAAATAAGAATGATCAATAATGCGAGGCTTTACTTACTTTTTTTTACCATACAATTTATGCATAGTATTTTATTTGCCTAGACGTTGCATGGTCATTGACAACTTGTGCACAAGATTTTGTAAGCTTCCTCGAACGAGATACACCGGGATCGTTCGGCCTAGAGAAAATATAGTACTTTGGTAGCACCGGGTATAAACAAGAAATTCATTGGAGATCGCAACCTCATGAATGATGCTTCATACACCTTTGAAGTCCTATATGGAGTGTCCCTCGTGGAGAAAAATCATATCACCAATGACCCTCATGTAGTTAGGCTGCATACTGATGAGAATATTGTACATGCTTAACATCCTAAGTAGAAATGACTCATATTAATTATGTTGTGGCTAATCTTTGTTTTACAGGGATACAACGAGTGGGTTGTTGGTAAGAATCGCTCTTAAGCGATATGTACATATTTTATATATATTCAATGTATACTGCTGTTTCCAAAGTATGTTTCATTATGCTGCTGAATACTCTGATCATTGAAATGAACCTAGTTCCAAATATAAAGATCACTAAGTCAATATGCATGCTTTTTACATGAATACTTAATATTGGTTTAGGCGAGTGGGCTAGTTTCTGGTCACCAGTACGTGATATGTACTGACCCACGTTTATGGGTATCCCCAGGTAATCAGTATTGAGGAGTGGCTGGAATAGTTCGGAGGCATCAAAGCATTGTTGGGGTGTGAAATAGCTCTTCCTCCATTGGAGGCGTCTTCTGTTATAAAGGGCATGGTGTATGGAACAGTATAGTTCAGTTGTATCAATAAAATTGTAAGCCAAGACGACAAATATCATTGTAAGCCAATTGGCCAAGTATCAGTTGTATTTAAGAGCTATATAAATATTTTGTAAGCCTTGTACTCAATTATCATTATCAATAAAGAGAATTTTTTTATTATATTCATTGTGACTTCAATTTTTCTGCTTAATTTTGCTGCGATATCGTTGTTTCTGAGATATACCATGCCTTATCTATCTTCTTTCCTTGTACAAGTGCAATATAGACTTGTACGACATCACGCTTGTAGCTACTTTCGGTTCTTCGAAATCCGAGCGTGATAAATTCGTATCAGAGTACGGTTAATGCGTCATTGGACTCGGCAAATTCTAAATCAAAAGTTGCTTCCTAGATTACTCAATGATGCCTTTGTGGATACTTAAAGTTGCGCTAGTGACTATTCAAAGTCTCTTCCGCGATTAGTCACAGTCGCCTCAGGGCGTATTCAAAGTTGCCTTCTGCGAGTATTCAAAGTCGCTTCTGCGATTATCGAATTTGCATCTGTGATCGTTCTGTATTGCTTTCGCTATTGTTCGAAAGTGTTTTCGCAATCGAGAATATTTGAACTCTTGGTTATACTCACTGGATGTTCCATACAATGAGCATAAATATTATGATGCCCTAGTTGGTGTAATTCTTGATTTGTAAATGATACCAAGAACCCAAAAAAGATTCAATGACATAGAAGAATAACTTATGATTAATAATTTTGTATGTGGGAATGAAAGAAATTAATATGTGTGCTGTAATCAATGAGAATTGTGCATGAGTAATTTTAATAGAGAAAATCAACTATAAAGATGAGTTAATTCATGTGCGATGGCGAGATTGTGTTTTATATCTGATTATGAGAATCATGATATAACATGCAATGCTACCATGTGAAGGTAGTGCAGGATGGATGTTGGATCAATGTAATAATGGTATGGCAGTCAAACAATGGCTTCATTTTGAGTGGTATATGCCTCTACCCTCCTAGTAATGCATGTGTAGTGACCCTTCCATAAGTGATGGTATTGAGCCTACCAGTAAGAATGGAGTAGTGCCAAGACTTAGTCGGGAATGATGCCTACGGTATAATGATACGAGTTTTCCTTTGGTATTTTGGATTGTGTATCAACACTAACCCTTGATAGTTGGATTTGAGTTGTCAACATTAGACCCTCGATAGCTTAATGTTACATGGGGTAGAAATGAAGTGAGAAGGTATGAGATGAATACCTTAGCTGGGAATAACGAGTTGGATTATTTGGTTAGATGGTGGCTTAAATAGGCTGGATAAAAGTTCCAAATTTTGCATCAATGATCAATGTTACTATCGATAAACAAGTTGGATCACATATCGAATGAGATTGGTTGGAATCGAATGGAAATCATAGGCGTGGTATAATCTCGGTTGCCTAAGTTGGAAGTTTTTGAGAATAAATTTCAGTTGGACATAGTATGTAGGGAACTGCTTCCTTTGACCTTAGGTGTATAATATTTTCTACATGCCTAACTCAAAAGGGTAGCAACCGTGAAGTGAGAATACTTGAACTTATCGATTGATGGGTAATATTTAGTCGGTATACGAACTCGACAGATTGTAAAGGAACTAATCGATGATCCTTATTGTTTGGCAATAGATGAAAGTTCTTCAAGAGACTTCGATAGATGGAATACAAATAAAGCTTGAGATCTAGCACGTTGGGATAAATACTATCGATGGTAAGTTTTTATCACTATCATATTTTTTAGGAAAGGATATTTTGATTCATAATTAATTAAATATTGTGCATATTGTATAATTATTTATTATATTATTTAATTATTGTTAGATGTTATTTTATTGTTTTGGGCTTGTGCATGGACCAACATTTACAATTAGTTAGAATTGAGCCCAATTAGAAACTCATTCATTAGGAGGAGGATTAATTAAATTAAACCAATTAGACTAGAACATTCTCTCCTTAATTATTTCTTCATAAGAGGCCCCAAGGGGTATATTGGTCATTGCATAGTAGCTTGAGGGAGGGGTCAAGGGGACCGGCCTATTTAAAATGAGGGAGAAAATTTCTCTCTCCTCTTTTTATTCCAAATCTAGATCTAGAATTTTCCTCAACCAAATTCCTTCATTTCCATATCAAATCTCTACCAAATTTCTTTCCAATTCCTTTCCAAATCACTATTGGAGGCTAGTTGAGCAAGGATCTAGGAGAAGGAAGTAAGAATCTACAAAGAGGAGCAAGGATCTACAAGTTGGAGGCCAATTTTACCAAATTTGGAGGTTGCATTAGGAATCCATCTCCCAATAGGTACAATTCAGTTTTTTTCCTTTAATTAGGTTCAAAATATGTGTTTTAACCATTAGAAAATACCCATATGATGAAACTACCCATAGAAATTGGAATTAGGTTCATATGAGGCCTATGGAGGAAGTTATGGTATATTTTGTGTCAATTTTGGAGGAATTCCAAGATTGACACATATTGTGTTTGTCAATTAGTCAATTAGACCAAATTGACATGTGTTTGATTGTGTGTAGCTAGTGTCGTGTCCATAATTGGATATGTGTAGGCTGTATCCCAACAATTTGGTGATACGTATTATTTTGGGGATTTTTTCTCCGACACGAGACTTTGTGCATGTCACAATTTGACACAGACACGTAGTAGAGTATTTAACTCTTCGTATTATTCATAATTATTATTTTAGACTTGCTCGTGTACTTCGGGGTACGTTTGGTTGTGTGGTGGACTTGTATCGCAAGCATATCATAGATCTAGTGTGATACGGGTGCGATGCACTCCACGTGTTTGTTTGATTTCATTCCTAGATTCAATTTGCTTTGTTCATAGCGATTGGTAATATATATATATATATATATATATATATATATATATATATATATATATATATATATATATATATATATATATACATACATACTAGTGTATAGATATCTATATATCTACTTGTAGTGTGTGTGTGTGTGTGTGTATATATATATATATATATATATATATATATATATATATATATATATATATATATATATATATATATATATATATATATGTTGATGTGAATGTTATATATATATATGTACATATGAAGGTGTATGTATAGTTATAGCTATATATATTAGTATTATGTTTATATGCATGTAAGTGGTTATATATGTATATGATACTTCTACTTGACCATAGGTATTTGAGTGTGTGTGTTCATTGGTGTTTAGATGGGTGATTGGGTATAGTTGTGTGTGGGAGAGAATGGTTATATATATATATATATATATATATATATATATATATATATATATATATATATATATATATATACAGGTGTTGCTTGTGTTTATGTGTGTGATAGGGGGGGCTCGGACAGTGAGCATTCAGCACTGCACAGTGCAGTGACCAAGAAGCAACAGCATCAACATTTGCCCGAGAACAGCAGGATTCAACTGAACCATAGCAGCAACACCTAGCATACAAGCACAACAGCAATAACAAACGCAGTACCTGCAGCAGCAACTACACTAGCATGAGCAACAGCGGCTATACTAGCACGAGCAGCAGCAGCTTGGCATCGTGTGCAATCTCCAGCAGTAGCAGCAACATGTATCAGGGCTTAGGCAGCAAGGTATCAGAGCTAGGTGAGTTGGTCAAGTTAGTTAGTTAGTTAACTGGTAGTAGTTAGCTAGTATCTAGAGGTATAGTTATTAGTAGCTTGATAGTTATCTAGTTAATTGGTTAGAGCTATTTATACATACTAGTATCTCTGGTTAGTACTATATATGTAGATATGTGCGCATGTATATCTGTAGTAGTAGTTAGTGATTAGTTGGGGTTAGTATTTAATATTCATATTAGTATATACTAGTAGTTGATATTATTGAATACTAGAAATTATATTAGATTGATATATACATATTAGTATATGGTTTAGTGTTTGGGTAGTGAACTATGAATGAGGATTTGACTTACCTTGGGATACCAAGGTAAATGTCAAAGTATTAAGGGATAATCAAGGTATTTGGATTTGAGTATCAAGATGGGGGTTTAGTGGTGCGATACTGCATTGGTTCAAAGCCAAGGTATCCACTTAGCATTAGATTAGTTAGAATATTATATTGTTGATGATTATATATGCATAATATGATATTTCTATATCTTTTTAGTGCGTATCTTAAGATACGGTATCTTAGTGATTTCTAGTATCCTAGTTTAGCTTATATGGCCTAGTTTCTTAGTGTATGGACCAACATCCTAGAATTATACTCATACAACCTAGAAATAGGTACTTTGACCAAGTTTGACCAGTTTAACTTAGGGTTGACTTAGTTTGACTATTTTGACTTAAAATGACTCTTTGACCTAGATGTTGACCAATTTAACTTATTTTTATTCCAAAATCTTGTATTGATGTTATATTCCCTATCTAGGTCTTTGAGCCACCGTACCGGACATCTGTGATACTGTTCACCGGGTTTCAGGCGAGTACATTCTCTGATAGTTTTTTATTTATGATATCCTCTATATTCCTTGTATCTAGTGTAGATATCCTTAATTTTTTGACACGATGGTTACAAGGATTGGTATATCCAGATCTCATCATGAGATATTATTTCTTGGTATTTACGGTGTATCTTGTGCAAGCATTATTTCATTGTTCTTCTTGTACATGTACAGACATTGGTTCATGAAGAGAGTAGCACCCTTCTTGTGGAAACCCGTGTCATAACGTACCATGGTTGGATCCACTATACCAGTCGGAGGTTGGGGAGTATGTAGTGTATATATGTGATCATACCCTCCTTGTATCAAGTCTTGTTCATTGAATAGTATTAATCATACACCGCACATATGATTAGCCAGGCCACTAATCTTGTATCAAGTTCCCAAACCGATTACATGTTAAAGCTGGTACTCACACACTTAGTCATTAGTATTCTTTTTCATTGCCATATTGTTCATTCTTGTATTTATTTTCAGTATTTTCTTTATTGTATATCTTTTGTATCTATGTTGCATCTTGTATATTTTATATCTATTTACTGTTACATAGTTTATATCATTTATTAGAACTATTTTTAGAGATGTACTTTGTTCCTTTTTTGACTGGATATATTTTTTCCAGATGACACTGAGGAGTGGTACCCCACTCATTACGGATCTCAGGATGTTGTGGGCTTAGAGCCAGAGACCTTGGCTCAGGAGAGACTCATCCCGACTGAGACAGACAACCCGGGACTTGTAGCACCTTAGTTATTCTTTTTGTACTGGATTTGTCTCCAGCTTACTTTTATTAGTTTCTCTGACTCATTGATGTTATTATTTGACTCATGAGTTGTATTATGACTATTCTATTCTTTTATCATATTCATGCGTATTTCTATCTTAGATCTGTGATTGAGTATATTTATATTGATTGTGGCATTGTTATGTCTTGATTATAGATAAATAGTTTACCCAAACAGCGTTCTACCGTCGATGCTGCGGTGTAGGCTGAGCGTTGTTCCCGACTTGCATCCTTACACCGGGAGCGGGTCGTAACACGTTTTTAGTGGTGGCCCATGCAGGTCTTTGAGGTCGCAATTAGTGCGATTCGTAGTGGTGCTCTGAATTGAGTGCTATTACGAGCCTGTTCTAGGATATAGGTTATAGGCTATAGGCTGAGAATATTCAATCACATCTAGGAATAACTCTTTTGATTTAATTCAACCGTTCTTCCTTGATATTGATATTTGATCTTTAACTGTCCTTTCTTTGAGTGTCTTATATCGTGTGCCATATTGATTCTTTTCTTTCGCTTTGTCTCACGCTAAGACTAGATCACAGCAGGGGAGAGCAGCCTCTGAGAGGTCTGCGACTTTCTGAGGGCCTGCACCAGTCACTTCTCCGGTGATTGGCGTGTCAGCTGCGTTTGGGGGTCCACCTACTACTCAGAGGACTGTTATGGCTGTATCTGAGGGACTTCCACCTCCACCTTCCGTGCCGGCAGATGCGACACAAATGTTCACAATATTTCACGAGATGTTGGAGGTGCAGAGGGCTCAGTCTGAGGCACACCAGAGGCAGACCAACGTCTTGCGGCAGGGCATCGAGAGTTCTCATCAGCTTGCTCGTGCCGTGTAGAGAGAGGAGTTTCGGTCCAGCAGCAGGTTGCTCCTCAGGTTGCCCAGCTTCGGCCAGGCAACATTCAGGACTTCAAGAAGCTGGAGCCTAGGGTCTTCAAGGGGACGGAGGGCATTGTCTATGCTAATGATTGGCTCGAGGACATTGAGCGTCTCATGAGGGTGTCCTGTCTTTCTGAGGATCTAAAGGTTGAGGTGGTAGGACTTCAGCTGTTCAATGTTGCCCACACTTGGTTCAGAAATGAGCTAATTCTTGTTGATGCAGGGCAGTCTTGGAAGGTGTTCAAGGACCTCTTCAAGAAGAAGTTCTTTGCTTGGGCGGACAGGTTAGACTTGGGGAGGCAGTTTGAGAGCCTCATTCAGGGGAGCATGTCTGTGGAGGAATACGCTGCAGAGTTCGGTAGGCTAAGCCAATTTGCAGATTATTTAGTTAGAGAGCCAGAGGTTCGAGCTATTCATTTTCGCGAGGGTCTAAACTGGGAAGTGAACATCCTCATTCCGTCTTTTTATGAGACCTACTTGGAGATACTTCCGGAGGCACGCAAGGTTGAGCGGGAGTTGGGTTTGAAGCCTTAGAGAGATCGCGATTCTTTTCTGGGGGCAAACAGCAGCACAATGACTATCAAACGTCCTTATTTCCAGTTCAGGCCTTTTCAGCAGCCGCAGCAGCACCAGACTCCAGCTAGAGCATCGTTTGACCAGGTACCGCAGCAGCAGAGACAGTTACAACAAGCTTCCTGCCACTACTGCAAGAAGCCCGGCCACATCTGGAAAGTTTGCAGGAGGAGGTTGGGGGTTTGTATGTATTATGGTACTGAAGGGCATCAGCTGAGAGAGTGTCCTTATAATCCTCGTCGTGCAGTTCAGGGAGCAGCTCCAGCTGTCAGTGGCGTGGATGTGAGTTGTGTGAGCCTCTCCCGAGTGTTCCTTCTTGATTTAATTTATTCTGTAGGTTTTAGTTTTCATATGTTGGCATTGTTGGCATCTGATTCTTTTGTTGGGTACTTGGGATAAGTAGAATGGCCAGTATGGGTTCTACTTTGATGAAGATGTTTGATGATTATGGGTATAGTTTAAAATCATATATGGATGTAGTACATTGGATGTTGCAACATTTTATAATACATTTTCTTATGTTACTGTGAGCTTGGTCGGGTGTTCCCATGGCTATATTCGTTTGTAGACATTGTGTTAAGGAGAGGGGGGACCTGGGTAGTAGCAGTATGGGAGAGACAGTAGTGTTGTTGACGCCACATGGCGGTTGTAAGTAGATTGTAAGCATTTGGTTGTAGTTGTAACATTTCCAACAAATTTAAGGACGTCAAGCCTGGGTTTTTTTTTTTTTTACAATATTACCTTACGTGTATACACGTTGCCTTAGTAGAAAAAAAGAAAAGATAAATCAATGGGATTGAGACCGACTCAAATTGGAAGTTTGGAACTCCGTATCAACATAGATGACGTCAGGGTAGGTTCATGTAGTGCTAGACCAGTCACCAAAGGCAGAATCAGAATTTTACTTTATTCACTTAAAATGTGCTAAATTTTTTAACAAAATAAATGTTGTATCGTCATATCCACATCTCATCGTGTCTATATCATACCAATAAGACCAATGTAGAACCATGTTCAATATACTAAAAAAACAGAAACCTAAAGAAAAAGAAAAAAAATTAGTTTACCATATCTACTCTTTCAGGCGTAATTCAAACACTAAAAACCTTTGGTATCATCTCTCACCATCAACAGCAGATCCAAAATATATCAGAACTCACAGAAGATGCAGGAGTTCGGATGACAAGGGAAATGCCGACGACGGAATTTGACGTTTATGTTGTAACTCCTCCTTCGGTTGTCGTTGCAGTCCGACAATGATGATGTTGTCTTGGTTATGATGGGAGTTCTCGTCTGAAAATGAAGCAGAGTAGAGGAGAGAAGGTAAATTATAGAGAGGTTGTGTAAGAGAAGAGTGTTCGTACGGAGAGAAAAGATGATAAGGAGGGACGGGAGTACTCAATAGCGAATTTCTTTGAAAAGAACAGTTTGCAGTGTACATTATTTTGCATTATACGGTATACACAAAATAGTGTGTGTGTGTGTGTGTGTGTGTGTGTGTGTGTGTGAGAGAGAGAGAGAGAGAGAGAGAGAGAGGAGCTAGAAATTTTAAAATAAAAAAACTAAGTTTTGGACTTGTGTAGACTTAAATTAGATGTGGAGTAACATGTATAAAAAAATAAAAAATAAAAAATAAAAAAATTGGTTGGGCTGAAACCAACCCAGCCCACCAATTGCTCCGTCTATGACGTCACCGAAATTCACATATATGGTCCAAGTTTTGGTTCAACATCCAAGTTTTTGGACTGATTTGGATCCGGGTCTAGTTACTTCAAGTGTCATATCAATGACACTAATTAACCTATTACAAGAACCACAAGTGTAGCCAAATGGCAAATGGTACTTTTACTCCTATTGTTACATAGAAATCAATCTTGCTGGGGGGCACCTGACCTAGTCGAGGGCATCATGTTATAGCATACTTGGTCCTACAAAGTATCTGGTTCACCAAACATTTATTTTAATCATCATCATAATCTAGGCATGTCATGTATCATGCGAATACAAGGAAATTTAAAAACTGATGGCAAGAGCATATACCAAGCTATGGAACATAGATATTTAGCGGATGCTCTAAAGCACCTCTAAGTACTTCCATAGGCCACAGCCAGTTTATTGTCATTCCCTGCAAAACAAACCACGATTGTGACAATTGAAACAATTCTTATCCCATGACCCAAGCAAAACCCAAATGCTCTTCATCAGTCTCAAAAAAGAAGGGCATTCTCATGTTTAAATCTTCAAAACCAAACTAATTGATTTAGTATCTCTGAGTCATAACAGTATTGATGAAATGCATACGTGAGCCTTGTCGAGCATCAAAAAGTGCAGATACATTTTGTACTTCGGTCCAATAATTTGGTTGAAACAGTTCCGAAGAACCTAACCTCTAATCCAATATTTCAAGATAAACAGTTAAAGAAAGCTTAGTACACACTGGTGAAAAAGATAAACAGTTAAAGAAAGCTGAGTACACACTGGTGAAAAGGCAGGGAAGTCCACGAACTGAAGGGAACTCGACGGTCTTTACAAATCTATCACACGAGATAGCTTCTGGATTCTATTC
Organism: Iris macrosiphon; assembly: GCA_036927795.1. Lineage (NCBI taxonomy): Eukaryota > Viridiplantae > Streptophyta > Magnoliopsida > Asparagales > Iridaceae > Iris > Iris macrosiphon. Next base: position 145,024,263 of record JAYESA010000008.1, read on the forward strand.
AGTAGGAAGTCCCCTTGCTTGATTGTTGCCTGGTACAGGGCATTCTTTGCATCAGGCCTGTTGGTTTCTAGAACACCAGCAACTTTGTCGATCTTGCAATGAAGTTTACCAGCAGCTATGAAGCGGGACAGCTCCCTGAGTACAAAGTACACACATTAAATTTGAATTCGCTGATGGGACTAAAGTTAAAATACATTCAAATTTTTGGATGATTGCATTGTTTAATTATTCACAGCTGGAACTTTGAAGCAGCAGAAGCAGTACTTACAGATCAATAAAATCCACTGTTACGCCAAAAGCTGTAGCCATTGCTTCCATTGTTACGCTCTTGTAGGATTCAAGGAACTGGGAATACACCACCATCCGGACCTCCCTCATGTAATACCGAAAATGAGGTTGAAGATAACGATCTAATTTTATCTGCTCAGTCAAGCCAGCTGAGAGCAACAGAGGTATAATAAATTTGCGGAAAACAAAAAAGAAATCCAGGAAAATTCTTTATCATACATCTTACACAGCAAATAGATTAAAAAACACAAACTATGAGATACTAATCCAGCTTGAAAATTTTAGCACTCCAGCCGCAATAAATAAAGGAGGCAAGAATGTTCACAAAGTATCATCAGTATAGAACTCATCAAACAGGATGGATGAGACAAACTTTAAACAAATGCCACCATAAAAGATGAAGAAAATAATATCATTACTGATTATTAGAGAGAATAGATATGCCATGAAGTCATACATAGACTAGTTTGCATAAACATGGACACGGATTTGGATGGAACCATATGGATCAGACGGAAATATAGCATTTTCCAGAAATTTAAGGATATATGGGCATGGATACGATTATATATACATACTAAGACATCTATACAGATATACATTGCATCCTAATAATATCAACATTTACTGACATTTTGGGAGTAGGTTCCAAAAGTTACTATAAAGAACTAGGTATAAAAAAATATTGTTTTTTTCATATGTTACATTGTTAATTATGTTACGATCACACTCATGCGGAATCACTTTCAACCATGTTTTGGGTCCCCTTTGGAGCCTAGACATGAGCGAGACATATCGGAAATGAGTGTCGAGTATCGTGTTGAATGTGTGTCAAATTCAGACATGAATATTGTCCTCTGGGGTATCTGTGCAACCTAGGTCATAGTGTTCAATTTCACCAAAGATATACAACAAAGAAAATATTTTCAAGATAGACTAAAAAGTATATTACTAAATAACTGATATGCGGACGAGCTGGAGTAATTCTCACCAGTTATTTAGCGAGAACTACAAAATTTTAATATAGAACAGATGAATGAGTTCAGGAGGCCATATTAATATTGTTGTAAATTACAATTAATGAAAATAAGGATGTTTAACCGAAATGGAACCTGGAAAAGCTTAGAACACGATGATAACGCAATTGAGGTCTGAAAATATTTAGGAAAAGGCTTGTTGAATGTAGAGCAGTATTTGAAATAACTATATATAAGAAAAAATGAAATATACTAACTTTCGAGAAATCAAGCTTACTAAACATACCATGAGACTCCATAAATTGATCAATTTTAAAGAAAGAAAGTAGGAATTCAGAATCAATTTTGGTTTTGAGGAGATCTAATATGGAAATTTTAGAGAGGAGAGATCCAAGTATGGTTTTACAAATTCCCCCCCTACAAAAATAATTATGACATAGTACCTGAGGAGAAAACTGTGGTGGATTTTGGGGAAGAAACTAGTCTCGATAAGCTACATTGATATTATAAAGAATTTATAATGTAGAATTATAATTATCATGCGGAAAAATTGGAGTTGTAGCACCACGTACCACCACCATTGGCTCAAGGATCAACACAAGTCCTTACCTCTTACCTAGTTATGAATTCCTAGTTATGGATGAAATTACCATAGGTATTCAAGTTGAGATGTCACCCTGTCTAATGTTTGATGTTGATATCGGGCTAATTAACAAGAGTATAAAGCTTAGCTTCTAACAGAATTGTGGAGAAACTTTGGTATGTGAGGGTTTAAAAATTTAGTAGGACAAAACATGGTAATCAAATGTAAAAACTTCAATCATAAGTCAAAAACACGAGCCAATATTTATGGAAAAAGAGTTGTCTAGGAAACCATTTGGTATTTAAATCATTCATCATAATGGAGAAGATTAAGGCCTGCTTTGGGATTGCTGCTGCTTTTGAACAAGTGGCAGAAGAAGCAGCTTTTGACAGCAGTCTACCAACTTCTTTCAAAAGCTGCCCCAAATTTGAACCACCTTCCCAGAAGAAGTTTTCTAATAAACTGTTGATACCAAACAACTTTTGGGGTCCCTTTTCAAAAATAAGCAGAAGCAGCCATGATAAACAATCCCAAAACAGCCTAAGAAGTCATTCATAGAAGTAAATCAGAAAGGTTGAAATAGAAGGGTGATTATGGAATGTTTTGTGATTGTAGGGTATCCTTGAAGTTGAAGGAAAATTCCCACAAATTAGCTCTAAGACCAGCAATATTTCATAGATCAATATGTTTGGCAGTTAAGATACATGTCAAGAATAATAAGTTTAGTTGAAATGAGAATGCTATGGATGTGTGGCATTACGTTGAAAAATAGAATAGGAAATGAATGTAGTCATGGGAAATAGATCATTTTGGAACAATAAGATAAGGGGAATTCATGTCAGGTGGATTGGGCATTGTGCAACATGGGCAACTATATGTATCAGTTAGGAGAGAAGATATTAGTTGAAGGAGCTATTACAAATTTAGAAGAAGGGGTAGGCCTAAAGGAACTTGGATTGAACCTATAAAGAAGAATATGGTTTATGTTCAAGTTACAGAAAACATGACCCTTAATAGTGCTGAATTGAGGAAATGATTCAAATAAAAAAACAGCGTCACAGTGCCACGAGACTCCTGCTTATGCAGGGTCTTGCTTATGCAGGGTCTCGAAAGGGTCAATATCTATGCAGCGTTACCGACCCTCCCTCCTCCCCACCCTCTTCCTTTTTTTGTATATATATAGAAAGAAACGATTCCCATGGGTCAAACACATCATATAGGATCCAAGCAACAAGCCTTACCATCGCACCAAGCGAATCATCAAGAAAATGATTCAAATAGCTGACCCAAATTTTTTAGTTATAGGCTTTGTTTATCAAGAACTTAACTAATTTAGAACTAAATACATCTGAACCAATACAATTGATCGGCGAGGAAAATTGATCAAAGGTAAATAACTAAACACCAATGACTATGCCTACAAATTTATTAATGTGGTGTTTGATTGAAATACCCCACTAGCATCGACTATCCATGGAACAATGAGCAATACATAGAATAATGCTTGGAAAACTGAGGCACAGCACTACCACTTAAAACTGAAGGACTTACAAAATGCAGCAAAGAACGACTTGTATTGGCATTCATAGAGGGAGTTAAGAAACTCTGACAGATGTGGGACTTTTCCAATCACGGCAAGAATTTCAGGAGCATCAACCACCTAGCACATTTTTTATAAGTTAATACCAGTATAGGGGGGAAACCTATGTAGAAGGCTCATCTAGCCAAATACCTTTTGTTTAAGTGAAACTCTATCCAATGATATAATGCTTGTGAGAACGGTGTAAAAGATGAATGTGTCATAAGGAAAAAGCTCATAGGTTGTGAAAGTTGATATTGAGTCCAAAAATAAACTGGCCGCTCTCTTGAAGTTCCTGGTGGACATGCAATATAGACCTTCATACACTTTCAAACGATTCTTCCTCTCCCAGTCACCTCCTTCCTCAAATAATCTGCCAAAATATAGAATTTGGAAATTTAATATTCAAGCAGCATCCATCATTGATAATAAAAGAGTACAGAAAATCAGGAATCTCCAAACTTACTTCTTAGCCTTGTCAATACACTTGGAAATAAGATCAAAGTCCATATAGAAGAAACCAAGTTGTAGTGTGTAAAAGACCAAATCCATCTTTTGACCCACAGCAACTGTTTTACCTTCTGTTACTTTGAGCTGTTCCAGTGCCTTTTCCTGCATTCAGTAGTCAGACAGTAGGTGACATCTTCCTCAAGAAATGTTGGCAATAACATAAGTTCGCTGTTGGAAAGGTTACACAAATTACCCTGTCACCTATCCGAATGTAGAACAAGGACTTAGCTAAATGAGCTTCGCGTACTTCACTCTCACCTAGGTTCTCTTCGGCGTCAGCAATTCTGTAAACATCAAAAGTAGAGGACATTTTTAGTTATATAGGCATCTAGTTTCAGAATATTGGAAGTATTGTGAAGCGAGAGAATTAACAAAGCTTTGAAATAGAGTACAACACGTACAGGCAGTGTTCTGACTTCTAAGAAAAGGATCAATAGTCCGATTAATCGGGTGGCCGATCAATCAAAAAATTCAAGTAGGGCATAATTGTGATTGATCAGCTGAATAATCGATATTAGTTAATAACCAGCCATGGACCGAGCGTATAATGACAAACACAAACACTTAATATAACATCGTTTAGGTGTTTAGGTCTCATTACGCTATACTAGACTGCTGAAGATTGGAGAAATAATGTTTTCAGAATTGAACGGATTGGTGATTAATCGGCTAATAGTCGGCACAATCTGATTATTCGGGTGGAAGATGAAGTAAAAATTCCAAGCGGCCATGTAATTGTCATCATTTAGTCGCACAAACCGATTAACTGGAAACTAGACTTGGGCTGGACGCATTATGTAACCGCTTAATACATATAAAGAAATAGTCGCTATGCTTTACCAACAAAATATATTTGGAGTCTTACCCATAGCAGTCAATATTGGATGTAAGAAGACAATTTTTAAAAGAGAACATTGTAAGCCGTGTTGCACGGATACTGTTCGGGAGGACCATATCCGCGCGTGTATATGTATCTGATACGTATTGAACAAGAAACTTCCTTGATACTCCTATTATATAAGGGTCACCCTTGTTTAACCTCCGAAGGGGCCTCAACCAATACATAGTTGAAAGTGATTTTAGCATGTCCATGATTGTCCCAAATATAATTGAGATACGAGAAAGTAACATTTTTTGTAGTGAATCCTTTCTAGAGCTTTTTGGAACCTAGTTACTACCCAAACATGCTCAAGTATAGATGTTATTAAAATTAATGTGTATAAATATGTTCTTGTGCAGATATGTAACATGTCTATGCTGTACCCGTGTCAGATCTACTTGATTTGAAGGCATAACCCAAACACCATCCTATAAACAAAAATATTAGTTTACAGGAACATGGCACCAGTGACATTAATTTCAGATGTTAGAGCAGGTAAAAATCCAAACTATAGTTACCATGTTCTCAATGGCTGCTATCAACAGTTGGTATCAAGGATCAAATCTGTAACAGATGTTTGCAGGGCAAATCTAGAATCCTCGTGGAATTGAAGGCATGCACTCAACCCCTCCGCATATACTAAACAGATCAAGGTCCATAGAGACATGCCCCAGTGACAAGATTAATACCAGATGGTAAAACAACTGATATCCAAATAAAAAGCGCAATTTGTTACAATGATCCATCTCTCCTACGAATATGATTGATGATATTCACAAGGTGAAAATTCACCAAAACACGGTGTTGCCGGTATCAGTATTCATAACTTAGCCCAAAGACTTGGAGGATAAAGCATACTAGAAATGGGCTCCCAACAAGCAAAGAACAACACTTTTTATTTCCCACCATATACATCAATGCCATGACAAAATGAAAATAATTAATATATCAAAACAGCCTGATTGCTGATACATACAGGTTTGGGACTTAGGATCGCTGACCCCTCATCTAATCTGTACCGTCAAAAAAAATAATCCAACAGCTGCTATCTCGGGAACATGCGGGGATGCATTATGCATCTCCGCATGTCCCCGAAATAGCTGCCGTTGGATTGTCTTTTTTGACGGTCCAGATTAGATAAAATTGGGTGGTTTAAGGATCTAATATGGACCGTCAAAAAAGTTCATCCAACGGATGTTATTTCGGAGAACATGCGGGGATACATAAGTGTGGGGATCCTGTTCTTGATCCCAATCCCGCCTCTCTCTCTCTCTCTCTCTCTCTCTATATATATATATATATATATATAGGGGCGGAATATTGCACCAAATTATTACTACAATTATTACACCAAACAATCTCAACCACACATTTATTTCAATCATGTGGTTATAAATCATCCCATAAAGTAGGTGCCACGTCAGCATGCTTTATAACCACACATTTCAAGAAAATGTGTGGTTGGGATTGCTTGGTGCAATAATTATTGCAATAACCCTTGATGCAATATCTCCTCCCATATATATATATATATATATATATATATATATATATATATATATATATATATATATACTTGCAAAAGGTACTTGACCACCTTGCAAAAGGTTTCATTTGAAAAACCAATTACAATAAGATTATTTCCTGCCATAACATATATATTGGGAGGGCTAAGTCCAGTTCTCATTTTGAACACCTAAAAGGGTACATTTGAAAAACCTCAAAATGTAATATGACCTGGAAACTGCCTGAGCTTGCTAGTCCATCTTTTTTATTTGATGCCTAGCAACATTACTAAGTACTATATAGGAAGCTTGGGTGGTACATTGGACAGGGCTAACCCACACAGTCTTACTAGTTGGTAGGATGGGTATTTGATTTGACAACAAAGAAAATGCACAAGCCAAACCACAACAAATTGTGGTTTTGCTTAAACCAAACACATATCTCATACCAAATCAATGTAACAGGTGTCCAGAGGACAACAAATATTCTAATGCCGATTTCAGGCCAAAACAATATAACGTGTCCATAGAATCGAAGATATTAATCGCCCAATATTTTTTTCTTGATAGCTGCTAAAATGTTATCTTGATATAACTTATAAACCATGTTCAAGGTATAACCATATCTTCCATTGGGCAAAATGGTAACTCGTCATCCACGAAATACACAACCAAAATCCTAAGAGTAGGGGTAAAATTCAGAAAACGTCTACATGTTGGGCCTACAATATATTGGGACGTGGCAGCCATCCGGAAAATGGGGATTCCTCTTATTCTCGGGCAACTTAGTCCTTCTCTAACTTAAAAAGGTCCCAATCTTAATACTAATACTAGAAACTTTTTCTCTCACTACTCATACCTTATACTGCAGTTTGCTGTCACATTCATTCAAGGTAAATTTAACAGAAACTCCACCTTCTCTTCTTCCTACTTAGGCAACTTCTTGGGCCCCGGCCAACCTAGTAAAGAATAAAGGTGCCAGGCCCAAAATATCATCTACATGATAGCTAAGAGCATATCATACAAAGGAACAACCAAAACTCAACTAGAAGAACAATATACAAAATGACATACTGATCTCAGGGGTATGCATGAAACCCGTGTGTTGGAATCTGGGATTATGGAGGACTAAAGAGGCATGATAACTCTACAGAATGACATGGGAACAAGGAAAAGAAAACAAGACCTAACAGAAGGTTCGTTGCCATATAAAAGGAACTAAGAAGATATATGAATCAAGAATCAACATGGAGAATATATTATCTTCTCAACTTACTTAAGCTCATCTTATGCCCAGTTAAGGTAGTTTTTAGGACCAAGCTATCACATCTTAGTATCTTACCCCAAACAACCCCTCTACTGAAGCATATAAAAGGAAAGGATTATCATTATACCATCTGTCCATCATCGCTTGTGAATAATTTTGAAGCTAGAGAGCCCATTCCAACTTTAGGAGCACTCCTTTTCTCATAGCAGGTAGCCAGCGTCAAGTACTTCCAACACCAACTTCTGTCGTGCAGCTTACTTGTACATTGTAAAAATCCCCAAGTCATAATAACCTAAGAGGATTCTCTCCAGGAGCACTCCAAGTCATATATCAAAACCTTCTGATCCAGTTGACATTTTACAATAGTCTAGCATTTCTTATTTTCTAGGTGTTGAAAATCATACATCCTAATTTTTAAGTCATTCAGAGAGGGGGGAAGAAAAGAATTTTCACGCATCAGCCGCTCCAGCTCCAGCTCCAACCAGGCAGTTGCTTATGTATAATGAAAGTGACTCTGCAGTTTGCATCCTAGATCACCTCATGTGCAATTGCAGAACAGTTACTGCTCCATGAGCTGCACAAGGATTGTTCTCCGGCTAGTAATCGATAGAGGAAAAAATCGCATGTTATTTTTTTCATTTCTTGATTTTTGCTAGCACCATCAAGCTTACAATCAGGAATTAAAGACTAAAAACCAAAAAAATCTCCCCACTCTTCCTATGATGTAAAATCAGCTAAGCCTTCTGAGGGGGATTCGCTTAGTTAATCTTTCATTTCGATTTCCCCTATCACAGAGTACTTCAAGAATCCTTCTTTATAATTGTATTCTATCCATAACTCCCACAACCCCTCCCACTATCGCAACCAGAGGCATACTCTGAAAACTCCCAGAGACCTTAAGCCCCCTCTACTTCTTCAAAGCCTTCCATCACCACTAATAATCCCCCTCAACTCTCCTTCGTCCAAGTGTTATCCTTGTATCCTTTGATAGGGTCTGCTTTGACTGCCTAAAACAAGACTTACACCTAAAAATCCCCCACTTCATCTCCACATAGCATGTGAATCCAAATAGGGATGGAGATTTGCAGAGTTTACAACCTGCCTTGTTTACATACTAGAATGAAGCGCATTGTGGGAAACTCGTCTATCATTCCACTTACTGAATTAAAACTAGGCAACCATAGGCAGCAGCAGATTAAGGGGGGCAAAGGTCATGACAAAGCTGCAAATTGAAATTCAGGAGGTAACAAAGTTCCTGATATCGGATATCAGTCCCATGCCACTTGGGGGTTTGTCATACCGGAAACTGGGTGATATACCACATATATCGGGAGATATGGGCAGTGTATATGACATGCAAACCAATCTATATATTTATGGACCAGTCAAACCAACAAATATACTGGTCAAACTGGTTGGTATATCGGTCAAATATCGGTTGATGTACTGGTAAAACCAGTCAATATATTTATGGACCGTTTTTCTGCTCGGTCAGCCAAACTGTATAGACTCCGTATACCAGTCATACCGGGCGAGGGAAGAACGTCTGGACTCCAGAAATTACCTTTGGGTGTGGGTCCCAAAGATGACTTTTGAGTTAAAAACCCGGCCTCCTTTGGCTTTCAGTTTGCGGTATTAATTCAGGTGATGTGCCTCCATCTCTCCTGGAAATCAGACCCAATGTCTATATTATTCCTTCGCTTGTCTAGTTGCCATTAAGGGATACCCCAAGGTAATTGCACAAAATTTGTGAGTACTTCTAATCCTATGTAGTTCTGAGACGAAGGGAATTTACAGAATTGGTAAAAGAATGGATTACTTGCTATAAAATTAACGGATGAATTGCTTCAGAAGTTGTTGCGATCTCAAACTGCTATAAAGAGCTGTAAAGTGTTGTTCGATGAAGCTCTAATATAAAACTTTGATGTGCTGAAGAAGCTATTTTCCAAGAAATTAGCTTCATAATGAACTTGTTTATGAGAATAGATGATAGAAAATTGTTTAATGAAATTCTGCAAGATGTAACCTTTGTTTTCAAAATCGTACGATTCAGGTCATGTTACATTTTGAGATATAAAAAATTAGATCTCTCCCTCTCCACTCAGTCGAATTTATTTCCACTTGTTACTTATGTTGAACTTCCATAACAAAGGAGAGAATAGAAGCACATATTACGACCTCTCATCGAACCGATGTAAAATCCATATTCTCTGTCTTTGATTTTTCGGTAATGGATAATTTAGTATATAAAAAATATGAAATTATTCACATATTTATTTATTTATTTATTTTGTTACTTGCGAATTATGATAGATGAGTAATGATAAGAAGAAGGATTTCAAGTGAAGTGACACTAATTAATGAAGCTTATTGATATCATTTAGCTTTTCTTCTATTAGTTTTTGTTTGCTATTTGCTACTCTTTGGAGAATGACATTAATATAAGTTTGATTATCATTTTCGAGAAATTGAGTACACTTTTTGATAGCATGTGTTAACCTCTGTTACCCGGACTCTCCACTTTAAGAAGAAGTACCCATATCAATATGACATGGATATGGGTACGGAATCCGTATCGGATCTTCCATGGTGACAATCGGACCCTCCATGGTGACAATCGGGAGACTGATAATGAAGTAGATAGTTTATTTTAATGTAAAAGTGAAATAGATAGTTTATTTTAATATGGTAGGCTAGTAGAAAAGTATTACGGGAGCTGAAAGAACGGTCTCTTAGGGACTTATTCAACTAGTTCACTAAAGTTTACTAGTAGTTTATAATTACATGCTTTTTTTATGAAACTATGCAAATTTAATTACATGATCTTTTTATGAAACCATGTTCAAATATATTTATTTTAATAGTCATATTCCCGTAGTACCCATACCCAAAGTTTGGAGCATTTTTAGCCGAGTCCGTGTGTCCTTCAATTATGAGTTTGAAGTACCCGACTCTTAGATATGTACCGGTATCCGACACCCGTATCCGAGTCCACGTAACATAGGTGTTAACCTACTTGCTTGATGTTTATATACCTCAACTAGGGAAATATAACATAGATATAAATTATTCAAATTTTCCATAATTTTTTGAATTTCTTTAAGGATTTAATCTTGATTTTACGATTCACGGTCCGGATCCCGATTCGACTCGGACAACTTCGTAATTCTATGATCCAATTCAATCCAAACAACTATGGATGACAACTATGGATGTGACTTTATGAAAACAACACAAATATAGTCGTTGTAGACCATCATAACAATTCTAGTGGCTTCAAAACTGTTTCAGTGTATAGTGATGAGTTCTTAGTAAAATTTTGATCTCACAACTTCCAAATATTCTTTGCTAGGTCTCTTTCAGCCGCGTCAACGAAACCATGTTCCATGTTCTTATGTGGTGTCTCTCCATTCATAAATCTTTTCTTCTATAAAGTTAACCAATGCTTTATTAGACAACGATTCCCCTAACATGTTCGAGAAAACTCTATTGAACTGGCACTTTAGTTAAAGCAACGGAGTTGGTAACTGCTGCTGACTACCATGTTCAGTTGAAGGGGCGAGAACATAATGACCATTTTAATAAGTTGAAGTTAAAATTGAAGCAGAATAGAAAGAGACGGCCTATCAAGAAATAAGTGACTTAAAAAAAATTCTTGAACAATAAACATTATAAATGAAACTTCTTGAGAATATATCTTCAAAAGCTTATGCTTCTCTAAAAAAAAGTTATTGAGGTGTTTCTTGCTTTAGTTTCTTGCCTTTCTTTTAGCATCTTGAAGAGACAATGAGAAAAGAGTTACTTTTCTTATTTAACAAATTAAAGTCATATGCGCTGCGCAACATACATAGTTAACTTGTTAAGAAACAAACCACTTAAAGATACATATACGTGATACATAAATGCATCAAGGAAAAAAAAAAACTTCTTTCGCATATAACATTAATAAAAAAAAAGTCTTCCAAATTTATTTTCCCTAAAATGTACCAATTTCTTAAACAATTGTCATTATGAGATGAAATTTAATTGATAGTGATAAGTAACAAATATAATTTATGATTATTTATTTGAATTCACATGCATTTAGGAGGCAGGTTAATAAGGATTCAATACTCACATTGTGGGCTTCATTCACGCACACTAATTTCAAAATACTTGTGAGTTCCAACTGTAATAGTTATATGAAATCATATACACACCTTCACTTTGAAACGACCAATTAAAAAACCAAATTTTCTCTTATTTATAGACGAAATATAAATAGCCACCCATGTTTTACATTGTATATCTTCCTCTCTTGATTCACACCATCTTTACCATTTACTTCCAATTGCAATATCTCAGTAGAGAGATCCCCGTTACCGTCCCTCTCTAGTTACTATTATAGCAAGAGAAAACCCAAGAATTCCAAGCCCTGATTTAGCTCGACGAGTAGTCAAAATAATTTATTATCAGTCCTAACTCTACCCAATCGACACCTCGAGAGATTCCACCTAGAATAAATCCCAAACTCAAAATGGTTCCTCATAAATTAGGATGGCTAGGAACAGACGAATCTGAGTTCGAACTCAAATATCATCATTACCAGGGGTAAACCTAAAACTCAACGAAAATAAAATTTACCAGTTCCCATTGCAGGGGAAAAACCTAAAATTTCAAATTCCAAAATTATGAGCCATAATTTAATTGTATAATTAGATGATGATAAACCCAACTGATATCTCAAGCCCGAGATTCCACCAAGACCAAAAAACCAAAGTCAAAAACCAAAGTCACAGCTTGTTCCACATAAAATTATGGTTCCAAGTTCTAACTTTTAACTAAGAGATCTGGAATCAGAAGCCCATTATCAACCAGAATTCATGGGGAAAAAATTGAACCCTAGCTACTACTCTAAGCAGAGAAAACTCTAGAATTCCAAGCTCCAAAGTCAAAATTAGGATTTTTAGCACGAGATCTGGAACCAGAATCAAATTTGACAAGTCGAACATCGAAGAGTAAGAAGAAGGGACTACTGACTTGTCGTCGAGCTTCTTGATCTCTTCGTCGATCTTCTGCTGCATGGAGGCGAGGGCATCGGGGTCCGGCTCCAGCACCGAGGTGGCGGCGAGGGACTGGTAGAGCGGAACCATGTCTGCGTGTGGCAATACATAGCCGTCAATATAAGAAAAACCGAAGTGTAGGAAAGAGAAAGAAGAGCCTTACCATCGGCTTTGACAGAGGCGAGGATTTCTTCGCGGATGCGGACCTTGTCGATGTCGTCGACGTCGGGGCGGGTGACGAGGAAGATCTTGTGGGCGAGGATCAGGTGCGGCTGCTGGCTCCCTTCTTCTCCTTCCATTCTTCCGTTCGTTCTTCCTTTCTCCCTTTCTTCTTCCTTCCTCCGTTTTAAGGAACGATGATAGCCGGGTAATTAGGGCTTTTTTATGGAGTTGAGTTGGGCCCTAGGGCTACAGGTTTTGGATTTTAAGGGCTCAACCCGTGCAAGCCCTCCTAAGATTGTTTTTTTTATCGGGTTATTTTATTACCTATATTTTATATTTATTACATAATTTTTTTTATTTTAAAAATAATTATACTGAACTCTCATATATTTTATATTTTAATAATGATTAATATAATAATATTTTATATAAAATATAAAACATAGAAGAGAAACATAGCACATAAAAAATTGTTAGCATATATTTTGAAATTCGTCTTATAAACACAAACATAAAAAATATTACTGTAAATAAATTTTTTTTTATCTCTACTATTTAAATAACCATTGAGTCCTCATATGACATGCATGTCACTATAAAATATGAGTTATATCTATTACCTCTATGTTAACATACCATATATTCTTTTAAAATAATATTTAATGGTCGAAATATATATATTGTGCAATTTTAACAAGGAAAAAAAAATAAGACTACATAAAGAAAAAGAGACTGCAATTTGAGAGAGAAAAAAAATATATAGTTACAGAAAAGAAAAAAGAAAATTTGAGAAAGATTTATAAAAAATTAAAATTAATACAAATTAAACAGGATTTTATACTTAAACGTACTCCTAACAATCAATATAGTGTAAATTTTTTAGGCTTTTGATAAGGGCACTGCACATATTACTTGGGGCTAGCCCAGGATTGAGCAAAGTTTACTCACACTAGCCCATTATTTTACTTGGGGGGCTAGCCCACTTTCCCAAACCCTTCTCCCAAACCCTCCCCACCCCACCGGAGCCCTCCCCCCTCCCGCCGGCGGAACTCTCCAACTCTCCGAGACTTCGTCCTTCTTGTCGATGGCTCCCAAAGTCGACAATGTCGAGAATCGAACACGATTTTAGGTCATAAAATGTCGAGAATCGTCGACAATGTCGAGCAGTATCGGACGGGACTGTAGATTTTCCTACAGTCCTATATAGATTTAGGACTGTAGGAAAATCGACAGTCCTATGTATATTAAGGACTGTAGAATTTTCTACAGTCCTAAATTTATATAGGACTGTAGGCATTTCAACAGTCCTAAAAATTTATGACTGTGGAAAATTCTGCAGTCCTGTATACTTATAGGACTGTAGACATTTATACAGTCATGAATGTTAAATTCTACAGTGGGTAAAGTTTAGGACTGTCAAAATTGTGACAGTCCTAGTAAATACTAGGACTGTCAAAATTGTGACAGTCCTAAACTTACATATAACTGTGCTTACAGACAGTAGGTAAAGTTTAGGACTGTCACAATTTTAACAGTCCTACTTTATACTAGGACTGTCACAATTTTGACAGTCCTAAAAATATATGTCGAAATTTTTAGGACTGTCAAAATTTTGACGGTCCTTCCAATCGAAATTTTAAAATTAACAAAAAATTAAAATAAATTAACTCAGTTGTCGATATATATCAAAATCCCAAATTTCTATCCTTAAAATTTATTAAAGTATTCTATTATTTAAAATAGTAAATTTATTATTGGTACATTAAATATTTTGTAAAAAAAAAAATTACCAAAAGTAAGATTTGGAGGTCGAAACATCGTTTTTTTGCGATTCTAAAAATTTGGAAAGTCCGTCAAACGGTGAAACGGTTTATCCCGAAGTACTTTTCCATACAGTCATTTTGGCTCAAACTGGAGCTTGTTTCGATCTCCCAGTCAAAAGTTATGATACTTTAAAGTTTTGTATTTTATATTTTTGCCTGTAATATGTACGTCTTACTTCGGATGAAAATTCTCTCTACACGAATTGTGTTACTTTCGTCGAAAACATACAAATCGACCTATTGTGTGACGAAAAACGATTTGAAAACAAATAGTTATGGCCGTTCGAAGTCTGATCGACGGCAGACGTAATATTCGTACGGTAGATATATATTTTATTTTTTTGGGTTCAATGATAACATATTTTATTTTTGATGTTAAACTAAATAAAAAAAAATCAAAATCCAAAACTAACTAAATAGAAATAAACTAAAAAAAAAATTCTGACAATTAAAATGAGGACTGTCAAAATTTTGACAGTCCTCATTGTTTGTGGGACTGTCAAAATCCTGACAGTCCTAGTTTTATATAAAATTTTCAGTGGGTTAAAATTAGGACTGTCAAAATTTTGACAGTCCATACAAATTGTAGGACATCCAAGTGGTAGGACTGTCAAAATTTTGACAGTCCTATAACAGTTCCGAGTTTGGGCTAGTCCCAAGTAACTTTTCGGATGGCAAACTTGTAATTTTTCAATGGGCTAGCCCGAGTGAAATGTGCAGTGCCCTTCTAATTTGCCATTTTTTAATTTTATACTTAAGTGATATTCTCTAGTTACACCGTTAATTTCAACCTTTCTTTCCCTAACCCCCCACCAAAATCCCCAAAACCCTCCTCCCATGGACGAACAGCCCCGCAAGAAGCCCGCCCCCGGCCGCGGTGGCGTCTCCCTCCCGCCGGGACTCTCCCCGGACGAGGCCCGCGTCCGAGCCATCTCCGAGATCGTCTCCGCCATGTCCGACCTCTCCCGCCGCGGCGAGACCGTCGACCTCAACGCCCTCAAGTCCGCCGCCTGCCGCAAGTACGGCCTCGCCCGCGCCCCCAAGCTCGTTGAGATGATCGCCGCCGTCCCCGAGGCCGACCGCGACGCCCTCCTCCCCAGGCTCCGTGCCAAGCCCGTCCGGACCGCCTCCGGGATCGCGGTCGTCGCGGTCATGTCGAAGCCGCACCGGTGCCCGCACATCGCGACCACGGGGAATATATGCGTATACTGTCCGGGGGGACCGGACTCGGATTTCGAGTACAGTACGCAGTCGTATACTGGGTACGAGCCGACCAGCATGAGGGCCATCAGGGCTAGGTATAATCATCGGCCACCATCCATTTTGTTACTTGTTGCTAGAAAATTTTCAGTTTAGGAACGGAAATTATTGAGAATTTGAATTCCAACCGGAAATATCGATTCTCAGAGCATCATTAGAGCTCAAAAATGTATCTTGATGCCCAAATTTATAACAAAAAAATAAATCTAGAACTGGTTGGATCTGTATGGAAATTGTAGAAAATGATAAAATGAGCTTGGGTCCCAAAGGTTGTGTTGTCAAAAATTAATGTGGTAAAAAAATAATGTAAAATCTAGAATCTAGAAATTGAGGCTCCAAATTGAGCCTTACTATTATACAAAATGAGTTCCTACGTTCTGAATGTAGAAACTACGAGTCCCAAGCTATTAGCTCATGTGGGTGGGTTGGATACATCATGGAACTCCAATTGAGCCTTACTATTCTACAAAATTAGCTCATACATTCTGAATCTAGAATATAAAAATGGGGATGGGCCTTACTATTGATGCTCTCACAACAACACCACCTTTATCCTAAATTCTTTGGGTCGGCTGTTTTAATCCTCTTCTTCCATTCAGCTTAAGGGTCGTATTCTCTGTAACACTAACACAATCCATTTGCTTCCTTAACACTTCAAACCATGTTCGTTTAAGTCTACCTCTAGTCCGAACGGAGACATTAACTACCATATTATCGCTTCTTACATGAGCAGCACTTCTCACTCTTCTATACAATAATGTGGAGTATTTTTTTGTCATGTCATGTTGGGTCATATTGGTATCTGTGCAACATAGTAGCATTAGTCGCCTCCAAGTTTACTGCTTCTTGGTTATCTTATTTAGGTGCTTGTTTCTTGTTTATTTTCCATACTTCCAAATACAATGCGACATGATACAGTCACGATTACACATGGAACATAGTTTGGCTTGTTTGTGATTCGTTTTTGCGACGTGCAAGCCCTGGGTGTTACATGAACATGGCACAGATTTTGGTGTACGTGCTTCCTAGTTACTTATTGACGCTGTTTGGATACTAGAATCAGGATGAGGAATTGAGTAGTTAGGAGTTGATTTTCTGTCAAACACGATTTTGGATGCGACAAATTATAATTTCTCAGTTCCGGTGAAAGCTTTATAACTCACTTTCCTCTTTTTTGGATTACTTTTGCCTATCTAGATTTTTGGGAACTGTTACTTCTAATTATGGGTGTACTGGAGGGCAATGGACGAGGATTATAATTAATGGTTGTCATAATGAAGTTTGGCAGGAAGTAGTTGAGGAGTTAAGGAAATAGGTATAATTCTGTCTCCCATGCAAGCTCTTATGCTTAGATGGAAACAAATGAGGGTTAAATTAGAGAAGAGTTAAAGAAGGAAATGAGAGAGAAAAAGTGTTATCCAAAATTTGAGATTTTAGAAACAAATGAGGGTTAAATTAGTATTTGAGTTTATATATAGAAATCCTGGTATTTCTTATCGATACCTTATGCATTTCCCTTAAGGCAAGCATTTGCCCTTAAGGCACTGGTTAGCAAAGCCCTTCATTCATATAAGTTTTTATGCTTGAGAAGGATGAGCCATAGACAATGGGTGTATTCTTGAGAAGTTGGAAGTGTTACCAATTGTGGATACGGTAAGAGAAAAACCTATGATGTGGTGTCAACATACGCAACAAAAGGCCGAAGCCTTTATTCATAAAGTTTTTATGCTTGAGACGGGTGAGCCATAGACAACGGGTGTATATTTGAGAAGTTGGAAGTGTTACCAATTGTGGATACGGTAAGAGAAAATCTTATGATGTGGTGTCAACATGCGCAACAAAAGGCCAATAAATGCAACGCTTAAGAGTGTTAAGAGATTAGTTCTAAGAGTTGAGGGAACTAATGTGTAGGCTTATATCTATATGAACTTGGATTGAGATTGTAAGAAATGACGCGGTATTGTCTAATGTTACAGAGAAAATGGCCCTATCAAAGAAGAATGTAAGAAAAGGATTTAAAATGCTGATCATAAAAGTTTCGTATGAAGCAAGATTTGTAGCATGGGCTGATACCGATATGTACGGGTCGTATCGTTTCAGCATGTCCCTATCTAATACTGACCCCATAAATACCGGCCAATACCGACATTTGGACCTCTCTTTCATGGTCAATTTGCCATGGAAAAGTTAAAATAAAACGTGAGAACTACGGGAAAGATTAGTATAGACATAATGATTCGATCATGTTGATGACATATTGTGTGAATATTTTTCATTATCGTCACACTGTAACTATATAATTTTGTCGATTTATATTTATAAATTTAGGACATTCATCCATCTTAAAATGGTTACATTTCAAAACTATATATTGCGTCTACACTCTACAGTTTAAAACCAAGTAAATAAAATAACATCTATTGTGTGTGAAGAAATCAAACAAAGTTAAATATTTTTTCATTCAAAACTTACAAAAAAAATAAGGAAGAACACATACAATTACGCCTAAATATATCGAATACTTTTTCTTGTTTTTAATAATTTTTGTATGTTATTATTTTGCTTTTTGAAAGTAAGAACTTCAAAACACGATCCAGAACTACCAAAGCTGCCAAAAGCACTGATACCCATAAGGGTCCGAAACCAATACTCTTGTCCTTGGTATAAAGGCTTTGATGTCTTATGTTTTTATGTCTATAAACTCTGTAAGATATTTAGCAAAGTCAATTAAATTGTCATTTGAATAATTCCTTTTTACTTTGTGGCTTAATGTATCATATAGAGGAATCCAATTCCTTATAACAAATTGTGTCATCTTTCCACTTCGTCTTTGACTCTTTATATTCTTGGGGAACTTGGCTCCTTTAGATTAAATTGTATGTCTACCTGCCTACCAACTAGCCACCTAAATTTTATGACATGACCTCTCAAGCACATACCTACCTTGTCTAGAAATTTTGATGAGCTTTGCTCTCATAGAAGAAAGCTCTCATAGCTACCTTGTCTAGAGGGTTTATCCCAGGTCGATAGCTGGTCATAATTTTTTGGCAAATCCTTTATGGAGCTTTCTTATGCTCCATAGCCGACCCCATTCTAATGGGAGAAGGCTTGGATGGTGATGATGAGGAATTAAATTTTCATCTATAACTAATATCATTTATTTTCTATTTGGTTTCAGATATAACCCATATGTCCAAGCCCGAAGCAGAATAGATCAACTAAAAAGGCTAGGTCATAGTGTGGATAAGGTAGGTGATTTTTTTTCTTTCATTCTAGTTTTAAATTTGACATAATTGGAAGGGCCATGCCAGATATCTCGATAGGTCATCTTCAAATTATTTTATGCGACTATTTGCAGGTTGAGTTCATCTTGATGGGGGGAACTTTCATGTCTTTGCCTGCCGATTATCGTGATTATTTCATTAGAAATCTTCATGATGCTTTATCAGGACATACTTCTGCAAATGTTGAGGAGGCTGTCTGTTATTCGGAGCACGGGTCAACCAAATGTATTGGCATGACAATTGAAACGTGAGTGGCTATTTCAATGAAGATGTTCTGCTCTTCTGCTGTTTGATATTCGTGGAGAATACATCAAATAATATAGTATATTTTTGTTTTGAGTTATAGATATTAGAGGATTATTTTATATTTTTCATGAATCTGCAAAAACTATCATATGGTTGTTGGTGACTATCAGGAGACCTGATTACTGTGTAGGACCTCATTTACGTCAAATGTTATCTTATGGTTGTACACGACTTGAGATTGGAGTTCAAAGCACATATGAAGACGTTGCCCGTGACACGAATAGAGGTCACACAGTTGCTGCTGTAGCTGATTGCTTTTGTTTAGCAAAGGATGCTGGTTTCAAGGTGCAAATTGCTTATCTAAATTTATTACTTTAAAAATATTAAGTATATCCACCTGCTTCTAGAAATCAATTTTTTTTAACTATTTCCAATATCTCCTGTTACCTCATATAAACTACACTGTAGAAAATTACTATTTTGCTCTTTCTGAGCTATTACACGGAATGGCTGACTGGAAAATATGTAGCTTCATTCCCTATCAGTTGTATGATGCAATAAGATGGACTTTATTTTACTGTAATTTCTCATTCCTTTTGGAAGTAACATAATTATAAGTTTTTTTTTAATATCTTTAGGTACTTGTCAGAGGATCACAGAATCATTAAATCAACGCTACTATTTATTTATTCTTTTAATTGCTTGGTTGGAGAACAAGATTACTTCTTGTGGCCTAATTAAGGATTTCATTGCTTCACTTACCTTCATAAACTCTTCAGATAGGTGATAGGATAATCTCATCACCTTATAAATAGTATGGCAATGTCAAGGTTTTAAAAGGACTCCGCCTAGGCGTTCCAGTCTTTGAGAACCTCTATCACCTCACCACCTTGGGCAGTTGCTTCAATGACCTTGACTTAAAATGTGACCCGATCCCTACATTTTTTTTGAATATGGAATATAACCCAAGGCCAATAATTTAAAGCTATGGATATTATTAAATATTTTTAAATATAACACAAAAGGAGAGAATAGTTTCCCTCCTTTTTCCCTCCTAATTCCCTTTCCTTTTGTGTTTGTTCTAACACATCAAATCTCATCCCTATCTAAATATGATGTCTATTGCCAGGTGACAACATGTAAGTCTCTCTCGGTTTTCCTCTCTTTATCTCGCTCTCTCTATTCAAGTTAGTGACTCTTAGCAATTGTTTCTTGATTGAATACTTCATGCAGTTGATGTTAAAGTCTTACACTTGTATATTTAGTATACACAACAAAATTGCATGGGTGCTTATAGTTTTTTATTTATACATTTATTATACCAATTAGAAGAATACCACAACACGTTAGGGCATAATTCTTGAGAGTCATAGTATGCACCCCCAATTTTGACATTAAGGCCCCCGCCTAGGCATTTTGGTCCTCACTACCTAGTGATGCCTTAACAAACTTGGCATGTACTATGTGAAACTCTTTTTTTCTTCTTCTTCTTACTCATAGAGTGAGAGCTTCTAATGACTTGGGGCATAAGTTTTAGTAACTATATGTTTCTATTAACATACCTACTGCACAATCCAAATTATTTTAGTCTTGATCCCCCTGCCTTAAGGCTCCCCAGGCCCTTCATTGTTAGCCCAATGATCTAACAATATTTTTGAATATGGTTAATCGATTCAATTTAACATTATGACATCACTAATACTCAAGCTATCACTACATTAGTAAGTACTTAAACTTAGCATAGTCCTAATGTATATTTATTGTATAATACTTGCTACTTGTATATTGCTTTGTCCGTCTAACTTGTATTTGCAGAAAAGCAATAAAGCAAGATCAAACATGGACATATGCAATAAAGAAATCATGATGGGCCAAAGACGACGTCATCCCAGAAGATTTCTCTGAACTGCCTACGACTTCTCCGGAGCCACTAACTCGGGGGTTCCGCTTCCCGGTCAGCGAATGGGAGTCGAGGGGGCAGCGCCCCCCGTAGGGGTTCGGGGGCGAAACCCCCGAAAGGTATTCAGATTTCACAATCTGGATATCTCAGGACAACTGTCGTTAAGAAAAAAGCCATCATTTATCAAGAAAAAAAGCCAAGCTATGCCATCATCATTTTCAGACTCTGAAGAAGCCTGCACCGGCTATAGTCTGTCTAGAGTCTATAATGAGCCTTAGGAATAATTGTAAACACACGAAATAGATGGCAAAATCGAAAACTAGGGTAGAAAATAATTCAGGATCATTTTCGGCCAAAAATCAGCATACCGACTGTATACTAGAGTATACCAGCAGTATACCGATTATATATATATATGTTGCTCTCTGTCGTTTGGATCGGCACACCAACGGTATGCTGGTATATATCGACGGTATACCAGTCTATACCGACGGTATACCGGTTCAGCACAACAAGCAATCCAAAGATCGAATTTGGTGCATTAAATGATCCCAACGGTCATATTTATAGCCGTTATTTTTGCAGAACGGTATACCGGTGGTATACTACAGTATACCAGCGGTATACCCACTGCGGGTTGAAAGTTGCATTATTGCTCTTTCTTTGTGCCTTTGTATAAATAGCCTTGAACTCCTTCTTTCAAGGTTGATCATTTTGAGCCTAAAAATTTCAATCTACCAAAAGCCATCCACAAACATTCCATCAAAGCTTTCATTTGCCTATCCACAAATTGTGTTAGAGTGTTCTTGAGTTGTAAAAGTTAGATCTTTATATTTGTTGTAAGAAGATCAAAACCATCTTGTAAGAGGTTGAAGTGTACAAGCCTTCGGATCAAAGCTTGTGTGAAGTTAGAGAGCCTTCGGATCAAAGCTCTTGTTTAAGAAGTCAACGAGCCTTCGGATCAAAGCTCGTGGTGTAACTATTTTGATTATAGTAGATTCAAGCCGGACAAGAGTTTCCGGGACTAGAGTGCCTCGAGGAGGATACCAGGATACATCGGGTGTCGGTATTCTTATTTGCTTTACTTCTTACACACTTAAGATTTTAAATTGCCTATTATTAATTATTTGTGCTTGATTTATTAGTTTGACTCTATTCACCCCCTCTAGGGTTCTTACATTCATGGCTTTGCCGTCTCGCCGCCTTAAAAAGCTTGGACAATTTCGAACTCAGTGTCTAGTTTATTAGCCTACAATTGCATTGTGCCCTTATGACATCAATTGAAGCCTATCATTAGGATATTCTTCCTAATCCTAAGCATGTACGGATGTCTATTATGTACGGACACGGCAAAATCGTCCTCGTATTTGTTTCGTGTCAATATCCGTATCCATGCTCGTGTTCATACAACATAGGAGATTACACTCTTGAAAATGTCCATATCCCGTACATATATCGTTTCCTTATCCGTATCCCTATTCGTATTTGTGCAGCACAGATGATGTTTATGTTTTTTTAGACAGTACTCTGCCTTGATCTCCTAGGCTTAGTACCCGACCATATATTCCAATTACTGCAACAAAGCAAACACATCCTACATGATTTTTGTGATGTTAATATGCTTTGGTTCTTCTGTGTGATTACATACAGGCTTTTGGATAGGGTCTTAGACTCTTTGACACGGGACGAAGACCTAGGGGAAAATATGATTTGTATAAAATTGGGTATTTGGGAAAAATTGGACTCATAAGCTTTAAATGATATGCGAACAATCAACTCATATCAATTTATCATAAATAATTTTAATAGAAATACAAAATAATAACAATCTGACTTTTAATTAAAAATAATACTCGAGTTTGGAAACGTGCATGTTGTATTGGATCACGATTAAGTGACTTTTGTACTCGAGACTAATTTACGTCAACGTCAGAGGCAGAGAAGTAGGAGGCGGAGAAGAAGACAAGACAAGAGAGATCCACTTTAGGGCCTGCTTGGCAATTGTGTTTTCACCTTTTTTTTGTAGTGGTGGTAGTGTGTGTGTGGTTGGTGGTGTGGGTGGGTGGGTGGGTGGGGGGGGGGGGGGAGCCGTCTGTTTATGAAGTTTGATGCATTGATTTTGCTCGGCTCAAAAGTCCCATAAAATCAATATACTGTAATTTTTAGTATCTTTATAAACACCCCAAAATCGATGAATTTTTTATGTTTTTAATATTTTCTTCCATTTGTATCCTTATAAAAAATATAATTACAACTACTACATAAAATAATCTAATTGCAACTACTACATTGCATATGTCAGATGTGCCTAAACAATTGATAATGACATGAATTTATTATCTATAAATAACAAATATAAGAACGGTTTAGGTTGGTCATGAATTCATAATCACATAACTTCAAATTGAGAGTAACAATATTTTCTTGTTGTAACCTGACAATAGGCAATAATATAATCCTGCTTTGGGAGGGATTTTGTTCATATATGGATATATAGATAAAAAATTTCCTTTAAAAAAACTTTCAGAATCGTTCGTTAATATATTACCAAGCATGAGTTGAACTGGTAAATCCTACCCAAAATTAGATCCCTCATAACCACTCATAACGGATGCTTAAAACACATTGTAATTGTTATCCAACAATTGTCAAGCAGATCCTTAGGGTTTTGGCATCATACCAAACAAACTCAAAACTTATTTCTCATTCTTCAATTCTTCCCTTTTTACAATAACAAGAGTACATGGCCTATAAATAACATTATAAAGCTATATTTATGAATGAATACAAATCAAGTTAAACTTATCAAATCCAATTTAAATTTCAAATGGATAAAAGACATAAAATATTCTTTATCTAAAATATTCTTAGAATAACCAAAATACCTAAAAGATAACATAAAATCTAAACGGGTTTTCTATCATTCTTGTCGGCTTCGAAAAACACGTAAGCATGAAATCCAAGAATTATGCTCCTGATAATGTCCTCCAAATCGACCATGACAGAAGTCTCTGATTCGGTAGTCTAGTCAAAACAAAGACATCTGAAAATGCCACAAAACCCCACGACGGTACGGACGATTATGGAGATAGAAGAAGCAGAATGTCCAACATGGACCTAACATCAAGCACCTCAATAACTGGTGGATGCTCAATACGTCTAAAAATGCAAAATGATCGTCCATACAATCAGTTATTATTTTATACAAACTATTTCAATTATCTGTAACAAACAAATATTAGAAATTGTTTACGGACCTAACTACTGGAACAAGTTCAAAATAGTTAGAAAACCTAATAGGTTCTTTAAATTCATTGGAATGATCCGGCCTATTTAATTCTTCTAGTGACAATATATCAATGTAAAAAAAATGAATTTTGTTTTAAATATATTTTCAACCATAGACCTAATTTGTGTCTTAATTATGATGGTCATTAGGTTCAACTAATGGGTACTCTACTATTATGGTCGATTCTGGGTTGAACTCTACTTGTGTAGATAGCTCAACTATTTTAGGTCCGTTAGGTTCAATTAATGGATACTCTAAGAGCATTAATAGTAAGGCTCATCTTAATGTCTAGATTTTAGATTCAAAATGTAGGAGCTCTTTTTGTAGAATAGTAAGGCCCAATTGGAGCTCCATGATGATCTCATCCCAGCTACAGGAGCTGTAGTCTGGGCCTTAGAATTTTTACATTCAGAATGTAGGAACTCATTACATGTAGAATAGTAAGACTCAATTTGGAGCCCCAATTTCTAGATTCTAGACTTTATAATTTTTTTTTAAAAAGAAGAAGGATGACACATGGGTCTATATCCACTCATCTCATGTGGGCTTCAAGATTTATTTTTTCACTATTCTCATACAAACCCAATCCATTTTACATTTTTTTTTTTTATAAATTTGGGCCTCAAGATACATTTTTGAGCTCTATCTACTATCGATGCTCTAAGGATATGATTGGCTTCGGGTTGGACTCTATTTGTATATCAATACTAGTCTCTTACCTAACACCATGGATGCCAAATATAGCTTTTAAAAGTTTATCACGTTCAGAATCAAGAATATCCTTAAATTTTTTAATGAATTCTTCATGATCCATATTTTATTTTAAACTATTAATTGCTCCCTGGGTCTTTACCTACGAATAAAAAATATTCTTAGAATAACCAAAATAACTAAAAGATAACATAAAATCGAAACTGGTTTTCCTATCTTTCTTAGTGTTAGCTGAATACCATAGGTTGAGTGGAAATCATGGTGGTAGTCATAACTTATTTTCTCAAGAAATCGAGGTTGAGTGAAGTGCACAAATAATATGCTAATGGAGGTCATGGTAACTACTTTGTCAAGGACCTCTTCAATCAAGTTGAGCGTTGGGTGGGCTACCCTAATAATATTAAATTTGCTCTCAGGTCTGACACTTTCTATTGTTTAGATAATTCGAATTTGAGCTCGCCACCACCCTACACACACACACACTGAAATCCTGGCTCCACCATAAAATCAAGTGGACAGGTCCTCTAAACATTCCAAGGTTAAAGGAACGTTGAGCGAAGAAAGAAAAATAAAAACATTGTATTTCCAGATTCGGCTTTGGAGCCTTCTTCGGTGAAGGCTGCCTTTGATGCATCATGCATCGGCGGATTTTGACAAAGTATTATGTCAATTAGGTGAACTTTATTTCATATACAAAATTTTAGCATTAGTTGCAAACAGTAACCTGCATATTGTGAAAAAACCACGTAGGAATGTATAGTCCCACAACAATGAAAAGTTACAATGTTATAAAAAATGAGAGCTCAAAATAAAGAAAATGCATGATCATTTAATTTTATTGTGTAACATATCTAATTCACTTTGTAAACTCAGTTATATAAACTTAATATACTACTCACTTTGAAGAACTTCATTAAAGCATGCTTTATCAGTTTTTGATTGGACAGTGAAACAAGGAGACGTGATTATAGACAGAAGATGAGTACGAGGAAACAAGAGACGCGGGAGAAAACTGGGGGAGGAAATGGAGAATAAACTCAAACGAAAGAAGAAAAAACTAGAGGACGAGAGAGTTAAAGCCGTAAAGGGTAGCAACAGAGGAATCAATGAAGAGAAATAATGAATATGCATTAAAAAAAGGAGAGTGTAGGAGGAAGACAAAGATAAAGGAGGAAGAAAATAAAGTAAAAGACATGATAGGAGTAGAAAAGTGGAAGTGCAAGTAAATAAGAAAGGGTAACACAATACTGCAATAGAAGAGAGAGAGTGGGGGAGAGGGTTTTTTTTTCTTTTGGGGTGGGGTGTGGGTGTGGGTGTGTGTGTGTGTGGGGGGGGGGGGGGGGGGGGGGTGGGGGAGATATGTAAGAGAGGGAAATAGAGAACAGGCACATGAAGTGATTCTAGTTTCTGCTTGCTGTGGCACAGGGCAGTTGTGATGTGATTCATGTTCCACTGAAGCACATTTATGGCTTTTGCTGACATCATTTCGATGGGTATCATGGTTTTGCCCTGTTATGACATGTGGCACTAAATTTTCTATGTTGCTTTTGGATCAAATCTCATTATAAATAAGAAAATGCAGCCTCAATCCTTTTATGTTATTGACAATACACCCAATCCAAGATACTTTAGGCCTTTCTTTTCAACAAACAATGAGGGAAAATGGATGGGATCCTGAACTTCTCCATCAAGATCCCATATTTACTTCCTCTTCTTTCTCTCACATTGTCAAACCAATCACAGCCATATAGTGCATTTCCCTTTTCAAATATCTGCATCAATTGCCTAGGATCTGAGTGATTGTTCTTGACAACATTCAGTATTGTTGGGGAACTTGATGAGGGTTATGGAACTTCAAGAAACATGATAACGGAGTTTGTAGAATGCTCCTTAGATGGTTTTTGGTGCAACCTAAGAGTCCCTAGGGTAGACTTGGTTAATGCTAACGCTTAAGGAGAGAAATGGAGAGCAAGTAGGAATCCATTTGTTTTTGGAAATTGTAATTTGAACTTTTTATCATATATACACTTGTTGCTCATAGCCCCTACATTTTTCTTTTCCATGTACAAAGCGTCTAGTTTCTATGATGTATGTTTCTGATGTTACTAGTTACTGGTTACAATGGATACTTAACTTTACTTTCTCCCTTATGTTATCATGAGGTTTCGTAAGTTTCTCTTAATATGTTATCCTTCATGTGAATTTGTTAAACATCATGAGGTTTTGTACCTTTCTCTTACTATGTTATCCTTCATGTGAATTTGTTAGACATTCTATTTTCTGTCTTTTGTCTTAAATAATTTTAGGACTAAATTCTTTTCAATTAGTCTACGAAATAATGAACTTCACTAAAAGAGGGCGTCGCCTGGTGCGACGGTACGACGGTAAGGCTTGTTGCATGTTCGAGTCACGAAAAAAGCCTCTTCATGAATCATATTTATGAGGGTAAGACTGCGTAGATCTTGACCCTTCCCAAACCTTGCGTAAGCGGGAGCCTCGTGGCATTGGGATACCCTTTTTCTACTAAATAGGAAATAGTGGACGAATATGTATGAAGTGTGTGAAACATTAAAAATTCAGTTAAACTAACATATCATTTACTTTGCAATGTACTTCAACATAAGGATGCTGGTTCCTTTTCGTCCAATATAATACACATGTTTTGCCATCACATTTTTCTGACCTATATTGCTATATTTCAATTAGCAGTTTTGGCATCAATCTGCTAAAATAGTCTTCGTATTTGTTTTAAATTCCTAGGTGGTACTTTTTGTAGTCAATTGAGGCATATACTTGGTATGTCAGGTGCTTTACTTTTGTAAAAGAAAGTATTGCTTCAGTGAGAAGTAAACTAATATATTTTATTCCTAATTTTTTCTAACTCTTACCGTGTAACTTTTGCCCCGAGGTAGAAACACTCTCTGTAATTGGCTAATTGCAAATTCTGCTTGGAAACAACCAATTTTGGGTATATGTTTTATGTATACTTGGCATGATTTGTAATGGGAAGTTTCTAGTAATGTTTAAGATTGATAAGTTCCTCGCTGATTTATCTCCTCACGTTCTTCCAAATACCTTTTTCTTGGTCGCTAGACTTTTATTTATTGCATGTTTGTATCTCATAATAACCTTTTTGGCAAGTTCCTGTTAGTTTACATTATAGTTTTCTAGGACTATAATTTCTATGAAAATGGTATTCTGGGAAACTGGAAGCTAAATTGGATTTTCCTTTATATACTTGCACCCACTTACTGAGTTATTCTTGTCCATTAGGTTGTAGCACATATGATGCCTGATCTTCCAAATGTTGGCATTGAAAGAGATCTGGAAAGTTTTCGAGAATTTTTTGAAAGCCCAGCTTTTAGGGCAGATGGTCTTAAGATCTACCCTACTTTGGTAATTCGTGGAACTGGTCTATATGAGCTTTGGAAAACTGGCAGGTATTCTGATCTTCTGAAATTTCCAATTTCCCTTGCCTTTTAATTCATTCATTTTGGTATGAATTTCTTTTCTGAAATTTACATTATTTCCATTTGGCTTTGGGCTTTCTTAGACTTGTTACCAGGTTTTCAAATTGTTTTGATATCAATAGAAGTCCATCTAAAATGTAGCAGTATACCGCTGATAGATATGCCCTCGCTTTCTGCATTCTCTATAATTACGATACAGCAATCAGATCTTATTAAATTGAATAATGTATTGGATCTTAAATATTTGCTACTGCAGGTACAGAAATTACCCTCCGGAGCTCCTGGTGGACATTATTGCAAGGATTTTATCCATGGTACCACCATGGACACGTGTTTATAGAGTCCAAAGAGATATCCCTATGCCCCTGGTTACTTCTGGCGTGGAGAAGGGAAATCTTCGAGAGCTTGCTTTGGCTCGAATGGAGGATTTAGGCTTAAAATGTCGTGATGTTAGAACACGAGAAGCTGGGATTCAGGTCTGTTGATATCATTGGAATCCAGTGTCTACTTGAAAACATGGATGTATTTTATATGACATTGTTTGATGGATTTGTTTTAGGACATTCACCACAAAATTAAACCAGAAGAAGTAGAGCTTGTCAGACGTGATTATGCAGCAAATGAGGGTTGGGAGACCTTTCTCTCATATGAAGATACACATCAGGTAGAATTTGAAACTTAAATTCGAATATTTTCTTGTTGTGTTTGTTATACTACAACTCCATCTTTAAAAGAAGGTTTGCAATATCAGCCAATACTGATCATATAAGTAGTATGTGATGTTTAACCCAATCGACAAGTTTATAGGGTAACAAGAAAATGTTTGAACTTATCTTTGTGGCTGCATGGAACCTACTTAGTGGCTTTTTTTTTCCTTCTTTGATCTCTTTACTTAACTGCCCCCACCCCCCACCCCTCTCTCTCTCTCTCTCTCTCTCTCTCTCTCTCTCTCTCTCTTGTTGAGACACGAGAGAACTTTATGGCTAAAAATACTTGACACTGTAGCCCATCAAAGTGGTATAAGCTGGGAAAGGGATATCACAAGTCTTGCTATATGCAATTGCATTCATCTTATATGAGTAAATTTGAATCCTATTAAATAGCAAGATTCCCTTCTTATTTCATTTTTAAAATACCTATAAGAGTATTCTATTTTGATATCCGTGAAGATATAAGTCGGTTAAACAAGGAAATTGGGGAAGATTGTCCAAGTTTTCTTGAATACACTTCTACATGGAGGGCAAGCTTCACATTCAAATTTGTATTTGAATCTTAGATTATTTATACTTAACATGAGAAAGCTTTGTTATTCCATTCAGAATCAATTTAGAGATTATTGTGTCATGAAAATAATTTACTATCTATGAAGCACGTAATTTTCAGAGAATTCACTCTAGTTAACATCTGTAGGGCTTATATCCCGTTTCAATAGTCATTATTCTATCCCAGTATCTAGCTCTGTGGATTTCCTTTTTGCAATAGTTGATGTTGAGTTGTAACTGCTGTTTCTGTACTGCTGAGAAATTGAACTTACTGGATTGCACATGATTAGTTTCTTCTGCTGTGTGACAGGATATTTTAGTAGGCTTGTTACGCTTACGTAAATGTGGTCGCAACACAACATGTCCTGAATTAATGGGCAGGTGCTCAATTGTTCGTGAACTTCACGTATATGGAACTGCAGTTCCTGTCCATGGACGTGATGCAGACAAACTGCAGCACCAGGTATGGTTATACTTTTCTGTGGGTATGATATGCTAGGTGCTGTGTGTTCAGCAATACAGCATGTTCGAGTAATGTGGTTAGCAGCCAATTGTGCATCCACTGCAAAGAATTTATTCATTAGCTGTGTAATGCTTTTCTATTGACTTTGGGTTATAACTTTGTTAAGATGAAAATATTGATATATTTAGGTCTTTACTGAAAACTTCTAAAAGCCTAGCAGCTGATTGTACTTGGTTCATAACAAACTCACACTGATCCACTATATCAGCCTCTTTAATCTGTGCCTTGGTTTGTCACAGTCGTAGAACACTTCAAAATTGCTGGCCAACTCCATCTTTGTGGCACATTTCTCATCACTGTATAAGTAGTTTTCATTAAAAAGACAACTCATATAATTATCCAATATGATTATGGAGCACTACTCTACGAGCGAAGATATGGCAAAATCTCAACAGGCTTTCGGAAGTTACTTGTCGTTCAAAAGCCAATGGTCCACAATTAAAGAAGGATATTTCCTCATTGATCAATGCCCTCAACGCCCTAGTAGAAAAATAGAAACAAAAACGGTTTTTGCTTATAAGTTCCCCAAATCGTATTTATAATAAAATCCCCCAAATCTCATGAATTGTAGATAAGTCCCCAAATCTCATGAATTGTAGATAAGTCCCCAAATCAAAAGAAAATCAAGTTATGAGTCCCCCTTCGTTTCTGTTTAGACTATTTTAACCTAACCCAACGGTTAAGATAGTTAAAAGACTATTTCACCCTTGATCTATATTCAAACTCCAAAACCTTTCTTCTCCTCTTTTTATTTCTAAACATTTTGTTCCCAAAATTCTAAAATCTTCTCTTACCAAAATTAAGTGCTTCCATTATGGTGGATTTGGAAGAGGGTCTCAACCATTACATCAACAATATTTGTATACTCATTTAGAGTATTAATTGTAGTTAATTTGGGAAAACGGTAATATCTGCAAACAAATTTGACTTTATACCATTTAATTTTGTTTTTACATTTAAATATGTTTGTGTTGAAGTATATTGCATGACCTCCAAACAAATTCGACATATTTGTGATGAGAATATAATTGGAAATGATGGGTTTAGGGATTTTGAAAGACGAGGAGAAGTTGGAGAGAGGTGGGAATAAAGAAAGACAAGAAAGAGAGGTTCTTTCACGAGGAAGTCTTAAAGAAGAGAGATTGGAAGAGAAAAAATTAATGAAGGTTTGTGAGGATGACAATGGAGGAGGAAGAGGGAACAATTATTGGGGGCAAAGTGGTCAATAAATGTGTCAGTTAATTTAACCACCGCAACTCGATTTTCTGCTGATTTGAGGACTTGTTAGCAATTTATGATCATGAGATTTGGAGGACTTTATTAAAAATACACTAACTAATATGCAAAAAACCCAAACAAAAATAGGCTTTACCTGGGATATTTGAGTAGCATGATCAAAGACGATGAATACGGAGAGAAGATCAGAGGGCCGATAGAAGAGAAGGTGGGCCATGGACGGGTCTAACACCAATAAATCCATTTTTAGGTGATGGGGAGCTGCTCAACCAACAAGCTAATGGGCTTTTTCTTATATGTTGCATGTTTATAATACATTAAGCTTGACCCGAGCTTGAGCCTGCTGCTCTTGAGTCGAACCAAGTTACCACCAGCCTAGTCAAGCTCAAACTTGAACAGAATTGTCAAACTCGAGCTCAGCTAGATAACTTTGGGCTAAAGCTTGAGCTCAAGTCAGTAATTTCTAGCCTTTGCTTGATAATTTCAGTCCTTAGACAAGCTGGCTTGAACATGCCTCGATTGCATTCCTAGTTAGGAGACCAACCTTGGGCCTAGGTGGTATCCCCCCTTCTACTGCCATTTTCCTGATGCGTAGGTGATACATGTTGGGAAATAAAAGATATGTGTGCTTGTTACAAACTATAAAATTTCGAAACCATACCATGGTCAATCTGGCGTTCATGCATTTTAACAGTTGATCTCTTACAGCAGGATATATATGTCAAAAAGACGTGTGTTAACCATCTCTTTACTGTTGGATTTAGATCACTACTGTTTTAAGTACTCAAATTACTGTTCTTCTTCTTCTGTTGTTCCTGATTGCTGCACAGGGTTATGGGACACTCTTGATGGAAGAGGCCGAGAGGATTGCCCGTAGGGAGCACCGATCCACAAAATTGGCTGTTATTTCTGGTGTAGGTACACGCCACTATTACAGAAAACTGGGTTATGAACTTGAAGGACCTTACATGATGAAGCATATTTGACCCCACACTATTCGACAAATCTGTAACTTTGGCTGAATACTTATGGACATGTCGTATTATTATTGACCTTATGTTCAAAAACTGACGCTTATGTATAATGTTGTAAAATTTTGGGAATAACTTTTGACATCTTTTGATATCATTTACTGGAACATGTGATCTCTGTCAATAACAATTACTAAGGCAAGTTTTTTAGCTGCAAACTAGATTAATCAAGAACAATTATAAGGTCATGAGCCCAACGAAGATGATGTCACTGTTTTGGAAAGTGATAGAGGTTAGTTTTGTGGCTATACAAGAAAGAGTATGAAATCACTACATCTGCATAGAAACATGGTTGATGGGAGTATCACATCACTACATCTGCATAGAAACATGGTTGATGAGCTCCAAACACGACTCGTTGGGGCAGGTGGTTCAAAAATTTCGGATGGTGGCAAGGAGTACTACGCCTGTTGGTGTAGCATGGTTCATCAGCTTGACAGCATAGTAGTTTCTCATTTCCCAAACTCCTGAAGAAACAACATAGGTTCCTTATAGGGTGTCTTTGGAAACCCATTTTAGGGAGGGAAATGAAAATTTTGAGGTGAAAGAAAATTAAGGAGAGTAAAGTGAAGCATTTATTTGGAAGACCAAAAGAAAAAAGAGAAAAGAAAAGTAAATACATTTCTATGGAAAATATAAAACATAGGGTACCATGTGTAATTAGGTTCAAATTAAAGGTACTTCGTGTAATAAACATAAAAAATATGAGTGTAGTTAACGTAAATAATCTTAATTTATACATATCTTTTTTGAGAGGTAGTTGGATAAAAAATTTCAAAATTCTCTTATCTTTTTCTAATTTTCTTCAACATTTTCTCACCCTTCTCACGTACCATCACTTTTGAAAAGAAAAAAATTCTCATTTTCTTCCATTTCCAAACAGTATGTAAAACTACACTATAGCCTTCTTTTCTTCCAAAGGACGAAATTGTTTGAGGGTTTTGTCCAATCTTTACCTTCCAAACAATTCTAAATACTCATGTTGTATTTGCCAAAATTATCTAACGAACATAATGCTATTTATTCTTCACTGTTAGAATAAACGTAGAAGAAGGAAGAAAAAAATAGGAGAGAAAATATCTTATTAGTGTAATCCCATAGTGGGAGGCAAAGGCCTCATTTATACAACTCAATGAATGTGTAATACTAATCTATAACTAATGTGAGACTAAAAACAAAGTGAAAATCTAACCCTTTAGTAACCCACGTTATAACACTCCCCCTTTGGATGTCCACCATCTCTAAGCCTATTGTCTCTGTTAAAACTTTGCCAGAAAAATCCATTAGGACAAAACCTGTGCGAAAGAAAAGACTACAATCTTTATGATGACTTATATAGGTGTTGGACACGCTTAATGTTGCCTCATTAAAATCTTGTCAGAAAAAATCCAATGGAAACAAATTCATGACTAAGAAAAAAGAGTACAACGCGTTATAGTCCATACAAAATGTAGCTCCCCCTGAAAATAATTACTCCCCCTGATGATGTTGATCCTGAACAGTCTGCTGATGAAGACGTCGTATTCCAATTCCATGAACTAGTTTCTGAAAAGTTGACTTTAGCAACGATTTGGTGAACAAGTCTGCAAGATTATCACTTGAGAGAACTTGTTGGACGTCAATATCAAAGTTCTTCTGAAGCTCATGAGTATAGCAAAATTTCAGTGAGATATGCTTGGTCATGTCTCCTTTAATGAATCTACCTTGAATTTGGACAATACATGCTGCATTATCCTCATGAATAACAGTTGGTGTATCTGTGGTAGGGGAAAGGTGACATGAGCTACGAATATGTTGAATCAACGATCTCAGCCAAATACATTTTCTACTTGTTTCATGGAGAGCTAATATTTCTGAGTGATTTGAGGAGGTGGCAACCATTGTCTGTTTTATTGAACGCTAAGAAATAGCTGCATTGCTATTAAGAAACACATATCCAGTTTGTGAACGACCTTTATGGGGATCAGATAAATAACATCAATTTGCAAAGCCAACTAGATTCATGATGTCAGATAAACCACAAGTATAAAATAATTCCATGTCGATAGTTCCACAAAGATATCTCATTACATGTTTAATGTCATTCCAATGTCTGCGATTTGGTGCTGAGCTATATCTAGCCAATAGATTGACAGAGAATGATATGTCTGGCCTTATACATTGTGATAGATACATTAATGCCCCAATGGCACTAAGGTACGGTACTTCGGGTCCTAGCACCATTTCATTGTCGTCCTTAGGACGATATGGATCTTTACTGATATCTAAAGATCGAACAACCATTTGAGTGCTAAGGGGATGAGCTTTATCCATATTGAACATTTTAAATATATTTTATGTGTATTTGGATTGATGCACTAAAATTTTATTAGTGCAATGCTCAATTTGTAATCCGAGACAATATTTCGTGTCTCCGAGATCTTTCATCTCGAACTCATTTTTCATATAGTTTGCAGTCTCATTGATTTCATGGCTTGTCCAAATCAAGTTTATGTCATCGACATATACTGCAACTATAGCGAAACCCTCCTTAGATTTCTTTATGAAGGCACATGGACATATAGGATTATTCTCATATCCCTCCATTTCATATATTCACTAAGACGGTTGTACCACATCCTTCCGGATTGTTTCAAACCGTACAATGAACATCTTAGCTTTATGGAATGCATGTTCTTAGCTTTTGAGCTGGGTAGGTTAAATCCATTTGGGATTTTCATATAGATATCGCTATCTAAATCACCATATAGATAGGCTGTTACAACGTCCATTAGTCTCATGTCCAGCTTTTTTTTAACTACAGACTTATCAAATAACAGAACGTTATTGCATCCATTACGGGAGAATACGTCTCTTCGTAATCAATCTCGGGTCTCTGAGAAAACCCTCGTGCCACTAATTGTGCCTTAAATTGAGCGATTTTATTCTTTTCATTTTGCTTTCTTACAAACACCCAATTGTAACCTACCGGTCTGACGTCTTTTGGTATTTGTACTATAGGTCCGAACACTCCACGTTTATTAAGGAAATCCAATTCTGCTTGAATAGAATCCTTCCATTTTTTATAATCTTTTTTTTGTCGACATTGATCGATGCTACGTGGTTCAGTGTCATCAATGCCCTTAGATATTTCAGTAGCTACTGAGAATGAGAATATCTCATCTATTGTTATATCTTTGCGATCCCATACCTTTCTTGTATATGTATAAAACATAAAGATCTCTTTGCTTTCAGGTACCTAAGCCTCCTCTTGGGCTTGTGTCTTTTCTAAGACAATAACCTCTTCTGGGTTTTCAGAGAGTATGGATCTGTTATTCATAACCTCTTCTTGAGCATTATGTGTAACCTCCTTAAGAGCGTTACTTGGGCATTTTCTCTTTCTAGGGTCTAAGTCCTTCGAACCTATAGGTCTACCACGCTTCTGGCGTGCAGTAGATTCATTAGCCACTATGTTATTTTTTTCTACGGGGATATCAATTCGAGCTGGCGTTTTTGCAGAGGGAACATATGATTTAATCACTTTAGCTGCATCAGTAAATACATCTGGCATTTGATTTGCAATTTCATGTAGATGCAATATTCTTCGTACCTCAGTTTCATATTGATTAGTACGAGGATCTAGATGAGACATAGTGGGATTATTCTATGATAATTTATGTCGTTTATTTGTGGCGAATGGTTCTTTAAGAACATTCTTTTCTTTCTTATCTCCCCCTAACGACGAGAATTTAGTCTCATCAAAATGGCAGTCTGTGAATCTAGCAATAAAAATATCACCAGTTAAAGTAACAAATATCTAATGATTGAGGGCGAATCAAAACCAATATAAATTTTTAAACGACGCTGGGGTCCCATTAGAGGGAATAGGAACATAAACAACACAACCAAATTTACGCAAATGAGAGATGTTAGGTTGATGGCCTATCACAAGCTGTGATGATAAAAATTCATGATATGCAGTTGTCCTAACAATGATCAATTTAGCAGCATATAATATGGCATGTCCCCAAGCTGAAACGAGTAAGTTTGATTGCATGAGTAAAGGCCTTGATATGTGCTGAAAACACTTAATCAAGGACTCTGCTAAACCATTTTGGGTATGAATATGAGGGAAAGAATGTTCAACTTCTATTCCTACGGAAGCACAATAATCATCAAAAGTACGGAAAGTGAACTCATCTGTATTATCAAGTCGAATCGTTCTAACATGTTGGTCGGGAAAATAAGTCTTAAGCTTAATCAACTGAGAAAGTAGCTTGCAGAAGGCAAAATTTCTAGATAAAAGTAAGGAAACATTTGACCATCGACTGGAAACATCTATTAGAACCATAAAATACCTGAAAGGTCCGCTAGCAGGATCAATTGGTCTCACATTGTATTCTCTGAAAGAATATTGGTGATTCAGAAGCTATTTTGAGAAGTGAAGATCATGTAATGAGTTTACCCTGTGAACAAGCTACACACAAATGTTTTGTAGGAAAGGAAAGACTTTGGTATGATAAATTATGTCCATTGGTATTGTTGATGACCTTTCTCAACATTGTCGATCCTGGATGACCCAATCTGTCATGCCAAATGATTAGATTCCTTGGATCCTTTAGCATTTTTCTAGCGATGGGGTGAGATTCTACTATCTTCAGAGTAGTTTGATATAGCCCCGAGGAGATTAGCTTGCACTTTTCTAATATGAGCTTATTGCTTCCAATATTAGAGGTGATACAAAGATACTCTTTGCTATCATCGTTCATGGTTTCAACATGAAACTCGTTCATTCGAATATCTCTAAAGCTGAGTAGATTTATATTAGATCTACTAGAGAATAATGCATTTCGAATGACTAAGTGTATTCTATTTGGCAACACAACATCGGCCTTACCATAATATTCTATAATTTGCACGGGTCCAGCAATGGTGGTCACCTTGGCAGTGTTTAAGGCATATGTTATGAAAAACTTTATAGTTTCAATATAGTGTGAGTTGTTGCACTATCTATCAAGCATATGCCATCATCATTGTCCATACATTTCAAAAATAAAATTTAATAATATATTAATATGCTACTAAATGGTAAAACTTGGCATATTACCAATTATTATAACTTGATCTAAATCTAAATAAAACTGCTTCAAAGAAAGTAAACTACCTAGACTATTGATCATATAATGACCAATTTATTCAAAGTGGAAAGTAAATAAACTTAGATAAGCATACAATAACTATTCATTGACTTCGCCTATCATGGCGTTGAACTAGTCTTCCGAAATTGTGTTTCCATCCTTATCTTGAAAGAAATTATTAAAATCCATGTGTGTTGTACCCTCCATGAGATTAGTATCCACACACTTTGAGGCTTCATACTCGTCCACTTTCTTTTGTGAGGTGTGACAGTTTCGTATTTAATAACCAGCTCTTCCACAACATTTGCAAATATTAATTGGAGCAGCTAGATTAAAAATTTGGATATTGTTTCTTCGAGGATTAAATTCCTTATTTTTGAACTGTATATCGTTTCTTGGACTCGGATTGTAGCCATTTCTTTGGCTTCTACGGCGTCCATGCCCTCTACCTCTGTGATTTCCTCGACCCCTAGTATTGGTCATATTTTTTCGAGCACTAGTCACATTGACTTCAGCTGGAATTGGTGCAGACCCAGTTGGTTTACTAGTGTAATTTTTGATTAATAACTCATTATTTTCTCGACCACGAGTAAGACAACAATGAGTTCAGAATACTTCTTAAAATTCCTCTCTATATACGTCTGTTGTAGGGTCATATTAGTCGCATGAAATGTGGTGAATGTTTTCTCTAGCATGGAATGCTCTGTCACTTCTTCATCACATAACTTCAATTGTGAAGTAATCCTGAACATAGCTGAATTATATGCTGCAACTGTCTTATAATCTTGGAAACGTAGATTGAGTCATTCATGGAGTGCACCTGGTAGTAGTATGACCATTTTCTAGTGATCATATATCTCAACTAGATAATTCCATAGCATCAAGGGGTCCTTGACTGTTAAGTACTCAGCCTTGAGATCATCATGAATATGATGTCTTAGAAAAATTAAAGCCTTCGCTTTATCTTGTGCAGATATTGACTTATCAGCCATAATTGCGTCACCTAAGCTTTTGGCTTGAAGGTGCAATTCAGCATCCAATCTCTAGTTGAGAAAGTTCTGGCCTTCTAAGTTTAAAGGCTTGAAATCATGCTTTGTGGGGCTCGACATATTGTTGTATAAGATCAATAATAGCAAGTTAACATAAGAACTTGGTAAATCACCAAACAATTCATGTTCATGGTATATGCTTCAAACAATGATGTTTCAGAAGTCTATTTATACCAAACAAATCTTGTTCATGGTATGCTTCGAACAATGATGTTCCAGAAGTCGTTGGTAAATACCAAAACTAGATGTTCATGGTATGCTTCGAACAATGATTATGTTCAAGAAGTCTTTCAAAAATACCACATATGGTATGCTTCGAACAATGATGTTCCAGAAGTCTTATATATATAGACCAAGCAATTCATGTTCATGGCCATCAGATCTCTGATGGTTTTGATCTGAATGTATTAACATATATAAAAGAAATAAAGAATAACTCCATCGTTTTCTCCGAGAGATCTATATGCGATTAACATCGGAGTGCTATCAGAGTTAACTAAAAGAAGTGAGATGAATGGATAAAAATTATTCGTTTTGCCCTAGCGGTATGCCAAGAGATGTATAAGCATCAACATCAGGTATGCATATGCAGACAAAAATAAACATAAATAACCATACATATTACCGAAGTGGAGAATATGCAAATGACGGTTTCATTGAGATGCTCTCGCTTATTTTCTTCCGTTAGATCTTCGTGCTGATAATGTGTTAGAATAAATGTAGAAGAAGGAAGAAAAAAATAGGAGATAATATCTCTTATTAGTGTAATCTCATAGTAGGAGACAAAGACCTTATTTATACAATATAATGAATGCGTAATACTAATCTCTAACCAATGTGGAACTAAAAATAAAGTAAAAATTCAATCCTTTAGTTAGTAACCCACGTTGTAACATTCACCCTTATCTAATTTTCTACTTCACCAAAATTATCATATCCACAATGTGTTTATGATACTTCAATAATCAATTACATGTACAAGTGAGATTAGATTACCAATCCTTCCATTGTTGCAATAGTTCCAATGCTGAGATCAAGTCTACTCCCTCCTCTCTCCTTCTTCCCCTCTCATCTCAACCCGAAACTCAAACTCTTCACCACCACCCCCACTACAACTCTCCACCGCCCACCAACTGTTTGTGAAATCTCCCCAACCTCAGCCTACATCCACCTCCCCTTCTGCCGCAAGCGCTGCCACTACTGCGACTTCCCCATCATCGCTCTTGGCACCTCCTCCCTCTCCTCCGACCCGCGCATCTCCAACTACACCGACCTCCTCCTCCAAGAAATTCAACTCACCACCCCGAAGCCCGCCCCCCTGAAGACCGTCTTCTTCGGCGGCGGCACCCCCTCCCTGGTCCCCCCTCGCCTCCTCTCCTCCATTCTCGTCGCGCTCCGCGACAAATTCTGTATCGAGCCGAACGCCGAAGTGTCGATAGAGATGGACCCCGGCACGTTCGACGCCGGGAGGATGGACGACATCGTGGGGCTGGGCGTGAACCGGGTCTCGCTCGGGGTGCAGGCGTTCCAGGAGGAGCTGCTGCGGTCGTGCGGGAGGGCGCACGGGGTCGGGGAGGTGGAGGAGGCGGTGGAGGTCGTGAAGGGGTGCAGGGGGCTGGAGAACTGGAGCCTGGACCTGATATCCTCGCTCCCGCGCCAGAGCGAGGGGATGTGGGAGGAGAGCTTGAGGAGGGCGGCGGACGCGGGGCCGACGCACGTCTCGGTGTACGACTTGCAGGTGGAGCAGGGGACCAAGTTCGGCAACCTGTAAGTATCTATCTATCTATCTATCTGGTGCTCATGCAAGCACCATTTTGTTAAAGACATTATGGACACATGTTGGATATGTATCGGACACATGTTGGACACTCTAAAATACACTAGCATATTCCAAAATAGCATAATTTACAGTATCCGACGATATCGATACGGTTTGCCATGTCCTGATCCGATACCAATATTAGTCAATACCGGTGTTTGGGGTTTTTTTTTTTTTTTTTTCCGTCAATTCGGCAAAGAAAATTGAACTAAAAAGACCAATCAACAAGGATGTAAAAGCATAGTAAGATTGTAAAGGCATGTAAAAGAAAAAAAAACTTATCTATCGCTGGTTTACATCGGCGAGGGTGACTACTATTTCATTCAATTCCAAAATTACAAAGAAACAGCACAAAAAATAGTTAAAATTATGCATAAATGTACAAAATATTTTTCTACAAATTAAACAATTTATTAATAATTAGGGTTATTTACACTAACATCTTTTATGTTTTATGTTTATTACACGGACCTCTTTTATTTTGAAAATAATTACATGAACCTCCCCTATACTTTATGTTGTAAGATACTATTTACATAAAACATAAAACATAGGAATGTTAATGTAATTATTTTCAAAACAAAGAGATCCGTATAATAAACATAAAATATAGGAAGAGGTTACTGTAAATTCTGCTCCGATACTTCAATCCGATGCCGCCAATCCCGATACTCATAGAAATGGACGGATACCAATTCCAATACTGCAAACCTTGCCAAATAGATGCTGAATCTTTGTTCCCGTGTCGCATATCATATCCGTGCAACATAGGTTGCAAATCATGTTGCA
Organism: Iris macrosiphon; assembly: GCA_036927795.1. NCBI lineage: Eukaryota > Viridiplantae > Streptophyta > Magnoliopsida > Asparagales > Iridaceae > Iris > Iris macrosiphon. The sequence goes on from JAYESA010000008.1 coordinate 145,065,865, forward strand.
TGAACACATCACCTATTTTGGTGTCATTTGTACTGTTTATGGTGTGTCCGACACAGCTTGCAATGCACACTGTTGGGTTGAACTAAATGATATTGACATTCATGTCTGAATTGTTTTACGTTGGGGGCCTCTACGCAGGTACACTCCAGGAGAATTTCCTCTGCCCACGGAAGTCCAATCGGCAAACCTCTACAAGATGGCTTCGGACATACTGACCGGAGCCGGCTACGACCACTACGAGATCAGCAGCTACTGCAAGCCCGGCTACGAGTGCAAGCACAACCTCACCTACTGGCAGAACAGGCCCTTCTACGCCTTCGGTCTGGGATCCGCCAGCTACCTCGACGGAGTCAGGTTCTCGAGGCCGAGGAAGCTCAAGGAGTACGCGGACTACGTCGGCAAGCTACGGAACGGAGGCGTGGCCGTCGTCGACAACAACTCCGTTGTCGAAGCGAAGGACGTGGCCGCGGACGTGGTTATGCTGTCTCTTAGAACGGCGAGAGGCCTGGATGTGAGTAGTTTTGCTAGATCCTTCGGGAAGCCTCTGCTGCTTTCGCTGTGCAAGGCCTACAGGCCGTACGTCGAGAGCGGGCATGTCGTCGCCATGGATGACATGAGAAGAAGGCTGAGTTACCGTGAGTTCGAGTCGCAATTGAGCGGCGACGATGTGATGATGGGAGAGGATGCAGTAGCGTTCATCCGGCTAAGCGATCCTGATGGCTTCCTCTTGTCGAATGAGTTGATTTCAATTGCATTTGGGGTCATATCACCGTGACTTAAGGCTTGTTATGAGTATACTCACACCCAGTTCAACTAAGGAGCTGTTTGGTTCCGCGAAATGCGACAAGATGGAAACTTCTGGAATCTTTATTTTGCGTACCCATTAGTACACGCGTACTAATTTTTTTTCAACTCCTTCGTTTAGGTGCTTTAAAAAAGTGAAGAGTAAAATTAAAAATTTTAAAATTTGATATTTTTGTGCCTGTTTGAGTGAGTTAAAATATATATATTTTTGTAGCTATTGTGATTTAGAAAGTATGAAAGTAGAGAGGAAATGGTTACAAAGTGAAAAAAAAAAAAAATTCACTTTCGTACTCCACTTCGGAAGTAAATATGATTTCAAAACAAAAATTTAGATAAGATTTACTGTTAATGTCACTGTACAGTAAATCTTGTCTTAAAATTCTCCAACCAAATACGTAAAGTGATCCCAAAATCGGATTTAGGTCATTTCACTCCTCCAAATTCGTGAACCAAACAAGTCCCTAAACTTATGTATATAATCTAACAAATTTTCATTGTCGAGTTTTAAAAATTAAGAACTTAGTAAGTTACTCTAGGATTTTTGTTCTAGTATAATATAATTGTTGAATTAAAATTAAAAAAAAAGTTACAGCTTCAGAGCTTCTGCCCAGCCCTTTTGTGTTAAAAGAGAAGAAACATTCAGTTTTAGTTTCACCCCCAAAACAATCAGTTTTGAACACCCAAAAGAGAACTCACAGTGACAAGAATCATCGAGTATGGTGAGAAAGGGGATGACACTGTAGATATTCGCATATACGTTTCAAAAACTCCATAGGTCAATGATGTATAACATTTACTTTGCAAAATTCCTGAGTCAATATATAGAATTAGATGCCAACGGGGCTGGTCCAGCAGTTGGGACGGATGAAAATTATTGGAGAGGTCATAAGCTGGCGCGCGCGCACACAGAAAGAAAGAAAGAAAGAAAAACAAAAGAAAGAGGAAACTTGTGATAGACGAAACTTTTTTCCCTCAATTTTACTCATATATTGTAAAAATCTCAAATTGTCATAAATTTTAATATTTTATAACCGTACTCTAATCGATTTTTTCTTCTTCAAACCGGACAGTATCTCTTTTTCGGTTTTTCTGTTATCACCCCAAAACCAATTAATGCTCACCCCTATGCTCGGGTTCAAATGAATGTTTCTAAAATACTGGACCAAAAGAGTATTCTAGAACATGTTCTCAAGGTTTATAAAAGGACGGACGGTCCAGAATCCGATCCGGTCAAATCTGATCACTACCAGAAAAAGTCAAATTAGCGACGTCCAAAAACGTCGCTAAATGACCAAAAAACGTCGCTAATCACGTTTAGCTACGTAATTAGCGACGTTTTACAGAAGTCGGTAATAATCACGTCGTTGAAAGAAAAAACGTCACTAAACGTCGCTATACCGACGTTTTTTAGCGACTTAGACGTATCGCTAGCGACGTTTAGCGACTCAGAGTCACTAATTAGCGACATAATAAAACGTCGCTAAACGTCGCTAATTAGCGACTTATATAGCGACGTAACAGCGACGTCTTTAATGACCTGACAGTACTGCCATGTCAGCAATTTGCGACGTACAGCGACGTATTTAGCGACGGCTATTAACGTCGCTAATTAGCGACGTATTTAGCGACGTCTATAAACGTCGCTAAACGTTGCTAAATACGTCGCTAATTTTACAAAAAAAAGAAGAAAAAACTGAATTGTTCCAAACTATTATTCCTGCAATTTATAAATTTCTAATTAAAAATAGACCCGGAGCAACCCTCCGTTGAATTCTCTGGGTTCGCCGACCCCTTCGGTGGAACACTCGACACCGGTATATTAACATCATTTAATATGGAAAAAAAGTATCACAGTCATACAATTAATACACACAAATATTATAAACAGACAATAAAAGTATCACAGTCCTACAATTAATACACACAAATATCACAGTCACACAATACACACAAAATAAAAGTATCACAGTCATACAAAATGCATAATATATAAGTATCACAGTATCACAGTCACACAAAATGCATAATATATAAGTATATGAAACATCACAGTATCAATCTTGAGGATATCCAATACGCTGGGGCAGATACCAGTCCCTCAGATACTACGCATAAACAGCGTTTATGTTATCAATATCCGCTATGGGTGCTGGGTGACTGGAACTCCCCGTCTGAGATACAGCCGCTATAGGTGCTGGGTGACTGGAACTCCCCGTCTGAGATACAACAGGTGGTATCTCTTCCTCCTTAACAGTAGGAGGCATCACTTCCTCCTTAACAGTAGGAGGTGTCGCTCTCTTGGGTGCCATCTGGTAAGATAGATGAAAACAAAGAATATAATTAATAACAGATATTACTTAAGACATATCCTTAATAATGCGAAATGGAAGAATTAGATGACTCACAAAGAATTAGTTGTTTGTTGCAGTATAATAATGATACCATAATATCTATTGCTCAACATTTTGTCCTAACAATAAAAACACTATAAGATGTATCTAGTCAACCAACGGATACAAATCTATTGGTAGTGTTGATGATGGAGATGATAATACGAATGATGATGATTATTAGGGTTTTGTCAAGTCTTCTATTTTATTAGCCAAACTTGGTCAAACTTAGCTAGAACTAGTGTATTGGCATCACATTAGTTATAGCTAGTAACAACCCTTACTACCAAGACTAATATATATATATATATATATATATATATATATATATATATATATATATATATATATATATATATATATATATCATAACTTATATCAATTACTAACCAATCTTAGCTATTTACTTAGTGTCCTAACCCATACTAACTCTTGCACTACCCAACTGATAACACTACTCCACATTGCTATTCTAACTGATATCTCCCCAATTGATACTTGTAACATCATTTGCAAGTAAGTAACTAATACCAACTTCTCTTAACCAATCTTACTATCTAACCTATCTTAACCAATTACCTATCTACCTTGGCACTCAACACTTAACTGTTACTTACCTCTCTAGTACTATCCTCATTCACTTGCGCATACCTGAACTCACACAACACATGGACACCTGCACTCACATTTGCAGTGCCCTCTCAGACACATATCAAATCAACCCTCAATACCTTAGAATTATACACATACTACCCCTCCACATCAGTGCTACCATTGTTGCCCAACTCTTGCTACTGCAACAAGTTTGCACACATAGGTGCCCACTATAGGCCACAACTAAGTCACTTGCTGTCAAGACCATTGCTATCCTCTGTTGTACTTGCAGCTCACTGCTTACAGCTATTAGCCGATGCCGCAGTGCAAGACATCCCAGTTGTCGTTACCCTACTGAAATTATCCGAAACTCCATCCAATACACATACAAGCAATCATCCTTCACACAATACCCATTGTGTTGCAGTGCAGTAAAGAACCTCATTGACTGAACAGACTGGAACATTACTCCAGCTGCTCGAGCATGCCCACAAGCTCTGCACTGCACAACTAACTCAGATCCCTGTACTAGATGCATCATCTACCGACATTCACACACTCCCTGGTATATGGATACATTCTGGAATACATATTCTATTGTATACCATGATTCCTAATTGATACCAACATCGAAATTATACATATCACCTAGCTAATATTCCCAGATACATAACCTGCTGCTAACTGACTACCCTCCTCCTCTCATTTCTAATAATTACACCCATACTTTTTAAAACTCGAGTATAAGGATACACTCACTAATACCTGATACTTTGAAAATCATAATTTTTTTGCAGAATTTGTTCAGTAGTGACATACTTTTTAAAACTTGATCAAAAACCCTAAACCTAACCCTAACCCTAACCCCAGGTCAAAAAACCTAACCCTAACCTTAAACCTAACCCTAACCCTAACCTCTGATCAAAAACCCTAGAGAGAGAGAGAGAAAGAGAGTGTGTGTGTCGTGTGTGTGTGTGTGTGTGTGTGTGTGAGTGAGTCTGCGTCTGTGTGTGTGTGTCGTGTGTGTCTGTCAGTGTCTGTGTATGTGTGTCGTGTCTGTCAAGTGTGTGTTGTGTCAGTGTCACATGTGAGAGAGAGAGAGAGAGAGAGTTAGGGTTTACCTAGAGCTCGAGGAGGAGGAGGGGGATGTCGGAGTAGCCGCAGCCGTGGAGAGCCGGTCGCCGGAGAGAGGGGGTGGGGGAAATCGAATGGTTTTGAAAACTTTCAAAATTTTCGCAGATGGGGGAAAAGAAAACTGAGCCCTAATTAACCAAAATTTAGAGACGTTTAGCGACGTCAAATAAAAACGTCGCTAAATTAAAATTTAGCGACGTCAAATACGTCGCTAAATATTTTTAATATATACTTTGCTAATTACGACGCTAAACGTCGCTAAAGTAGACATATTAGCGACGTTTAGCGACCTTAATTGAACTTATAGCGACTAATCTTTTAAAATCTTAATAAAAGTCGCTAAACGTCGCTAAATGTCGCCATTTAGCGACGTCTAGCGACGTTTTTGTTGGAGTCACTAATTTAGCGACGTTTTTATATTGAGTCGCTAAAATGCGTCGCTAATACCGCTTTTCTAGTAGTGGATACAGACAGGTCTGGATTCGGTGAACGGATCGGCCCGTTCCGGCCCACTTTCTCCACGGATCCGGACTAGATCGGAGGATCCGATCCGCAAGTCCGGTCCGGCCCTGCCCGGTCTCGGCATTGTTCGGACCGGATCCAATTCGGTCGGTCCGGTTGGCCTGGCCCGGACCGGTCCGGTTCAAGTCCGGTTCAGATGATTTATAAAAAAAATTTGATATATCCATTTGGGAGATCTTTTTATCAGAATACCCTCATTTTAGTGGCTATTTTTTAACGTTTTAGGGATATTTTGGTCATTTTGCTAAAAATGACTAAAATATGCATTATAACAACTATTTTTTTAGGGTATTTGGGGTCATTTGGTCCCCCAAAAAATCCTATAAATAGTCCATAATTCATGAAAAATAAACACAACACAATTTCTTCTCTCTTATAAAAAAAATTTCAACTCTCTTACAAAATTTAGAAGCAATCTAGTATAAAGAGACTATATACTATCATGAAAAATAAGCAACCACAACAGCAACTGTAAGATCAGCAACTTCAACCCGCACCACAACCTCAACCAGCACCACAACCTCAAACGGCGCTGCAGCTAGAGTTTGAATAAAAAATTTAACATCATTTAGCGGAGTTTATTGTTATTGTTGAATAGAGTTATTGTTGAATGCATAGATTATAGAAAACGACTCAAATGAGACCATAACTGTGGTACAAGGAAGCTACACATACATTTAAAAATGTGTATGGATATCTAGTAATGTTGTATTTTCTTTAAAAAAAATGTATCGGTTTTAATATATTTTATTATTGTTACATAAGTTATAGGTATATTTAAACATAATTGCAACTTATGTTTGAGACTTAGCTTTCAGTCTCTCTACAAACTTTATTTTCAGTATTACAAATAAATTATAAAGAGAGACTGAGAAACTAAGACACAAATATTTATACTTATAAAGATTTATATTTATAAAGATTTAAATTTTTTTATAAAGATTTATACTTATATTTATTTATACTTAAAAAGTTATATAAAAAATTTATATAAAGATTTATACTTAAAAAAAAGTTATAAGATTATTTTAAAAATTCAACTTATAAATATTTAGATTTTAATTTATACTTAAAGTATTATAAATATTGACATAAAGAAATCAAATAAATTTTTTTTACTTAATGTTTATATAAATTATACATCTTGAATTCAAATAAAGAAATCAACTTATAAATCTTTATAAGGAAGCTACGCATATAATATTTAAGAAATCAAATATAAATTTCTTACTTAATGTTTATATAAATTTTTGTTGGGAATAAATTAATTATTTAATTATTGAATGAATATTTTAATGGTTGTGTCTCTTGTAATGAAACATTGTGTCCATTCCTTTGTGTCTCTTCATCATATATAAAAGTGTCATGAATCCAAGCAATTAATTCATTCATTCATTCATACATTCATACATTCAAGCATCAAATCAGAGAGAGAGAGAGAGAGAGAGAGAGAGAGAGAGAGAGACTACCTCCATTGCTTTGACAAGTTCCTGCGGTTTGAAGTATTGCTACCGGAGGAGGAGTACCGTTGAATCCTGGGAGACTAACGTCGTTAAACCGTAAGCACATCTGGGGCAAATATTGTCTTAAGGACATTGAACCAAGTTCAAGTCTCGGTCTCGGTCTCGGTTAGATCATTTATTTACATTTATTTGTAATTCTGATTATATATGCAATACAGAGTATATTTTTCACAATATTTTTTCCCCTACTTTCTATGCTATGTATATGGTTCACAAAATTTTCCATAAGTTGTCAAAATTTTCATTCAGTTTCTGTTTTAATTCAACTGACTAAGAGACCTTATGACATATGATAAAGTTATCTAACTTTACATTTTTCTTTCTTTTCATACTATATATTCTTTCAAAGAATTTCTTTGTTGTTTCTTGCAACTTTTTACTACTCTATACTTGCTTCTGTGAGTCGAACAATAATTACATAATAGTTTAGTTGTGTCATTGGTATAATTTTTCCTTGCTCATAGTCTTCTGATTTCGTATATAGTTGTTACTATCTTGATTTACAAGATTAGTCAATTAACATTAAAAGTATTGATACTGTCTTAATTTACAATATTCAAGATTAATCAATAATGTTTTTTTTCTTTGTTGTTTACTTAGTCCTTCCAATGCTGATCACTAATTGGTTGAAAGCATTTTAATATGAGATGATATTATGACCATGTTTCATAGTCTGAGAGGAGAGGATAAATAATTGGGATATGTTTCTTCTTGTCTAGACTCTTTAATTGGTTTCTGATTTTTGAATTAGGTTTCTTTACATTCTTAATATTGGTTCTGATTTGTTCTCCTAAACAAGAACATAACAGAACATTTCTCCATGCAGAAATTTTATTTTTACTTCTCACTTACTGTCTATACTACTATATTGTAACAGACAAAATGATTGGTGTTGAGAACACTGTGATGATCACGTTTGCTCCTGTCCATATCGGACAAGAAAAAAAGCCGAAAAAGTTCAACGGAACCAACTTCAAGCACTGGCAACAAAAGATGTTATTTTATTTAACAACCTTGAATCTGGCAAAGATTCTAAATGAAACAGTCCATGTTCTGCAAGAAGGTGAAACTGAGAACAATATTATTACAAATATTGAAAAATGGAAACATGCAGACTTCTTGTGCATGAACCATATATTAAGTGGACTGGACAATCATTTATGGAATGTTTACAGTCCACTAAAGACTGCAAAAGATGTCTGGGATGCCATGGACAAAAAATACAAAGCAGAGGTTGCAGGGTCTAAGAAATTTGTCGTAAGAACGACTAGCAAGCCCTTATATCAAGGAACGGTAAAAAAAACAAATGATATGTGTCACGTCCCGCTTCCCAGAATACGGTGAATCGGGTACGTAATATCATCCCCAGGATACGCACCATACGAATACACCTGTACCCGTATTTGCGATTGTCGCCCGTAAGGTTTTAGGATAGGATTATAATAGGTCATAAGGTGCATAATATAATAAATAGTAAGTTGATTACAGGATATTCTAAACTATAAATATAAAATTTGTTATTCTACCCGATTACAACCATTTACCCAATATATATATATATATATATATATATATATATATATATATATATATATATATATATATATATATATATATATATAACAATACAATTATACCTTTAATAAATAATGAGAATAAATCTGATTTTAGTAGATCGCCTGAAATATTAGCATCACGTTCTTGCTCTCCAACTGTTCTTCAATATTTGATAGTAGCTTCCATGGAATATTGCTACAAAACTAGTGAACAATACTAGGTCGTCAACACGACATGCAAGCTCTCAGTCAAAGACGAAAGTAAAATAAAATAAATCGAGAATTTGAGAAGAAATAAGATTCTCGGAATTCCAAATTAAATGAACTAAATAATTCATAAGGATTATTGTGTTAACTTGAAATACGATCCTGACTAGATTTTATTCTAATGAATTTTCTCGGTGTTCGCCTTATACTTACGTCGTAATAAGTCATACTCATAATTATTATAATTATAATCACAATCACAGTCATAATCATAATTATTTAAGCATAATGCATCAACGAACAACAGTTTACCGTATAACATATATCAATATCTGCTTTGTCAACTGAATTTCGTAACTTGTCATCAGTACAGTAGTCCACCCCTACACCAAACAAGGACAAGATAATGAATCACGGCATCGGAATATCTTACGTACCAGCTGACTAGCAAGCAGTACACCCTAGTTAAGAAATCAACAATCAATCGCAATCACAAACACAGACAAGTTTCCTAAATGATGATGATACAATTTGGAGAACACATCTTGATCATATACATCCTATTTTCTCAGCAATAATCCCCTGGCCAGGGATCAGGTTATGTCTCAGTGGCACGTCGCTTAGAATCCGGCCCCTCCCGCACAGGGAGTAAAACTTGTAACTTTTAAACTTTTAAACTCTTAAATTCTTATTTTAATACAAGAATTTCTGGAATATGAAATCTCTCTTGGTGAGCTAAGCCTCACCCCCAACATCGTATGGCCTTAGGATATGGAAAACTCTTCTGATCAATTTTTGTTTATTTATTATATTGCAGAAAATTTGGGTGTGATCTGGTTGTTCTCTCTCGTCCAATGCACTAACCTAAAGCTACAAACCATCCTATTCTATTATATTGCATTAAGTTTCTGCTGGACACATGCTTGAATCTTAAATCTCGATTCATGTATTTAAATACAACGAAGAACGAGAGTATTTAATTTCTTTCTAAGGAGCATATCATGAACTTTGGATATCAATATTTTAGTACTTTACTGTCCTTGATTGAATCAGGACATAAACACATGAATTAAATTCTCCATTATCTCTTTCTTTTCAATAGAAACATGTGATATCAAAATCTCAATATGTCGTTCTTATTTTCAAATGAGAGCATGACAGAACATGGGATATTATTTAATTTGATAATTAATATTCTTCCAGTAGAAACACATGGTATTCTTAATTGAATTTTTCTTGCGTGTCTTTGTATCCATGTCCTACGTATCATGGATTCTTGCTCATTGCCCCCTATTTAATATTGAATTAAAGTTGTCGGAAGTCCATCGCTAAATTATATATAGTAACTAAAGTACAGGGTTAGGAATATCAGTAATATTTTCGGATATCAAAATTTGGTTAACTCCCAAAATTCTTAAAATTTTTGCCCGAGTCTCCTTTGTATTTCGGTTCCAGAAATTTTATAATTTATATAAGGCCCGGAGCAACTCTCCGTAGAATTTTCTGGGCTTGCCGACCCCTTCGGTGGAGCAATTCTCAACACCGGTAATCACACGCAGGTAAATATATATATATATATATTAAAATTCAAGTGTCAAATAGAACTTTTTTATCAAGCAACACATTACCTTAATAATTAGCTATTTAGCAACTTGCACTGATCATGATTTGCTATACAAATACAAAAAACTCAATACAAGTTAGTAATTTATACAATTTCATAAACACTTCTAGATCACAAGACTAATACTTCTCATTAGAAACCATAAGTTAAGGAAATAATTCATACAATAATTAAAACAATGTATATATATATATACTTGTATAGTATTGATCATTAAGATATTCATTTTCTGATACTTCACCAAGAATATGAGAAAATTCTTAAGGAAATCGGTTCTGAGGTCGATACTAGTTTCTAAGTTTGGATTGTTCTATTTACTTCATATACTAGTACTCATACTACTGATAAATATGAAGTGTCCTATGCATACTTTGTCTAGATTCCCGGGCTCACAACTTTTGTCCATGACTAGACTATCTACTAACCTAAGATACTTTCTAGATCAAACTTTGAAAATTTGCACTTGACTATTCTTGAAAGCTATTACTTACCAAGTATAGGAACTTAAGGTTTATTTTTAAGTTTAGTTAAATCCATATCCGAGCACACACACGCACACGCACACACACACACACACACACACACACACACATATATATATATATATATATATATAATATTTTTAGTACTAAAATTATTTCAGTTTTATAAAGAAATTCTTAGGTAATCATACCTATATCAGTCTCAAAAAGAGATTATGGCTTCCATATCCGATAAGAATTGATACAGGTTGATGCTGATTTATAAATTAAGTACGACCAATATAATTCATAAAAAAAAAGATAAAATTACTTACAATTAACCTAAATGAACTCTGAGTTGGATATGTCCTAAAAAAACCTCTACGCTCATGTGTCTTAGATTCTAAAATATTTTTGAGTTTATCCCACTAGATTAAATCTAGTACTTTCCTCAAGTCTACACTACATTAACTAAAATTTCTTTTTCTAAATTTATTTAAGAATTTCTTTGGATATAATGACATGGATATCCAGGGTGCTTAGCATATTCGAGTCTGATACTCTAAAATACTTGCTAAATAAATAATTCAGGGACCCCTCTATACCTAGGAATACATACATATATACATATATCAAATAGAGTTACTGAAATACAACACATATATACCAAATATATTATATGTCTTGTGTCCTAATTAGCCATATCCTTGTGTCCAAATAGGATTTGATTCGTGTTCAAACTACTATCCTTAATAATGTGTGTCCACACGTCCGTATTAGTGTCGAAATATGTGTCTATATCATATTTACAAATTTATTCTAGATTTGTATTTGAAAAGATATAATTCTACATAAACACAATATATAGGAAAAATTAAACCAAGTAAAGGAGATGGGAGAGGGCTTGCCTTGGAAGATAAATTTGGGTATTAAAAATTGGGGCTTAGGGTTTGGATTTGGAAATTCTTTCTTCTTCTCCAACTTCTTCTTCATCAAGCTTCTTCTTCTTCTTCTTGAAGAAAAAAAATGGGGAATGGGGTATGGATTTGGTTTGATGAAGATGATAATGTTGATGATGAAGATTGCGATGGTGATGGAGGTGGTGGTGGAGGTTGCGGCCAGGGAGGGGACGCTGGCCGGTCGGAGAAGCCGTCGTCGTCGGCGTCAGGCACGGTCCGGAGGAGGGGGAGGGAGGTAAGAGAGAGAAAGAGGTCGGGTAAGAGGGGGGTGGAGAGAGGAGGTAGAGAGAGTGGGGGAGAGAGCACCGAGAGGGAGAGGGGTGAGGTGAGCGGCTGAAGCCCTCCCTCTCCCTTTCTATGTCTTTTTTCTTTCCTTTTTTTTGGAGACATAATGATCATGTCCTAGGGGTAAAATTATAAAAAAAATTCCTCTCTCCATGCATGGAGACACATGGAAGGGGTTATGTGTCATGTGAATTTTCCAATTGCAAAATTTAACAAGGTCTTATTTACATAAAAATTGTTTAAAAGAAAGTGGATTTTATTTAGAGTATGTGTATATAAAATTTCTTTTGCATAAATACTTGTGATAATACTCATAATAGACATCATGCTAAAATAAAATACTCTTGAAAACAAAATCTGTCAAAAATGTATAATGTATTACAATATGCATCTTTAACATTATATAGATACCAGGTTATTCGATACCAGATTCTATAATTCGGAAGTCAGCTATGACACCCTACCCACCTTATAAAGATTTCGTCCTCGAAATTTAAAATTTTAAAAATATAATTTTTTAAAACAATATAAATGTAATCAAAGTATTCTACCCATCTTACAGAAATGAAGTAGTAATATATTTCAAAATAATACTTTAAAATATTCGTTATATGTTTCACAAAATAAAGGACCTTCAAAATTACTTAATCATCAAGGATCTTCAGATTTTATAAAATCAACAAAACTATCAAAATATAGTTTAAATCCATAACCATGTAGTTCCATTTTATTTTATTCCCTTTTTCATGATTTTTGACGTGATATAGCAATCATGTACCACTTCATCGCACGTATGGCTGCAATCAAGATACCATTTCATTATCAGGATTCATAGCTGCAACTTTTGCTACCACGCTATTGATATCTATGGAATGAGAAGGAATTATGATTGTGAAGTAGCCTTACATGTCAGAATATTCTTAATAATCCAAAACATATTCAAAAATCAAAACTAAAATTTTAAGTTTTCTAAAGATCATTTGCATTACCTTTATCATAGTATCAAAACTAATAGATAATATACGATATACTCATATATCTATACCATCAAAAGCATTAAATTTTATTTTAAATTATTCAAGTCAATGATTTTTAAATCCAAATTGAGGTAAAACAAAATCAAAATCTGAATATCAAACTTCGAATCCATTTTAGAAATATTATGTTTTGATCCCCAAAATCTTATTAAATATCTGAATCATGTTTCGAGAATATAGTGCCTCGCCAATCCAGATGGCCAGTCCAGATAGCTGCAACGACTTCTCTTTTCATTATCCAATCTGATTGATTGCAGGTTCTTCTGTGTTGTCAAATCAGTTGATAAATTATCAAATTTTTGACACATATAAATAACTATTCCATCATAGAAAGTTCAATCACTGAAAGTCCAATCAAAATGTTGCTTCACAAGAAGTCAAATAAACAATGAATGAGTAATAGATATAGATATTAAATGGAGGACAGTTTCCAAAATTTGGATTGTTACTAAAGATGGAATTGAATGGATAAACTGGGAATATGATTCTAGATTTTCAATCAATAAAACATTGAATGAAACAAGGAAATTAAATTTTTTGAAGAAGGCCGGATTTGTGAAATGATCAGATATTAAAAGTTTTAATAACAAAAGGGAAATGTGTCAGGAGTTAAACACTAAAAATATCAAGAGAGTGAGGAGTGATACCTTAAATAACCCTATATAATATATATTCATCAAGTAAGGATATATGTAACATAGTCTAAATAGATAAACCTATAGGTGTTTTCTATTTTAGGTTCTATGTCGATATTTCCTGGGAGCATGTCTTAGGTTTTCATAACTTAACCTATATAAGTCTCCTCAAAGTTTGGTCTTCATCCTATCTTAGGTTCTTTATCTTTTGGGACCTACATAAGTTTCCCAAAAGCTAGACCTGCATGGGTCACTACTAAAAGACGTGTCACGCCCCGCTTCCCAGAATACGGCTAGCCGGGTACGTAACATTATTCCCAGACTACGCGCCATATGAATACACCTGTACCCATATTTGTGATTGTCTCCCGTAAGATTTTAGGATAGGATTATAACATGTCATAAGACGCATAATATAATAAATAGTAAGTTGATTATAGGATATTCTAAACTATAAATAGGAAATTTGCTATTCTACCCGATTACAACCATATACCCAATATATATATATATATAACAATACAATTATACCTTTAATAAATAATGAGAACAAATCTGGTTTCAGTAGATTACCTGAAATAGTAGCATCACGTTCTTACTCTCCAACTGTTCTTCAATATATGATAGCAGCTTCCTTGGAATATTTCTACAAAACTAGTGAACAATACCAGGTCGTCAAACGACATGCAAGCCCTCAGTCAAAGACGAAAGTAAAATAAAATAAATCGAGAATCTGAGAATATATAGGATTCTCGGAATTCCAAAGTAAATAAACTAAATAATTCATAAGGATTATTGTGTTAACTTAAAATACGATCCTGACTAGATTTTATTCTAGTGAATTTTCTCAATGTTTGCCTTATACTTACGTCATAATAAGTCATACTCACAATTATTATAATTATAATCACAATCACAGTCATAATCATAATTATTAAGCATAATGCATCAACAAACAACAGTTTACCGTATAACATCTAACATCTATCAATATATGCTTCGTCAACTAAATTCTGTAACCTGTCATCAGTATAATAGTCCACCCTACACCAAACAAGGACAAGGAAATGAATCACGACACCAGAATAGCTTATGTACTAGTTGACTAACAATCAGTACATCCTAGCTAAGAAATCAACAATTAATCGCAATCACAAACACAAACAAGTTTTCTAAATTATGATGATGTAATTTGGAGAACACATCTGGATCACATACATCCTATTTTCTCAGCAATAATTTCGTGACTAGGGATCATGTTGTGTCTCGGTGGCACGACGCTTAGAATCCGGCCCCTCCCGCACATGGAGTAAAACTTGTAACTTTTAAACTTTTAAACTCTTAAATTCTTGTTTTAATATAAGAATTTCTGGAATCCGAAATCTCTCTTGGTGAGCTAAGCCTAACCTCCAACATCGTATGGCTTTACGATAAGGAAAACTTTACTGATCAGTTTTTGTTTATTTATTATATTGCAGAGATTTTGGGTGTGATCCAGTTGTTCTCTCCCGCCCAATGCACTAACCTAAAGCTACAAACAATCCTACTTTATTATCTTGCATTAAGTTTCTGCTAGAAACATGCTTGAATCTTAAATCTCGATTTGTGTATTTAAATACCACGAAGAACTAGATTATTTGATTTCTTTCCAAGGAGCATATCATGAACTCTGGATATCAAGATTTTAGTACTTTACTTTCCTTGATTGAATTAGGAAATAAACACAGGATTTAAATTCTCCATTATCTCTTTCTTTTCAATTGAAACATGATAGAAACATGTGATATCAAAATCTTAATATGTCATTCTCAATTTCAAATGAGAGCATGACAGAACACGTGATATTTTTTAATTTAATAATTAATATTCTTTCGGCTGAAACACATGGTATTCTTAATTGAATTTCTCTTGCGTGTCTTTGTATCAGTGTCCTACGTATCCTGGATTCTTGCTAATCGCCCCTAATTGATATTGAATTAAAGTTGTCGGAGGTCCGTCGCTAAATTATATATAGTAACTAAAGTATAGGGTTAGGAATATCGGTAATATTTTCGGATACCGAAATTTGGTTAACTCCCGAAATTCTTAAAAAATTTGATAGAGTCACCTTTGTATTTCGACTCCAAAAATTCTATAATTTATATAAGACCCGGAGCAACTCTCCGTAGAATTTTCTGGGCTCGCCGACCCCTTCGGTGGAGCAATTCTCAACACCGGTAATCACACACAGGTAAATATATATATTAAAATACAAGTGTCAAATAGAACTTTCTTATCAAGCAGTACATTACCTTAATAATTAGGTATTTAGCAACTTGCACTGATCACGATTTGCTATACAAATACAGAAAACTCAATACATGTTAATAATTTATACAATTTCATAAACACTTCTAGATCACAAGAATAACACTTCTCATTAGTAACCATAAGTTAAGGAAACAATTCATACAATAATTAAAACAATGTGTGTGTGTATATATATATATATATATATATATATATATATATATATATATATATATATATATATATATATAGTATTGATCATTCAGAAATTCGATTTCTGATACTTCACCAAGAATATGAGAATTTTCTTAAGGAAATCGGTTATGAGGTCGATACTAGTTTCTAAGTTTGGACTGCTCTATTTACTTCATATACCAGTACTTATACTACTGATAAATATGAAGTGTCCTATGCATACTTTATTTAGACTCCCGGGCTCACAACTTTTGTCCATGACTAGACTATCTACTAACCTAAGATACTTTCTAGATCAAACTTTTAAAAATTTGCTCTTGACTATTCTTGAAAGCTATTACTTATCAAGTATAGAAAGTTAAGGTTTATTTTCAAGTTTAGTTAAATCCATATCCGAGGACATATATATATATATATATATATATATATATATATATATATATATATATATATATATATATATATATATATATATATATATATATATATATATATATATTTAATACTAAAAATTATTTCAGTTTTATAAAGAAAATCTTAGGTAATCATACCTATATCAGTCTCAAAATAAGATTATGGCTTCCATATCCGATAAGAATTGATACAGGTCGATGCCGATTTATAAATTAAGTACGACCAATGTAATTCATAAAAGAAAAGATAAAATTACTTACAATTAGCCCAAATGAACTCCGAGTTGGATATGTCCTAAAAAAATCTCTAGGTTCACGTGTCTTAAATTCTAAAATATTTTTGAGTTTATCCCACTAGATTAATTCTAGTACTTTTCTCAAGTCTACACTACATTAACTATTTTTTTTTCCTAATTTGATTTAAGAATTTCTTTCGATATAATGACATGGATATCCAGGGTGCTTAACATATTCGAGTCCGATACTCTAAAATACTTGCTAAATAAATTATTCAGGGATCCCTGTACCTAGGAATACATACATATATACATATATCAAATAGAGTTACTAAAATATAACACATATATACCAAATATATTATATGTATTGTGTCCTAATTAGTCGTATCCTTGTGTCCAAATAGGATTTGATTCGTGTCCAAACTACCATCCTTAATAATGTGTGTCCACGCTTCCGTATTAGTGTCGAAATATGTGTCTATATCATATATACAAATTTATTCTAGATTTGTATTTGAAAAGAAATAATTCTAGATGAACACAATATATAGGAAAAATTAAACCAAGTAAAGGAGATGGGAGAAGGCTTGCCTTGGAAGAGGAATTTGAAATTTGGAAATTGGGGTTTAGGGCTTGGATTTGGAAGTTCATTCTTCTTCTCCAACTTATTTATCAAGAATCTTCTTCTTCTTCTTGAAGAAAAAAGGAGGATTATGGTTTGGATTTGGTTTGATGAAGATGGTGATGTTGATGATGAAGATTGTGATGGTGATGGAGGTGGAGGTTGCGGCCGGGGAGGGGACGCCGACGGTGAGGGGGGTGGAGACAGGAGGTAGAGAGAGTGGGGGAGAGAGCACCGAGAGGGAGAGGGGTGAGGTTAGCGGCTGAAGCCCTCCCTCTCCATTTCTCTGTCTTTATTTTCTTTATTTTTTATTAATGATTATGTCCTAGGGGTAAAATTACAAAAATATCCCCTCTCTCCATGCATGGAGACACATGGAAGGGGTTATGTGTCATGTGAATTTTGCAATTGCAAAATTTAACAAGGTCTTATTTACAAGAAAATTTTGTTTAAAAGAAAATAGATTTTATTTAGAGTATGTGTATATAAATTTTTTTTTGTATAAGTACATGTGATAATACTCATAATTGACATCATGCTAAAATAAAATACTCTTGAAAACAAAATATGTCAAAAATGTATAATGTATTACAATATGCATCTCTAACATTATATAGATACCAGGTTATTCGATATCAGATTTTATAATTCCGAAGTCAGCTATGACAATAAGATAATTACGAAATTTCAAGGATAAGTCATATCAGAAGATAAGAATAACTAATATGGAAACTGGAATACTTGCAGCTGATTAATAGTGTAAACTTGAAATATGAGGCTTCGTATTTCTAATAAAAACCTATTCTACTTAGTGTCAAAATCACAGTCACAAACAAAATCCGTAACACAAGATTCCAATATGCAAATGCAATTTAGAGAACGCTTTTGGATCACCATCAACACATATTGTCTCAAAAATAATCCCATATACCGGGATCAGGTAATTACTGGATGGACGATGCTTAGTTTTTAGTCCCACAGTATTGTTGTATCTCGATAATAACTATTGATTCACATTAAAATGTGATAATACATGATATAAATAATTGTCGAATTCCTTCAAGAATTCGGATTATGTGATAATATAACAATTATCGAATTTCTTGATTTCATTCAAGAATTCAGATCCAATGGCAAGTAAATGAGCCAAGCCTCACCTCGATCATCGTATAGCCATACGCATGCTGGAACTACTGATCATCATTACTTTTTAAAATAATTAACATTGCTATAAATTCGATAGTGTGGTACAAATGTTCTCTCCAACCCCAATGCAATTCTACAAAATTACAATCATTCCTATCTAAAATTCAAATTAAGTTGAATTATTAGTTATGATTTATATCTCGACTTGTGTGTCAGAGACTACACATTTTGCGAGGATATCATATCAGCAAGTTGTTCCGTCTTTGCGAAAACGTTAATCATCCAATATTATATATATATATATATATATATATATATATATATATATATATATATATATATATATATATATATATATATATATATATAAATATATATTTCGTGTACTCATGGTATCACGCCTACTGGAGCTATTTCATTTGGTAGAAAAAAATTCGAAGACATGTAAATTATACTCCTTACATTGGAATATAAATTGTTGCTATTTTTGTTGCTTTTTTGTGCATGTGCAAAAGTATCCTACGCGTCCTATAATTTAAAAAAACTTGAATTTTAAGATTTTTAGAGTTGAACCTAAGCCAAAAAAATTTAATAACTTGAAATAGCGAATAATCGATTATTCGGACTTTCCGAAAATGATTCCCTAAAAATTTTTAAAAAGTTTGACAGAGTCTCCTTTGTATTCTAGACTCTGAAAAATTCACAACTTAATAAATGGACCCAGAGCAACCCTCTGTAGAATTTATCAGGTACGCCGACCACTTCGATGGAGCAACTCTCAAAACACCCGAAACACATGCGTTTAAAAAGAAAAACATTAAGTAACAATAAATACTTTTCTTACCCAAAGCTTGTTTATAGCAATTTATTTCACTTGCCAAATGCTAAAAGAGTCGGCAACAAATTTATGACCTTCCATAGGTCAAAATCACGGTTATATTATAAAATCCATACATATTATCATGAATCATGCATAAAAGTTTACAAAATTCATATTCATATTCATTGAATATTGATTATTTCAAATTTCGGAAATGTTCCTTCGAACTAAGTTGGAAATTTCCAATACCATAACCTTATGGGTGAGAGTTTCATGTGTGTATGAAATTTACAATTCCTGGAATAAAAATTTACTAGTACTATTCCTAGGAAAATATGATAATAGAGGAATAACTCATAATCAAATTTAATACTTACTTCCAACTTAACTCAACTTATGGTTTCTAACTCAATAAACTAAAATAACACTTTTTATTGCCAAAACCCAAATTCCTGAAATTCCTTTCTTTTATTCAGTGTACTCAACAAGATACTTATAAATCAAACTACCATACACCAAAATATAACTCAATTTGAGACTCTGCATCACATATAAAAATATTTGGACTCTAACCACATAACTTTTCTAATATCTTACTTCGCTTTTTATTCAATTAGACCTAGAATCATGTTATTATCCATTTGCAAAAACCTACTTACAAATGAGAACAACAACATAAACTACAAAATCATCCGACTTCCTTGTTTGATACGTCATTCTTAACATGTACACAAATGTAAATTCTTAACATAAATGAATATCATTCTAAACTTATTCCTTCTCTTTAAACCAAAAATAAATCGATGTTGATAATTCAAGTCTTAACACTCCAAGTTTTATGATCATTACTAATCATAAATTCTATTATGATTAATCTTGGATGTTGAGTAGATCTACATGATATTATCACTTTGCTACATATATTCATTTTTTTCCAGGAACATATATTCATTTTTTTTCCAGGAACAATGCAAAATCAGAACACTTAGTGTTATAATAATACTATTTTTAAATTTTTTTTTCCAGGAACAATGATTCAACTATATTTTCATTTTTTTACAAGTTTGTCACTATTTGTTT
This sequence comes from Iris macrosiphon, assembly GCA_036927795.1. Classification (NCBI taxonomy): domain Eukaryota; kingdom Viridiplantae; phylum Streptophyta; class Magnoliopsida; order Asparagales; family Iridaceae; genus Iris; species Iris macrosiphon. The sequence continues at coordinate 145,086,400 of JAYESA010000008.1, forward strand.
TTACCTGAGGGCAGTCCAACTTCTCATATAAAAGCCAATGACTTCTATTTTTTAGCAAATTTTTTTCCAGGACTGTCACAATATTGACAGAATATTTTTGACCGTCCTTCCAATTAGAAGAACTGTCAACATTATTGACAGTCCTAATTATTTATGACTGTCAAAAATGTTGACTCCTTCCAATTGAAAGAATTGTCAACATTGTGACAATAATAAATAATTAGGACTGTAAAAAAAAAATTGACAGTCCTAAATAATTAGGACTGTAAAAAAAATTGACAGCCCTTCATATTGGAAGGACTGTCAATTTTGTTGAGAGTCCTAAGAAGGAGGCATAGAAGAAGAAGAAGCGAAAGCAGCAATGGGGATGGCATGGGGCGGCGACGAGCGCGCGGGGGCGGCGCAAGGCGTAGGCGCACACCTGCACGAGGGCCGCGCAAAGCGGAGGTGCGTGCATGCGTGCGGGGGGCTGCGCGCGGCGGAGGCAGCGGAGGCCCCCTCTGTCACTCCCCGATCTCCCACAGGAAATCGGTCGTCCATGCTAGGCACGAATCACCGCACCAGCACTCCCGTGGGACGATCGCTTGACCCATCTGGGCGTGATGCCGTACGAGCATAAGACACGCCCGTACAAGGCCGTGGTCCATGCAGGCGGTAAGAGGTCTAAGCCACAGTGTCGCACAGATTGTCCGAGTGCAGCAAAATAATAAATGCATAGGCGATTGGTAACAAGTTTACAGAGTCGTCAATAGCGGAAGTATTGAATAACACAAGTATAGAAGTAAGGCAAACTCTTTATTGATATTGAACAAGTGTTATAGGCGGCGCTAGGCCGATATTATAAGTCGCTCAAGCCTCTCTTTGAAACAGAACAAGCGTGCCAAGTGGCTACTTTTGTGGAATGATACATAGGTAATGTTCCAATATTATATCTTGTATATGTGCTTCAGTTCCGGACGCAACGCTCCAAGGCTTCAATGTGAACTCCACGCCTTAACACGCACGTAGGAGGCATTCACACCGAACCAGGTTCTCCCGCACCCTGCAAGCAATCTGGAGGGTTATCAGTACATGAATGCACTGGTGGGGAGGCTTCTCGTCTGCTCGACAAATCCAAACATGTTATATAGGTTTCGTGCACCATCTGTAACCTCCGATTTCCAATTTCCAAAATAATTAGATTTTAATTTATTTTAAAATATCAAGTTTTATAAAATATTGCTCCTTGAAAATTTTTAATTGATTTTGAACGATGTTTGATTTTAGAAGGTAATTTAAAAATCTTTTATAAAAGTCATTTTTCTAAATGTCGATGTATTACAAAATAAATAAATAAATAATAATATATATTTTAGTTTCAAATGTTTATTGGCTTGAAATCATAAAGTTAGTTATTTGATAAAATTAATTAAAAGACTAGTGTTTCTTCATAATAAATTTTATAATTAATTGGGGTAGTAAATAAATGAATTACGTACTTCCTAATATTTTGAAAAATGAGTTTAATTAGTAGCTAATCAAAAGCTTCTTAAAAACATTTTTCTTAAATTTCTTTTCTATTTAATTTATCGTTTTCCGTCTCCCATTCACGCCTCATTCTTCCCACATGAAAAGCCCCTTTATAATTAATTCTGGGCCATTCATCATTGGGCCAACCCGCAACCCTTTATCCCACACCCTTCTCCCTATTTAAGTTCTCATTTTCACATCTCCCTAGAAACCCTAATCTCCTAATTATTAGCTAGCCTCCAATTCCCAAGCCAACAAGCCATCACCACCATTTTGTGTGCTCGTGTCCGTGTGTCCCACATCCGTGTCAGCCGTGATGGCCTCGGGTCCGACCCCGGGTGTCCCACCATATCCATTTCTTTTCCTGTGTCCAGATTTACAGTTTACAATCAGATTTCCGTGTCCGACACACCCGGACACAACCCCCACGCCCACTGTACATCGGATTCCTGTGTCCTGCCCCGGACACGTCCTCCACAGAGCACCATCCCCGTGTCCGACGACCCCCTGACACGCCCAGACCCTAACCGGAACCCTAAGCCCTAACCTAGGTCAGCCAGCCGCCGTCGCCGCTGAAGCCGGCGATCGCCGTGGCCGCTGGAACGAAGCCCTGTCGCCACCGCGTCGAGCCCTCGTCGAAGCCGCCCTGCCCTCGAACAGACCGCCACCGCCGAGAGGAGCCGCCGACCGCCTCCTCGAGCACCGAGCCCGCCTCCTCGGACAGAACGCCGCTCCTCGAGCGCCGAGCCCGCCGCCTCGAGCCGAGCGAGCCGCCGCGGATCCCCTCCGCCGAGATCGAGCACCTGCCGCCGTCGTTGGCCGCTGAGTCGAGCGCCGCCGCGGAAGCCGAGAGCCCGCCGCTGTAAATCCAGCCGCCGCCGCTTCAGATCCATCGAGCCGCCGCCGCAGACCCGTCGAGTTCCGCCGCTGAGTTGAGCCGCCGCCACAGATCCGCCGACGCCCCGCCGACCGGTCCCGGCGAACCCCGCGCCAACGCCGACGGAAAACCCTGTGAGCCTCCCTTCCCTGTTTCTTTTTTCCTTTCGATTCTCAGGGGGGGGGGTGAGTTTAAAAGGGGTTAATTATAATTAATTAGTTAATTAATATTTAATTAGTTTAGTTAAATAAGATTAATTAGTTAATTAGTTTAGTTAGATATTTATTAACCAGTTAGTTAATTATAATTAATTAGTTAATTAATTAATTATAATTAGTTAGTTAATGAGTTGATTAGTTAATAATTAATAAACAGTAATTAGTTAGTAATCAGGAATTTATTTATCAACCAGTTAGTAAATATTAATCAATTAGTTGGTATTTTCTTATAATTAGTTTAGTTAATTTGTAATTGATGTAGTAAATAAATGTAAATGGGTTAGTATATGTAATTAGCTAATTTATGAAATTAGTTTATTTGGATCGGTGACCGGTTTTTACCATAAATGAAAATGTATTGGCTTTTACGTAAATTTTAGATTTTATAAATAAACCTTTACATTGTAATTTTGTTCAAAAGGAGAGTTTTAACAATTATTGTTCAAAATGATTTCCAAATGATTTTTCATAAATTAAGGAGTTACCTTGATTACGAACAATCGACCTTTTCTCTTATTAGCTAACTTGTAAATCTTAACCTTAGCTAAACCCCGGTGAATTTCTCTATGTATTGAGGACTCGGTATACTTATCTCGATTTTCGTGCCGAGCTCCGATCTTGGACTTCTTTATGTAGTTTCTAGCTAATTGGACTGCTCCGGACCCATTGGAACTAACTGCTACTTCATTTGGGATCACCTTGAGAAGTGTGGCATTATGTACATTATTTGATTTGCTAATATACATATATAAAAATATTTGATTGGTGTATAAATATACAAATATGTATTTTGTGCAAATACTATGAGACACTTGTATATATATTATATTACGTTTTATTGGTATACTTTGAGTGTAAATGTATATTATATACGTGCCCCTAATAGATGACCCTAGTTGACTAGTGCCCTGCCTGACATGGCCCTGAGACCAGTATTTTTGACTGTGTTAGTGTAGCATCTGATGCAAATGTGGTTTGCTTGTGTTATGTTTATAGGACTGTTGGTTTACCCAGGGGATACTCTGGGACAGGACATTGGTTTTACCAGCTAAGGACCCAAGGCAAGTACATTCTCTGATTAGTTTCTAATTTATGATATCTCCTATGTTCACTGTATCTAGTGTAAATATACATGTTCTTGACACGTTGGTTACACGGATTGGTATACACGGATCTCGTCATGAGATGTTATTCCTTATTCATGGTGTAGCTTGTACGAGACTTGTTTCCTTGATATCTTGTGCATGTACAGACACTAATTCCCGGGGAGATTTGCTACCTTCCTAGGGAATCCTGTGCCATAGCGTACCATGATTGGATCTACTATACCAGTCGGGGGTTTGGGGAGTACTTTAGTGTAGATATGTGATCATACCCAACTTTATATGCACCATAGCTCACCCCACATCTCACGTCGGGTGCGGCCTGACCACTTATATGAACCATAGCTGTTACGTGTGATTAGCCTGATCTCTACATGCACCATAGCTAACCAACGGTTAGCCTGACTTTATATGAACCATAGCTAATCACATGTAACCAGCCTGATCAAGTTCCCAAGCCGATCACATATTAAAGCTAGTACTCACACACTTAGTCATAGAATTCTTACTCATGGACATATTGTTCTTTTCCTGCATTTACTTACAGTATTTCCAGTACTTCTCTCATTGTACATTCCTCGTACTTATACATGCATCTGGTATGTTTCCATCTAGAACTGCTACATAGTTTATGTCATTTATATAGAACTGCTATTTAGAGATGTACTTTGCTCCTTCCTGACTGGAAAATATTTTTCCAGACTGTGACATTAGTAGACTGGTTTCTGACACTTGGGGATTGGAAGTTAAGGATTGCAGGTATGTTATGTTATCATTAGACTTGTGCTGTATTCTTTTATTTCTTCATTTTCTATCGTGCTGTAGTTGTGATTGAGTATTTCTAGATTTATTTTAGTGTTATCCGTGTCTCCTTATGGAGTTGGATACTAGCGTGAGATTGTTAGATAGTACTTGACCTAGACAGCGTTCTACCGCCGATGCTGCGGCGTAGGCTGGACGTACCCACGCTCTCGTGCCCCTAAACCGGGTGCGGGTCGTGACACGTTTTAGTGGTGGCCCATGCAGGTCTGACTTCGCGAGTTGTGCGACGTCGTAGTAGTGTGGCATCCTTGTTATACTACTGCGTACCTGCTATTGAATATAGGACATATGATACTAGGATGAGAGAGGATACTCAATCACAAATTCTTGAAAGATTTCCTGGGATGACCCCATGAGAATCTTATTTTCAATATAAATCTTTCCTTGTTTCCGTCCGCTCTCGCTTGTTGTTACTGAACTTGATTCTTGTTGAGCAATTATTAAATTAAATTCTTGGTATCATTTTTGAGTTTGATTCTTGTTAACCAGTGTTGACTTTAATTCCTGGTATCGTTATTGAGTTGATTTAAATTAAGATGAATTTTTTTATGGACTAGGATTTATGGTATCATCTGATGACATATATTGATGAGGACAGTGAGGAAGGTAAAACGTCTACTTTGGTTATGGAACCTAGAATTTATCGCAGCCATATTAGCTGTGGTGACGAGAACGTAGGAACCTGACTTGGATGTACATACTATAGTTATGAAGCTTAGAGTCTTTCGCAGCCATACCGGTTGGCGTGGCGAAGATTCTAGACGACATGATTATAGAGTGCATACCTTAGTTACGAAACCTATCGTTTATCGCATCTATGCTTACTGGCGTGGCGAGGATTCTGAGTGTCATGATTTCAGACAGACGTGTATGATTATCAGGTTGTATCCTAAATTGGTTCTTAAAATATCATCTCAAGACTTATCTATTTCTGTTATTCCAGGACTTTGTTCCACCACTTCTTTCTTTACTAACAGTAAAGATACCTTCTGTCCTCAATTCAGTCTTTGAGCTCCTATTCCTTGAGGATTTCTTGTTAAGCATGATAATTAGTGGTTTGTAATTTTGTTGTGTCTTGTATTAGTATTGACTGTGTTGCTAGTGAGTTGTAAGTGTTTCTTAGTTGGACATGTGAGCAGTAGGCTTTAATCTAGAGTTAGCCCTTAGTATAGTACCTTGTACCAATGATTCTAGGAGTAGTGTCATTAGAGACTGAGAGTTAAGGAGAGTATAGAGTATCAGTGATAGTTCTCAGAGTTAGTATCAGAGCCAATTACCCGTCCTGGATAATCATGATTATGTAATTGAGTGATTTATGTAAACGATTAAGTATCCGGGAATTGTGTTAAGGATTTATGGAGCATGATGTCCAATTTGATGATTGATATCGGAAATGTTAAAGGTAAAGAAATGTATATGTATAGAGGGTTTAATGAGATGTCATAAGTAGAGAAATATCAGGATTTGTAATGGAAGTTGTGAAGCGTATCACGGATTAGTTTAATAGGCTTTAAAGGATTGAAGGAAATACATATACAACCATCGAGATGAGGAACCATACACATACCCATGAGAGTAAAGAAACATGAGTGTTATAGAGGATACAGGTGATCATGAGTCTAATGAGCTCGATGAGATAATCCATTAATGAAGTTAGTGATATAATACTAAGAGTGCTAATGATTCTATATCGAGGATTAGTCAAGGATGACGTTAATAACAGTAAGCACTCTGTGTGTTGATAATTAGATGATATACCAATTGACATAAATTGAAATCATGAAAGAAAATACAGTTGATGATGACTTTGATCATTGGAGGTAATAGTGCAAGTGATTCGGGCAGTACAAATTTAGTACACAGTTCTAGACAATAGAGGTATTGAGTGCACCTTGAGTATCAGAGACCGTGAGCACTAATATGTACATTGAGGAGTTATAAATTAAAAGGTGGAAATGAATTTAATATTTTCAGAATTTTTAAGGAGTTGAGATTTTATGTTGTTAAAATATTGAGGATTTAAATTTGATTCACTAAACATAGTTAAGGCTACAAAGATTTTAGAAGTGATTAAATTTTATTTCGATGTGGAGTATCTAATTTTGAGGAAGTATATGCATTTTTAAGTTGATCGGGAAGTTAAACCTTGACGATTATTTTAAGAGTTAATTTTTGGTAGATGAGAGATATGAATATTAATATATGATTAGTTGATATGGGTACCAGTGTACATGAATAGGAATTAGTTAGTGAATGTGCTAGAGTTAAGTGTTGTTAGAGATAGTAGACACTACAAGTAATATGTTAGCAGGTTCTTTCTTTTCCTTCCTAATGTTCTTTTTCGTCTTTTGATTGATTGATTCCCTAGTAACGTGGTTTATATTCATGATTTTTTTTTTTTGTTAGAACATAACTAGTAGTACCCCCTAACAGAGACTGAAATACCATGACAAAAGACACATGACCTATATTTTCTTAAATTGCATGGCTGTAGGAAGAGTTTTCTTAAACCATGATCATTGGGTTTTGACCATAGCAAAGATCTATGACGAGGTTATGACTGACGAAAAGAGACAAGAGGATTAAATTTGTGGATGAGCATTAAATTAAATAAAGAAATTAGGGGTTGTTATAACGGAGTTGATGGATCATTGATTTTATGATAATCAAGGTATGATTGAAATTCGAGGGCAAACAATTACTTAAAGGGAGAATTAAGAAATTGACAAAGCCAAAAATTTGAGGATTTATTAATTTTAAGGAGGTCTTGATATGATTGAATTGATTATTTAAAATTTGAGAAATTCGAGAGATTATCATTTTATCTAATTGATTGCAAGATAGAAATTTTATATGTTACGAATGTTGCATTGAAGATTCTGGAAGCATCGCATCGTGCATATTTGAGGAAAACGAAAATCAGAAAATAAATATCGTAAATGGAATAGTGTCGAATTAAATTCTTGGGATGAGGAGTTAGATTGGAATAAGCATCAATTGAATTTGAGTTAGATGATTGATGAGTTTTAAAGTTAAATTTTGGGATGCAGGTTTTTAAGTTTTATAAATATGCATTGATTGGGTTTCAATTGAGGGATTGGATAGTAAATTTTGTATTTAGTTATTTACTCAAAATTGGAGGAGACTATGATACGACTGGAATTCAACTAAAATATTGAGGATTTGAGTAATAAAGAATTTTACATTGGGATAATAAATTCAGAGGATGAGAAAAAAAAAAATATATATTAGTTCAAAATTAGGAAACACTATACATATGGATAAAGAAATATGGAATGAAATGAAGCTCATGGTAAAGAAGATTTTAATAATTGATTATGGGATCGTATAATTGAAGGTCGTAAGGTTAGATCATGGTATATTGAGGTTGTGATCTAAATTAAAATCTTGACCATGACAGTAACATTGAAATCGAAGAAATAATCGAGGTATAGTTGATGTTAAGATAAACAAACTCGAATTTGATGATAAGGCTTTTGATTCAGAAATTCGAAGATCTAATCTAATAAAGTTGTGGAATTTGAACTTTTATAGATATTAGTTAATGATGAATCACAAGATTGAGAAAAGTAAAATGAACGAGGATAAAAAGGAAGGATTATTTTCAGATGGTAGTAAAGACTATTTTTTCCTAGAAATTAAGAGGGGCAATTAGATGTCTCTTGATTACATTCTGAATGATGTATTTAAGTTCTTAAATCAAATTGTCGACCGTATCTTTCGATTCAGCTATAACTTTCATGTCTATATCATTCATTATACTGGGTCTTCCTTGGTTTAGTTACCTTGAAAAGGTAACGTGCATTATTCAAATTATCTGTTTTTGTGATCGTGTCTACTTCCCAAAACCTAACCTTCTAGAGGATCCAAAGCCGAGCCATGATTCCTTCATGTCATTCCTGTCTTAAACCATATTTTCTTTTTCTTCATGTTTCCTTCTGTTGGTAAATATTTTCCTTATAGAAATATTTTTTCAATGATATATTCATCATTATGAACAACAAATTTTTTCTATCCTAGTCATCCCTAAAATTTCGAGGACGAAATTTTTCTAAGGTGGATAGACTTGTAACCTCCGATTTCCAATTTCCAAAATAATTAGATTTTAATTTATTTTAAAATATCAAGTTTTATAAAATATTGCTCCTTGAAAATTTTTAATTGATTTTGAACGATGTTTGATTTTAGAAGGTAATTTAAAAATCTTTTATAAAAGTCATTTTTCTAAATGTCGATGTATTACAAAATAAATAAATAAATAATAATATATATTTTAGTTTCAAATGTTTATTGGCTTGAAATCATAAAGTTAGTTATTTGATAAAATTAATTAAAAGACTAGTGTTTCTTCATAATAAATTTTATAATTAATTGGGGTAGTAAATAAATGAATTACGTACTTCCTAATATTTTGAAAAATGAGTTTAATTAGTAGCTAATCAAAAGCTTCTTAAAAACATTTTTCTTAAATTTCTTTTCTATTTAATTTATCGTTTTCCGTCTCCCATTCACGCCTCATTCTTCCCACATGAAAAGCCCCTTTATAATTAATTCTGGGCCATTCATCATTGGGCCAACCCGCAACCCTTTATCCCACACCCTTCTCCCTATTTAAGTTCTCATTTTCACATCTCCCTAGAAACCCTAATCTCCTAATTATTAGCTAGCCTCCAATTCCCAAGCCAACAAGCCATCACCACCATTTTGTGTGCTCGTGTCCGTGTGTCCCACATCCGTGTCAGCCGTGATGGCCTCGGGTCCGACCCCGGGTGTCCCACCATATCCATTTCTTTTCCTGTGTCCAGATTTACAGTTTACAATCAGATTTTCGTGTCCGACACACCCGGACACAACCCCCACGCCCACTGTACATCGGATTCCTGTGTCCTGCCCCGGACACGTCCTCCACAGAGCACCATCCCCGTGTCCGACGACCCCCTGACACGCCCAGACCCTAACCGGAACCCTAAGCCCTAACCTAGGTCAGCCAGCCGCCGTCGCCGCTGAAGCCGGCGATCGCCGTGGCCGCTGGAACGAAGCCCTGTCGCCACCGCGTCGAGCCCTCGTCGAAGCCGCCCTGCCCTCGAACAGACCGCCACCGCCGAGAGGAGCCGCCGACCGCCTCCTCGAGCACCGAGCCCGCCTCCTCGGACAGAACGCCGCTCCTCGAGCGCCGAGCCCGCCGCCTCGAGCCGAGCGAGCCGCCGCGGATCCCCTCCGCCGAGATCGAGCACCTGCCGCCGTCGTTGGCCGCTGAGTCGAGCGCCGCCGCGGAAGCCGAGAGCCCGCCGCTGTAAATCCAGCCGCCGCCGCTTCAGATCCATCGAGCCGCCGCCGCAGACCCGTCGAGTTCCGCCGCTGAGTTGAGCCGCCGCCACAGATCCGCCGACGCCCCGCCGACCGGTCCCGGCGAACCCCGCGCCAACGCCGACGGAAAACCCTGTGAGCCTCCCTTCCCTGTTTCTTTTTTCCTTTCGATTCTCAGGGGGGGGGGGGTGAGTTTAAAAGGGGTTAATTATAATTAATTAGTTAATTAATATTTAATTAGTTTAGTTAAATAAGATTAATTAGTTAATTAGTTTAGTTAGATATTTATTAACCAGTTAGTTAATTATAATTAATTAGTTAATTAATTAATTATAATTAGTTAGTTAATGAGTTGATTAGTTAATAATTAATAAACAGTAATTAGTTAGTAATCAGGAATTTATTTATCAACCAGTTAGTAAATATTAATCAATTAGTTGGTATTTTCTTATAATTAGTTTAGTTAATTTGTAATTGATGTAGTAAATAAATGTAAATGGGTTAGTATATGTAATTAGCTAATTTATGAAATTAGTTTATTTGGATCGGTGACCGGTTTTTACCATAAATGAAAATGTATTGGCTTTTACGTAAATTTTAGATTTTATAAATAAACCTTTACATTGTAATTTTGTTCAAAAGGAGAGTTTTAACAATTATTGTTCAAAATGATTTCCAAATGATTTTTCATAAATTAAGGAGTTACCTTGATTACGAACAATCGACCTTTTCTCTTATTAGCTAACTTGTAAATCTTAACCTTAGCTAAACCCCGGTGAATTTCTCTATGTATTGAGGACTCGGTATACTTATCTCGATTTTCGTGCCGAGCTCCGATCTTGGACTTCTTTATGTAGTTTCTAGCTAATTGGACTGCTCCGGACCCATTGGAACTAACTGCTACTTCATTTGGGATCACCTTGAGAAGTGTGGCATTATGTACATTATTTGATTTGCTAATATACATATATAAAAATATTTGATTGGTGTATAAATATACAAATATGTATTTTGTGCAAATACTATGAGACACTTGTATATATATTATATTACGTTTTATTGGTATACTTTGAGTGTAAATGTATATTATATACGTGCCCCTAATAGATGACCCTAGTTGACTAGTGCCCTGCCTGACATGGCCCTGAGACCAGTATTTTTGACTGTGTTAGTGTAGCATCTGATGCAAATGTGGTTTGCTTGTGTTATGTTTATAGGACTGTTGGTTTACCCAGGGGATACTCTGGGACAGGACATTGGTTTTACCAGCTAAGGACCCAAGGCAAGTACATTCTCTGATTAGTTTCTAATTTATGATATCTCCTATGTTCACTGTATCTAGTGTAAATATACATGTTCTTGACACGTTGGTTACACGGATTGGTATACACGGATCTCGTCATGAGATGTTATTCCTTATTCATGGTGTAGCTTGTACGAGACTTGTTTCCTTGATATCTTGTGCATGTACAGACACTAATTCCCGGGGAGATTTGCTACCTTCCTAGGGAATCCTGTGCCATAGCGTACCATGATTGGATCTACTATACCAGTCGGGGGTTTGGGGAGTACTTTAGTGTAGATATGTGATCATACCCAACTTTATATGCACCATAGCTCACCCCACATCTCACGTCGGGTGCGGCCTGACCACTTATATGAACCATAGCTGTTACGTGTGATTAGCCTGATCTCTACATGCACCATAGCTAACCAACGGTTAGCCTGACTTTATATGAACCATAGCTAATCACATGTAACCAGCCTGATCAAGTTCCCAAGCCGATCACATATTAAAGCTAGTACTCACACACTTAGTCATAGAATTCTTACTCATGGACATATTGTTCTTTTCCTGCATTTACTTACAGTATTTCCAGTACTTCTCTCATTGTACATTCCTCGTACTTATACATGCATCTGGTATGTTTCCATCTAGAACTGCTACATAGTTTATGTCATTTATATAGAACTGCTATTTAGAGATGTACTTTGCTCCTTCCTGACTGGAAAATATTTTTCCAGACTGTGACATTAGTAGACTGGTTTCTGACACTTGGGGATTGGAAGTTAAGGATTGCAGGTATGTTATGTTATCATTAGACTTGTGCTGTATTCTTTTATTTCTTCATTTTCTATCGTGCTGTAGTTGTGATTGAGTATTTCTAGATTTATTTTAGTGTTATCCGTGTCTCCTTATGGAGTTGGATACTAGCGTGAGATTGTTAGATAGTACTTGACCTAGACAGCGTTCTACCGCCGATGCTGCGGCGTAGGCTGGACGTACCCACGCTCTCGTGCCCCTAAACCGGGTGCGGGTCGTGACACCATCTATTAACTTATCTTTCTAGTCTTGCCTTAGGATCAGTTTCATGACAATAATGAAAAGCCTAACTCGTATGGCAGTGCGCCGTGTGATATAAGGAACAGGACGAGACTTACCAACTTACCATTTGTCCTTCCCTGTCCAAGGCAAACCAAGTTAATTCAAGCACGAGCATATATACGATGAATCCAGGGGCAATAGCATATGCAAACACAAGTGTTGTGAGCGAGATTATATTTTGGGTGCACGAGTTACTCAATTTGTTAGGTGTGTTGCAGAAGATATTGAAGTGTTCCATATGTACAAGAGTGTTATACTCATGATCGTTCAGATGTTTCAGATATTCTCGATGCGATGCAATGACTCGCACGCGGATTGCCGCTAAGCGAGGATGCCTTATCTATATGAACAGAAGGTCACTGGCTTAGCCATAAGGACCAAATTTTATAGTCTCGTGACGGAATGGGGTGCAACGCTTGATACAAACGAGCAACTTATAGGCGAACGGATGATACAGAAGAGCCATTGCACGCCATCCCGCCGATACAAATGACTATCATGGGTAAACGGCTAGTCCAAGGTAGTATGCTCTACCAAGGCCCAAAAATCGTGTATTGCCCGGCCCAACGACGACGTCGCATACCATAATCGACTTTGGCACGCAATACACCAGAAATTCCTTCTAGGCCGGTATGATCCCGGTGCCCCGCTGATCGTCCGAGGAATTATATACCTCGTGCACGACTTGTCCGCGACCATGTAAGTCTTGGGTCATTCCAGATTCACAACCTGACATGATAATTCTTAAATTTTTTTTCCGAACAAACATTGCTCCAAGAGTTGTGATTATGCTATACTTAACATGTAAACACCCAAATTTTTTTAGAAATTAAAATATAAAAAATTTAGGATTTTCTGTGATTTTTAATTATTTAAAATTAATGTTGTTCAGGGATTAATATTTTTATGAATTAAATTAAATTTTAAAATATTATGAAAATTATATTTTTGAGTGTAAAATAAATAATTGGTTATAGTGTAATTTTTCTAGAATTTATTGGGCCAAAAAACTATTTTTAAACAGCTAAAAATATTATTTTTAATTAAACCAAACTGAACCAGCCTGAACCGAACCAAACCTAATTAAACCCAATTAAACAAATCCCTATTGGATTTGGATCTAGACCCGTACCCGCCAACCCGACCCGACCTGCCCCGCTAATAACTAATACACAATAACCGTAGAATCCCGACCGATTGATCTCCGCCGCAACCGGCCGACCGTTCATCCCCAACCGCTGCGACCCTCCGGCGACCCAGCCGCCGTTTACCCGCCACCGTGACCTCTCCTTTCACCTCCCAGCAAACCGACCGCCCTCGCCCTACATAAAATACCCCCATCACCATCATCACAGCCACCGCCGTCACCAACTTCGGCCACCCCACTTCGACTGCCCCACTAGACGATGGCCACACCTAAGCGACGACACCCCGGCGACGATGACCCGTCGCCACTACCAGTTCCACCACGACCACGACGACCAAGCAGCCACAGCAGCCGCCGCCGACGTGCACCGCCGCGCCGCCCCTGTTCACGCGTAACACACCGCGATCGACCCCTGTTCAGGTGAGTTTTTCTTCCTCCTCGCTGTATCGATTCTCAAATGGCCTGTTGCGGCATGTTCACTGTGTGACCCTCTCGAACCCTGTATAATTAGATTGGGATATTGTGTCCTGTGTCGGTCGCAAACCGTGACGCAAAAACAGAAAAAATAACCCAATTTTTGGTTCTGAAAATTGTTCCAAACTCCCAAGTTCATGGCCGTTTTTATGTCCAACCTAGTTAATAATTTTAAAATTCACTTGAACAGTAAATTAGACAATATAACCAAATTTTAAACCCTATAATTAGTTTATTTTAATTTGCTGTAAGTTGTGGTTTATTCGCGGATAAAGTTGACTAAAAATTTGGTTTTTAAAACCCGAATTCTCCCGAAACTGGGTGCATTCCGCTAAACGAGGTGACTTCGTTATATGCGAATTATATCGAAGGGTGCGTATCGTCAATGCGAATGTGTAAAATTTTGCGAAAGTTGGTTTGGATGTGCGTGCATACTGGAATCAACTTGTATCCGTCGAAATTATCCCGTATCGGGCCTATTCTGATACTCGTTGTAATTTTGTGTATGCTTGTCATTTCACAACGAAACTTGCGCCATTGGATTCGTAACATTACGCTAGTCCTGTGACCCAACTTTGGTTCGATTCTGAGAACGTTGACAAAACTCTGTATCGTAGGCCCCACGGCTCCACTTGACGGACGATTTTGTGACCGGCTCATCGGAATCTATTTCTGGATATTTTGTTGGGTTCGTATCATCGTTCTAGACTTGTAGACACTAAATTTGATAAATTTGGAGAACTTTGTCTCTAGCACATTTTTTGGTGCGAAGTGGGCCACATGTGGACCCCACTTTGACCAAAAACTGTCAATTCTGTCCCTGTGTCCAAATTGGTCTTATGGGTAGGAAATTCTAACTATTTTATATCTTTTGAGAGTGATGGTAATGTTTATTTCAGCATCTGGAAACGTACCTGAAGATCTCACTGTTATCGAAGTAACTGAAGGAATTCAAACCCCAAGCAAGTGTACCTTGACAAACTTGCAGTACTTGCTCTCATATTATTCTTTTGATTTATTCTGTGATGTATCTGCTCAACCTAGGACCGTGAAACATTGCTTAACGTCCGAATAATATTTGGTTGTTGATGCCGTACGCGGAGTCGTGTAACGTCACTTAGAGAGTTGATATTACGATCTTATATTTCGTGCTTGCTTTATCAAGTACGTCATACCATAGGACACTTGACACTATTCATGTGACAAAATTATTCCTAAGTTATTCATGGTGATTCTGTATAGGTTTACAGAATTTGTGACATAGATCTTACATATGCATAGATATCATTATGACTTGCTGCATTAGCTAGAGGTCATGATCTTGCGTGTTATGGACATGAGACGTAAGGTTACATTGGGTGGAGAGAGTCTTACCATACTAAAGGCTGATTATATATATATAGATATTCTGGGAGTGCCTTAGATTCTGACCAGAGCTTTGGCACACGTACTGGCCCTTCGAGATAATAAATGCTGCTATGGGTTTCCCAGAGCCTATAGTAGTTTCAGCCTGAGTATGATTAATGCTCTCATTTGCATTTCACATAGTTGGTTACATAGTTTGTCCTGCTGATATATTTTTATATACTGTATTTTATTTGGTTTGAGTTATTCTTGTACCTTGCTATGTTTCCTGAGGACCTGGATCCGGATTATGTCCCCAGGTACATCAGAGGAGATCTACCCCGAGGTATACGGGATAGGAGCAGACACTGGAGCAGTACCAGCACCAGAAGACGAGGTGATACCAGAGGATTTCTCCTGAGTATTTTATTATATACTCAATTATATCTGTTTTAGATACTCTATTTCCTGTCTCTTGAATTACTGTACTAAACTCATTATCGGGTTGTTCCCCGAGATACTTTTTATTAAGACTTGATGTTGGTTTATATTTTATTTTGATTATTCTGATATTTGATTTGTGTTTACCTTCTGTGGATGAGATTAGAATTAGACTGTGACATGTATCGTAGACCATTATATTATTTTACAGCTTAAGTACACTCTAACGGGTCTATTAAATTGGGTTTGCCCATTGGAGTGTGTTGTTGGCCATTGCCACGTGGCTAGTCCCTTGGTATTTTGGGACTGGGGCGTGATATAACATGATTCCCGTTCAGAGTTAAACTTAACTTGATGCATTTCCCTGGTTAGGGGACTGCTTTGGCGACCTAACGGTCCCGGATACTTGTAGGTTCATATTGCACAGAAGAGCTATTTGATAGCCTCATGGCTAACAAGATGCATGCACGATATGGATAGCGTTACTTGATTGTGGCATGATTTCGTGTAGCAAACATTAAAATGAGGCAACGAGTACAAACTACACTAAGCAGGAAAGCATGCATTTATATTTGAAACTTAAGCATTCACGTTGGCACGGGTCCAAGGGTAAGCGATGAGTAAACCGTAAGGGACATACCGAGCAACATAATCTAGGTTGGTGCAATGTAGCTAATGAAGCAGTGCACTATAAAGTATACATATATCGTTCTACTTGAGGCATAGCGGGGTCTACTTGCACAAGGCAAATGTAGCATGCGAGGGTCTATTTATAAGCAAAGTTTTATTTTCATGTTCTAACACAAGCAATACAAGTTTGGATTATTCCCTTAGCTAGGTGCGTTGTATTCTTATTAGCATGCATGGGGTTATTCACCTAGCGACTAGCATGTATTGTCCATATTTTTAAGTGTGCTGGCTAAGCAAAGACAAGTTCATCGTAGCCACCCACCTTAGCGATAATTCGCCTCGGTCGAGCGATACTCCGAGCGAGCCTCTGAAAGCCTAAGCCGGAACTCCTGATGGGCCAAGTCTGAAAATCCTTTTTCCTCAAACGAGTATTCTCGCTGAGCAAAGCGGGTCGGGTCGTTCCACTTTTGCCGTTTGAATCGATAATCCGCTTGAACGGAATGGGTTGTTACACCCTCCTCCTTCTCTGTCACGCCCTAGTCCCAAAATACTGAGGGACTAGCCACGTGGCAATGACCAGCAGCACAGCTCCAATGGGCAAACCCAATTTAATGGACCCGTTAGAGTGCACTTAAACTGTAATAAATATAAATGCAGTCTATAATATCTATCACAGTATAATTCTAATCTCATCCACAGAAAGAAACATAACTCAATATGATAGACTAATCAAGATAATATATACAAGAAATAGTCCATCATTAAGTCAACATATGTAGTGTCTTGGGGAACAATCCGATAAAATAAGAAAACATAATAAGTTAATACATTAGTCCATGAGTCAAGATATGAAATAACTGGAAGCATAAATAACTGAGTATGTAACAGAATACTCAGAAGAAATCCTCTAGCATAACCTCGTCTTCTGGTGTCAGTACTGCTCCAGCGTCAGCTCCTGTCCCGTATATCTCGGGATATTCCTCCTCTGCTGTACCTGGGGACATAATCCGGATCCAGGTCCTTAGGGGACATAACAAGGTACAAGAATAACTCAAGCAAAATAAAATGCAGTAAATAAAAATAGATTCTCAGGATAAGCTATGTAACCAGCTAAGTAAAATTCAAATGAGAGATCACTAGTACTCAGGCTGAAACCACTACAAGCTCTGTGTCGGGGAGCCAGTAGCAGCAAGAATATCACGTAATGGGCCAAGCTCTGGAACAGAGACTAAAGCACCTCAATAATAAAGTATATATGTATATAATCAGCATGTGGCCTATGTGTCTCTCCCCACACAATGTAATCACACGTCTCATGTCCACGACGTCTCATATCTATAACACGCAAGATCATGACCTCTAACTAGTACAACGAGTCATAATGATATCTATGTATATGCAAGTCTCATGTAACGAATCCTGTAAGCCTATACAGAATTACCACGAATAATTTAGGAAAGATTCTGTCACATGAATAGTGTAAAGTGTCCTATGGTATGACGTACTTGATAAAGCAAGCACGGAAAAATATAGGATCGTGGATTCAACTCTCTAAGTGACGTTATACGACTCCGCGTACGACGTCGACACCCGAATCTTGTTCGAACGTTAAGTAACGTCTCACGGTGCTAAGTTAAATGTCCTCGCTTTGGTCCCTACGGAACCGATCGTCCTCGCACGGGCGTGATGCCGTGCAAGCCTAAAGTGCGCTTGCACAAGGCCAAAGCTTGAAACAAGGGCAAGTAAGCTATTCAATATCTGAAGCAGCGGCACATAACATTGCAGAAAAGTGAAGAACACAATGGCATATGAAAATAGGCTCTTTTATTGATATTCACAAATGTTACAAGCGGCACATGGCCTGAGGTTACAATTCGCTCAAGCACTCTACTCTCGATTACAATGATATCGTTCCATACATTATGTCCCTTTATACAAAGCAACTCAAAGCAGGCACAACTCGATGCGGCTCCAGGCATCGACTCCAGATTTCCGGTTCCTTGGGATGAGGCACGGCTATCGCTTCCTCGGACGAACGGGCACCTGAGAACAAGCAGACTGTTGGTGGGTCAGCACTTTATGCAAGTACTGGTGAGATAAAACAACTGAACAGAAGCTATACCCCCTGAAACCCACACTAAGTAATCATGTGGCAAAATATTGCATTACTAGTGATCTTGCTAGTTTTACCTAAGTTCATTTCATGCAGTTCAGAACTATAGTCAGATTACATCTTTGAAAAAATAACTTGAAAACAGTTTGCATATCGAAACTATAAGCATAAGAATCGGGACAGTGCTCTATCGTGTAGTGCGCAGCATGTATTGTGCAACACAAGTCTAACTCTTAGGGGCAAAGCTTAACTAGCATACGGATCATATCGAATCGAGGCAACGTATCAAGTGGACTATCATTTAATCAAGCACACAAATAGAACTATCAATCAGAGGTCGGTCCCCGAGAAACTCAGGATCGGTAGCGGTAATCCAGCTAACCAATGACTCACATTCTGATCCTATTAGCAGCTGTGACTCATGGCTGCACATTACTGCCGAAGCAGCTGTAACCAAGGTTCAGCTCTGCACTAATAGTCATTGTCCGACCGATGCGAATGCATGCAACACTATCAGATAAATTCTACGATGCAGACAAAATGAACATGCGTGCTCATGCATAAACTCATATTTCTTACCCCATAGCCGAACGGTTATCCCTGCAGCAGACACACAAGTTAGTCACAATATGCACCTTATGAACAAACTTATGAATCCATCTTCTTCTGGTGTCACAATGATAGGTATGCAAGAAGGTAAACCTAGCATACGCCCTATCTATATGACGGTCCTGAGAAACTCATTGATGGACAATAACACCCCCCTAGATCCTTTCGGAACGGAACATCAGGGTGCTCTCACAATCCCTTCCGGACCGACCGATTCCCAGTGCCCCAGGAATCGACCGAGAGACTATTACCTTGTGCACAAGTTGTCCGAGACCAATGCAAGACAAGCAACATTCACATTCACATTCACAAGCACATAACAATCTAATAGCCACACCCCCTGGAACCCGAAGGCACGGAACATCAGGGCGGACTATTAGACTATACTCTTCTTCTTATTCAAGCAAACACATATTTTCACATATCTAATAGCACACCCCCCTGGAACCCGAAGGCACGGAACATCAGGGTGCACTATTAGTCTATGCATATACGAATCAAAGGCAGCAGTTCGATATAGCAAAACAGACAAGCGAAACATACTTTTTGACAAGCACGATTGATTCTTATTTAACATGCAAAAACTATCTCTTTCTTTCTTAGCATATTCAGGGAACATATTTCAGGCATTTCGTTTACTTATCTTCTTAGCATGGCAAGAGTTCGTTTGAGCTGTGTCGGTGTAACTAAGCATGTAACATTTCTATCTTTCTCTTAGCATAGCGGTAGTTCGTTCTCATTTCTGACAAGCATTCATATTCTCTTAGTTAGGCAGCGTATTCGTTTCAGTGATAAGCTATGTGAGTTCTCTTATTAGCATGCTGAGTCGATTCTATCATTCTCTTATGAAAACATTCTTTTTAAGCAAACAAGCATTCAAAAACTCAGATTCATTATTAAGTCGTGCAAGAATCAGAGAATGCAGTTCTGCCCACTCACTTTGATTAATCGTTCGGGAACTCTCCGAGAAGACTTCCGTTCGAGCAAGCAAGGCGATCTCACTTGTACATAGCGCCGACGCGGAGCGGGGCACTACATACTTACCCACCAACAAAGAGTTTCGTCCTCAAAACTCAAGGAGAAACTCACGAAAACACAAGCAGCGATAGTCCTCATCCCTCGCCATCCCAAATCCAAAACTCAGCAATCCATAATCACAAATCACAATTTACATCTCAAGCAAATGAAAACAAATCCAGAAACTTTTGCCGGCATTTTCGAGAATATTTACGGACTCATTGTATGGAACGTTCACTGCATCTCACATCAGGCACATCTCAGAGTTGGAAGCAACGGAATAGGCAAGGAATCGAGTCGCTCTGATACCATTATGTCACGCCCCGGTCCCGCAGGGCCGTTCGTCCTCGCTTTGGTCCCTACGGAACCGATCGTCCTCGCACGGGCGTGATGCCGTGCAAGCCTAAAGTGCGCTTGCACAAGGCCAAAGCTTGAAACAAGGGCAAGTAAGCTATTCAATATCTGAAGTAGCGGCACATAACATTGCAGAAAAGTGAAGAACACAATGGCATATGAAAATAGGCTCTTTTATTGATATTCACAAATGTTACAAGCGGCACATGGCCTGAGGTTACAATTCGCTCAAGCACTCTACTCTCGATTACAATGATACCGTTCCATACATTATGTCCCTTTATACAAAGCAACTCAAAGCAGGCACAACTCGATGCGGCTCCAGGCATCGACTCCAGATTTCCGGTTCCTTGGGATGAGGCACGGCTATCGCTTCCTCGGACGAACGGGCACCTGAGAACAAGCAGACTGTTGGTGGGTCAGCACTTTATGCAAGTACTGGTGAGATAAAACAACTGAACAGAAGCTACACCCCCTGTAATCCACACTAAGTAATCATGTGGCAAAACATTGCATTACTAGTGATCTTGCTAGTTTTACCTAAGTTCATTTCATGCAGTTCAGAACTATAGTCAGATTACATCTTTGAAAACATAACTTGAAAACAGTTTGCATATCGAAACTATAAGCATAAGAATCGGGACAGTGCTCTATCGTGTAGTGCGCAGCATGTATTGTGCAACACAAGTCTAACTCTTAGGGGCAAAGCTTAACTAGCATACGGATCATATAGCCATCTAAAAGTACTGTAGCAATGGGTATGGTTCAGGTGAGCGGGTTATCGGTCTCGAGTCGGGTTATATATATATATATATATATATATATATATATATATATATATATATATATATATAGCCATCTAAAAATAGTTTTGGACCCCAATAAATTCCAGAAAAATTATACAATACTATATTAATAGTTTTACACCGAATTTTTTTTTTGCACTATATTAATAATTAATTAAATGCACATAAATATTAATCCATGAATATATATATTATAACTGGCTAAAAATTACAGAAAATTCTTCCTTAAACTCAGTAATTCATAAATACCAATAATTAAAATTTTAAAATTTAATTCTAAAAAATCAGGGTGTTTACATCCTCCGCCTCCTCCTTCTTTAGACTCCTCCTCCTCCTCCTCCAGCCCCAGCCTCCGTCTCCTTCTCCGCTGCCGCCTCCCGCCGCCGCCCCCTCCTCCTCCTCCTCCTCCGGCGGGTTATGGCTAGGGTTTGGGGGTTTGAAAATTTGAAAAGAGAGAGAGAGAGAGTAGAAATTTAGAATGAAGGATTTTGGGAAGGTTTGGAGGGGGTTGGAATGTTCGGAGTAAATTTTAGACTGTCCTAAGTAAAAGTTACAAAAATGTGGACTGTCCTGAAGTAATGGACTGTCCTAAGTAAACTATGGAGTGCCTATAGAATTGGCCAACCTAAAACCAAATTATTATGTTTTATGGGTGAGTCACCCATCCCTTTTTAAGTCACCAGATAACACATGAGAGGTAGGTGTATATAGAATTTGTGTAATTACACTTATTTTGGAAGGGCCTAAATGAAATAATCTAGGTTAAATTAAGAGTATGTTTTTCCTAAGGGCTGAAATACAAATAAAATAACATAAAATTAACTAAAAATTATTTATTCATGTAAATATATAAAAACAAATAAACAGGTTATGATATAGTGCCAATGGAAAATTATAAAATTGAATTTCTATCCTACTTGGTATTGTACTTTGTGGAAATTTATATCCTTGTTGTAGAGTTTCCATATAGAAATTGCAAAAAAAAAAAAAATACTCTCCAATGGTTCTCCATTTCTATCTTAGGTGTTACAAAATAAAATGATCAATTTAATGGTGATTGACCCAATATTAATTGCTATGAGAGATGCAAATTTTTTATGAGTAGAAGCTCTCATATAAATTTTTTATCCTACATCAATGCCACATAGAATAAAAATAGAGAACGAAACTATAGTTGAAATTTTTTTTTTCTAAAAATATGTTTTTTATAGAAATAGTGGAGATAGAAACACCCCATTAGAGATGGTTTAAGAGTAGAGATAGAGATGAGTCCTTTAACTTATGGTCTAAAGCGGATTAAATGTGCCTATTTGAATACAACAACAATGTCGTTATGAGAGCTGTGCAGCCCGCAAAGCAGCTCTGTTAAACTCGGACTTAGTCGGTCCAGGTTCAGGTCCGATCAAAGTCCGAACCACCTCGAGTCCCAAGACTCTGGCCCGCTCAACCAAACAGGTCAGCCGGGGTTTTCCACTCGGGCTAGACAGACTGATGGAGGGGAGTAAAGTGAGTATATAGGGCAAAAAGAATATTGTCCTTTTAATTAAATTATTATTTTAAGTAGGGAGGGAGAGAGCCGAGCCTAGTCGAGCCGAGTGGAAGGGTTTTTCTTCTTCTTTTAGTCGGGAAGGAAGAAGCAGAGAAGCCGGCGGCGATGGGAAAGAAGTCGAAGAAAGCTGGACGAGGAAAGGAGAAGACGGAGAGGAAGACCGCCAAAGCCGAGGAGAAGAGGACCCGTAGGGACAGCAAGAAAGTTTCCGAGGAAGACGACATCGACGCCATCCTCGTCAGTATCAACCCTCCCCCCCCCCCCCCCCCCCCCCCCCCCTTCCCTTTTCTAGAAACACACACTCTCTGTCCGTGTCGGACACTGTGGTTTCTTCTTGTTCTAATAGTTGGTTTCTATTTTGTGGCGGTGGTTGCAGAAGAGTATACAGAAGGAGGAGGCTAAGAAAAAGGAGGTCCATGTGGAGGATAATGTCCCCCGCCCTTCCCCTCGCTCCAACTGCACCGTAAGCTCTTCTCTTTGAACGACCGACAAACTTCTTCCTCTTCTCACACTTTTTCTATGTTTTTTTGTTTAGTTTACGATTAATCCATCCAAGGACACGGAGCTGATTCTATATGGCGGAGAGTTCTACAATGGCAACAAGGTAACCCACACACACACACACACACACACACACACACACACACACACACAATTAAGTTTAATTGTATTTAAATGTATGGTTTGGTACCCATTATACATGCTTGTGAACCATTACCGAGTCTTGCTTATCTACAATTTGATAGAGCATTCAAACTTCTACTACAAGATGTATTGCGATAAACTCGACACTTGCAAGTATAGTCTATATGTTGAGACCGGACATAAACCCTAACCATTAAGGATTTTGAGGTTACTTTTGAAATCCAAAGCCTATAATTGTGAAAGAATCAAATCCGATTACCAGCTACCACCGACGGCCCTAATGGAAATGCCATTCCTTCTCTCTTTGGCTTAAATGTGTCATAGAGATAATGCAATTCTCCATAGAAAATTGTATTATCTTACTTCTTCGTCAAGACTCTTTGCAGTCTAGAGAAGTTTGAGAGTCCTCCTTGGTTTCATGAGCTCAAACTTTATAGCCAGTAGGTATGTTTATGCATCCGCTAACTATCCTTGTAGGTTTGTGGCATGGCCCTCTCATAGCTACCTCGGCTAGAAATTTGACACAAATATAGTGGGTTGATGTCATGCTGATAGCGGATTATCAAAATTTTTCAATTCTTGTATGGAGCTTCCTTACCATTCTAATGGAAAAGGCTTGATGATGATTTAATTATGTGCATAAGTCATGAAATCATATCCTTTCTTACAGACATATGTGTATGGAGATCTTTATCGGTACGATGTGGAGAAAAATGAATGGAAGTTGGTATCAAGCCCTAATAGTCCGCCGCCGCGTAGCGCTCATCAGGCAGTTGCCTGGAAAAATAATGTCTATATATTTGGTAAATTTGATGGACTCTGGTTACTACTTGTGATATCTGATTTGTCCGAGCTGCCCTTTTGACTGTTTGTTTTGTTTGCAAGATTAGGTGGTGAATTTACTTCTCCAAATCAGGAACGGTTTCATCATTACAAGGTAAGTCTTCGCGATTTTTCTTACGTTTGATGAGATCAGGGTTCAATAAATTTATAGCCTTGATATAGTGCAACTAGAAAAGTATGTCATGAACTTTAGACAATCTGTCTTCAACACACTGGCTCTTAATATTTACAGTTTAATGAACTACACTAGGCTGGTTGTAATAATCCTGCAGGACAAAATTAGAATGATAATATGACTGTCCTATCTATACATTGTCCTACAATATTTTCACTAGATAAGCCTTAAGGCCATTAATATTTCTAGTATACACGTTTATTATGTTTTGCTGTCATTTCCTTTGTGCAGTGCTATGGTAGCTTCTAGGCTATATGAGCCCTTTAACTGGTATATATTCGATACATATCTGCATAGTGCTCAAAGCCTCAAACTTGACGAAGCCATGATGACGTGCATGGATAATCATAATATTTTATGGCTTTAGGGTATTTTCTCCTTCAAACAAGTGCAATTGAGTTTTAGGGTGTTCTAGATTTTATTATTGCAGTTCTAATTTGTTTGAGCACATTGTACATATTCTGCATAGTTTGAATTAATATAGGTTATTTACCTTCAAAAAATAAATTGAAATATTGGAAGAGCAAACTTATCAAGAGAACACTTGAAGGGGAAAACAAAGTAAATATATAAGTTAATGGATATCAAGGCCGTTCTTGGGCAATTACGTGCCAGTTTGGATTGCATTTACGCATCTTCAGGGGCTCTGTTTGGTGCCAAAAACAATGGAGTAACCAAAAGCCTTGTATTCTGCATGAGAGTTTGCTCATTCATTTGAGGGCTCAAATGGGCATTTTCTTATAAGCCAAAACATCAGCAATCTAGGTCTACAAGATATTCTAAAATTCTCTTAGTACATCTTAGAAATCCTTGCATGTTACTTATCGTTTTCCCCTCGTAATGAATGCAAAGGGTGACATATGCAGATTAGTTAGAAGGTGTTATTGTGGACATATATTGATATAAACAATGTATTATCCTGGTACAAGATTCTTTTATTATTATTTATTTTGTAGATTATAGTTCATTAAACTGTTTTTGTTGTAATTCACAGCTTGCTTTTTATCACAAAGAGGTGGATGATATCAACAGATTTTGTTTATACTTTGTAGAGAAACTAAATTACTGTTCAACAATGTCTCACTATACAAGTTACTAATATACCATGAATGCTTAGATTCCTTAAATACTGATGTATCCTAACTTGTTAAGTGACTTACAGGACTTCTGGATGTTGGATCTAAAATTAAATCAGTGGGAACAACTGAATTTAAAAGGATGTCCAAGTGCTCGATCAGGCCATCGTATGGTAATTTTTCAATTTGCTCAAAAGTTAGTAAATGCCATATGAAGAATAATCATTAAACTCATTTGATCTTATACTTGTTTTTGGTAATTGTTCTGTGAAAGATTATAATGTTAACTGTGTATGCTAGGCCATAGCTGATTGTCCTTTATAAAGGAAGAAGAGAGTTGCTAATGTTTGAAATATGAGGCTAATCTTGCTATAGATAATTATGCCCCAATGAAGATACACAGTTGCCGGAGTACTCCAAGCTAATGGATAATCTATGAATTGCTATTGAAATACCGAAACTGAAAAGTGGTGGACACAAGTTAGACTAAAAGCTCTGTTGGTATATGGACGATCTGGTAGACTGACTTATGATATTCTAAGCTAATTTGAGGCTAGCATATCAATTTTAACTATCAAAGAGGAATTTTGAGGCTTTGGTGACATTGACATGTAGGATGGTGCCAGGGCACATGAGTTTGTTACGGTTTGGGTGAGGTTCTTATCAAAAGCAAGTAATTTCATATTTCTATGTAGTTTTATGCAGAGAAAATTTGAACATTCATAACCAATCTTGAACACACACATTCAGAAGTCAGAACTAATCTTGCATATGGGACTGTTAATGTTAGTAATTAATTTAACGGGTAAGAGTGGTGACCAACAAATTAAAGATAAAATGTTGTGGCTGGTATTTACATACAAGGTTCACTGCTTAGATCTTAGGTTGCAGGATCATTCCTGTCAAGCATGAAGTTAGGTCCTTCAAGAATAATCAAAATCTCGTTTTTTTTTTTTTGCAATTCAAAGTGTGTTGATGTGGAGTAGAGACAACTGAGGCCTTATGAGCCGTTATTCCTATGTCATAGTTTTAGTATCAGAAACAGTTTCTCTTAATAGTCAACTTAGCTAATGCTAAAGGTCCTATGGGGCTGTTTGGATTGCAAGTTCACAAGACGTGGACTTCTCATTACTTTTTGCTGTACTTTCTTGCACTTCTGTGTTTGGAATGGGAGATGTGCTCAGCAAGTGCTCTTCTCAGATTCTCTTTGTCCCCCCTCATTTCCACTTCTCGCGCTTCATCTTATGGTGTAATTTTTAAATTTTTTAAATTTTAAATTTTAAATTTTTGATCTTTTGCACCTTTCATTCTTATTTGGCACTTCTCACTTCCCAAAAGTTTCAAAGCCAAACACAAGTGTAGGAAAGTCTCTTCCATGCACCACTTCCACTTTTCAACCAAGCAACTGCTTGGATTTGCACTTTCCGTGATACATAAACATCCAAACATCTTTTTCAAGAACTACAAATCCAAGAAGTGCACTCCTAGGGTTTGCACTTTCTCCCCTTCTTGCAATCCATACGTGTGCTTGCTACTCAAGTAACAACCTTTGTAGACCTAAGAGAGCAGTTTGACTAGTTCTTTCCTGTTGAGACTTCCAAACCAATGAAATAATTACAGAAAAGAACAGGAAAATGTGACAATCTTTGTCGTTAGATTCATACAGAAGGTACCAATATGACTCTAAGAGAAACGACTTTGAATCCACATAATTTATGTTTACTCTTTGGATTTTTTTTTTCCCAATAATATTGAGTTCTGAAAGATTCAAGGCCAACCTTATATGACCTTAAGAGGACTATAATCTTATTAAAAAAGAAATTATAAATTAAGCAAACTAAATCATGATCATATGCAAATTGCCAATAAAATTCGACAGAATTATCCAAAATAGATTCCTAATAAGTCATCTTCAACTACCAATATGGACAGAACTTTCCAGTCAGTTTTTA
The DNA here is from genome assembly GCA_036927795.1 of Iris macrosiphon. Classification (NCBI taxonomy): domain Eukaryota; kingdom Viridiplantae; phylum Streptophyta; class Magnoliopsida; order Asparagales; family Iridaceae; genus Iris; species Iris macrosiphon. The sequence continues at coordinate 145,113,818 of JAYESA010000008.1, forward strand.
TGCTTGAAAATGTGGAGCTTGTGAAAGTTTCTACCACTTTACAGTGTACCCAATGGACACCAGTAAACCATCATTTATCCCAAGTCAACTTTCCTAATTGGGGTATGTGTAATTCCAACTTCTTAGTGAAAAGTTATAGGAAAAACAGGGTGTTACTTTTGCCTAGCCTAGTCGAACTTTTCCATATATGCTGATGCTACATGTTCTAAATCAGTAAGGGTCAAAGGGGGTAGAGGCTGACAGATCACATCCGTTAAGGCCAACCATTCAATCTAGTAGGACTGCTCCAAATTATTTAAATAACAATATGATAACCTCCTTTATTAACAATTGGATCAGAGTTGATGAGTAAATTGTAACAGATTCTCAATATCCCAAGAATATCAAACATTCTTTCATGAGTAGAATTGAGATGACAGTTTTCTTATGCTGTGCTTTAATGAGCATGCCATTACTATGCCTGATCCTGGTACTATTGTCTAATCCCATCAAAAGTTATTTCATGAAGGATTGGGGATGGGGGACTGCCATCTTATTGTTTTGCATTTATTAGCATAAATTTTGTGAGCAATTCTTGTTATATTCATTCTGCTTCTGATTTTGATATATGACTGAATGACAATAAACTATTTTCTTTGTTAGCTGTTCTACTATTAGAGACGTAACATCTCATCCCTTTGATTGTATCTGGTCTCTCTTTATGTTGAATTATTTTTCTCATCCCTTCCATGATGCCTATGGAGCATGAGAGAAAGTGGTCTTTCTAATTTTCCAGCTTATGATGGGAATTCTTCTTCTTCATGTCCTATTAAAACAATGCAAATTTAAAATGCTGATGTTAGGAGCTGTCATTTTCTACAAAGAAATCTTCTGCAACCTGCAAAATAATGTCGTGTATGTGGACATTTTTATAGTCCACAGTTAACACTTGCTAGACTAAATTGGGACTCACTATGTATTTAGGAAGGTTACAATCTGAGCTCAGATTTTGCTTTGGCATAGATATTATTTACCTATTTCCCCTACTCTAATTAATCTTTGAGAAGTGTTTTCTACCCTTCTCTACACTTTTTCCTACTCATGGAAAAGTTTTGACAGTTGAATGAATTAAACTGTGCTACAGCGTAGGCTATCAAGAAAGCCGTTTCTGGTGTACAGTATCTTGGAAATAAAATTGGTAACTAATATAGTGTTCATAAGAAGTTTATACTTTATACTTTATAGATGGTCATAGTCATTCAGCACCTTCTTAGCTTTGGGTTATGCTCCATATCCTGTCTACTCTTGATGGGACAGGATAGCTGGTGTTGATAGTAGATATCGAGTGTTTTCACATGCATTCTACATAAAATTTCTACATCTGTTCATGTGCTCATTTTATTCACTAGAAAATTCTCACTTTTGAACTTTTTTGTGTTGTCAGGTTTTATACAAGCATAAAGTTATTGTCTTTGGGGGCTTTTATGACACACTTCGAGAAGTGAGGTTGTTCCTTAGTCTTAGTAGGCTATATTGATATTATTGCATCAGTGGTAGTTATGAAAATTATGCTTTTTTTAATGAAGAAATAGGCTTAGGTATCATGTCTGCCCTCAGTTATGAAGGCTGTACTTGTTTTTTCTTTTTATATTGTTACACTTCCTTATTTATGCATATAATGGATGCGCACAGTTTGTCTGGAAACAAGGATCCTACATACTTCAATTTCATCACATTCTTTAAAGGATTAGTTGCTTTCTTGTATATCTTTGAAGGTTCTTGTATGTCAGCTCTTTAATTTATAGCTACCTACCCTCTTCCTCATCTATAGTTTGTCAGTGGAAAAGCGCTATTTAATTATCTAGCTCTTAGAGATCACTATTTTGGATGTCAAACTTGTTCTTACAATCTCCTGCATATTATTCATGAACCAGAATCCTTGTGGGATACAGGGCTTTATTGAGTTCCCACTTCAATCGGGCTACTGTTGACATTCCTCATCTTTATATTCTTAAACCACAAAAACTGCTCCAACTTACCTGTCATATGCTCCCACCTCATTTCCACGCATACCCTCCCCCCAGTCACCCACCCACTGCCCAAAGAACCCAGAAGAGAGGAGAGTATCAAAAAACTTGCAAGATAGCTTGATGGACTGCATGCTGTTCATCTTATGCCCAATCTTTGTTCCTCCTTTGGAATACTATCATGTTAAAAGTTAAAACTACTCCCCTCTGTTATACTCTTTGTGGATTTTAAAGATGTTGCTAAGTTTGCTGTTCGCAAAATTATGCATATCGTAGTCATGGCTCAGGATCACCATATCAGTGGGCTAAGTTAATAAAATTACCTTTTCTTCTACCAATGAGCATTTTATGTCCCACCATTCGTTGGACGAGTTAGAGAAATTAAAACACTGCACTAGTTTGTCTTTGCTCAACTTTTGTTCTTTATTCTCAATAAAGAAATGTTCGAAGAATCATATGAATGTACAGTGGCTTTTAGGGTCTGTGACTGTCATGCCTTTGCATGGGACTGTGTAGGGTTGATCTAGACTAAAAAAACATGCAGGTTGAACTTGTATAGTATTTGATCTTTGACTGTGCATATTGATCGATTTTGCTCCTAGTCTGCATTGAGGCTGCAGCAAAGTGTTAAAACTGCAGGCTTTATGGCTATTAAAACAATGTGTATGCTCATTTTGATCCGAAATGTGTTACTGGTCCAGTAGAGTTATTTGATCGTCAATAAATCAACTTAGTCAATTTGAAAAAAAAAACAATTTAGTATATTTTCCCTTTCTTTCCTTTTAAATGTTATGTAAGTTTACTTTCACTTTTGCAGGTATTACAATGATCTTCATGTTTTTGATCTGGATCAGTACAAGGTTAACTCTATGTTCTTTAGTAGTTTTCATTACCTTATTTTGTAGGTTTTGTTACTTTAGCTCTAATATATATATATATATATATATATATGGTAAACGGGATATGAGCCATAGTGCTCATATTCTTACATGAGCCATGCACACATGGACCAATAGGAATAGAGTGTACTAGTACACATGAGTGCACATGAGATGTAGGAGTCCATTTCTATTGGTCCACATGTGCATGGCTATGTAGGAATATAAGCCTATGGCTCATATCCCGTTTACCCATATATATATATATATATATATATATATATATATATATATATATATATTCTTTGTAAGTTTGATAATAAACTTATATATGTTTAATAGTGGCAAGAAATAAAACCTCGCACTGGATGCATGTGGCCAAGTGCAAGAAGTGGCTTTCAACTTTTCGTTTACCAAGATGAGGTAGGCCGTGCGGAGGCAGATTGTGCTTAATGTCTTTTTCTTCTACAATAAACATGACATGTTAGGCCTTTGTCCATTTTCTTGCTTATCAGAACTTATTCATGCATATATCTTTCATTTATGTTACTTCTCTATTATCAAGCTTGTGTAATTTTTCAGTGCCTTTTGCATAATATTGGATTAGAATCATGACAAACATACACATTGTTTGAAGCTCTCTTTTGTTAAACGTTTTCTTTTATTTCAGGTATACTGTCATTCTAACACTTATATTGGTATGGATAATTTGGTAGAGCTTGAAACATGATAGAGAATGAACATTCCAATAACATGATGCACATTTTAATGCAAAAAGTGCAGTTACATAGTTTTGTTTGCAAGGAAACTTCACTGTATTTTGCATCTGAGTAAAATCTTGAAGACAAAGTGGGCATATGGCATTTTACTGTTATATTTTTCCATCCGTTTGTTCTAGTGTAAGCTTTCCTCGCTTATGTAGTTCTGTCATCACACCTGCGTCAAATCAATTACCCAATTTCTTGCTACGTATCTCTCTCTTTTATTTCAGCTTTCATCAACATCGAACTCACAATAAGGCATTTGGTGTTACATGCCAAACCATTATGGGCATTCATAATCTGATAGGCAACGTACCATATATGGACTCGAGAGTCTTTTTGAAGTATGAAATGAAGCCAAATAATGTATACATTTCTGCTATTTTTTGTTTGTCTGTGGTTATATTATTAGCAATTCTGGCCCTTGTACAGTTCATTTTGGCCAAATGTTGACCTTTTTCTTTCAAAAATTTGACATTTCCCCCCACCACTCTTAGCCCCAAATTTGACCTTTTTGGTCAATTTGGCCTATGTTCGTCCATTATCTGACTGATCAATTCTCATCCTTTTTGTGTTGTTCTGTCTGTTTTGGGCTGAAGTATACCCGAAACAGGCCAAAATTCTGCCAAACTGGGAGGGTCAACATGTATGCAGCTTTAACCCCATCTATGAAGAGGTGCCTTTATTCCAAATCACATCCTCCAGCATTAAGTGCCCACTCACCTTCACATTAACATTGCCTTATTAAGTAATTGACAAGTCAAGTGTTAAAGGGACTGGACGGTAAACTAGTTTTATGTTTACATAAACTGTATATTGGTAATTGGATTGAGTTGGCTCGGTTTGGGCTCCATTTGAATTTGGTTTGGGGTCACTTTTAACTCATTGCGAATTTAATCTGGGTCATGTTTGTCCAACATATAAGCCCATGCCAAAAGCTTTTATAATTTCAATCCTGATTGCCCTGTTGTCATCAACCCAACCCTTCCTGCAGCACTTTTGAGAACAATTGTATCATGGGTGGCCTCCTAGTACTGACATTGTGACACTTGCTGCCTATTAAGAATGAGGTGAGGTGTCTATCAGAGTGTTAGTTGTCTTATTAATTGAGTGCCTATATATATGTTTCTACTCCATGTGTACTTCTGGTGAAGTATTTTTCAAGCAGATATGTTGTTTGACTTCAGGTCTCAAAACTGTTCAAACTAAACCATACTATAATGATAATTAGCACACATCTATCAAGTAAATACAATCTCAGTTATAACTAATAAAGGACTCATTAGTTATTCTACACTATTAGACAATTAAATTTTTGTTACCCTTTGATTTATCCTCATTACTGAAGATATATTTCAATAGGTTAGGAAAGGAGGAAAACTGCCTGTATCCAAATCGCTTTACAGCAAAGTCACCTAAATCCACAAGTAAGTCCCGACTCCCTCCACCTTGAGGCTTAGTCTTTGATTGGAATTCCCACACCTTATTGTCCTATTAGATTTGCAAGCTGTATGAGCAGTTTATTGATTTTGTATTATTGCATGATATGTGGAGTAGTTAAACCTAATACTCGAACTTATGATTTCCTAGTTATCAGGGATTGTCATAAATATCGGGCATCAGTGAGGATGAGATTAATAGGATGAGACATGAGTATTAGAAGTAGTATCCATGTAGCTGAAAATAGGTAGTCATTATAAATGGTGTTTACAACAAAATAAGGTGAATGTAGCAAAATGATTATCTTTGTATATTGTAAACTAAAGTCTCGGCTGAAGACTGAAGAATATGTGAAGGTGAATGGTAATACATGCATCTATACCCCATTGCCAAGGAGGGAGAGCTTCCAGGCTCATATGATGAAGAAAGGTTTAATTTTGGCTTGGTAGGAATAAGCTTGTTATGACTATGAATGCTGCCCGCCATATTAATTTGTTTAGGGAGGAATCACAAAACTGACTGAAACATGTTGGAAGGGTTGTTGCTTATGTCATTATGATATGGTTGTGTTTCATGATAGTATCACTTTTGTTCTTTAAGTTTGAAGGAATATGTAATTTAGTTGATTGTATCGATATATCTTTGCTTATTTTAAGTTATAAAATGGCATCACATATTCTTCTTCCATCGACTTCAGGTACATGGTAACCCTTGTTTCTTGATATGACTTATCCATGAAACTTATGCAAATACTTGCTCATCATGCCACAATCAAATTCTAATTTATCTTCTTTTGTTACTACTTGCATTATTCCTAGCAGCACATAAAGTTATTGTTCCTCAATATCTGTCCTAAGTAATTTATTAACATTAGTTTCTTCTAGTTTGTGGCTTTGTGCTTCTTTTGTTATTTCAATATTTCTTACTTAGCATATATCTGTGATTTTGTATCTATATACACAATTCAGTTCTGCTCTTGAATTCTTTATGTATTAATTCTGTTCTTCCTCAAATTTGAACTTGGAATTTTCATGTAATTGAGTGTTCTCACTGTAAGGCACATCACCTTGTAGGTTTTTCTTTATGGTGGCTATTCAAAGGAAGTTGTAGCTGATAAAAATGGCTCAGAGAAAGGCATAGTTCATTCTGACTTGTGGTCACTTGATCCTCGGACATGGGAATGGAACAAGGTCTGTGGCTAAACAAAACTTCAGTTGTTTATCATTTAACTAGAGTTGTATTCCTCATATCTTGTGGTCGAGCTTACTGATGACTGTGTGTGGGTGTTGGGTTCGTTGGTCGTGGGGAGGAGCGTGGGCGGACGGGTGTTATTGTGTGATGTATTTTTTAAATGTTCAGAAACTGCCTATAATCTTTAATTGGGTGACACAACTAAGTTTGTCAATTAATTCTAGTTTCCATGATATTGAATTTGAAGCAAGGATTCAACTGCTTTTGGTTTGTTGCATCTGAAGTTTATCTGATACATTGTGGTTCTTCCTGTTGATGAGAGCATCTCCTGCGTGGCTGCTTGGCTACCCAAGAGATTAGGGAATACATCCACTACGCAGAATCCCCACAAAGGATTTCACTTTAAGGTTGCCTAAGGCCTTACTAGACATCTAGTAGTAACAAATAACATTGTTTTTTGTCTTGCAATCGATGATCAATTTGCAGTGTTATTTTAGCAAATTTAAATGTAATCATGGCCTTGGGAATTAAAAATAGCTTTTCATAACGATAAAGACAACAAAGTGGAGGGGGTACTTAGGTAGCATCTGTCTGTTCTGAATTTATTAGTAAATGTTTGTCAAAATTGCATTGACTGATTTGTATAGAAACTGTAGATTCTTAGTGGATGGTTAGATTTAGGGAAACATCAAGCAGGGGTGATACTATATTAGTGAATATGTACCAGATTTTCTGGTCTACATTGTTTCAAGCACATGTATCTGGTAACTTTTTTCATGATAGGAGTCATCACACGTTTCTATGGAAGTTTGTGATTATGAAAGGAAAACGCTTGTTGGGAAACACAGTGTTAACTCACAGAAATGTATCAGAAATACAGGATAATTTACCAGAAATGTTCGGAGCTCAATAGAACTATCTGAAATTGTAGTTGAAACTTGCGGGAATGTTACGGAGACTTATGGGGAATTCTTGACAATTTTCATTTGTACCCTTTTCCAACTAACACTTAATTTTGTCATGTAAACTCTAGTTAGATCTTTGAGTACCTGAATTATCACACTTTTGCATTTAAATTTAAATACCCTGAACACTTAAATACCATGAACTTTGTTATTTCACATTAATACCTTGAAGTACAACTTTGACCCCTATCTAAAATGATCCATCATCTTTCTCCTATAACATCCCTAACCATAACCCTAGTTGTTGCTTCCCACCCGTGCAACCTATGCCCTTTTACTGTAGTCAACCTCTTGTTGGTCCAACTCGTCACTTACTGGTTGCAACCCTCTATAAAGAGTCCAATTTGGACGACCAAGAATTCTTAGCTACTCCTTGGTGACCGAGTCTAAATAAAGGAGGTGTTTCAATAATCACAAAGGATACTCCATTGTTTCAACTCTTGACATCACCTGTTAGAGACCATCAGTAACATTACGGTGGCATTTCATCAGAAACAAGGGGAGGCACATAGAGTTGCAAGAGTTCTCATGTGAAACAACCTCGCTTGTTAGTCTCATTTAGCAATTCTAAGTTATGATAAGCCTAAATGAAGCCGGTTAAAGTCTATGCCATTTGCACCAAAATTGTAGAGTGTTGGGGGTTAATATCAATATTATTCAACACGCCCCGCAGGTCAAAGACCAATTTTTTTGGATCGAGAACTGGATTCACGCAGCGGTATATATCTTTTAATCCTCTTGAAATTAATGCGTGCTAGAAGACTCGGGCATGGGTTGCTCAGATACCATGTAAAAGTTCCTGCAACTTGCACCAAATAGAGTGTTGCTGAGGGTTAATATTAGTATTATTCAACAAAAAAAAGCTAATGTCTTATCAAGTCAGAATGTTGGATGCATTAGAAAGAGCAGGAGCTTCCATGGGATCAATGTGCAAAATCCCTCTTTTGATCATCTCATCAATAAATCATTCTTACTTCTCATCAATAATCCTTCAAACTGAATTGCAATCATGTCCAAATTATATCGGCAACCTCTGACAAATCCTAATTTCTCTATGGCACCTATGGCACCCATCACCACCCCGTATGCCCCTGTCTATTGGATGACAACGACCCGTTCTCTTGTTGGCTGCAATCCCACTCCGCCACGACTTAGCCTCCTGGCCTTAGCAGTGTCGGTGTGCTCTTGGCCCATCACAGTTGGATAAGCCTGTGACCTTTGCTGTTATCTCTAACATGTGTAAGAAAGAGGACAATGTAATTATTTCCCCCAAAAAAGAATTGGTAATTTTCCTTAATGTAAGGGGCAAAAAGGTCCATTATAGTCACATGCTGAACATGTGACCGCCAAATGGGATGGAAGGTTAATAGAGGGTGTCAACTTACAGAAGCGTGATAATTCAGGGTATTTAAATGTTTATAAAAATATTTGGTATTTAAGTGCAAAAGTGGGCATTTAAGTGGAAATTAGTCTATTTTGTATAATCTACTTATATGTCATCCGCGTGATGGAGGCACTATGCTGAAGTTAAACATTGGAGGAGTCGGAAATACCTCTGTGGTTGAAGAAGAAGATCCCGAGATGTCGTACACCGACTTTCTACAATTTCAAGCACTTTTCTCCACCTCGAGCTTCTTCTCAAGGTTGAAGAGAATCAATGACCTTTTGAATTGAACTTGGGAGGCTCTCTCTCTCTTGTAGAACAACTCAATGAATTGTTGATACATAGGGCTCTACTATAGGCCCCTATTTAAGTTCTTTGAGTAGGTGGCTTTTCCTTAGAAGCCTAGTGCCACTCGAAGCCAAATAATGCTCACTCAGGTGAAGATTCTTCTTTGACCAGTCAAACCCAGAGTCAAACTATTTGACTTTTTGACCAAGGATTTAAATTAATCAATTAATTACAATATTATAATTATGCTAGCACTTATAATATGCAATTAATAATTGTCTTTGGACTAATTTGCAAAAACACCTTTCTACAAATAAGCTACTAGGATGCTCAAAATTGCACTAGGCCTCGTTGTGTAAGAAGTTTCCTTCTGGAGCTCATGGAACACTCATATCTTGCATTTTCTACAATTTTTGCGGTATTTGCTGCTTCCTTTACCCCTGCCCCTTCAGATATTTGTTTCTTGAAATTGTTAATGTAGTTAAAGGTTCGAAAGTGTATCTGGTTTAAGGGAGTTTTTAAGATTATTTTCATTTTCAAACAAGAGCAAAATTTGATCGTTTTGTCATTAATTAGTCTGGGCCAGGAATATTTGTTAAGTTACTATTTTTGGAGTTTCATAACACTAGGCCTTTGTGAAGCAAAGAAGCTCAGCTTGCTATGGGTGAAGTTTTATTCATACTAGTATTTTTATTCTCAATTAGGTATCGACTAGACTATGTGAATTAGCTATATTTCTTTATAAAAAGATAGTTGTAAGTTATTCGAAATTATTTAGAACTGCTTGAAAGCTAGAATTGATTATACTTGCATAATGTGTGTGTGTGTGTGGTCACTTTATCTGAAAAAAGGGATGGAGAGGGCAGACTCATCTCTGGAAAAAAGGGGAAAACTCATTAGATTGGGAGGCCAAGATCCGATGAGAAAGCAAGGTTTGTGTGATTGGACCTTTCTTATGAGTCTAACTGGTTTCGGCGGTTTCAGTGGTTTTAATTATAGGTCGATTTTGGCAGTATCGGTATCGGCTGATGACACAATCTGATCAGAATGTTGGGAGAAGTTCTGTGAAACTCATTTTTGTTCACTGATGGAGAAAAATATGAGCTCAGACAAAAGATCATTGGTTTTAGTTTCCAATCATAGCCATGTCTTTTATGTGACATACATCTCTTTTGCTAATGATTTATTGTACTTGATTAAGTGGACAAATGTTCCAAGTTAGCTTGACTTCAATAGATATAAGATATTCGAAATCCTTGGCGTATTGGATGTATGTCCTATGACCTTGAGATGAAATTTCGGAGATGGAGACTCAATATCCTTACATCTAAACAGTCACAACTGTAACATATACTCAACGTCCATAGATAGTGACCATGGTGATTCTTGCCAAATTAGATGAAATCTTAAATTGGTAGATCGGTGCATCATGAATGCATTTGATTGAATGATGTGAACTTGCCAATAGAAAAGCATGTACAAGGTAAGAAGAGTTTCTCACATGATGTGATAAGATCCTCTAACTTGAGAGGTCCATATTTGTATTACTGGTATTTGTTATTCTTTGAAGAACCAATGCAACATGGTCTTACATCACTGATAAGTAAGTTGGATGTGGTCGAGTATCATATAATTCATCTGGGATGTTAACAAAGGATGCCTCTATGCACGAACACCATATGATAAATAAACATAGTTTGACAAGAACAAACCTTGGCCAGTTGTTGTTGCAAATATGATTTGTCATTGATACGTTTACAGGGAGACCCCTTTAAAATATAAAGGTTTGGAGGCATTATAGTTGAGGCACTCAAAGAATGTTCACCATGGCCTAGATCAATCTAGGCATAAGGCCTATTGTGCTGGTGATCGATTCAAGATTTCTATACAATTGTTCATGATATAGGTTGCTAAAAACTCTTGATTGCATCTAATTCTGTTGTGCTAAATATACTCATATACTAACAGAGACAACAAGGTACTTTATTGCCGCTCTATGCTGCACGAATACTGGCACAAATGTGAATAAGGACATATACGGGTACGGGATACGGACATTTTCAAATAGTCACAGTAACTAGTCATCTACGTAGCACGAATACGGATACGTACACGATACGGGCACAATTTGTCCGTGCAACATAGTTACCAGTCCAAACAAGTTAGATGGCATGATGAAGATCGCAGGAGAAGTTAGGAATAGGCTCTAAGATGATTATTAATGTATAATTGGTGAATTTCCATGGTACTGGTTCACTAAAATTTACATATTGACTCGTCCTTTTCCATGATGGCCAAAATTGAAAGGAAGAACCTTTTGAAGAAATTGAAATTTTAACAATAGCGCATTTATCCAATATTTTTGGAATGCATAAATAGCTTTTAATCTAATCTTGTGGTTTACTCTTAATTTTCAGATGTAGTCTCTCTACTTTACCTACCGAGATAAGTGCCTGGAGTTGTTTTAGAGGTGACATATTTGGATTATTTATACACTCAAGTTATTTACCCCCCATAGAGAAATTATTTCAAGGCATCGAAATTAGAACAATTAGGTTGGAATAAAAGTTCACATGAATTAGGCCATCTTATGCTATTTAGCACCCCTACCATGACATTCTCATCCCTACTTCTTGTGGGATTAATGTCATAAACCATTGCCTGGTCTAGGTGATGCAAGTTATTTGTTATAAATGGTAATTTGTGTCTTCTTCTACAAGGAAATGCTGCATGCTGAAACTTGTTAAATAAGTGGTTCTAATAAATTTTCCAATCAACACATGAATAACATGACATTGTTTACTCACTTAGCATTTTTAGGATCTCCAAGACTCCAAGTAAACCCTATCATTTTCTCGAGTGGGCAAAAATAGATAATTTTATAGTTCAAAATTTTCAAATAGTTCGAAGTTCAGCGATATCAAGTCAATTTTTTTAAGGACTGTCACGACCCGCACCCGAATGTTCGGGTACGAGTACGTGGGTACGTCCAGCCTACGCCGCAGTATCGACGGTAGAATGCTGTCTAGCAATATCACTATAATATCCAACAACTTTTGCAGTATAATTATCTCAAATCACCTCCAAAAGAGGGCAAGTAATTGGTGAAATAAATATCATACTCAATAAAAAAAAACTAAGGTAGATAGAAGCAAGACGTAATATATGAGTTAAAGTTCAAATTTACCCAAACATACAACTATAACAAAGGTCTCCGAAAATAGTTTCGGACAAACTATAGCCTATGTGCTAAGCTACATATCGCAATTGGGTCTCTGCTGCGGTTACTCCATGATCCTCCTGAAAGGTAGGGTCAAGCTCTGATAAACTATCCACTGCCATCCCATAATAGGCTGGGCACAAGTCCTCATAGTTGTTGTCTCAAATATTATCCAGTTAGAATTGAAGCAAAGTACATACTTGACAGACTATTCATAATATGATAGGAACTATAAAACAAGAAATATAATGAATGCATGATGATCAAGTAAACTAAATCATGGTAGAACATGTACGAGAACAACAAATATGATAATCATGGTATGACAATATATGAAACCAGTAAATACAGAAAATCACGATAAAAGATAAAAGTATCGGGTATAACAAGAGAACTGTCCCTATCTAAGTGTTTTAAAATACCATGTTCAATATGTGATCGACTAGGGGTAATACGGCACATCTCGTCAGATGGCTATCCACACGACATGAAGGGTATGACTCAATCATACGTGAGTTGCATGATTGAGCTATCCACACGAATAAAGTAAAATAAGATTGATCACGTATCTACTTAGTATTTTTTCTCCCAACTAGTACTGATGGATTCGGGGCACATCACGTGGGATCATGAAATCATGGTAGAATATGAATCCATCAAACACAAATCACGTGTATCAGGCGTGTCAAGAATCAAGTAACACATATCTAAATCTTGTAATAGAGTAACCATCAGAAAATGAAAGTAAATCAAGTAATGTACTCGCTTGTCGTCATGAGCTGATGATACTGATCAGAGTCCAGATAACATATATTATAATTTTTCAATGTCAATTGATGAAAAGAAAGCAATAACAACTCTATTTACTAAGTTATTAGGTTTCTAGGTCCATTACCTACTTTCTAACTAGGTAAGTATCCTATCTAGATTGGGTATTTATCTTGGTTCAACATTACTTACTATGTTTTTGAGTTATAACTATTGTAGTCGATAGGTTTATATATATATATATATATATATATATATATATATATATATATAATACCTTACACCTTGACTTTACCTATTATAGGATATTCTCATTCTAACACAAATCCTAACTTGGGCTAGCACTTCCTCACAATCACTCACCCTTGCTCGCTGCTGTTTTATGCAAGTTTTGTTACTACTATCGTATGCTGCTACTGCAGCTGCTTGTTGTCGTCGCTGCTCCTGCAACTTGCTGCTACTGCTGCCTGCAGCTACTGCTCTGCTTGCTGCAACAGTTCCTCCCCCCTACTTCTAACACACATCTACACACGCACGCATATATATACACACACACTACACACCTACACCACTAACACATTACACTCATACATACCCACACTAAATACTCATCACCCCTCAAGATACCAATTTGGTATCTCACGATACCAACACATGCAATCCAACCTAATTCTCAAGGGTTAGGGACTCCTATTGGATAATTCCCTTCATGTTCTCAGTTAGAAGTATAATGAAAGTTTAAGGAAATCAATGAATACCTTGTTGGAATTGGTTCTAATGAAGAACCAAGGCTTCTCGACACAAGAAGAGTTCTTAATCTCCTTCACCAAGTTGAGTTCCTTCTCTTAGCAATCCTTCTAGGTTTAGGATTTGAGTTGGAAGGAATTTGTGTAGAGGAAAGGGTTAGGGTTTGTTTGGGGATGGAAAACTTGGGTTTGAGGCTATGGAGGTGGTGGTGTTATATAGAGAAGGGAGAGAGAAGAAGGGGTTGGGGGCCATGTGACAAAGGGATGAGGGAGGGGTGTGGGGAGTGATGACATGTGAGAAGGGTAGTGGATGAGAGCATGTGAGGGGGGTGGTTATCATGTCGGGGTGATCAGTGTAGTCAAAGGCACGCCCCAAGCGCGTCTTGCTCCTAGGCGTAAGGACATCGCCTCATTGTAGTCGAGGCGAGGCGCGGTTCCTGAGGCGCAGGATGGTTAAGGCGCACCTAGGCGCGCCTGAGGAATATTAAAAAAAAAACTTATATACTTTTTTTTTACTGTTTCTTAAATACTTTATTTTGTATACTATTTTTTCTGTTTTTTTTCTAATTTCTTATACTGTTTTGTATAATGATATTTTTATACTCTTTTTTTATTATTTTTCTTTTTTTCTCTGTTTTCTTATACTGTTTTGTATAATGTTATTTTTATACTGTTTTTTTTCTTTTTCTTTTCTTATACTGTTTATTATAATGTTATTTTTATACTTTTTTTATTTACTTTTTTTACTGTTTTTTTAATGTTTATTTTGTATGCTGTTTTTTAATATTATTTCCATCTTTTGATGAAATCAAAGTCCTATTAATTTGAATTATCCTTACAAAGCACTTGAAGAATATCTTAAAACTTCAATTCAAAGTGTGTGTTTGTGTGTGTATATATATATATATATATATATATATATATATATATATATATTGCGCCTCGCATCGCTCGTGCCCGCGCTTTAAGTGCGCCTTGCACCTCCGGCAATATGGCCACTTTGCATCTCGAGTGCGCCTTGCGCCTTTGACTACCTTGGGGTCTGGGGGTGATGATGTGTAAGAAGAGGAATGAGTGAGGACATGTGAGGGGGTGATGTCATCATGGTGTCATGGGTGATGGCATGGGTGGTGGTGATGGCATGGGTGAGGGTGATGCCATCTTAATTAAATTCTTGTTTATCTTACTAATTATACTTAGTAATAATTAATTGTCAATGCTAGTTAAAATTTTGAAAATGGAGGTTACAAGGACACATCTCCAGCATGGAGAAGATATGTCACAACCGTGCCACCATACTCCAGCATGGAGAAGATATGTCACAGCCGTGCCACCATACTCCAGGCTCAACTATGGCTTCTATTATCTTGTGTTCATGATGAAATTTACTAATGATTAATTATTTGACTTATGTGTAGGTTCATTTTTTTTTATCATAACAAAATCTTATTCTTTGCTTGGAAATGTTTGGATAGATTAAGAAAACTGGAATGCCTCCTGGGCCACGTGCTGGGTTTTCTCTCTGTGTCCACAAGAAGAGAGCAGTGGTATTTGGTGGGGTAGTAGATATGGAAGTTGAAGGTTAGTTTCTATTTGCATGGACTGATAGTTTGTTTTCATACTAATATCATGTTTACGTCGCTGACCTTGCTGTTTGGTGTGGCTTTTTTATACTAAACTTGACTAGTTGATTGCATGTGTGTATAGTTTGGATCCTGTCCGATTCAGAACCATTAATTCTATAGCATACCAGATAGTGATCACTGTGTGGGCTTTGATGTATACACCTAGGCGCTATACTTAGAGTTTCTATCTTACAATGCTGTAAATATGTGGTACCCTAGAGTTTAGATTCACTAAGTGCAGGATGGCCGTTTAGAGGCAACAGGTGTTCCAAGTTCGAACTTTTAAGATACAAGATGGAAGCCACACTAATGGGTGACATCAGCTTTATTCAGAAAGGAATCTGAGCTAGAGCAGTTCCTTATGAGGATGTTATAGTTGGCACATCTCATGCAGCTGTTTTCCTGTCTTAGGAGTTGCCATTGCCAAATGGCCTCAGATTGGCAGTACGAGTCCCAAGATAAAATGAAGCCACACATGTATAGAGGTCATCATGTATACTCTAGCATCTAGGTTGCATAGACATGGACACGAATTCGGATACAGGATACAACATTTTTCAAAATTTTGGGATATAAGTAAGACATGGATACATTTATATTAAACAAAAAAAAACATATTTATGTACATATTTGTTGCAGTTACTTGTAACTAACTATTGGATGATTGTGCCAACCAATAATAGAGATATACTTATCTTTTTGTAATCATGTAAAGATTCTTTTGTATCAAGTTGTTAAGCCGTCCGACTATTATAAATAGAAGCCTATGGAGAACCCTTGAAGGGGGTGGTGTGAGGCTTCGCCGATTGAGAACATTGCATCGAGGCCTCGCCGATTGAGAGCGCCTGCTGCTAAAGTAGGTATAAATGAGTTATGAGTGTGTGGTAGATGTTGAAAGAGATATTCACACAGTTGATTTCCATAATTTCTCATGATTCGATGGTATTATTTTAATGAAATTTGACACTGCTAATGGGAACAAGTACAGATACTTGAGAATTCATCTCTCCCTCCCTCTCATCTCTTAGTCTAGTAAATTAGACTACAACAATATTTTATGTATTACATCTTACAATATCTATATTTGAGCAAATTTTGAGTAGTAAGTAGGTTCCAAAATATTCTAGAAAGGATTCAAATGCAAAGAAATATTACTTTCTTAAATCTCAATTACATTTGTCATGATCATAAATATGTCAAAATTTACTTTCAACTATGTTTTGGGTCTCTTTCGAGTCTCGAGATGGGTGAGCCATATCCGACATGTGTCAAAGAAGTATCATGTCCAATACGTGTTGGATACAGATGTGGGCACGGATACGGTCCTCCTAAGGGGTATCCATGCAACATAGCCTATAACAGGGATTATGAATCTGAACCAGACTTACGTAGATGGTATGACTTGCTCGTCTTATTGGTTCTGGATGGATGGGTTGGAAGTGGGATACTTGGACTTCATCATGCTTCTCTGCTATTAGCTGGAGTTGACTAAACAACTTGTGATAGACCCTTGCTTTGGGCCACAACCGACAGTAACACCAATAGACTTTGTATCTTCTTTGTCTTCATTAGTTGGTAACACCAATCGACAGAGGACATGGCCTTAACATTGCTGAATGGAGAAAAAGACTCAATTAGCAGACCCCCGAATTTTGGGATGAGTATTTGTTCTTGTCGCCTATTCTTAGGATCTAATCAAAGACTATTTTTAATGGCGACAAATCTTTTCAACCGTGTTCTTTTATTGATTGACTTGATAACCTCAAAAGTCCGATAGAAAACCTATTACAACAGATCAGTTAGTTGAATTATTATATAAATTCTAAAATTCTAATACTGTTGTAGAGTAAACAATGGTAGTATTTTTTGGGAACTTTTATTGAAGAAGAGAAGAGAAAATGAGAGAGAAATCATGTTTGTTAAATAGAGTCAGGTGTGCTGCTATCCTTATATAGAAGGATATGTTTGTTACAAAGGATAACAAGTTGGTTACAAGAGATAACAACCATATCCCTAAGAGATAACTATTGGTTGGCACAATCATTTATAGTAGTTAGTTAAAACTAACTACAACACTCCCCCCTTGGGTGACTCCCTTTTGAGTGTGAACAACTCAATTATAAATTGTATTAGTCTTCATGAATGATTAATATCAATTTTCAGGGATGTTTAGCATCAATCTTTCGGTACCAAAACAACGTGAGTTTATGGGAATAAAAATATACAATGTAGATAGACTTCACCAAAACCTTGATTCAGAAAACCCAGTAGGAAAAATCGTAATCTAAGGAAAAAAAAAAGAGTCGATATTGATACGTTTTCAGGATGTAAAAATATCTAGGGATATGACCAACCCGATGTGAATGTCTCGTTAAAACCTTCATAGGATACCAAAATAATGTAAGAAAATTTCTCCTAAGTTAGGAAAAAAGTACATTAAGGTCAATTGAGTTTACTTTTGGATGCTCGTCTGATTTCGATTTATCCTAAACTACGAGCAAAGAGCCTCCACAATCCGATGCCATGAACAATTTTTTGGAAAGTGGAATTCGGCAGGATCTTGGTGAATATGTCGGCCAAGATGTCATAGGATCAGATCTGCTTGACTTCAATCTTTTGTTGCCGTTGTTGCTGATGTGAGAAGAAAAACTTCGGTGTGATGTGTTTGATATGGTCTCCCTTGATGTAGCCCTTCATCATCTGGTCAATGCATGCATCATCGTCTTCATATATTGTCGTTGGGACATCATTGATAGAAGAGAATCCGCTTGTAGTCCTAATGTGTTCAATTACGGCTCATAACCATATACACTCCCGAGTGGCATCATGGAGGGCGATGTGCTCGGCTTGATTTGAAGAAGTGGTGATCAATGTTTCCTTTGTAGACTTCCATGATATCAATGTCTCCTAAATGGTAAAGACAACCACTTTGGGATTCCGTCTTGTGTGGGTCATATAAGTAATCGGCATAGCTGACAAGATGGACATCATTCCAAGGATCAAGGGGGCTTGATGTATTCCGAGATGCATATGGATAAAATAAGCTCATATCCGTCGTATCCTTAAGGTAACAAAAGATGTCTATATTCTAGTGGCAGCGTCTTAGCGCAACGCTAAATCTAGCCAAGAGGTTCACAACAAATGATATGTCTGGTCTAGTGCATTGAGTTAAGTACAATAATGCGCCTATTATACTTAGATATGGAACTTCGGATTTCAATGCCTTTTTATCGTCTTCCTTAGGATGTAATGAGTCTCGTTTAGCATCTAGAGAACGAACGATCATGGATGTACTTGAGGGTTTTGCTTTGTCGACATAACACCTTCTGGTTGTAACTTAATTGGTGACCAAAACACTATCGGTACAATACGCAAGCTTCATGCCTAAGCATAATCGAAGTTTCCTCCTTATCTTTCATTTCAAATTCCGATTTCAGGTGTGAGGTAGTTATATCAAGCTCTTCAGGAGTCCCGATGAGATTCATGTCATGGACATAGACTGCTACAATCGCAAATCTGGAATATGATTTCTTGATAAACACGCATGTACATACTTCGTTATTCACATATCTCTGACTGATTAAATATTCACTTAGTCATTTATACCACATCCGACCGGATTGTTTCAATCCGTAAAATGAACGCTTCAACCTAATCGAGAGTGTGTTCCGGGTTCTAGAAGTATTTGCATCAGTTATACGAAGTCCTTGACCTTCATATAAATTTCAGTATCGAACTTCCCGTACATGTATGCGGTAACTACATCCATCAGCTGCATTTTTCAGTTTTTAGGAAAATAGTTCATCCTTTGATGATAACTGCTCTACAGGAAGCTGCTGTACATTCTTTGATGACAATCTATTTACATGGAAGAACAATAAACAAACTGTTCTCGTCGCACGTTACTTTGTTGAAGTTGAATACTGTCCAGTAACATATGTTCTCTGTGTTGAATTGGCTAAGCGTCTTCGTAAATCTCCGTGTTCTCTTCACTTCTCCAATTATTTTGTACTGAGATAACGAAACCTCCACTCACATTACTGAACACAATTTCCTCTGAGCCCACCCCACATGTTGAAGTCGATTGCCATTTCATTCATGGTAAAATCAAACTTCAAGACGACTGTCTTCATCATGTTTCCGCTGTTGCAAAATTGATCGATATCCTCTTCAAGACTCTGCTTCGGCCTTTGTTCCTTCCTAGAGTTTCTCTCTAAGCCTGACTTGATTGGCAATTTGGCATCTATGGGTCTGTAAGAGAGTATTTAACTTCTTTATTAGCAGTCCCTTTTAGTCCCATATCGATTAATGTAATATAGGGACCTGAATCTTATCATATAAACACGGGTCCACATTCCCAAATAATGCATCCAATTGTTTTCTCCCTTTTTCTGCTAGAACAATCAAATTTGGTTTAGACTAATTTCAAGTACTGCCTAAAAGAAAATTGAATATCAAGTTGGTTCTCTAATTTTTCGAGATCTTATATGATATACTAGTCAGCTAACATGTCGCCACACCATTATAGAGGGGAGGAAGGAGGCAGCTATAGAAAATCTACAATGTTGATTACAATAAGGCTGTTGGTGTTGTTAATATCAGTACTAACATCTCTCAAGCACTGGTCTTTGTGATTGTTTCAATATAGACATTAGTAAATCATACTCCCTAGTCAGTAGTTATATAGTTGGATTTGTTTTGCCTTGTGGCAATATCCGGATGTCTTCATATGGACATCTAGAGAACATGAACAATGGTGATCAAGTCACCATTTGAATTTCCATTAAACCAGAGAGATAATTAACGAAGAATAATCTTTAGATACGTTATCTTAATGCCATGATATTTTTGTTTCTTTCAATACATAACTACATTTCTCCTTTATGGAAAACATGCATCTTTCGTTACATGGATCATACCAGTTTCAAATTTTACGTGATGTTTCTGCACGAACAACTTAAATTTGCCATAAATTTCGAAGTTATATTATCAATAATTATTCCAAATTTTATATATTTTAAGAAATCTAATTAGCATCCTAATTTATAAGTTTTAATTTTTTAAATCACCTAATAATCATAAGTTTTCCTTTGACATCCAAATTTGTCTTTTCCAGCCTCATTGAAATCCTAAATAAGCTATGGAAACATAGTCTACATATCAAATCCTATAAGTTTACTTGTTACTCATCACAATTTCTTTTTATTGCATGTGCATAAAATCACCTAAGATAGTCTACATAGTGAAACTTTATAAGACCAAAAAAGAAAAAAAAAAGAAATTCATCTATACCCTTGTAAATAGTGTGATTCACAAATAGCCTTGAAAAACTTTATAAAGTTGGCATATAGAAGTTTGCACGTCATTTAGTCTGTCATTCCACATAAAATCAAATTACCTTTCCTCTTTGCGAGGTATAGATTTACCTACATCAGACGTGCTCATTTTCTAGTTTGTATGACCAAATATATTATTTTTGGGCACAAGATATTCAATGAGTTATGTACATTGAAGTCCATTCATTATATATGAAATTTATTTGTTAATAAGAAAGAAAATGTCTGCAAAATTTTCTGATAATGTGTTCACTTCTTTTGTCAGGTGATGTGCTGATGAGTTTGTTTATGAATGAGCTATATGGATTCCAGTTAGATAGTCGTCGCTGGTAACTTCATGTTTTCTGATTCTGGAGAGATTATTCTAGATATAAGAAAGTTTGATCAAATTTGGTTTGGTTACATATCAATATATTTATAGTATACACTTGCTCCTCACATATAATGCTGGAATTTATCGGTACTTGTACTGTATTTGACATATAATATCAGCACTTGTATCAAAGAAGAGAGGAAGGATGAAAAGTTAGATATTTTGTTACTAGTAATAGAAAACTAAAAGACGCTTAAATAGGTTAGGCCAAATTTGCAATTTCTGCAAGGGAATGATAAGTTAGTAGCCCTTGGTAATATATAAATAGATATCTATATATGCTCTGCCATATAATTATATTGTATTCTACTGGATATAATACTGTTTACAGGCCAGGAGTTGCTTTTTATGAAATACTCTTTTGTATAATGTAAGCGAAGTAGCGAAGCAACTGTAGAAGCTATATCTGATCCCCACCTTGGATTGTGGGGGTCTTACCAAATGCCTTAATAGTCTTAGGGCCTGTTTGGCAAATGGAAATTAAAAGGGAAACTAGGAAAGTGTAGGAAGTAGAGCTACATTCCATTTAGTCGCTTGTTTGGGAGTTGGAAACTAGTTTAGGAAAGTTGTAGGACCCACCACCAAAGTAGAGAGTAGTAGCCATTCTAGTTTCCTTTCAAATAGATGGAAGCTCATGGAAAGTCATGAGAAGCAATAATGACTTATTTTTATTACTACTTATTTTTGAAAAGCAAACATCCACTTTTTAACCCCGTATGTTAATTATTTTTATATTCTTATCATGTTATTATTAGCTACAAGTTTCTATCTTATAGTTTCAACCAAACAAACAACATTTTAAGTGGAAACATAGTTTCCTTTGGTTTCTAGAAACCAATAGAAACTAGGTTTCTTAGTTTCTAAAAGTTTCTGTTTCCCAAAAAGGCCCTTAGTGTATCCAATATCTCATAGATCTTTTGACTATTATACAGAACATAGTTGCTTATGGAATTTTGTTTGTGTAGTTGCTTTAGTTTGCTTTATGGAATTGGTCAAATTTGGTTAGGTTTTGTAGCCTGCTTCAGAATATTTCTTTTAAGTTTCAAGACATTTGTACCAATTCTTTGGGATGTGTCATTTCTTTTCACTCTTTAGCTTAATGTGCCAAAGAGTTGAATGCAGTTCCTTATAGGTCAAATTTGGTTAGGTTTTGTAGCCTGCTTCAGAATATTTCTTTTAAGTTTCAAGACATTTGTACCAATTCTTTGGGATGTCATTTCTTTTCACTCTTTAGCTTAATGTGCCAAAGAGTTGAATGCAGTTCCTTATAGGAAATTGTATCATTTTACCTCTTCTTCTAGCCTCTTTATAGCGTAAGGGAACTTTGAGGATGTTCTGTGGTTGCATGAGCTTAAATTGCAGAGTCAAGGTCTACTTACCCGCCAAATGGTCATCGAGGTTTTATGACATGTTCTCCATGTTCATAATCTACGTTGGCTATAATTTGGCCCAACATAAAGGTTTGATGTCAGTCTGACACTTTCTCATAAAAACTGTCAATTTTTTTACGGAGCGTTCCTATGCCCCATAGACGACCCCATTCTTATCAGGTCATACATTTAAGCACAAACGTGTTCTGCAGCTAGAGGACTTGCTTATCACAACTTGTTAGTACATAATGTGATCAGGCGCGTTTATTTGCCTATGTTTGTGTTATTCAGTGGAAGCTATTAGAATAATATATATATTAACCCTCAACCCTCACCATTGCTCTAGAGTTTTGGTACAGTAGGGAAGAGACTTTAACATAGTCTTTAGAGCAAACCACGTTCGGATCTTCTCTTGGTGCACATTTTAAGCAACCTTTTAAAAAAAAAATATACGAATGTGTGAATCCTGTTCCCGGCCCATAAAATTGGCCTTCAGCCTACACGGGCGTATTAGAATAATATAAATATTAACCCTCAAGCCACATCAATGCTCTAGAGTTTTGGTGCAAATGGCAGGGACTAACAGAAGCAAAAGCAGTGAATACGTGTAGAAAATGGGACGAGTTAAACATGTACATAAAGATACACCCTCTTGTTTCTCTTTCTGCCAATACCAATCAGATGAAAAGGTTTTTGGACAAGTTCAACTGAAAAGGGTTGTCAGATACCTGGTCACAGATAGTGTAGAAGTGCAACTTTATTGGTTGGGTCAGCTTGATGGTTATTTCTTACATTAGCCAACTTCGATATCCCCAACTGTTAAGGAGAGGGATGGAAGATTCATATCTACTTTCTACCAATTGCCAGCCTGGATTTGGTGTGCTTATATACTTCTTGTTCAAATAAGATTGGTCTCTGGCAGATGTGCGACATCAAGATAAATTAACCTGCAGCTAGCTGAGAAATCTCTTTTTTTTTCCTCGAAGAAAATACACATTCCCACTTACTCGCACACAATGTTTCACAGGTTAGCTAGGGTTACGATGAAGAACTTCATGGAGTCTGATATCCGACCCCAATCCTGACTATGAAGTGTCCAATGTTAGGTGATAACCTAATCAGCCAAAACAAGTGATTAGAAGTGAGTCAAGTTCAGGTTCACATTCAAGTTGGAACTCTATATGTTTGAGGACTATACACCAATTGTTGAATAAATTCATGTCTTTGGGGGCACATATATTACTTCCACCTAATTAGATATCATGTGGACAAACTTGTACTATGAACAATTTGTTATGTTTAATTCTTTTTTTATTTGTGGATACAACATAGTTATGTACAATGTATGCCCTAGACTTGGTGTACCTAGCAACAATGAGTTCATTTGTTTGATTTAACTCACTTTTTCTTTATCTTCTTAGGTATCCTTTGGAGCTGAGAAAGGATAAATCTACCAAAAATAAGGTACCATTGAAATACACTCTAGAACTTTATTAGGTATCCAACTCCTAGTATGTCTGTTTACACTTTTTTTTTGCAAGTTTCTCTAAATTTCTTGAAGTTTGAGTTTACCTACAATTACTCTTACTCATGGTATCCTACTATTTATTTTTAGCTTTGAGATATCGTTTTTACAAAAAACATCTGCTCGCTTTATCAATTGTAAATTGCAGCAGCAGCAACGTACTGGGAGTTTCGTTACGAAGAAAGAGAAAGGGAGGTGGTTTCACAATTATTTCTTCACTCCAATTATATATATATATATATATATATATATATATATATATATATAAAGAACTCCCAAAAAAAAACTCCAAAAGAAACCCCATAAATATGTTTGTCATCTAAATTCGACACAACTCACTAATTGAGAGTAATATCATCTTCTTGCTCTCAGGCTGACTTGTCAATTGAACGGTCCTGTCGTAATTTTTTTACGAAGGTAATTGTCTTTTCGATGCTATAAAACGATTATAAGAATGGGTATGCTTCATGGATCACAGTGTAGGCAGTTTTCTTTTCGCTATAAGATGGTTGTAAGCGTGATTATGCTTTATGGATCATAGGATTGGACAATTAAGAAACATGTCCCGATTCTAAGACGGATGCGTGAACAATACATTAAAAAAATACTACAAGGAAAGAGTTAATTCGTGGGAAGTCTATTGACACTCTGAAAACAGAGCCTCGAAGGTCAGCTCCGTAGTATAACGCGAGCTTGCGAAGCAAGTTGACCTCAATCCCGCTTCTACAGGACTAGCGTCATAGTCAGGACCGCTGCAGGATAGTTATGCAGCAGGCTAGCTGAAGACTACGCCGCAGCACAACTCCATCTGCGCTATCATCTAACGCCTCATCGTTTGACCTTTTCCACCCTACTGAGCGGGGAATTAAAGTGTAACAACCCACATACTTAGTGGTTGTCACAACCCTAGTGATGGGCCATCATGGCCATAATTCCCGTAAGTAGATGAGAATGACAACAAATCTATTGCTGGCGCCGCTGAAGACTTTTGGCGGGCTATTGAGCCAAGTCTTTTTCGCCTAATTGGCTGCCCCGTCGCAGGCTAACGCTACTGTTGAGTTGTTACAGGGGCTTCATGCCCCTGAACTCTATAGCCCCCTAAGAGCTGAATGGAAAGGATCCCGACTTTGGCCATTGCAGGGATATAACAGAGCTCTTTAAAGCTTTATAGCACAGAAGCATGATATCAAGTCTTTTTAAGTACGGATTGTTAACGGAACAAAGTTGTCGCATGCTAACCAAGTTTCCATCCGTACATTTTCCATATTTTTTTAAAGTTGTAGAGATTCATTGTAAGCTCTCGTTGTCAGTGTTCTAAAAATCGGACTAGGCGGCCGCCCGCCGCACCGAAAACCCCCAATTCGGTCCTTATAGGCGCCTGTTCGGCCAATTCGGTCCTGTTCGGTTAAGGCAAAAAAATTTAAAAAATTCAAATTTTCAAATTTTGAAATTTGAAATTTCAGATATGAAATTGCAAAAAATATTCAAAAAAAGTTCAAATTTCAAAAAAAAAATTCAAAAAATACAAAAGAAACACAACAAAAATTCAAAAAATTCAGGAAAAAAAAAAAAATCCAAATTTCAAAAAAAATTCAAATATTTTTTAAAAATTTAAAACTGAAAATTCAAATTTTTTTTTTTTTCTGTGCGGCTTCCTAGGCGGCCCTTTGGCGCACCGAATCTGCCTAGCGCAATTTATAACATTGCTCGTTGCAGACTTGTAATTCGCCTATATCAATACATATTTGCAACTTCTTACGAAAAATAAATGACGACTCTGCTGGAGACATCATTCTCCGCCTACGAGAAGATAGTATCGCAATTCGACGTACTTTCGGGGCTATATCGCAAGGCTGATCATCGAGTTCGATCAACAAAAGTTAGAACAAATACTCTCCCAGGGCCAGGCAAGTCCTATCTCAATGCGTAATCACAGGAAAGTCTCGTGCAAGACTTCTCAGGATTTTGCCTCAGTCACTTCGGTGACTCCAAAAGCTTCCTGCGATGCTACATTTGTTGTCCGCAAAACAGCTCCTTGCGGACCTAACATGAAAGCTTTTTGCGAAGCTTTAGTTGCTGGTAACAATGCTGCAAAAGCTACCACATAGCTACCAAGGCAGCACTCGGGGAGCTAACTTAATTGATGGTAGACTACTCTACAGAGCTAAAGCCCCCAGCAGGGTTGTCTCTATTTACAGAGTCAAAGTGGGTCCTAATTCCAGCTGCGCTCTGTGTATTGCTTGCACAAAGGCTAACAGTCTAGTCTAGACTAATCCACAGTAGTCGCGCGCTGACACCCTTCCACGGTAAGATAAATTCTCAAGCTCGTAGCTGGGCTACATTTGAAGCAACACTCAATGGACATGATGTGTCCCCCGCAGCCGGTAACAATCAAAGCTCCAACAGAGCTCGTTCTAGAGCTAATAGCCTCATTGATCGTGGTGCCATGACCTTTTCAGAAGCTAAAGTCCGTCGTATGACTGATCTGCCGTCTTCTCTCGCAGAAGACAATATGGAAGCTCCTCATGAAGCTAAAACACCAACAACGGATTACTGTTCTAGACCGCTTGGGTCCAGACATTCATGGTGTTTCCTCTAGCAATCCTTCGTCAGATTTGCGTAATCAACTGCACTAAAGGAGAAGTTGAATCATCTTTATGGAGTCTCCTAAGTCCTGTACGGAGATGTGTTCTCATCATGTAACGGTATATACGGTTCATCATTGTCGACACCAACCCCAACACACTTCTGCAATAGCAAGTCACCTAGTCAATAGGTCTTGAACCGAATGTCTATTGCTCCTCAAACCTCCAAGAGATGCAACTCTCTAAGGATTTGTCAAAAGACCAATATCTTCCAACGGCCTCTGTTAATATGACAAGTTGGGGATCACGCAAGCTGCAAAATCGGAGACATGGGATGATCAATCACCCACTTGCGACATGTCAAGACATATCATATCCGAACTTGAGCCCTGAGTTACAACGGATTTTAGTTCATCAAAATGGTCCTTTTTAAGGTACCTAGTCTCGACTAACAATATCCTAAAATTCCGAGTTGCTACTCTATCCGAGAGAGATTTCTTGTCTACCTCGTCGTCAGATGCTGACGATGCAAACTCAATTTATGCGTCTTCCTCCACAATGGATTCTACCGGGAAGAAAAATGGTACCAACTCACGTGGTCTAGAGCAGTTCCCAAGACCTCGCTTGCCGCATGAGCAGGCCGCAGTGGAGCGAGATGCACTCCTTGATGAGTTGAAGCAGACGATGAAACAACTGCTGGTTCATCGTAATACAAGCAATGAGGAGGTTCCTTTTGTTTCGTTAGACGACCGAAATGAACCAGGGGTAATCATTGCCGAGCCTAGTGTCTTAAAGAGCATGCAGAACCAGATGACTCACTCGCTCAAAGGGAAGAGTCGAAAAAAGTGGGATCGTTCGACCATATCCATATGAATGGGTTATAATTTCATACCTAATATAGTTCAAAACACAAACATTGCATTCGTACGATGGTATGACCTCATCAAATCAACATGTTTATTGCTTTAATAGAGAGTAACACAATAATGACAGTTATTTTTGTTGGAACTCTGAAAGGGGTAGAATTTGATTGGTTCTGTAGTCTCCCAACGGATAATATCAACTCTTTGACCGTCTTGAAAACTCTGTTCTTTTTCTAGTTCTACGAGGATGACTTTGAGGTGTCTATGACTACGCTGATCTCGACAACTCAACGAGAAGATGAACCTATTAAAGAATACATTGAGAGGTTTCGTAGTCTTGCTCTCTATTGTTCCCCGACATGCCAATACCTATGTTGTTGAAAAGATGCATGCATAACTACCTCAACAAAGTGGAACTCTATACGGTAGTAATTCAAGCTAGTACTTGGAAAGAGCCGAGAAATCAACTGTGAGGTTGGTTACCCTCGATACCAAAAGTATAGAAGGGAATAATAATTGCCCTTTATCGTCATCCCCTCAACCAAGAGGGAAACACACTCTAGCGGTAGAAGTGTCAGGAGGAAACAAGCCGAAGTTGAAGTCGAAGGTAGATCACTCAGGTGGCGTTTCAGGTTCCAAGTTCGACATGGAATATTCTTTCAAAGATGAGCATGCCCGTCAATATCTTTAACTTGCTTAACAAAAGGAACAAATTGAAGCTGCCCGACATGAAGCAGCCAAAAAAGTGGGTCGAACTAATGACCCTAATTTACTAATTATTGTTTGTTCCATCGGATGATCCACTATCCGACCACAAAGTATTACATCTTAAGGATAAAATCCAAGCGCTGGTGGATGCTGATGTTATGACCCTTTGCTAAGAACAAAAAAAAGTCACAACAAACATGGTGTTCTTGCAATTTGGGACCTTCCGAAGGTGGATGTCCAAGATAGTCTAGCTCCGATCTTGACAGGAAAAATGGAGATGGTCAACCTAACTTCTGATGTCTAAAGGGTCAATGTCCTCGTCCCACTCACGACAGAGTCAGGAGAAATCATATGGGTTCACCATGATATCCTCAAAGATGAACAATGGGATGCAAGCAAGCCTAAGCCCAAGACTTGTCGAAAGAAGGGCAGGTCACAGCTCTCTGGCTTTGTCGAAAGGGAGAAGGTTTGATAAGACTTTGAAAAAACCCTATCTCGAGAACTTAATGACCCTTATACCTTTGACATATTAAGCCAACTTGCCAATATTTCAGCTCATATCGCACTGCACGAGCTACTTTGTCTCTCCAAGGATACAAGAGATGCTCTCAGGTATGCACTTGCTGATTCAACTTTTTTTCTGGCCCGAGCACCTGAAAGTTCTACTGTTATAGACGAGGATTCATGTCCTCATTGTCACCTAGTGGTACAAAAAGTTCCAAGCATAACTTTTACCCCGGAAGATATTCTTCTCAAAGACAATCAGCATGATCGCCCCCTTTATTATACATGGTAAATCGATTATACTTGCGTGGAGAGAATGCAGGTCATGGGTCTACTTTAAGCATTATTTCCAGGAGGCTTCTTTATTTTCTCGGCATTCTTTTGCCCCAGTTATCTACAACTACTTCTATCTATGAATTTAATTTCAACAATAGTAGACCCTTGGAAACAATCCGTTTCAAATGTCGGTTTGGAGAGCTGAACACGTAGGTCATCTGTTATGTGATTAACACTAATTCATCATATAACCTGCTGCTAGGACGCCTTTGGATACATTCCAACTTGATCGTCTCGTCTACCCTTTATCAATTTCTCAAATATGTCGACAATAAGGGCGTGTACAAGACAAGTAGACAAACAACCATTGGGGGGGGGGGGGAATTACTTCACTGACTCCATTCTCTACCAAGAATATGAGGAGACTTAGCTATAAGACAATGATAGTAGAAACGAGACATCTTCATAATTTGAAGAGGACGATACCATTGCTATTAATAATAACCCTCTCTACTATATCTAGACAATCTGAATCAGTCCTGTAACACCGATACCACAGTCGATGTTAATGAGTGGGTGATCAATGAAAATGTCGAGTTCAATTTTGTTTTGAGTTCCGATGACGCATATGACAATAGATCGACCTTATATGGAAACCCGACGTTGCACATGCCTCGATCCGATTATGAACATTCCCCGATGTTGAAAATTGCTGTGGTTCTTTCTTTATGGTACCTGCAACCAAACAAGGACACTTGCCAATCATGTTCGGTAGACAAAAATTTCAGATTTTCTGCGACTATAATAAGCTCTGATGATGATCAGGAACCTCCGTGATTCTTTAATTATGGTCAGCCAACACACAGCCTAATGAAGAAAATGGGGTATAACTTCCGCCGTCACGCAAAGGGCTTGAACTTTGACAAAGGATTCCGTCTTCCATTGAGATCTATCATGCCTAAAAGAAATCCTGATAACTACTATGATCGAACCTGCAAAGACTTGGGTTACGTAACACTTCCGTCCGTGTTAGTTTATCGGCATTTGGGTCCTTACTGTTGTACTCATTTTCCTCTGAATGAGAATCCAATGTGAGTGTGGGGGCTCAAAAGCCTATCCTTTAACATGCTTTTTTCAATCAGATCGAGGAGGACAATGTCTAAAATACTGCACCCTTTGAGGCAGATTCATGGGCAAAACAACTGAATTTCTAATAGGAAATGCGTTTCGAACAACGCGAACCCCAAACCGAAGACAGAGGTCGTTCATGTGGACATGGGTGACATGTCACACAAAAAAATCGATCTTCGTCAACAAGAGCTTACTTTCGAAGGACAAACAAAGCCTTATCGCCATAATAAGAGAATATATCGATGTATTCACTTGGAGCTACAAGGATATGCCTGAGCTCGACCCATAAGTCGTTATGCATTGTCTCATCATCAAGCCGGATGCCAACCAGGTAAAACAATAATGGTTTCGCCCAAACATTATAGAACAATCGAAGCCAAAGTAAATAAGCTCATATAATAGAACATGGTTTCGTTCGTGAAGAGCAACACTCTGACATGGCTGTTAATATGGTCCATGTGCTAAAAAATAATGAGAAAATTAGGGTTTACATCGAATTCTGGGACCTTAATACAGCTTGTCTGAAGGATAAATTTTTGTTGTCCATCACTAATGTCATGAGTAATAACGCGTGTGGCTTCGAGAGGATGTCCTTTATGGATGGATTTTCTGGGTACAATCAAATCAAGATGTCCCTTGATTATGAGAAACGTACCTTATGTCGAACACCGTTGGAGATATACTATTATACGATGATGCCATTTGGCTTAAAAAAAATTGGTTCGACATATCAGTGCGCAATGAGTACAATTTTTTGCGATCACTTGTGAAAGACAATGGAATGTTATGTTGACGACATTGCTATCAAAAGTCATCACAATCATAAAGAGAATCACCTTCATAACTTGAGACCGATATACGGCCATATGGACCTACCAATTGAAGATTAACTCGACAAAGTCCTTTCTAGGAGTATCAAGCGGCAAGTTCCTCCGATTCGTCGTTACATCTAAAGGGGATACACATGGACCTAGACAAAGCCAAGGCGATTATGAACATGCAACTGCCTGAGAACCTCAAAGCGCTTATGGGTCTACAAGGTAGATTGATATATATCAGAAAGTTCATCACGAATCTGTCTGGTTGCTGCCAACCCTTTACGAGGTTGATGAAGAAAGATGTCACATTTGTTTGGGCTTCCATGTCCCTGAACTCTATAAATAGTCATCTAGGAGATGAATGGAGATGATGATCTACTTTGGCCATTACAAAGATATAAGAGAGCTCTTCAAAGCATTACAACACATAAGCAGGAGATCAAGTCTTGAGTACGGATTGTCAACGAAACAAAATGATTGCGCGCTGACCAAGTTTCCACCGGCACACTTTTTCAGTTTTTTTTTCAAGTTGTAGAGATTCATTGTAAGCTTTTGTTGAAGACTTACAATTCGTCTATGTCAATACAATTTTTCTTTTATTTGCAATCTTACAAAAAACAAAGTCGGAGCCTTGGAGGCGGCATCAATTGAGGGCAAAATGAGAGAAAATTGGCTTAGGTGGTTTGGACATGTACAATACGGAATAATAGATGCGTTGATAAGGAGCGATAAATAGTAGTTATAGGATTTGATAGGACTAGGGGTAGGACCAAACAAACATAGATTGAAATTGTAAAGAAGGATTTATTATTATTATTACTATTAGTGTTATAGATGACACTGCCCTTAACAGAGCTGAATGGAAGAAAAACATTCAAGCAGACCATATAGTCGACCCAAAAAAAGTGGGATAAAGGCTTTGTTGTTGTTGTTGTAATTGTCTTTTCACCCAATACATACTTATTTTGATGTAAAATTTAAGTTGGGTGCTCATCGTATGATAAGTAATACCTAAATTTCAAATGACATGCTTTAAGACAAGTGGTATCAAATACAATTTGTGAACTTTGAATCATAAAACACATCATGTGCTTTTGGCAACTCAGGAGCCAAGAGAGTTTTTTAGGGAGTTGCAAGAACCCAATCCATCGTAGCAGGGATCTGCTTGTATTTCTTACCAAACCTTATTGCTCATTCTGGAAGTTTTCCCTTGTGGAAAATTTACTCATATATCTTAACATTATTAACGATCATGTTTGTAGCTGAAAGTGTGCAAAAAGCCTGAAGCATCAAAGGATTCCCTTCCTTTGAGCAACGGCAGTCAAGATGACGTAGAGATGTCTATAACAGATGATGGGGATGAGGATATGGAGTATGAAGAAGAAGCAGAAGACATGAAGTCTGACATGCAAGAAATTTCTCTTCACATGACCAAATCTCTTGCCTGCAATGATGTTGCCTCCAACAAGGTATCTGATGTTAAGGTACAGGGACTGAGCACTACTTCTTGTCTGCTTGCCTGCACTTCAACAGAGGTTAGTTGCACAAATTTATGTGGAATAAATCATGTACTATCTGATTGTTTAGTTTACTAACCACCTTCCGGGAATTGTAGGCAGTGAAGCCTTGCGGACGTATTAATGCTTGCATGGTTGTTGGAAAGGATACACTCTATTTATATGGAGGGATGATGGAAATCAGAGATAGAGAAATTACACTTGATGATTTATATTCGCTTAACCTCAGCAAACTCGATGAATGGAAGTGCATAATAGCGGTTTGTTGCCTTACATAGCCATACTGTTTCTAACAAAAGTTTCTGGTTTCTTACTTGGATTTTTTGACGGAAATTTTGTTTTCCTGGTCAATAATCCACCCAGTAGAACCCATCTGAAAGTGTCTAGAAGCTACTTGCGTGCTTTTTGTAAATAGTTCAATTTATCTTCCTTATTCCCAAAGAGTGCAACCTCCTTTTGTCTGGTTTCATAAACTGCAACAAGTTTATCCGAGACTATTTTATCTGTTTTATGCTTAGTATGCTTGGGCTCAGCTTCAATCTCCTTCATCTTTCTAACTAGTCAGTTCTTACCTACATCCAACTGATTTGCGTACAATTTGTTGGCCCAAAAAGAGGGGAAAAAAGAAGTTTTCGTGACAGTGTTTATGTACTAAAAGGAAAAAGAAAAAATAGCAGCAGCATCTGCCATTTAATTTAAAAGCTGAATGCAGTTATAATAAATCTGTTGTGTTTTCTTAGCCTTCTTTCTGTGTCATCAGGCTTCAGAATCTGAATGGCAAGAAGTTTCTGATGATGACGAAGATGATGATTCTGACGATGAAAGCAACAATGGAACTGACAGCAATGAGGATGATAGTGATGAAGATGATGATGAAATGGAGGTAAATTTTCTTTTGTTTCAGCAGAATGTGACAAATAGCAAAAAACTATATGAACACTCTTCTAGGATTTCCTGAATGTGAACTGTTTGAGGTTGCGCAACATTTTACGCCATCGTAACATATATAAAGCAAATTTCCTTAGATGCCACTTGGGACACTGATTGTTTCTTGGTCACTGTCACTTTAGTTATCAACCCATGTTACAATATAACGAGCAATTTTTGTTACGAAATTGAGCTCGAGGATATCAAGAAATGAGACTGTTATCTTCTAGCCTACACTTGAAGCTAGTTTATAGAAAGTAGAATCAACATAAATCCACTAAATCCTTGAAAGATAGAAGATTAGATATCACATTTAAAACTGTACGTGGCAAATATAACATATAGTGATAGTGTGTCGGTGTTTTTATATAATACCATATGTGCAAATGTTTTCAGAATGTAATTTTCCACTCTTTGGCTTTATGTGTTAGAGATGAATGCAATTTCCTACCTCTTTTATCAGACTCATTGATATTTGATAGTCTAAGGCAACTTAGAGGGTGCTCCTTGGCTACATGACCTTCAACAACATGCTCGGAAAGGTATCCTTCACCAAATGGCCTTGTAAGTTTTGTGGCAAGACCTTAATATGTTCATACTTCCCTTGGCTATAGGAATTTGGAGCGAGGAAGGATGATACTCCAACCCCCATAAAACTTTGCAATAATTTTGTAGAGTTCTTTACTTCTACATAGCCAACTCCATTATGATTCTAGAAAGCTTGGCTGATGATGATGGTGATATAAACAGGGTGCTACAAAACCAAAGACACTTCCTCCATTGTTTGTAGTTTATCCTATACAGAATGTGAAGTTTATCCACATACCCCTTTGACATAAAGCTAGGGTCCAGTATTTTAGAGTACATATGCATCTTCCTTCACTGTTCACTTATCCTAAATAGTCGAAGTACCACCAATATTTAGAAACCATTTCAATGGTTGAACCAGTGAACTTAAACCTTACTGATTGAACCTATTGTATCGTTTGGTTCAAAGATGCTTCTCTAATTATTATTTTAAAATTATTAAAATTATATTTAGTATTGTTAAAGCTCCTGCCATTGCATCAAAACTAAAGAGCTGTGATCATGGTTAAATATTTATATCATTCCAACATACCTCCACAGGTCTAAGAGCCCCATTTGGGGCAGAGCTGGATTCACGTTGTGGTATACCTTTTTTATGTCATAAAACTACTTAAAATACATGCTAGAGGAAGCAAACCTGAGTTGCTCAGATAGCACGTGATACCATTTTAAAGTCCTTGCCACTGGCTGTGATAACGGTTGTGTGTTAAATATTTATATCACTCCAGTAAATATTATATGTTATTCCAAATATTATATTCAGATCAATATTCACATGAACTATTAACGGACAACATACTTGTAAAGTGGTAGAAGACATATTAGTAAGTTGTCCATACAAAATAACTAAATCATGCATGTATGATCGACTCGGTCAAATTATAGGCAATGTAAACTTGAAAAAGTAGAAAGTGAATATAACTCTAGCAAAATACTTGGTAGCCCATAGGGTGAGACTTTGATATCTTTATTAGAGTTCCTGGTTCTGGTTCCTCCCGGCCAGAAAGCTGTCGAAGAATGAATTTGAGACCTTTTTTGAATCGTTTTGTTTGGTGAGCCATTCTGTTAGGTGAACATTGACCAGGAATAGCTCGATCTGGTTTTGGACGGTTCAACTGCCCGAGCACTTCAACCATTCAAAGCCACCCTATTACCTCCCTGTTTCATGGTCCAACTGCTTTAGCCCATCAGGTTGAACTGGTTTTTTAAACACCAAGTACCACACATACCAACAGCCATCACCCCCTTTTTCTCTCCCTAGTTCCCCCATACTTTCCACCCCTTAATCTCGTAAATAGATTAGACCGTGGCTTCCATCTGTTCACATAAGATCAAGGTATCAAGTTTTCTCTGAGTAATTTGCTTGTATCATCTAAGTACTAAATTTAGTATCTACCATAAAGCACTCTATAACAACCTAGGAAGGGGAGATAATTGGTAAAGGCTGTTTGAGCTGGGAGTAATCTCAAGTTTGGCCCCTTTGCGAGGAAGATTCTGGCATGAAGATTGCTAAGATGGGATTCATCATCATGTTTACATTTTTATTGTCAAGATTAGCATGTAGAAAGAATATACTTTGACTACTGGATTTGTAGGAATTTTCGATTTTGGATACTAACAATTTATCCCCATTGATGACCGTTGGTTGATAGTCAAAAGGGTTTTAAAGCAAAAGGAAAAATTCTTATGACCAAGAGAGGTTTCTCATATTTTTATTTCCTCTGAAATTTTAGGGTAAATTATATCAGATGCTAATAAAATCTGATGGTTAGTCCTTGGGCCATAGAGTAATTTCAGGGTATGGATTTTTTTAACATACTTCATTCTGCAACCATAGGGACAACTATGAAGTCAAAGAAGTCTGCAAATGAATTTATAAAATCTTATAACAATATATCCCCATAGTGCCAAAGTTCTATGATTTTGTGCTAAATTCCTGTCTTGGACAATGATGGAGAAGAGAAGTCCCTTCCCTAACCTAAAATAGAGTAGGTGGGTAGAACTGCTTCAATGTGATTGAGCTCCTTGATCTCACATCTTGTATTTCATTCTCAGGTACCTGGAAATAATAAAGTAACATTATGTTTCCCTTCCATTGACTTGATGCTGTACTTGGCAGTTTCCTTTTTCTATTTACTGTTAACTATGTATTTTGCTGGAGCAAGTTTAAGTTATTATCTCATGACTTGCTTTCTCAGTCTGAGGATGATGGTGAAAAGTCTATGGATGTGGGAAATGCTGTTTCTATTTTAAAGGGTGAGAAGAAGAATCTGCGTAGGAAAGAGAAGCGTGCAAGAATCGAGCAGATAAGAGTCAGCCTTGGTCTTTCAGATTCACAACGGACTCCAGTGGTATTGCATCTTAAACATGTTGATACTTGATCTTGCTGCATATAAGTAGGTCCAATTTGTATAGATATCTGTCTGTAACTCTATATCTTTTTTATTTATAAAAGGTTCAAAAGGTATCGACTGTTATTCAAAGATATAGGCACGAGTAAATTTTGATATCATGAAAAATTGAAAATGTAAAAGGTTGTCCGAGTTACACTATTGTAACCTTGTCATGGTATGTGTTCCACCGAGCTAGTTGGACCAGCTGCCTAAATTATTTTCTATGTTTACCAATTGATATTAGATTTAACACCATATTAGGACAAATCAAGCATAGAAACTGTTGGCCATCCTATCTGTTTAGTGTCCAGGAGCATTGAGACCACATTTATTTGTTCAGTGTCAGTTTTGTTGATATATGACAATGTTCATGTTAGGTATTAACTATTAAGTTGTCTTAACTATTGAAGACACATGTTTTAGTCATCAAACAATGACCATCTCTGTCTTGCCTTGCTCTTGTGTTGGTGTATACTTAAGACTCCAGTATAGTAGGGTAGTCTGCAATAAAGCATCTAAAGGACTACCCTTGTTCGGAGAAGCTATGTTTCTCTCTTTTGATTGTCTGAAGTGAATTATCTTGCATTCTTGGAAGTACTTCATATGTGATCTTTTACTTGTTGGCCTAATATGCCATTGATTCCTTAAATTGTGATTCAGGTTTATTAATTCTCTTAATTGTATCCTTGCAAGAGCGATACTATTGTAAAGAGCAATTTCTGGCTTAATTTAGTTTGTATTTGAAGGTTCAAAGTATCGGTATCGGAATCGGTATCGGACCATTCCTATGAGTATCGGGATCGGTGGTATCGGTAGTATCGGCGGTTTCGGATCGGAGTATCGGATTTTTTGGTATCGGAAAGCAAACAACTATTAGTAACTTATTAACATTTTAGATAATATATTTTATACATTTATGCATAATTTAAAATATTTTCAGTATTATTTCTTAGTATTTTTGATATTGAATGAAATAATAGTCATCCTTGTCGATTGATTTATATGCGATAGATAAGTTTTCCTATTTTATATGTTTTTACAACCTTACTATGCTTTTACATCCTTTCTAATTGGTCTTTTTAATTCAATTTTTTTTGCCGAATTGACTGGAAAAGAGACCTATAATGTCGGTATCGGTCAGTATCGGGTATCGGTCGGTATCGGATCGGGACATGCCAAACTGTATCGGTATCGGCCGTATCGGATCGGTATCGGCCGATACTTTAAACTATGAATTTTGTCATTATTATTCCTTTTGTTGGCCGTCCAACAAATAGAACATAAGTTAATTCTTTTCTCTACTTCTCAAAAATGCTATAAACGTTTGAAGATGTGCTTTAGGACTTGTTGTTAATGCCTTTTCACTTATAAAAGTGCACTCATAAACTGTCATCCTTTATGTGAAGCCTGGAGAAACTCTCAAGGACTTCTATCGGAGGACAAATATGTACTGGCAAATGGCTGCGCATGAGCATACTCAGCATACTGGAAAGGTCAGTTTAATCTCATGGTTTTGTGAATGACATAATGGGATGCTTTGGAGGGGTTTCTATTCTTTCTGTAGTACAAATTTTTTTACTCTTATGACATGATGAGATGGAGTACTCACCATTGTTTTTCATTGACGGTTAAGACCTCCACAAGAAATGTGCCCAAGTGCTAGTTAAATTGTAGATGCATTTTATTGTCATTGGAGATTATCAGTTCATATATGATACTCCTTTGTATGTTTCATCTTTGATCTATGTCACACATCACTTGTAAGTTTCTCAATTCATGTTCCATTTTCTCGAGATCTATGTTTTATGCACTTGAGTATGACAGTACAGGATATACACACGTCTAGATGGGCATGGCAGCGATTTGGTTTGTCCTTCTGTGGTTTAGAGTTTCCATTTTGTCACTAATAGATGCCCTACATGAACACTACAGAGATGCCTCTTTGAACAATTTTTCTAGGTTCACTTCAACTTCCACTGTTGATGTCCATTTTTTCCACCATACCTAAGGTCTGTTCATACCTTTTCGTTTTTCTAGTGTCCTCTTTCCTACGTTAAGATGTAGATTTGGGTAAGCTTGACGGCATCTATATTTGGTTACTAAGACAAATCACATTGAACTAGAACAAAATGGGTGAGCTTCTGTACACCTTTTGCCTGTTTTGAAGCGTTTTTGGGATGCACAGATGCAAGCCTCCAGGCAAAGGCGTGCTTATGCTATGCCATGGTGGGCCCGACGTCTGCATCAAAACCCTTGCCTCAGACATGGGTCACACACCTCATTGTGATTTGTATCTCGAATTACATTGAGTTGCTTCCATCTGTAATCCAGTTTGATAAGTTTGTACGCTATATAGTCACTCTTATATTGAAATTAAATGTTCTTTAAACTCTTTTAGTATTTTATGCTTTAAAACCTTATGACTAATGCTTCATGGCTCCGGGCACCGGCAAAGTTACCAAGTGTTATGAAGCGTTCGCAAGACGCAATAGGCTCATACCTCGCTTACCGTACAGTTTACAGTTAGAATCATTAATTACTTGCGGGCAAAATAAGACAAGGTCTTTATTAATCTTTGTCTCTCCAGTCTCCACATATACCAGGAGTGGACAGACAATGGGCCAAGCAGGTCCAACCCCTCCAGCTGGGTTGTTTAGAATCCCTGTAGAAAGCTAACAAAAAAAATTCTTTCCTGCTTCTAGAAGCACATCTGAAATAAAAAATATCCTCCCCCGAGCTCAAATCCAACTGTATGAAAAAAAAACCTAGCTGAAATATCTCCTGACACGAATCTAGAGAACGAGCGTAATCCCTGTGCCACCATCAGCGTCTGGTTGTGTACATCTTTAGTCTTTACCCCCTCGTCTGCATGGCTGCATCCTTATCTGGTGATCCAACCTGACCCCTGGGTCAAGCAGTTGTGTCCATCATTAAGACCTCAAGCACTGAAGAGGAAGCAAAACTTGAAGAGATAAAGAAGGTGCCAAAGCCAGCTGAGCTCCAAGAAACCTTTGTGCTCCAGGAGGTGAAAGAAGAGTTCTGCCCTCCTCCATGGAACAGAGGTGAGAATAGATGTCTAGTATGTGGCGAACCTGAATCTTCCTAGGACTTTGATAAACTCTAGTTACCTGGTACACTCTAGAACCCGATTGAACCACGTTCTGGTATAACTGTTTCAGTTCACGATACATTTCCATTCCTGATCGCTATGTTATGTTATCAGGATCACCAAATTTTGGTGATCCCAATCTGTTGTATATCTGTGTTGTCAAGAAGTTTTTGAAGTGCCAATCTGTTGTTTATCTTTGTTGTCAAGGAGTTTTTGAAGTGGCTCTTTAGAAGTTTTTTTTTGTTGGGCAGGAGGTTGAATTGGTTGCAAAATAA
The DNA here is from genome assembly GCA_036927795.1 of Iris macrosiphon. Classification (NCBI taxonomy): domain Eukaryota; kingdom Viridiplantae; phylum Streptophyta; class Magnoliopsida; order Asparagales; family Iridaceae; genus Iris; species Iris macrosiphon. Next base: position 145,153,388 of record JAYESA010000008.1, read on the forward strand.
GAAAAGCTCTTTGGATTCAAACTTCAAAATAATGTTTAGTTTATGGATGTGAATATTGGAATGGTTCTATGTTCTTAATAAAGACAGCTTTCAGAAGAAACGAGAGTTTCTAGATCCAACCTATGTTATGTGCATCTCCAACATATGTTATGCATCTTTGCTCTCCCAGTCAGTGCATAGCACAAACCTGCATTTAGTGTTTTTTATACATGATTCTGCATCAATTGTACAAACAAAGCTCCTCTCTGTTGGTGCATGTCATGAACCTAAGCTAAGTTAAGATAGCTGTTAGATCATTAAAAATGTAAATAAAGACAAGTTTTTTTTTAATACTATTTTATGATATTTTTTTTTCCATATGCTGCCTCAATTATTGTTGACTAAAACTAAACATCTATCTGACTAGTATGTTAAAGCGTACACTAACTGAAATGTCCACCAACTGAGCTTACCCCCTGTACCGAAAATAAAGACAAGTTGCCTACCCCATTCCTGAATCCGTACCGTGATCTGGGACAAACTGTGTTCCGTGTAATTATGGATAAAACCCATTTTAGATTAAGTGATGAAGATGTCTAGAAAGAGCACAATTATTGCATTAGATGAAAACCTATGCTTTACTTTATGATAAAATTTATTGGGTTATAGAGAATTCCATTGTATAATTTTTATTCTTATTTAGTTTACTATTACTCATATATGGAATGATTAATTATGGTTGGTTTGGGATTGCTGTTGCTTTTCAAGAAAATCACAACAGAAGCAGCTTTTGACAACACGTGGGAGGCGTCAAAAGCTGGCCTAAAATTGAACCGACTATTCAAATTTTTTTTTGGTAAGCTGTTGTCAAACGGCCTAGGACTGCTTTCCAAGAAAAAGAAACCTAAGTAGGCTCCAAGAAGCATCATAATCCCACCCTTACCCTTGGTCCTCTGATTTATGGGAGTTTTGGGTATCCCAAGGTGGGAAAACCATTTGTTGGTTTTAGAATACAACAATGTGTTGTATGTTGTAAAGACTTCCTCTTTCTCATGCCTTTTCGAAATTTTAATAGTTAAACTGGAAAGTCTGTGGGTTTTGGAGAATTTATTAGATTAAATTCGGCAAGATGTCTACTATTTCTCTTGTTTGGATGAATTAAGGCTGATACATGATAAGAATTCCTCGTGGTGGAGGATGCATGTTTGAGTCAAGGAAATGTCGTCTCTACATATATTGGAGTTAGGCTGTGTACATCTTGACTCTCCCAAGACCCTGCGTAAGCCGGGAGCCTCGTGACATTGAGATGCCCTTTAGATGACTAAGAATCCCCTTAAGTTTTGAAGCAACTATGGCCAATTTGTTCTAATTGGATCTATCGACCCTGCGTAAGCTGGAGCTCGAGGCACTGGGACACCCTTTACTTGACTAAGAATTCCCTCAAGTTATGAAGCAACTACGGCCATTTTGTTCCAATTGGATATATCGACATGGTCTTAGATTTCCCTACAACATGAAGTTGTGGGCTAGTGAACCCATTGTAGAATCACCAATCCAATTCTTTGTGTTCCATTTTTCAGCTTCATCTCTTCAGCTAACTGATTACTTTGTTCAGTGTCTTGCGCAGAGCACGTCCAAAGAAATTTGCTATTTGCAAATTGCAATATATTGCTCCGTGGTATCGAAAAATGAAATATTTTTGGAAGTAATTTAACTTAGCTTAAACCAGCTACTCAATTTGGCACTTATTTTTAGGATTCAATATGTAATGATCAGTTTTCTGCAATTGCCTGAATTGACGATCTATTTATTGATCAGTGCAAAAGAAGCATGTTATATTTCCTTTTGGAGTTACTTTGCTTACATTTGGGATTTTATGTTTTGAAGTTACTCTAGTTACATTTTGGGATATGTTGTTTCTTTTTGGTTAAATTACAACTTGATACCCTCAACTATTTAAGTTTTTCAACTTAATGCCCTCAACTTTGATAAGTATCAACTTGATACCCTAAAAAACAAAAATGAACACCCCCCTCCCCCACCCACGCACCCCCAGGGAAGGGGTTGGGTGGGGAAGGCGGTAGTTTCGTCATTTTGTTTTTTAGGGGGTATCAAGTTGATACCTATCGAAGTTGAGGTCTCAACTTGAAAAACTTGAATACTTTAGGGTGTAATTTAGCCTTTCTTTTTTACAAAATGACAAGTTATTGTATATTTGCTCCAGCTAGAAAAACAAACTGCCCCTGCTTGTATCAATTGTCTCTTGCTACTAAATCACAGAGACGAGAAATGAACTACTATATGTTATTTAATAAACCCTATTTAATATTTATAACTAATATAACAAGCTCATTAACATGTATTGGGAACTTCAGGAGCTTCGGAAAGATGGCTTTGATCTTGCTGAGGCTCGATTCAAGGAGCTGAAGCCGATACTTGATGAGGTGATTCTGACTCGAACGTTATCCTTTATAATCCTTTAAGATTGTTTTTTTTTTCTTTATTAATCAGTATTATCTTTATTTCCTTTTCGTGTGCACTATAGTTGGCTGTACTGGAAGCTGAACAGAAGGCAGAAGAGGCAGAAGGGCCTGAAACTAGTTCAAGCAAAAGGGGAAGTAAGAAAAATAAGCAGCGGAATCCACAGAGGTAGACCTCATTGAGATTTTCAAAGATATGTCTCTAAGATATTGTAAGCAACCTCAGCCATCTAAAAGTTGATGTCGAACAATTTTCTATGATTATGCACCCGGAGATAATTATTAGCGACATAACAATTTGGTTTTTCGGTTGTATATGTATAATCTCACAAGGGTTGTATGGCAAAACAGTGTTCGAGTAGAAGTTTTGAGAATCCTTTTCGATATGCTTGCGGATTCGAATAATGGCCTATGATGGATGCCAAATTTCTGTGCGCCTTATTTATCATAATTGTTCTCATTTCTTTTTTGTCTCATGTTTAAACTGTAGTTAATGATGATATCTCAAATTTTAACAGCATATAGTGAGACATGTTCTATTGTTAAGATATTTGTTAGTTGGATGTATGCTTCCCCCTCCCTTAAGCAACCAACACTATATTTTATAATTGCTTCCTTTTGCGTCTGTATATTTTATAATTGCTTCCTTTTGCGTCTGCATAAATAAGCTCAAATTTGACTGATGGGTTTCCCTGCATTTGGTTTTATTTATCTCAACTCTGGTAAGATATCGGTCCTGAAGGATATGGTGGTTATTGTTATAATGGACATAACCTATGACAGGAGAAAGAATCCAAATAGTCCCCCCTATATATGATAGGAGGAACATGTAAGATTGTCATAGGTATTAGAATCAGTTTGTTCTACAAAATTCAGCTGAAGTAGACAAATACTCATCTGTTAAGAAAACTCCAAAACCTGAGTCCGATCCCAATGCGAATTTAAGTTGATTGGTAAACGAACCTGATGTAGTGATGTGTATAATAACGAATATTATACCAAATTCCATTCGACAAAGCCTGTTTCCATGCTCAGAAAAGAGCAAGGGACCAACTAGAAAAGAAATTTCAACCTCAAATGTTTATAGAACAAATCACAAGCAAACGCAAACAAAAACTAAAACTCCGTGGAGAGCCAAATTGTTGCTCCGGCAGAATTGGTAAACCAATTTGCTGGCACTTGGCTAACTGTTTTGGAAAGACTGATACATTGTTGTGCGCTTTTTGTCCATTCTCGTTGTTCCCGATCTATTACCAACATGTCCATTACGATCTATTCCGGCGGAGAATCATGTACAAAACACACTCTCAATCTGACTTACATCTTGTCTCTCTGTGTCTATGTCGTGTCGGTGTTGCATGCTCACCCGTGTAAATAAATCAAAATATTTATAAAACACTAGTGTCATGTCAAACACGATGCGTGTTGCACCCGTTTTACAAATGTTAATAGTGTTTTATGTAGCAAATATAGAATACACCTAAACTTATTACAAATATTATTATTTTCCTGTAGAATATTTTTTATCTTATAAATATTGATATTATAACATGCTCTATAAATTTATTAACTCTTCATTTATAAAAATATGAATTTATTAATATTTGTACTATAATTCCTATAATGTCCAAGAATTTGTCTGGCAATTGTCGAAATTTCAAATTGTACCCTACTTAAATTATATAATTCAAGAAACAATTGTAGATATTCCAAATTATCAGTAAGATCCTGCCAATGTTAATTTAGAAACAATTGAATCCTAAATTTTTTGTTTATTGTCCAAGACCTCAAGTCAATTTATTTATGAAGAAAAACAAAGCGTAAAAGCTACATAGACAAGTAAAAAAAGAAAGAAAAAAAAGATTAGTGTTAATATTAATTGTTGTTCACTCTGAGAACTCAATAATTAAAAAAAAAAAAAGAACTGTCCTCCACCGGCTAGCCGCATAGGGACGAACATACAAGTACATCTCTTGTCTAGCCTAATCATATATATAACTATTTGTAACATTAATCATGAAAGTAATTTGGTTTCATTGCAAGCTAAGATTCAAATTTGAGTAATTAGTTATTTATGCTTACATTTGGATATATGTGTTGGTGATCTGGGAATATCAAAACCAATGATAAGAGTGAGCATGGGTACAAAAATACCGCCATCATCGACTCCTCCAATGGTTCTGAATGTCATTCCGATGAACCCGATAATCGCGCTAACGATGATCTTCCAGCCAAACCTCATAATCTGCAAACAATAATAATATACATGCCATTTATCTATCTCCATACGCAAAATTTCGATAATGCACACATACTGAACACTTGTTTACGTACAGACCAAACATGATGGTAAGACATAGTGCCACAGAAAATGTACCATCTTGTGGAAGAAATTGCCGGAGGAGCTCAAAGTCTTGTTGTCGGCCGTTTCCTTGAGAACTGTCTCCGTTGAGATTGCAACCACTACCAGCAAAATCAAAAACTCATTTTTCTTAAAAAAGATAAAACCTCATAAAATTAATTTTTTGGTTATTTAGTAATAGGGTCTCAAATAATAGTTGAAATTATGGTTTGAGTCTCTAAAGTGTCCGACGTTTGGGTTACGAAAACATTGTTCACGTAGACTAGTGAACAGTAATTTCGAGACCAACGATCGCCCCCTTTATTATACATGGTACATCGGTTATATTTGCGTGGAGAGAATGCAGGTAATGGGTCTACTTTAAACATTATTCCCAGGAGGCTTTTTTATTTTCTGGGCATTCCTTTGCCTCGGTTATCTACAACTACTGCTATCTACGGATTTAATTTGGATTATTTAGTAATAGGATATCACGTAATAGTTGAAATTAGGGTTTGAGTCTCTAAAGTATCCGGCGTTAGAGTTTGGATATTGAAAACACAGTTCACGTAGGCTAGCGAACAGTGATTTCGAAACCCAAAGTCTAATGCCTGGCACTTTGAAAATCCAAATCATAATTTTCATATATATATATATATATATATATATATACACGCGCGCGCGAGATCATATTACTAAATAATTTTTATTTTTTTGGTGTCTAAAAAAAAAAGTTCAAAAGAAAAGAAGGATAAATGTTCCAGGGATATTTTTATGGCTAGGCGGCCATGATACTCTGGACAACATCTGATATATAACAACTGAAGCTTTCTACCACGTGTTTTAGTTCGATTTCGTTTCATTCCACTCATGTGACCATTCCCACCAGAGCACGTAGAGATCTAGGCCTGCCACTGTGATATCAAAGAAAGCCTGAAAAGGTTCAGCGACATTGAATAGAAGTGTAAAATTGCGGGATGAGCAGTTCGAAGTGCTTCTTGTAAATCGCGGTTGTTACTTCTCCAACAATGATTACAAACCATTTGTTCCATGGAGGGCTGCATACAAATTCCACCCTTGATCCTCTGATTTATGGGAGTTTTGGGTAATCCGAGGTGGGACAACCATGTGTTGGTTTTATTCTTAATAGTTTTTGCTCCTTACTCGTATATGGAATGGTTGATTAGTATTAGTTTGAGATTGCTGTTGCTTTTCAAAAAAAAAAAAAAAAAAAAAAAAAAAATCACAACAGTAGCAATTTTTGACAGCATGTGAAAAACTGTTGTCAAAAGCTGTCGCAAATTAAATTAAACTAACTTTGGAAAATATTTTTTTGGTAAGGTGTTACCGGACAGTCTTGGACCACTTTTCAAGAAAAAGAATAAGCATAAGAAGGCTCTAAGAAGCATTAGAGACCCATCCTTGATCCTTTGATTTATTGGAGTTTTGGGTATCCGGAGCTCGGAAAACCATTAGTTGGTTTTATTCTTATATTTTTGCGTTCTTAGTCGTATATGGAATGATTGATTAAGCTTTGTTTGGAATTGCTGTTGCTTTTCAAAAAAAATCACAACAAAGCTTATGACAACATGTAGGAGGCTGTTGTCAAAAGTAGCCGCAAAATTGAACTGACTTTGCAATTTTTTTTTAGTATGATGTTACCAAACAGTCTTGGACCGCTTTTCAAGAAAAAAGAAGTATAAGCAAGCTCCAAGAAGCGTCATAAACCTGCCCTTGGTCCTCGGATTTGTGGGAGTTTTGGGTAATTCGAGATGGAAAAACCATTTGTTGGTTTTATTCCTTTTTTTGTTTCATATTCATATATGAAATGTGTCACTCCCCGTTCCCGATATACGTATTTGGAACATATTTTATTTTAGCATGATTGTATGTACATGGAGACTAGACCCATTCTTTGGTTTAACCTGGTTCATGGTTCATTTTGTGGGTTGGTTCAAGTGATGAGAACCCTTGATTCAACCCTACCATATATAACCCAACATTTTTCTTTTCTCTTTATTACTTCATTTCTCTCTCTCTCTTGTGTTTCTCTCCCCTTTCCATAGGCAAGTACACCTTGCATGAGAAATGGAGAAACCCTTTATATTATTGTTCCATTATGTTTGTTATATATTTCTAAGCACTTTTAGAACTTCGAGTTTTCTGTTTTGATGGGTGATTTTGAGTAGATATATATATTTCTAACTTAGTATTTTATGGGTTTTATGAGTTTTTTTTTTGTTTAGATCTACTAAACATGTATTTTTGAAAACCAGTTTTTGCTACATGATAGAGCTTTCAATTTCAAGCGATATAGCTTTTGGTTCACTCGATTTGGACTTAAAATAAAAAATTTATGGACATAACAAGATTTTAGTTTTTTTGGAGTTTTCGCCATGGCCTAACCTGCTGTTTGGAGAAAACGAAGTCTTCATGCGGCCAGCGAGTTATGCGGCCGAGAGTGTTATGCGGCCTGAGAGGGCTATGCGTCCCGAGCTTTCGCCGCATACTGACCAACATGCGTCTATGATCTTGTTGGACGCATGACTGCCATCACACAAGTGTTCTGGAGCTTATCCTTGAACTCCTTGTGTGTTCACTCGCTGAACGAATGAGAAATTCGTTAAGTCCAAGAGACCTCCATGTGGTATCGAACTCCATGCGACACAGACCCTATATGCAAAAAGCAGAGCATGCAGCCACTTTCCCTTAGACGCATGACTCTGGAACCTTGGTACATCTTTCTATGGTTTCGTCTTTTCTTCCTGACACACTTTATGGCTTGTCACATCTATCACTTTAAGTCACATCACTGACACTTCATTTATTGGCCATCATTTCAACACTTGTCCCAAGGAGTAGACTTTAATCCTGAGCATGCGGCCCAGACTCCATATATGGCCAAGTGGTTCAGGCAGCCTGACTTCATATGCGGCCAGGACTTTTCGTACGTCCCTGACTTCATATGCGGCCAGGACTTGTCATGCGGCTCTGACTTCATATCCGGCCTAGAGTCATATGTGGCCTGAACTTCCCATGCAGCCTAGAGACCCATGCGCCCTTGCTTATTTTGATTGAATATTTTTTTATTTTTCGTGACCCAATGTATAATTGGTAATTGGACTCGAATTTTGTATCCGTGCTGATACTACTATTGCTTGATATTTGTCCATGATTTAATGTGTGCCGAGGTGTGACACATCGTGTCATATGTTAAGTGATTATATTTGGATTGTGCATCGAGAATGCCTCCAAATTCCTGAACCCGTGATATTATAAATATATATTGTTTCCTCAGCACGGGCATAATAAGCGAGTCAACTACCAAAGCGTGGCTAGGATATTTGATTGACTGAATGTTGCATACACGCTCGGGTGAATCCAGATTTGACTTCCATGGATTTTTATCTAGCGTGCTCGTACTTTGTATGACATCTTAAGAGAAATTCTCATGTGACCATGCCTTGAGATTTCGAATACAACATAGGATGAATTAGGTAACTAAAAGTGGTAGTAACATTGCATGGAACTGTATCCCGAGATCATACCAACGAACCTTCCTACAAAGATTCATTCTAGTGCGCTACGGGCTGGCCACCACAGATACTGTATATCATTTGCCTTAGTGGAGTGCAGTATCTGACCTATTATTATGTCGAGCCACTGTTTCACTATAGGAACACTGGAACCGCTATACGAAAAACTGGTGCATCTCGTGAATACCTGTTTTATTCATCTATTAGGTCGATTAGCTCATGTTCGACACTGACGTGATCTGAGGATACCTATTATATATTATTTCTGAGATAATCTTAGACTCCATAATTAGCAAGCCGTATTGTAAGTAGCCGATATAGAGGAAATGGACTTGGTTGTGATCGTATTATTCAGTTAGTAGCCTAGGAAAATGGACTATTATAGTGTGATGGTTCAACCATTGTCCTTGTTTGGTTGTAAGGTTGAGCCATGCCATGGATCTAAGTTACGACACTGAACCTATGTATTATTATATAATTATTTTCTTGGGTTTTTATTTTTTCATTTTTGTGCTTCCTTTGTGGTACTTGCTATTTGGGGTCTAACCCCACTGGTTTTGTATGGCCAGATTTTGAGCCAGCACCCGAGGATCCAACGTACCTTCTCCTAACTTATGGCGCGTACCAGAAACATGGTCATAGGGAATAACGAGTGGATTTTCTTCTTCCCTACTCATCATTGTGCATTTACTTCTTTTGAGTGTTTAGCCACCGACACCTGTTAGTCGGCTCGTCTGGACATTAGTCTTCTTACATGGTTATATTAAATCAGACTGCAGCTGATCACTGTCATGTACTTTTGTTACTCTTCCAGCTCCTTATTTTGTATAGCTGGTCTCCAAAATATTTTGATAAAGCATTTGTGACGCCTTATTGCTTTATCATATATGCTCTATGCTTACTTTTTATTGTTTAAATGATTGAGACATAGAACCCTAGGAGACTTGATTGTAGCATGAACCCCCTTGTCTTATACAGTCGTGACTGTCGTACGACGTATAACACCTTGTACGAGGTAGCTGGCCATGCCCGTCTCCGTATTTCGGTACTTGGGCGTGAGAAAGGTTTAGTGGTGGCCCATGCAGGTCAGTTCTTCAGACTTATGGGGTGTCATGGTCATGGGAGTCTTAATCAAACATGATCCTTTTTGAAATCCTGAATTGGTCCTCTTCGATACTCAGTTTGAATTCTTCCAGATTGGTTGCTTCCTTATTCCTTCTTGTCTTGTACTTGATGTTTCTTGTGCTCTTCTTTAGGGCTTCTACTTCCCCCGATGCTGCAGCGACAAGAGAGGCAGAGTTGCTAGTGGAACGAGATCCTGTAGAACCCCAGCTAAGGATCCAAATTGAGTCCACACTAAATGGGACAGAGCAGCAGGCTCCAGGTATTTTCGTACCTGGAACCAAGTTTTAGCTATACCTTGCTATATTGGTTCGAACTGGTTCTTCTCTCAAGCTCCAATTTCAGCCATGTGCCAAGTCCTGTCCAGAGTAGTGACCTTCATGCGCAAAGCCTACCATGGGCCAGTCTTGCCATACGCAGAGACGTCCATACGTATAAGCTACTATGCGGCCAGCTCTGCCAAGCGCCAAGACCTTCAATGCGCTTCCATGTGGTAAGAGTCTTTATGCGGCAATAGACTGTCATGCGGCAAGAAACTGTCATGCGACCAACTCTTGCCAACTTCCAAGAACTGTCTTGTGCTAAGTCTTGTCATGCGCAAACTCTGCAATTATTGGTCATCTTGTAATCTTTCTTCCAATTAGAATGCACGTCCTTCAAACACTAACTCCTCTGTCCTGGGAAATGGTAGGTTCCGATAACTCACTTTCAATATTTGACAAAGGACTCCTTCCCTCATCCAAATATTTGAAGTATTTTTCGCCAATCTTCTCAAGTTTGTGAAAACTTGTTGCCGAGAAGACTTGATCGGATGTTCTACCTCTTTCTTCGGATCTTGCTTTGAGATTGTTAGTCCCGAGACGAATCAAAGATGGTAGAACGTGGGCCATAGCAGAGCTACTAGCGAGACTCGAAGGTCCGCTCTCTACTGGAACCCAAGTTGTCGTCGAGATCAGAGATTCACAATAGAGTTCATCATATAATATTTCTCGATTCCAACGAAGTATGAACCAAGAACATGTTACAAACAAATTCCGAAGAAAATAAAGATTACAACAAGCAACAAGAAAATATTCTTCTCTTTATGTTCACAGATACTACAATGAGAAAGAACGAAGCAAAGAGAAATGCTGAAGAAAAGCTCCTTGCTGGGGTGGTCAAAACCACCGTTGCTCAAAGCAAAATTTGTCGTACAGACGATCTGCCCCCAAGAACCAGCAAGTTCACAAATGAACTTCTGGAACGCTCAATGTCACCTTCGAAAAATACTCGAAAAACACCATGTGAGAGGAAGACACTCTGGTCCGCATATGATCTGGTGTTCTCAATTGTTTCATCTGTTTTCTCTCTCCTCAAATGAAATAGGAGGTCCTCTATATAAAAAGGAAAATAGCACATATGCGGCCTGAGGAAACTCCAGGCAGCATATGCGCTGACCGACTAGATCCCCCAAAATCTAAGTGTCAGAGCTGCATGCGCCGCCCGCGCCGCATACGCCGTCTCCGCCGCCTGACACGTTGTACTGCACGAGACAGACAGTGCCGCCAAACACAGAAAGCATTCGCTCGCGCCACATGCGCCGCATATTTCGGAAAGCACAGAAAATCATACGCCGCCTAAAGTAGACCATGTTCCCTCCACATGCGACTCACTCATCCAAACCTGGCTGCATAGCTCCAGGCCGCATACCGCCTGGTGCCATGCGACGATGCTGACGTGCAAAGTGTAAAGTACAAAGTGCGCCAATAAAGCACCACTTTGCGCCCTTGAGCCCGTGTCCGAGTCCGAGTTCAGGACTTAGCTCCGAAGGAAAACTTCCCAAAGGTGGTGAGAAAACAAAGATTGTCATAATGGAGTTCACACTTAATCCCACTAGAAAAGTCAACCCACATGGGCCTCCACCCCATGTGCATAAACCAATACTAAGCATAACTATATATTGAGATATACACATTGGTGGTTTTCCAATGTGGACCTAAAAACTTCCAAAGCTAAGTGGAAAATACCAACAATCAGCACCTAGGAATCTTTCTCGTCCTATCTCTACTAGCTCAAGATGTATTCAAACTTCATGGTCAGCTCACCGGTTGATTTCTTGAAGTGTAACTTTGGTGGAGTATTCATAGAAGGAAAAAATGGGATGGCCAGCTGAAATCAGAAATGCTAGAGGAGAATTCATTGGAGGTATTGCATCACAAGAGGAGGATCACCTCTTGAGGCTGAAGCTTTAGCTCTCACTAAAGGCCTTGAGTTTTGCAAATCACATGGATATCAGAAGTGACTTTTCGGAGGAGATTTAGAGATTGTCATCAACGTAAGTAAATAACAACTCTCAACCCATCCCTTGGAGAATTAGACTTAGTGGAGGAGGCAATACATACTCTACTTAACTCTATGGAGTTGATCTCTCTGTCATTTTCTCCTTAGATCTTCAAATGCATTTGCTGATGTTTGGTGCATTATTCTTTTTCTTTGAGTTTGGATTCAGTTTGGCTGTTTACTGAGCCACCCGTTGTATTTTACTGTAATTTTACATAATTTACTTTTTTTTTAGGTGCTTGTATATATTTTTAACAGATTTTCTATCTAACAAGAAAAAGTGACTTTTTCGACAAAAGATAAGAGAATAAAAAACACTGGATTATAGGGTAGGAGTATGTCCGATAAAACCAAAAAGTGTCACGATATCATGTAAGTGTATATGCCATTAAGTGTCACGGTAAATCAATATATTTACAGGTATTATTATTAAATAATAGAAATAATGAATAATTTTAAATATCGTATGTATCAAGGAGTGCTGGAGGTTTGGGACGTTCTATCATGGAGTGTCAAAGACACAAAGATAGCTTAGCTAATAGAGGATGAAAAAATATCTATTTTTCACATTTTAAGGAATATTCCTTTTTAACTTATGTGGTAGGCTTAGGACTAGTAAATGTATTTAGTTCTATTTAGTGCAATTTATAGTTTGTCACATTGGTTGGGTGTATTTCTTTTGGATATAGGATTGCAAATGAACAGTTCCATGAAAGCTCCTCAACGAGCTTAAACATGAAAATGAACTTGATTGCCTTTTCAATGAGCTTGAACATAGAAAGTTCGTCTTGAGCTCATGAACGACTCAAGTACTCATGAAGCTTGACTCAGCATAACTTTATTTGGTTGACTTGGACGGTATATAATTATCTAATTTTCTAAATTTATAGGTCAAACTATTATGAAATTTATGACAATACATAACTTTTAGTCCTATCATGGCTGGGAACTAAATATCCATATACTTATTGTGAATGGAATTTAAATAGACATGGCCAATGAAGTCCAAGATTTTAGCTCAATCGACTTGCAAGCTAGTCATACACAGTTCAACTCGTCTTGCGACCAAAGTGAGTCGAGGTTGAAAATCTTCTTACAAGTTCAAGTACGAACTTGGTTCGACCAGGACCAATCCTAAATTTGCCAAACTTTGAATATACAAAGACCGACTCTACTCAATTACAACCCTTAGTGGGTTGGTTGTTATGGAACTGCACAATTTGAAATATGTTGGAGGAATACTTCTTGTAAAGATACTATTGTATCTATACTTGTTAAGTCATCATGCTATTATAAGTAGAATGTCTATGATTCTATGAAGAACTCTTGAAGAGTTCAACCACTTGAGAATTCATCTCTTCATCTATCTCATCGTAGAGTAAAGTAGAGTACAACAGTTGTAATGTTGTATTATATAATGCTATATTTCATTGAATTTTTTTAATGTGAAAATCTTCTTACAAGTTCAAGTACGAGCTTGGTTCGATAAAGACCAGCCCTAAATGTGCTAAGCTTTGAACATGCAAAGATCGACTCTACTCAATTACAACGCTTGGTGGGTGGTTTCGATTTGGGATACGTTGGAAGAATACTTCTTGTAAAGATACTATTGTATCCATTTGTTAAGCCATCATGCTATGCTCTACTATAAGTAGATGTCTACGAAGTACTCTTGAAGGATTCAACCACTTAATAATTTATCTTTTCGTATGTCTCATCGTAGAGTAAAGTAGACTACAACAATTGCAATGTTGCATTATATCATGCTATTTTTTACTGAATATTTTTAAGTGAAAATCTTTGGAAAAAAAATTGATTGTAATTTTCTTGCCTAGCCAAGCATGGCCAACCAAACTGAATGAATCAAAAAAAAAAATCAAATTTGTTCGGTTCGGTTCGGTTCGGTTCGATTGGATTCGATTTTGGTACAAATCCGTAAAAAAACGGTTCGGTTTAGGTTCGGTTTTAAGTGATTTGGGTTAGGATGAACCGAAATGTCTGAATGGGCAGCCTTCCGGTTTTAGTGCCTACTCACATTCTCCCACTCTTCTATTTCAAATTCAAACAACCACTCCTTCCCAATACAAAATTCATAAAATAGTACCACTGCAAACAGTAATGAATGCACCCACCCACCTTTTCCCAGAGAGAGCGAGCGAGCGCTCCAAATTCAAGATATACTGACAGAGAGGGAGCATACTCAACCTTTTTTTCCTTAAAGAGAAACAGGAGACAATATAGCCGTTGGAGCTTTGAAGCTGATTCAAACTCATAATCCCAAGAAGAAAGAAAGAAGTAGACTCCATTGCAAATTTGAGGAGGAGAAGAATTAATGGCAGAGCCTTCTTGTTTTGCCCAGGGCTTGGATCATGCGCCTCTCAAGTCCAATGCCAACAGTCAGGTAACGAGTAAATTTCAAAACCAAATCACTTATTGAACTTGTAGCACCGGTCTCCTTGGCTCGATAGGTTTTTCTTGATTTGTGGGTTTGGAATCTTCGTATCATAGGCGAGCATTGCTTCGGCATTAGGCGGCTCGGTCTCCTTCGGAAGGTTCTTGTCGGAGTCGTTGGACTGGGGGAAATGGTCGTCCTTCTGCCAGAAGAGACACTTGGAAGAGGCGGCCAAGTACTCCACTCCCGGCTCCGTTGCTCAGAAGAAGGCTTTCTTCGAAGCCCGTTACAAGAAGAAACATACTAAGGTTACCCAACCTGAAGCCAAAGCCGAAGCCGAAGCCGAAGATTGTAGGAATGAAGAATGTAGGGAGAACAAGAACGATGGATACTCGATGGAGCTGACCAAACCATTATCAGATAAGAAACCACTAGAGGTACTGCTTAAGTTTTCTTCTTCTTCTCAATTGAACCACCTACGTTTCTGTTATGGGATATTTTATCAAATTACCTCCATCCAAAAATATGGAAACCAGCATGTACTCCCATTATTTTTAAAAAACTTTATTGAACAGCCAAAATTTTGGTGAAGTGTTCACATGTGACCTGCGAATGGCACAAATGTCCACGAATAAATTGACAGACGTAGAATTAAAAGATTTTGATTTTTTTGTCCCTCGTGTATACCCATGTACGCACACTGTGACCATTTCTGTCCAACATTTGACAAGTATTCTATATATACGAGTAAAAATGAAGAAACCTACTCTTAATATGAGATATTTAGTTGTGGGTTTATTTTGTGGACATTTGTTTCATTTTACAGCGTCACGGGTGAGTTAAGTGAGAAAGTGAGCTCTCAATTAACCGAGATTTTGAATGTTCCATCCAAAAATGATAGTATATCTTAGTTTTTTCTTTTAATGGGGGAGGTATATGTTAGTTTCTATATTTTGAATATGGACATTGCTGAAGTAGCCCTTCAGCCCTTCTGTTATTGGTTGTTTGATTGTTATTTGCTCTTTCAGGAAATCTGTGTCAATGATCAGAACGTAGGTGGTTCAACTGACAAGAAAGTAAGTCCAACACTGAAATCACCGGCTCGTAGATCCACGAGGCCTCTGCCTCCAGCTCTCCTGAAAGAGAATGGAAGGAATGAGTCTACTACTACTCCAATCAGTGGGAAGAACAAGAGAGGATCAATTGAGAGAAAGAAGTCATCGACGCCAACATCAGTACATGCTTCAGTAAATTTTACTCGAAGCCGAACAGGATCAACAACTCCTTTGACGAATAAATGTTCACCTGTTATGAAGAAGGCCAAGGAAACAAAAGTTGTTGCAGGATCGACAACTCCTTTGACAAATAAACCTCGACCTGCTATGAAGAATGCCAAGGAAACAAAAGTTTGTTCACACTTCTTTGCATTCTTTCTTGGCTCAATTTCAATTTGATACCCTCAACTATTTTCAATTTGATACCCTAAACTTTAAATATCATACCAATTACTACCCTCAATTATTGGATATTTTCAAGGCGATACGCTCCGTCCGGTAGGGGTTAATTTTTTCGTTTCAACAAAAATAAACAATAATTTTTTAACCAAATTACCCCCATCCCCTAGGGATATTTGAAGTGATCACGATTGACAGGGACGGATCCAGAAACTGTTGCTGGGATGGGATACCATAAATTTGGTTGGACTAGAAATGGACTAACTCATATAAAAAAAAAAAGTATGGAAAAAAAATGTGATTTTATTTTTTTGGTGGGCTGGAGCATAGCTTGGATCCGCCCCTGACGATTGAGGGAATATTTTTGTTATTTAAGATTTTTCCGTTAACACTAGGGCATTAAGTTGTACAATTATAATTAATATTTTAAGTGATCACGATTGAGGAGGTACTTTTGTTATTTAAGATTTTCGATTAACACAAGGGCATTAAGTTGTACAATTATAGCTGAGGTATTAAGTTATCCAATATTAAAGTTTAGGGTATCGAGTTGAAAATTTTGAATAGTTGAGGGTATCAAGTTGAAATTTAGCCTCTTTCTTTATAAACTTATCATTAATACTTTTGCTGCTAAGCCTAACTTTTTTATTTTATTTTATTTTTGAATGACAGGCATCATCAAATGGTGTATCTGCATTTGCTTCGCTTAGCCCTTACTCTGAACATGGAAGGTACTCCTTGTGACAAGTATTTATCCTTTCAGTTTAAATTAATGTAGTTCCTTTCCAAATTAACTGAAAGAAACGCTAAATTTTCTAGGAAGCACTAACAATACTGCAATAACCAAGCTCATCTTGCATTGTCTCGGACACGTATTGGACTTTGGACATGACTTTGACACTACAAAATATAATAGGACACACAAAAATAGGTGTCAGCATTTGTGTCTCCACGTATGTACTGTTGTGTCATATTCATGCCCGTGCAATATAATTAAGAATTCTTAATTATGAGAAGTATATCGATAAAGCTTTAATGGTCATATTATGAACATTTTTGCTAGGGGATATGTTGACAGAAGTTATTATTAGACAATGCAAGTCTTCACGGCGTTAACTTAATTCCATACTGAAATGTTTTTCAGGGTTGGATCGCTATTGAAGCAAACACCTTCTGCAGAGAAACAAGTGGATGTGAAGATGCACTCCATTGGGTTAGTAGTCAGTCAATTCCTTTGCAGATTTTAGTATCTCCAAAATTTATTTATTTTCTTCGAAAGGAGACTTAGTCGATATTTGTTCATGTAATAGTTATTCCAATCGTTCAAGCACTAAAGGAGACAATGCACAGATTGTAGAGAAGAGGAAAAAGGCAAGATCTTATATCTTTACTCTTCTCTTGATATTTAGGGAAGCTAAATAATCAGAGTGCTATATCTTAGATCACAGTTGAATAAGAATTTTAATTTGTGTTTTTTACTTCTGGTACATGTACAAATGAATGTTACTTCATTCTCACTTCCAGTTATATTACTGCAGTTTTTTAACAACCTGGAAAATAAAGCTGGTCAGAAAGAAGTGAAGAAACTACAACTTCAAGAGACAAACGAGGTTTCTTCTTCTCTTCTGTAGCTTCGGATGATTACCGCACAATTAATTTTCGATAATTTTGGGGTTCAAATCTATCATTGTTTTTTGAAATCAATGATTTTTTTTTCTAGAATACCGATAGTGACTTCTGTTCTGATGAAATCTTTGTTCTCAGGGAATTGCTGGAAATGAAATAAAAGGATTACGCCAAAGCCTATGTTTTAAAGCCAGGCCACTCCCAGATTTTTACAGGAATACTGGACTACCGAAGCCTGAAGTGAAAAAGGTAATTCTTAATCTTATCTTCCATTTGAGGTTACAGTTAATGATCTGCACATATAGTCTATGTTTGCTTACCAGAATAGTATGATAGAATTGATTGGGCTTATGTGTCTACCACTGTTAAAAACAAATCACCTGTATGTTACTTCAACTCTCTCTTGAAATGAAGGAGATTTTCTTCTTTAACCACATCATCGAATCATAGACCTATAGTTACTCTATGCGCCATAAACCACTTGTACATATTTAGTGTCTTTCTATTAAAGTGGGAACTTGGAGAGAATGCCTTGGTTGCCTGAGCTAAAACTACATAGCCGAAAGGTAGATATGTTTATAAGTCAACTGGCTATCTTGGTTTAACAGTATGCCCATCTTGGCTTGGTGGCATTTGGTCAAAAAAACGGACGTAAAAACTTTGTCCAATTCTTTTATGGAGTTTTTTTTACAATGGAAAAAGAAGAAGCATGAATGAAGATACTGAAGTGTTTAAATGCATAAGGAATAAAGAAAACTTGTCCCTATTAATAAAGTCAAGCTATTAGAGATTAATCCTGTGTAAGATTTTATAAATCTATCTTGACCTTACTCGGATTGCAGTTTATAAAGTCCTGATTTAAGAGGAACTTTGATCTACATTATGGGACTCTCTATACATGAGTATTATATTTATTAGTATATTAGTTTGTGTGGGCCTAATTTGATACAGAGGCTAGAACTCTGCTTTCTTTTTTCGTTTTTCCCTTTAATATGTGTGTGTGTGTGTGTGTGTGTGTGTGTTGATTGTGAAAGTATTTGAGAGAGAAGAAGAATTTCCACCCATGAAAAGAGGTTGATTTTATTGTGAGAATTCAGAACACATAATAATACAGAGATGTATGATCTATATAAGATCAGTGCATAGACAGAGAGGCTGGAGTTTTCAACAACAAATGATCCTACTATTATTCTGTGTATGAAGACGAAGGTCACATATCATTTTGTGTTGAAAGAGGATATGTCGATATGTCTATTATCATGTTGTAAAGTTTGCTAACCTTCAGGAACTATGGTTTAATTTGTTTTAACGCCAGTAGCCTGCCATTTCCTCTTGCATAACCACCAACAGGAATAGCCCTTCCTATCCCACCAACTACTGTCCAGATCTCGAATATGTTCAGAAGTTTGTTGTACAAAGTTGTATCTCAAATCATTCCTTTGGTAGATATAAGATGTTTCAAAAAAATTACGATTACTTAACTTCCATAAACCAAAAACCTAAATCAACTAAAGTTCTCTTAAGAAACCTTCTGGTAGATGTAAGATGTTTCAAAAAAATTACGATTACTTAACTTCCATAAACCAAAGACCTACATCAACTATAGATCTCTTAAGGTCCTAAACTACCCTGTTATTTAATATTTTGCATGTTCACTGTGATCCACTATAATATCTGTAAGTGTCAGCCTCTCTGCGACCTTCTTGGAGCTGTAGCTTCTTAGGGAAGTAACCCCCACGATGAGATAGCTTCTAGCAATTATGGCCTTCTGGCGAATTATCATTCCAAAATATGGGGTTATCTTGCAACTAAAGAAAATTTAGCATGTTTCGTATATAACTTTGACTACACAAGTCAAAGAAGTGTAGTAACTTGGTTTAAGAATATGGCTTCAAATGTTAACTGTCTCTGGAATTTTCACTGTAGCAATAGTAGAAAGTTGACTCCAACTATAACACTTAGATGTAACTTTGTGTTTTAAGTTTTCCTTGTGTAGCCGCCACCTGCCTTTGTCCTCTGTATCTAGTTGAATGCTGCATATGTTCACATAGTATTAACAAATTCTACCTCATGCTCCATGTAAATATACTAAAAAGTTTCAGAATTTCAGTATGTTTTTTAAACTAAGATTCCTATAACATCAAGACTTAGGTATGTTATGTTGTACTTTTACAAACCAAGTATCTAATTTCTGCTTCTTCCTTTGCAAGTCTCCATTGCAGAAGGCTACGTCCCCCCAAAGTAGGAAAGAGCAACCCCAAAGCAAAACAAAACTCAAACTCTCTTTGCCTACATTGAGATGTCCAGCCATCACTGACCGGTCGATGCAGATAGGAGAAAATGGTAGCAAGAGATCATGCAGGTCCACTACTCTGAATCCAAACAAGAGCAAGTGATATTTACCGTCACCACATTAATGCAAACTCAGATTGACTACAAAGAGAATATCTTACTAGAATAGAGAGTAACTGGTCCAGGAAACATACTATATGACACTAACATGGCAAAAAAAAAGAATTGGCGTATACTGTGAATCGTCTGATTCATTCCTTATGCACCATTTGATTCCAGTTAAAGTTTTACTGTGGTTTCTGTTCTGTTCTAATGCAACACAACTGAAGATAAAGACAAGGGCTAAATCTATTTGTAAATTTATATAGTTCCTGCTGATGTTATATAAGTAAAGATTTATGTGTAAACCACAATTACTAGCAAATATATATTGTTCCTGCTCATGAACTTCTGGTGGAGCATTTGTGTGCAAAAAATCTTCAGAAATGAAATAGTATTGGATTGCTCTTCAATTGAATTCATTGCAACTTTTCTTTGGTTATATGTGATTATCTAAGGACTCGAGAAAGTTTAAGTATGTTAGCCCCTCTCGATTTCCTTTTCGAAAATTCCCAACCAAAAAAGGAGGCAAATGGTGTTAGAAATTTACTCTCCAAATATGTATTTCTTGAATAAAGATTCTTTGGAAACTTTCTCCAAAATATAAAATTTGTAAATAATGGAAAAACTTGGGGTTTATGTAAAATATATTTTTATCTGTAAACAATAATGATAATTTTAAAGAACATAATTTTACAAGGTCTAAAACCAAAAATAACTACAGTAATTTTAAAAAGTACAATAACTAAATTATTGTCTAATTATTACCAAGAGAACATGCAAAAAATTAAAATAGCAGCGTAGTTTAGGACCTAGTAAAAGTACAAAGTAAATAGCAGCCAAAAAATTGACCAGCCAAGAACACTTTGGACTCTATTTCCGAATCCGAAGCTCGAGGCCAGCACGCTCCGGTGTGGTGCAGCACCCACGCGCGCGCCTGTGATTTAACATATCACATTGTGATTTCACACTAAACTTTATGACTAAAAAAACCGTACAAGTCTGCAACATATTATGAGTTTCAAATCACTCTCACATTGAGTTTGAAATCAAAATTTTATAACGTTCTTCTTACCCCTATTTTTTGTTTTCTTCACCTTTTTACTCCCTTTGTTGAAATCAAGAAATACATGCCTAAAAATAACAAATTTTATTCTGTGCTCCCTAGTCGTTCGCCGTTCTATCCTGCTATATAGTTAGTTTTTGTTCAGCTATTCATTGTGTATTCTCTATTTATGTTAGAAGATTATTACGATTCCTTTAACAGAATATAAAAACAAAATAAATTTAGTGTCACCAGTCTTGGTGATGAGATGCATACGAAAAAAAAACTAACTATATGTCTTAAAAAAAAAATTCAAAGTCTATGTGTAAGCTTTTTCTCGAATTTTTCTTAGAGGTGAAACTCTTTTGCTATTGACTTCTCGTCACTCTACACAGCCCCGAGAGAACAATTGGAACTTAGTTTTGTCCAAAGACTAGGAGGAACAAAAGAAAAAATGAATGAAGATGGATGGTTTTATGGTAAAACGAGAATAGTACGGACAAAAGTTTCTGTTTGTAGAAAAGCTACCATGAAACAAAGAAATTGTGAGTATATATATAACCAGCCCCCTACTCAACAGAATAATTAAGTTTAATAACAATTAACAGCTGATAATGTGGTTGTTACTGCCATGAACATTTTGTCGTTGGGCTAATAAATTTCCAACGTACAAAATAATAAAAATCAAAACGATCAGAAAAGAAAAAAGGATAAAGGAAGAGCAAAAAAAAAATAAAAATCTTTTGGGTCTCAACCCGAACTTGGTAGTAGAATTCGGAGCGGCATTCGGTGCTCGCAGATGTGGGCGCGTGCCCGCATATGTTACATGTGTTGAACCAAACCGAGTCGAGCCGGACAGGACGACGGAGCGCGTGTTTGGCCCACAAGTCTAGCCCACAACCCTCACAAGTGAGCAAGGGAGAGGAAGTAATATAAGGACTCATATATATATGAGTCCAACCAATGTGGACTTGTTGAGAGTATTAAAGAGTTTTAGTTCCACATGAAGTAGAGTAATAGAGAGAGGGGTTAGTCTCTCATATATATATGTAGCTCCACATCAATAATAAACAAGTCAAGTATTCTACTAAATATTAATTTGGTATCAGAGCAAAATTTTCAATTTTCCCAAACCCTAACCATAACCCCCTCCACAGCCGCCCCCTACCACCCTCCCCCCCCCCTCCACAGCCCCCCCTCCTCCATTTCCCTCTTCCACTACCAGCAGCCTCCCTCCCCGCCGGCCAACAGCCCCCCCCCTCTTCTTCTTCTTCTTCTTCTTCTTCTTCTTCTCTTCTGTGAGCTGTGTTCTGTCCGTATGCAACTACGATTGCAAGGAAGAATGAAAAGTTTAATTATCTGATTATCGTTTTTTGTAGCAACAAGTTGTAATCGAAATATTAATTATATAGTTGCTAGTTGGATCGAGGTATATCAGTGAGAAAACTTTTGTGTGAACTCCTGATCTCAACTACAACTGTCGGTTCTTCCTCCTCCTTCTCGTCAAGCTATGCGACCTCGGGTTGAAGTCGTGCACGGGACATGAGCAGCGACTCTCAGGAAAACCGATGCCGCTGAAGGAGTACCAATAGACGTGGAGAGGACAACGATCAAAGATGGAGATGATCTAGATCTGCCACCGTCTTGCTGATGGAAGATGACAAGAAGAAGAAGATGGAAACGATCTACAGCAAGTTGACGGCCCAAGAGATGAAGGCTTTGGTGGATGATCTCTTCTCCAGGAGGCTGACCGAGACTAGCTCCCGTGTTGCACACGCAGATATGGATCATTCACCATACAAAATGGGAAAGTTGAAGAAACTAGAGATAAAGTTGGAGGATACTTCCAACTACTTGAAGTGGTCACGTCAGACGATGCGGACTCTGAAGACAAGATGCTTGGTGGGCTATGTGAATGGCCAAACCAAGGCACTTGAAGATCACTCCTCACGGGAGTTTGTTGTGTAAAAAATTGTCAACAATGTTGTTGCTGGATGGTTGACAGCCTCATTAACCGACCAAGAGTCGTACAACGTGGAAGCAATGGAGGGTGCTGGTGACATTTGGATAACGCTGAGAGACCTGTACTTAGGGTCGGGCAACCCTATGAGAGTCTTCCAACTACAAGATGAACTTGATAAGGTGGTCCAAGAAGACCACACCATCTCTGAGTATACGACTTTGCTGAAGAAGTATGGGTCAAATCTTGACCACTATGATCCCATTGGCTTAGAGGATGAGCAAGTAAAATTGACATTTGTAAAAACCCTAATCCTAAAAATCTTATTAAGCTATTTTTTTATTAATTATTAATTTAATTGTAGTAATTAGTGGCTAATTAGGAGAAATAGATTTTTAATAATTTTTATTTTAGGTGTTGGTGCACTTAGAGGATTTATGGGACCATTAGAAAATTTTCAAAATTTATTTCATGTAGGAGACCCCTTGAGCAGTTGCTAGCTTAATAGTGTGTATTAATATAATTTGAAATTTTCTATGAGTATATATATATATATATATATATATATATATATATATATATATATATATATATATATATATATATATATATTTAAATAGAAAAGAAAATGATTAAGAAAAGAAAAGAAAAGAAAATATAAACTAATAAACTATTACTTAAAGCAAACTTAACCAATTCCATTACTTAGCAAACCATTCTCACAAAGCACAGCTAGCAAGCACCACAGCCACTTCCTTTTGCTTGTGAGCCTTAGCAAAAAGAATTCCAACAAAACCCACCCCTACGCGAGCAGAGACCCCCCCTTAGCCCACTCGGCTAATAAACAAACCGACCCTCTCTCTCCCAATTCATATATATATATATATATATATATATATATATATATATTCATTATCATTCTAAACCCTAAACCTAATCATCCAGACTCTCCCTCTTCCCATCTAGACCTAGAGAGCGCCGCCACCGCAGCCAGAGAACCCCGCCAGGCCGTCCAAACAAATCCCGACGACCGTGATCCCGCGCACTGCAGATTCCCACAACGAGGTACCTGTGTTCCGGAGCTGTTTTTCGTCGACTCGCTCAACCAAACGCCACATCGTCTTCACCGGTATGCTCATTTCTTAACCCTCTTCCATATCTGTATGATAGTAGACCTCGAACAACGTGCAACCATAGGCGAAAACAGCGTCAAAGTTGGCATAAACAGACCGAATTCTGGGATCGCAAAAAACTGCGGTGACCACCCATGTCTCCGAGTTCGTTTCTTCCACCACAAAGATCCAAATTCGATGATTCTTTTTGGTATGCGTAGACCACTTGACCTAGTTTAATTTTTGTTAAATAACCCTAGATTATTAATTGCTGTAGACAGAATTAAATTCGTTAGAAAATCCCGCGAACAAACTTTTCCAGATTTCCAAAAGTTGTGAAACGGAGCGCACTCCGCCAAACGGGACCGCCCCGCCATGTACCAAGTGTACCGAACGGTGCGCGCAACATAACCGGACACGTAGAAATTCACGAAAATTTATTCGGACGCGTGTGCGCGCCGGAATTAGCCCGTATCCGCGGACACATCCCGTATCGCAACTTTTGTGGAAGTCGTGCGCATTTTGTGCACGTTCGTCAGATTGTGACGAAACTTGCGCCACTGGACTCGTGGTAACGTGCTGTTCCTGTGACCCAATTTTTATGCAATTCTGAGACAGTTGACCAAGTCGCTAGTTGGCGGGCTCCACGGTTGACTTTTTGGGCAAAATTATGTTCGGCCCATCAGAATCCATATTTGGACATACCGTTGGGTTCGTATTGACATTTAGAGTTGTTTGACCTATATTTTGTTCCACTTAGAGACTGTTACCCTTGATACGTTTTTCGGTGCAAAGTGGGCCACACGTGGACCCCACTTTGATCCAAAATTACCGTTTTGCCCCTGTGTCCAAATTGGACGAAAGAGAAGTATTTTTTAGTTATTTTGCTTATTCTGGGAACGTTGGTGATATTTATCTTAGCATCCGGAGATATTTGTTCTGATGCCATAGCTTTTGATCCTGTGTGCTTGACTTCTGGACAGTACACCTTGCAGCTTTCTTACCAGGCAAGATACCTTGCCAAATTGCTTACAGTATTTTGTATGCTTAGTATATTTTTATATATTTATTACATTTCTATTTATTTATTGCATGTGTAGTTCCTTTCAGTCATTACTATATATTAGATATGTTGACACACACTTGACACTTAGTATCATGAGAGGACAATCATTAGGCGTATGGGCTTTTAACCACTCTGGTAAACCGTAGTCACTAGCACGCACTATGGTGGTCGTGTTCGATGGTCGCTACCCCCGAGGTATGTCGATTGATGGAGTCCGAGGGTCGCTACCCCCGAGGTATGTCGGCTGATGATGTCCACTAACGAGTGTATGAGTTGTGAGGATTAGATCGAGTAGCCTACCCTTGCCCATACGTCGAAAAGTTGTCCTCATTTGCATTCATATAGATTGTCTTGTACAGCGTACTTATATATTTTTAAATATTATACATGTTTACTATATTCAATTTGGCTTGCTTCTATGTATCTTGTTACGTCCCTCTGAGGACCTGGTCCCTTTCCAGGTGTATCTGTTCTTGAGTATTTGCAGGAGCGCAGATTCAGATGGTTACATACATTTTGAGGATGTCTTCTCTTCGAGCCGTGGTCGTTAGCTGGTACTCATATTTTGTGATTATTGTGTTGTACTTTTCTTTTCGAGTTGGTAGTAGATTTGTTTCCATCCAACTACCATCTTTAGATACTTCTTAGGGAGATCTAGTTACATAGATGTTGGTTATTCATTTATATTAATTTTCTGTGGATGAGATTTAGATTGTACCCTGTGACTTGTGATACATTTTTTACCACTTGTGGATTGATATTCATATTACAGCGTACGTGTGGATTTTGGTTTTCATATATTGGAGTTGCCATATCCATGCGGCTGGCATGCTTACGTGTCCTAGTCCTACGTATTTTTGGGACTGGGATGTGACATATTTTAGTGGTGGCCCATGCAGGTCGAGAGCATATTGTCTCAGTTACGTTATTGTACCGAACAAGCCTGCACCTAGGAATAGAGTATAGGATCTCATCCACAATTGACTATGATTCATCTTCCTCCTATTTGTTCTATCTGAATAATTGCATTATGCTTGATTACTATACTTTCCTAATAGTTCTTTGAGTATAGCCTTCTGCTAGAATATAGGAACCCCTGTTATTAGGATGATAATTATGGTAGCACACCTATTAAGAATACAACGAGAATATAGACACACCACTAAGTTTAGAATATCTAGTGAACCCTAGAATTCCTTATCCATAGATTGGTTTACCATTACCCCTTGATGTATTATGAGGACTTGGGAGTAGTATAGATACTACTAGAGTTAGTTAGAAGTTTGACCATATTGTTTGACCCTAGTATTGAGGAACCAATAGAAAACCAAGAGTGAATATTAGGACTGAACCTAACCTTCATAATTAGATAGTAATTAGATAGTATTGGAGAACTATAAACTTAGATCATTGCCTTATTATTAGTAGACAGCACCTTAGGAAGCCTAGAGGAATGTAATTAACACTTTTCCTTGATCATGCCTCGAACATAGCAACTAGCATACCACTTCCCATTAGAAAACCATGATGCTATCTAGACTCCTCTATTTTAATTTTATATATTGTTCCTCTGCGACCTTAGCGTTCGCTAATTGCGCGACGACTAAATTTTGTTTCTCTATTCTTCATCTTTCAACTCGTGCCATTTGACACTTCTGATTGTAGGCCATGTGATTTATTCTGTGTTAAGGACATATAGTTGCTGGGATTCTAGTTGTTAATGTTAAATTTTGAAATTTTGTGCTTAGTAGTTAGAACTTGATGGTTTAAGCTATTCTTGTAGATTGAGACCTGGTGCTTATCCCTTAGTTTTAAATTGCGTAATATGTACCCCACCTCAATACGAGTTATATTCCCTTTTCCTTGAGGCCAGTAACTGTTCCATTCTTACTATTGATACTTGCACTAAGGCTAAGACTTAGGACGACCATGACCTATGTAATGAAAGATGATACCCTAATAAGTACCAAGACCCCCTTCTCGTAGACCTTAACAGGAGTTTCTACGGTATCCTTAAAACAATTACAGTATTAGTTTATTGTTATAAGTTGGGTACTATACCTCACAACCTAGTATCACATAGCCTTTTGCCCTATTATTGAAGTGTAGCTGAATGATATTAACTGTATGCTAGCTTAGGACGACAGTATTTTTTTCAGACTGTAGAACTTAGAGGCTATACCCCTACTTTGTCGACTATCGACTTAGATAAGGATTTAGTATGACCACTGTAGAGATTGTAAGAGTCTTATCTTCTTTAAGAACTGGAATTATTTTGTAACTTCTCTCATCATAATCTATCGTACTTATATTTTCTGTACTACCTTGATTTATGCTGCTATTATAGCCTAGTTTTTGCAAGCTTATTCTTTTATCGAGCTTGCTCATGGCATATGTATTATTGGGTGCACACAATGATACAGTTGCCTAATCAGAATCGGTGTATTAAGGTCTAGCTAACCTTAGTGCGCTTGGTTCGCTCTTCGCATGACTACTTTACGTGGGTTGAGATATATGGTAGTAGACGGATATACTTGCCCCTAGACATGTCTGACATATCGTATCAGTTACATAACTGTACTGATACGAGCATGTAAATAAAAAATTACCAAAAATAGGATTTTACTCCACAACTGTCCTGACAACTCTCTTTTCGAATTCTTCAATCTCTTTGAACCTCGTACTGGTATTCTATCACCTTCACCTTGAATTCTTTATTATTGCTCTCCGTCTTCCCTTATTTTGGAAAGACGAAACCTCGTGCTGGTATAAGTTGACACTGATAGTACTAGATATACCCCATAAGGCTAATCACATGACTTAATGACTCTCTTTTATAATTGATTAAGGGCATATCATAGATGATATGTTTGGTGTTAAAACTTTGAGGATTGAATAACATGATTAAATAATTTGAGGAATAATTTTCCTAGATGTATAGTCTTAGGTGATAGATGGGTAAATTTTAAGTTTGGTAGATTGTGAACCCTCACCCAAAATTAGGCCTACTTGGCTGAGATAGTGAGACTAAGGTTAGATTGAGTCCAGTAGAGATAGAACACGATATTTTTATTTTATTCTTGCAATAATTATATCTCTTAGCGCACCTTATCGTGCTCCGATAATTGGAGCACTACACTAGCTACTGCCTTCCTACAAATTCCACACCCTTATCCTAGACGTGTTCATCATCCAATTCTCATCTTTGTGCAATTTTCTAATTGTTTGGCTCTTTATGCAAAATAGCATTTAGGTGTCCACACCATTGGACATGACACATGAAGAAACCTATTTTTTGCTTATGTAGATTTTTCTATGATTTTTTGGGATGTGCAACGTGCAACATCGCCCACCCCTTTCAATCTGGCCTTGCATTTTAAACAATGCAAATCTTATACCACCCTTGACTTTCTATCACGACTTAGTTTTAATTTCGAGGACGAAATTTTTATAAGTTAGGTAGAATGTAAAATCCCTAATCCTAAAAATCTTATTAAGCTATTTTTTTATTAATTATTAATTTAATTATAGTAATTAGTGGCTAATTAGGAGAAATATATTTTTAATAATTTTTATTTTAGGTGTTGGTGCACTTAGAGGATTTATGGGACCATTAAAAATTTTTTGGAATTTATTTCATGTAGGAGACCCCTTGAGCAGTTGCTAGCTTAATAGTGTGTATTAATATAATTTAGAATTTTCTATGAGTATATATACATGCATGTATATATATTTAAATAGAAAATAAAATGATTAAGAAAAGAAAAGAAAAGAAAATATAAACTAATAAACTATTACTTAAAGCAAACTTAACCAATTCCATTACTTAGCAAACCATTCTAACAAAGCACAGCCAGCAAGCACCACAACCACTTTCTTTTGCTTGTGAGCCTTAGCAAAAAGAATTCCAACAAAACCCACCCCTACGCGAGCACATACCCCCCCTTAGCCCACTCGGCTAATAAACAAACCGACCCTCTCTCTCCCAATTCATATATATATACATATATATATATATATATATATATATATATATATATATATATATATATATATATTCATTATCCTTCTAAACCCTAAACCTAATCATCCAGACTCTCCCTCTTCCCATCTAGACCTAGAGAGCACCGCCACCGCAGCCGGAGAACCCCGCCAGGCCGTCTAAACAAATTCTGACGACCGCGATCCCGCGCACTGCAGATTCCCACAACGAGGTACCTGTGTTCCGGAGCTATTTTTCGTCGACTCGCTCAACCAAACGCCACCTCGTCCTCACCGATATGCTCACCCCTTAACCCTCTTCCATATCTATATGATAATAGACCTCGAACAATGTGCAACCATAGGCGAAAACAGCGCCAAAGTTGGCGAAAACAGACCGAATTCTGGGATCGCAGAAAACTGCGGTGACCACCCATGTCTCCGAGTTCGTATCTCCCACCACAGAGATCCGAATTCGATGATTATTTTTGGTATGCGTAGACCTCTTGACCTAGTTTAATTTTTGTTAAATAACCCTAGATTATTAACTGCTGTAGATAGAATTAAATTCGTTAGAAAACTCCGCGAGCACACTTTTCCAGATTTTCAAAAGTTATGAAACGGAGCACACCCCGCCAAACGGGACCGCCCCGCCGTGTACCAAGTGTACCGAACGGTGCGCACAGCGTAACCGGA
This sequence comes from Iris macrosiphon, assembly GCA_036927795.1. NCBI lineage: Eukaryota > Viridiplantae > Streptophyta > Magnoliopsida > Asparagales > Iridaceae > Iris > Iris macrosiphon. The sequence goes on from JAYESA010000008.1 coordinate 145,182,888, forward strand.
CACGTAAAAATTTATGAAAACTTATTCGGACGCGTGTGCGCGTCGGAATCAGCCCGTATCCGCGGACACACCCCGTGTCGCAACTTTTGTGGAAGTCGTGCGCATTTTGTGCACGCTCGTCAGATTATGACAAAACTTATGCCACTGGACTCGTGGTAACGCGCTGGTCCTGTGACCCAATATTCACGCAATTCTGAGACAGTTGACCAAGTTGCTAATTGGCGGGCCCCACGGTTGACTTTTTGGGCAAAATTGTGTTCGGCCCATCGAAATTCACATTTGGATATACCGTTGGGTTCGTATTGACATTTAGAGTTATTTGACCTATAATTTGTCCCATTTAGAGACTGTTACCCTTGACACATTTTTTGGTGCAAAGTGGGCCACACGTGGACCCCACTTTGACCCAAAATTATCGTTTTGGCCCTGTGTCCAAATTGGACGAAAGAGAAGTGCTTTTTAGCTATTTTGCTTATTCTGGGAACGTTGGTGATATTTATTTCAGCATCCAGAGACATTTATTCTGATGCCATAGCTTCTGATCCTGTGTGCTTGACTTCTGGACAGTACACCTTGCAGCTTTCTTACCAGGCAAGATACCTTGTCAAATTGCTTACAGTATTTTGTATGCTTAGTATATTTCTGTATATTTATTGTATTTCTATTTATTTATTGTATGTGTAGTTCCTTTCAGTCATTACTATATATTAGATATGTTGACACACACTTGACACTTAGTATCATGAGAGGACAATCATTAGGCGTATGGGCTTTTAACCACTCTGGTAAACCGTAGTCACTAGCACGCACTATGGTGGTCGTGTCCGATGGTCGCTACCCCCGAGGTATGTCGATTGATGGAGTCCGAGGGTCGCTACCCCCGAGGTATGTTGGCTGATGATGTCCACTAACGAGTGTATGAGTTGTGAGGATTAGATCGAGTAGCCTACCCTTGCCCATACGTCAAAAAGTTGTCCTCATTTGCATTAATATAGATTGTCTTGTACAGCGTACTTATATATTTTCAAATATTATGCATGTTTACTGTATTCAATTTGGCTTGCTTCTATGTATCTTGTTACGTCCCTCTGAGGACCTGGTCCCTTTCCAGGTGTATCTGTTCTTGAGTATTTGCAGGAGCACAGATTCGGATGGTTACATACATTTTGAGGATGTCTTCTCTTCGAGCCGTGGTCGTTAGTTGGTACTCATATTTTGTAATTATTGTGTTGTAATTTTTCATTCGAGTTGGTAGTGGATTTGTTTCCATCCAACTACCATCTTTAGATACTTCTTAGGGAGATCTAGTTACATAGATGTTGGTTATTCATTTATATTAATTTTCTGTGGATGATATTTAGATTGTACCCTGTGACTTGTGATACATTTTTTACCACTTGTGGATTGATATTCATATTACAACGTACGTGTGGATTTTGGTTTCCATATATTGGAGTTGTCATATCCATGCGGTTGGCATGCTTACGTATCCTAGTCTTACGTATTTTTGGGACTGAGGCGTGACACCATTTGCGAAACATTATAAGAAGTTCATGGAGTATGTTTCGCGATAGAGGATGATAAAGTTCCTGAAGGGGCTCAACCCAGCATTCGAGCAGAGGAGGAATATCCTACTTGTACAACATGGACTATCATCACTAGAGGAGGCCATAGCTGCCATGGCACAAAAAGAGGCACGACTGAAGCTAATGTCTAGCACCACTAGCTCTCCGGGGAAAAAATCAGCTCTAGCAGTGTTTAACCCAAACCCTTCCGGAGGGGGAGGGTGCTACAACTGTGGAGAACCTGGAAATTTTATTAGATTCTGTACAAAACCTCTAAAAGGCCAGCCCAGTGGTCGTGGACGTAGCCATGGAGGACGTAGGTGTCACGACCCGCACCCGAAAATTGGGCATGAGTCGTGGGTACGTCCAGCCTACGCCGCAGCATCGGCGGTAGAACACTGTTTAGGTCTCAACAGATAATATATCCTGTCAATAGTCTCAACTCCGTACGGAGGACAATGATAAATATCCACAGTTCTATAATATACTCAATCACAAGCTATAAGAAATAATGGCACGATGAGAATAGAAAAGAGTTCTATAAAAAAAAAAAAACCACAATAAGTCCAACTCAAATCCTGGGTCTAAATGACCTCACAAAGTCACAAAATAATAAATACAACTCAGTCTCAGTCTAAAATAATAAATGCAGAAAAATAATCTAAGAACAGCCAGGTAAATTTTCCTCTAGGCTAGGCAACTCCTCTGGGGTTTCTGGAGTGAAATCACCCTCTAATCCTGGGCCGTAATGAGTGGGGCAAAGATCCTCCAGGTCCTCTGAAAAATGTTATCCAGTCAGGATTGGAGCGAAGCACAAGCACTAACAGCAGTTTTATTAAATTGACAAAATCTATAAACAGTGTAAGAAATACAAGATGGAAAATAAATGCTGGAAATGTAAAGTACTGGAGAAAATGGAAGTAGGCAATAGAGCATCTAGCAATGAACAATAAATAGTGAATGCTAGACAATAAGTAGTGAATGCTGGAACAGGTGAATCTGAATAAAATAGACATTTAGCTAAGTGTTTGAATTATCAGTTTATCATGTGATCGGCTTGGGACTTGATCAGGCTGGTTATATATGATTAACTATGATTCTTGTAGGTCAGGCTAACCATATGGTTAGCTATGATGCATGTAGTGGTCAGGTTAATCATATATAACAGCTATGATGCATGTAAGATGGTCAGGCCGCACCCAACGTGAGAAGTGGGGTGAGTTATGATGCATGTAAAGGATTTGGATATGATCACATAATCTACTAATAGTTCCCCATCCCCCAGCTAGCACGATGGATTCCAATCACGACTCCTCATGATGGGGATCTAGGGTGCTAACCCGTGTATCCATAGTGTCGGAATCAAGTATGTAATACAACTGCATTATAGAAATAATCAACAATGAAAACTGTCAGAGAATGTACTCGCCTGTGGTCCTGAGCAAAGTGTGAGGATCGATGTCCAAAGTGGGATCACAATGACCTATTTATGGAATATTAATGTCAGATATTAAATCAAAAGAATAACATGTTTAACAAATTAAATACGAGGTTTCTAGGTCATTTTTGAGGTTTACTAGTCAACCTTAGTCTTATTCTTATCTAATTGTCCAAACTAAGGATACCTAACTTATACTAGTTGATAACTTAACTAGTAACTTAATACCTAATACCTATTTGGTATCTATCCTTACCTACTATACATGATACCAATTTAACCAATACCAAATACTAATGATTTATACACATAGGTACTCACTTAGTGATACATAAGTTGCACACAGATACATACTGTCACTTAGCTAGGTTCATGGATACCTAACACACTGATACCTACTGATGCTAACCCACTGTGCCAGTAATATGCCCACTGAAACATTTGAGAACTCACTGACCTGGCACTAAACTCCCCAGCTACCCATCTGCACACACACACACAGACAGTTTAGTGACACAGCACAGCCATATAACCCCCATACTACTCACTGAACATACAGGTATTAGCACTGATACACATTGCACACACAGATTCTGAAATCTGTAGGACCCTAAGATACACACTGAACTTACTGATACATAAACACACAGCCACACAGTATTCTGAGGCAAATACTAATACACACATCATATTGCTCTCATACACACACTGTACAGGAACTAATTCTTGATACACTATATTCTGCACTCTCACTCATCTACACACTAAATCCACACTGCACACAGACACTTACCTACACACAGTTCTGTGGAAACTGGCATAGCACACACACACTGTTGCCTATTTCCCTACACTGCTACACAGTGTCAGTATCATAGAGACACTCACTCACAGTTCTCACACCTAGCTAATACACAACTACACATTGATTCACATAGGTAAGTCACACACACTGTTTATTATCTCACTGAGACACACAGGTAAACTACACAGTTCAACATATAGAAAAACACACACTGGAAGCTGACACTCAAATACCTCACTGCACACAATCACACTGGCTACTGGACACAGGTATACACTGAATACACCCCCACATAGGTCCTAGTACTGAGAATACACAGCTAGACTGAAAACATAACACCTAGGTAATACCCTCAACCTATTGATACCCATATGCACACACACTAAACTGATCAGGATCTCCCTGCACCTTGAGAAAACCCCCACAGGCTTCTGGGTACACTGATACAACTCTGCCACACACACTGTATCTTGATACTCTGATACAAGACACCTAGGTAAATATGTACACACTGAGCTACACCTTCGCACACAGAATAATCTGCACATAACTACACAGACACTGGTTTACTGAGACACTATACTTCATACTCAAATCACACACAGCACTTACATACTGCTATCTAACACATTGATACATAGGTTCAACTCACTGGCACCCACACACTCTCAGGAACACCCACACAGCTACACTAGGTTCTATGATACACATTAACACATAGGTATCTCACTGCACAGGTAAACAATGATATTGACACAAGATACTAACACACAGGACACTGCTACACATGATAACCCAACACAACACTGATTACCTAACCCTAACTCACTGCTCAACCCCGACTCTACACAGAGTACCCCCAAATACACAGCACAGTTCTCCCCCGATTGCACAGAACCCCAAAAATGTACACAACCTAGTTACACGATGCAAGGAAATCCACGTATATAGACTGGTATATCTAATCATGCAGTAATTAGAGTATATTATGTAGGTGAACCCTAATAATCATTTCATCAAACACAATAAGTGCAAAAATCGGATTTACATAAGAACCCACGAATCCTCAAATCAAACCCTAAAATCGAGTTCTAGACTAAATGTAGGAGATGTAATCAGGCTATATGCAAACCCTAAATGACCTAGGGTCCACGAATTTGGGGAAAACCCTCATTGGAACACCAAAACCCTAGTTTCTCCTAAATCTCCAAGTAGAAACCCTAAAAATCAAAATCTAAACAATAGGGTGGGTTCCTAATGGGCATTAACATCTGAAAATAGAATTAAAAGAATTTAAAAAAATAGAGTTTTACCTATAGGGAGATGGTTCCCTATGAAAGTTCTTCTTTCCCAAGTTTCCTTGACCCAAGTTCCCTGCTTTCCTTGCTTTGGAGGAGGAAGATGGAAACCCTAGGGTTAGGTTTCGAAATCTGGAGTGGGGGAGATGGCTTTCTCTTATGGAGGCTAGGGTTTCTCTCTTCAGGAAGGAGAAAAGGGTTGTGGGTGGCTCCCTTTTATATTAAAACTAGGTTTAGGGTTTCAATACATAGTTTTAGGTTAAACCCCCTATGTTAGGTCATGTAGAACCTAATTAACTAAGGTTTAGTCAGTCTAGGGTTTGAGGTTCAACCTAAAGTTTGAATTCTAGGGTTTCTCTAGAATTAGGTTTACAAATTAGGGTTTACTCATTAGGGTTGTCCTAATGAGTTCTAGGGTTGACCTAAAACCAAATATTATTAACAACATATAATTACTTTATAAAACTCAGGAATTTAGTTTAATACATAATTATTCAAAATAGTGAAATTATATAAATACCCTTATCTGGAAATGTGGTTGTGACAGTAGGGGTGCCATAGGAGGCTATGACGGAGGCAGAGGTAATTATTTTGGAGGGCATAAGACAAACCTGGCAGAAGGAGAAAATGAGAGTCAGTCATCCAATATTACCCCTAGTGAGAGAAAATGCTAAAAATATGGAGGAGCATGAAGTTTGGAACTAGCGACAGTCGAGACAAGACCACTGGGCATCGACTCCAACCACCTCTGGGGGTAATATTACCTACTATGCCCATACAAGCAAAGGTATACCTGCTCATGCCCTTGCATCTACCTACAGATCAAGAAGTCTAAATTGGATAATTGACTAAGGGGCATCCCGCCATGTCACGGGTGTCCATAATGAGTTCCAAGATTACACTCACCTGACAACACCGAAAAGAATTCAGACTGCTGATGGTACTGCTAGACCCATTGTGGGTATAGCCACAGTTTGTCACGCACCGATCCCGCAAGGGTCAATCTTTCTCGCTTGGATCCTTTGCGGAACTGATCGTCCTAGCTTGGGCATGATGTCGTGCGAGCCTGGAGTTGCGCTCACACAAGGCAAGAACGAGCAGTGATAGGAATTCATTTGAAACACAAGTTAGAAAATGCATTCATAAATAGTTGAACACAAAGTATAGGAAGAAAATATTATTTACATTGATAATTCAGAGTAATTTACATAGAGTTTACATTTGACGCGCCTCTCGGCTACTTGATTTGTATTACAAAAAAAACTCAAAAGGTAGGGCGCACTCAATCAGAAAAGCCTTGTCGTCCGTATATTACGCCCTTGTATAGATTAAAAATCTAAGCCTCCAAAATGAACTGGCTTCAATTATACTTTAAAATAGAAGAGTTCTAACGCCTTCTCGTCTATCCACTAGCGTTGCACACCCTGAGTGCCTGAAATGTTTGCCCACAACGTGGGTCAGTACTCAGCTTGTACTGGTGAGTGGGACGAACCCACTGGCCTAAATCAACACTTGCTTATTAGGGGCGAGCATGCGTTAAAAATGATCTTGCTATTAAGAACTAAGTGAATTCAGTTCATATCAGTTGCATGATTTTAGACGAACAAATAACGTTGAACCCATAAAGCACATCGGTCGCTTACTCAACCGATGCACGCCTTCTCTGACTGAACACAAGTATACTTACCATATATAAAAGATAATAGATTAGCATATGTTCTATCAATATGCGATCATTGGTGTGATCGACACCATGGAGACTTATCCAAGGCATTGCGGCGCGCCCAGTCAGCCCGTGTAGCAAGCCCTGCTGAAGGTCCCACAATGTATCGCGACTAGCACGATCAAATATTTTTTTCTCGGGTCGATACAGTTCCAGTGCCCCGAAATACCATTTTGAGGAAATGCCAAACCTTGTGCATAAGTTATCCCAGACCATGCAAATGCGTGAACAGTTTAACTATCATACAATGCATGAGATAAAACAGAAGAAGTAAAGCAGCAATATATATACTTATGCAACACTTCATATTTTCTCAAAGCCTTGTTCCGATTTTGGTGTCCCGTGGGTCCAAACTCTCTGAGGCACCAGACAGCAACCAATATTTCAGATGCCGTATTATGTCATGCCCCAGTCCCAAAATATCGAGGGACTGGATGCGCGGCAATGGCCAGCAGCACGCACAGATGGACAACCCAATTTAATGGATCCATCAGGGCATGCTTAAGCTGTAGTCTAACAGTAAATAGATCCAATAGTACAAGTCACAGTCTATACTAATCTCATCCATAACAGATAATCACAGATTAAATGCCAGAAATAATGCAATAGAATAAATAAGCAATCTCAAATAAGTGTCTCAGGAACAATCCAAGAATATGTCTGGTATATCGAATGCAAATAGACAGGAATTAAATCAACTGGAAATAGAAATACTGAGTATATAGAGCCGGTACTCAGGAGAAGTCTTCTGCCACGATCTCGTCCTCAGGTTCCTGTTCTGTTCCGAGAAGTGCTCCTGTTCTGTACACCTCGGGGTAGATCTCTTCGGCTATACCTGGGGACATAGTCCATTCCAGGTCCTCAGGGGACATAACAAGGTACAGAAAATACAAGCCAAAATAAATGCAGTGCAGCAATAAATAAAACCATAGGGTAAACTATATAACCAGCTAGGTGATATGCAAGTTGAGAGTTTTAGTCATACTCAGGCTGAGGCTACTACAGGATCAGTGTCGGAGAAACCCATAGCAGTATTTTCTCGAAGGGCCAGAACTGGTGCCATAGCTCTGTGTCAGAGACTAAGACACATCCAGATGTCAATATATATAATATAATCAGCCTTTGTTATGGTAATACTCTCCCTACCCAATAAAATCTCACGTCTCATGTCCATGACACGCAGGATCAAAGCTAATGCCACAAGTCAGGATATAAACTAAGCATGTAAACTGTATATGTCAGGCATATGTATCCTACACAGAATCACCATGAATATCTCAGAAAGATTCTGTCTCATGAATAGTGTCCAGTGTCCTGGGTCATGTTGTACTTGATAAGACAAGTACGAGAAGTACAGGGTCTCGGTATCCATATCTATGTGACGATACACAACGCCGCGTACGGTATTGGCACCCGACTATTAATCGGACGCTTAGTAAAGTCACTCGGTCCTGGGTTGAACAGTTTATATCAAGAATACATATAAAGTCTACAAGAACTCAAGTAAAGTACTATAACTGGAATCACTGCGAGTTGGCAAGGTACAGTTGCTCACTGATGTATAAATAAGCCAAGGAATATTTAACAAAGAGTGCAAGTTTTGGCGAGGTACACTTGCCTGTGGTTCCGGTTCCAATTGCGGCTCTGACTTTAGCTGGAATTGCAGGCGGTACTCCGGTTACTAAAATAAACATCACCATCAGATCCAGAAAATATCAATCAGCTAAAAATGTCTGTCCTTGAGTCCAGTTTGGAGACAAGGGCATAAATGGCAATTTCGGGTCAAAACGGGGTCCACATGTAGGCCCGCTTTGCACCGAAAAATGTGTCAGGGTCAAAGGTCTCCAAATTAGCCAAACTTAGTGTCAACAGGTCAGGAACGATGATACAAACCCAACGGAACTTCCAGAATTGGATTCCGATGAGCCGATCACAAAATCGCCCGTCGAGTGGGGCCTGTGGGGCCCACGACACGCGATTTCGTCAACGTTCTCAGAATCGAACCAAACTTGGGTCACAGGACCAGCGTATCGCTACGAGTCCGATGGCATAAGTTTCATTTTGATCCGACGTGTGTACACAAAGTTAGGGCACGATTCAGAAAAGTCGGATACGGGGCGTTGTCCGCGGATACGCACTGATTCCGGTGTGCATGCACACCCGAATCGACTTCTGCGAAATCCTATACGTCAGTATCGACGACGAGCACGTATCTGTGAAGACCACGCGTTTGGCGGGGCGTACCCAGTTTTGGGGTGAATTAGGGCATTGTTTTTCCTGTTTTTGGATCGCAGTTCGCGATCGCCACAGGATGCGATGCCCCGAGCGGGTTGCACGGGCACCGAGGGGGTCATGCAGGCTTCGCGATGCAAAAGACAGAATCGAAAATGGGGTTACGAGCAGAAAGATATGAGTACCTGAACAGGGCTCAAAAACTGAGGCTTTAACCGTGTCCGACACGACACAGGACACTGTGTCCCGTGTCCGTATCCGGCTGACACGAGGCTAGGGTTAGGTTAGGGTTCTGGACGGCGGAGCTCCGACGGCTTGGGGCGGCCGGGTTGCGCTGCGAGGGTGGCGGAGCTGGCTCTGGCTGGAGGCGGCCGGGGAGCAGAGGCGGGGAGCGGGCACGGCGGCCGGGGGCGTGGCTGCGGCTGCTGCTGCCGGTGGAGAAGAGGAGGAGGAAGAAGAAGTAGACGGAGGGGGAAGCTGCGGGCGGCGGCGTCTCTGGAGGGGCCCGGTGGAGGTGAGGCGGAGCTAAGGCGGAGGGCACGGCGGCGTCGAGGCGAGGCGGCGAGGCAGTGGCGTGAGGGGAGATGCCGGAGGGGAGACGGCCAGGGGGGGTCTTAAATAGGAGGTGGAGGAGGCTGGGGTGGCCGGAGAAGGCGGGCGACGTGGCGTGGTCGTGGGGCGAGGTGGCCGGGCGGAGCGGCGGGCGGCGCGGTGCCGGACGCGGGCACGGGGGGGGGGGGGGGGGGGAAGATGACCGGGTCGCGCGGGGGGGGGGGGGGCTGCGTTGTGCTAGCGGGTCGGGCGGCGGGTCGGGTTCGTTTGGGCGGACCCGACCCGACCCGATAAGGCGGTGGGCTGGGCTCGGGCTGGGCCGGTTAGGTGGGCTGGGCTTGATGGGCCGGGGTTTATAAAATAAACAAATAAATAAATAATCAATTAAATAACTAATAAATAGCTTTTAGGTGTTTTAAAATAGGTCTGGGGCCCAATAAATTCTCAGAAAATTATCCTAAGTCCAGTTTTTCATTTTACACACAAAAATATTATTTTTATAATATTTTAATATATTTTAAAATCATTTAATGATTAGAACCCTCATTTTAATTACAGAAAAATTCCAGAAAATTCCAGAAAATTATAAAAAATCAAAATTTATTTTTTTTGAAAAATCAGGGGATTTACAATCTACCCCCCTTAAGAGGATTGCGTCCTCGCAATCAAAGAATAACCGGTCAGCAGAGATGACACGGTTGCAAGTATCGTTCGAAACACATCACAAAACACTTAGGGAAATACCGTTTCCCTAAGAATGAAAGTTAAGCACTTTCCAGAGAAAATCTAGTTAAAGCAAAAGACTACAACTTTTAGGAAAACCAGGTTATTATTAACAAGTTTAAATTACTAGGTTGGGGCTAAGGTCACGAACCAATAGGCACGAGCTAAAACAAGACTAGAAATGGATAACTACGAATCACTTACGCGCATTGGCTACTCCAAGAGTCTGCGCGTTCTCCATGGTCATCGCGTTAGCTTGTCCGCGTCCTTGCAGTCGATTCTTCTGCTGCTGAGCCTGCTGGAAGAGTAGTGCCTGGGGTATCAAGGGTGGCCTCGGCTGATACCCTCCTGGAGCTGGTGGTAGGACTTCTTGAACTTCCGTTTACGGTGCTCCCAATGCTGTATAGGCTGGCCTCGGTATTGGTAACGCTTGCTGGCTACCCTTTGGTGCTTTGTCTCGACGCTCAGGGCATTCCCTTAATAAATGCTGACTGGATCCGTAAGCTAAGCATACTTTCTTTTTTCGTCTGCAATCGTCCTCAATATGGCCTCGCTTGCGACAATATGGACAGACAGGTAGTACTTGCGGAGATGCTTCTGGCGGCTGGTGCATAGGAAAACTCTTTGCATTTTCTTCATGTGGTGCTCCGGCAGGTGCTGATGTGGCTGGTTGATGAATCATCACTGCTTTCTCTTGATGCTGAGGACAATCCTTGGCCAAGTATTGATTGGTTCCACAAATTAAGCATAATCCTAACTTGCGTCTGCACTCCTTATTAATATGGCCTATCTTGTCACAGTAGTAACAAGTAGGAAGGAATGAGGCTCTTGATGCTTCTCTCGGTGGTAGATTTATTTGTGGTCGTTTTGTAGCTCTTTCCTGTTGCGCTTGGTCTGGTGCTGACGCATACGGCCGCTTCTGGCTGGACTCGATCCTTGTGGTGCACTCCACGGGTCGTGCTGCAGTAAGAACGTCCTTGTCTAAGGTAGTTGCATTTGAATTGATTAGCTTCCGGGACTCCGAGCTAATTTTGTTGATGAAGTTCTCCGCTTGGTTTTTCTGAGCTTCTTGTTGAATCTTCTGATATGCTTGCATCATTACGTAGAACATTCGGAACATTTGTTGTTCGTCCATAGGCTGTCATAGTGGGAAGAAAGGCATCGGTGGAGTAGACTGCGTCGATGGTGGAACGTCATCTTGATGGGTTCTCGAGGCAGGCTGACTGGCTTGACTGCATTGTGATGATTGGCCTTCACCAACTGGTGTCACATCGTCTTCGTGGGTAACCACAATGCCTTGTGGTGTTTCTGCATGAGCCTCGTTGTTGGCTTGGGGGTCCATTTCCCTGCATCCAAAATAAATAATAAGAGGTGCACAGGAATCAAGGCAGGATGCAAGTAAATTATTTAAAGTCGATATAGAGATCAAGAATGATTCAAGCAAGTGGATGAGATCCTAAAACTTATCCTATTCTTATTGCAGGCCTGTTCGGTCCCTAAGTTGAAACCGAACAATTTAGTCGTTGACCTGCATGGGCCACCAAAAAAAACCATGTCACGCCCCAGTCCCAAAATATCGAGGGACTGGATGCGCGGCAATGGCCAGCAGCACGCACCGATGGACAACCCAATTTAATGGATCCATCAGGGCATGCTTAAGCTGTAGTCTAACAGTAAATAGATCCAACAGTACAAGTCACAGTCTATACTAATCTCATCCACAACAGATAATTACAGATTAAATGCCAGAAATAATGCAATAGAATAAATAAGCAATCTCAAATAAGTGTCTCGGGAACAATCCGAGAATATATCTGGTACATCGAATGCAAATAGACAGGAATTAAATCAACTGGAAATAGAAATACTGAGTATATGGAGCCGGTACTCAGGAGAATTCTTCTGCCACGATCTCGTCCTCAGGTTCCTGTTCTGTTATGAGAAGTGCTCATGTTCCGTATACCTCGGGGTAGATCTCTTCGGCTATACCTGGGGACATAGTCCATTCCAGGTCCTCAGGGGACATAACAAGGTACAAAAAATACAAGCCAAAATAAATGCAGTGCAGCAATAAATAAAACCATAGGGTAAACTATATAACCAGCTAGGTGATATGCAAGTTAAGAGTTTTAGTCATACTCAGGCTGAGGCTACTATAGGATCAGTGTCGGAGAAACCCATAGCAGTATTTTCTCGAAGGGCCAGAACTGGTGCCATAGCTCTGTGTCAGAGACTAAGACACATCCAGATATCAATATATATAATATAATCAGCCTTTGTTATGGTAATACTCTCCCCACCCAATGAAATCTCACGTCTCATATACATGACACGCAGGATCAAAGCTAATACCACAACTCAGGATATAAACTAAGCATGTAAACTGTATATGTCAGGCATATGTATCCTACACAGAATCACCATGAATATCTCAGGAAGATTCTGTCTCATGAATAGTGTCCAGTGTCCTGGGTCATGTTATAGTTGATAAGACAAGTACGAGAAGTACAGGGTCTCGGTATCCATGTCTATGTGACGATACACAACGCCGCGTACTGTGTTGGCACCCGACTATTAATCGGACGCTTAGTAAAGTCACTCGGTCCTGGGTTGAACAGTTTATATCAAGAATACATATGAAGTCTACAAGAACTCAAGTAAAGTACTATAACTGGAATCACTGCGAGTTGGCAAGGTACAGTTGCTCACTGATGTATAAATAAGCCAAGGAATATTTAACAAAGACTGCAAGTTTTGGCGAGGTACACTTGCCTGTGGTTCCGGTTCCAATTGCGGCTTTGACTTTAGCTGGAATTATAGGCGGTACTCTGGTTGCTGAAATAAACATCACCATCAGATCCAAAAAATATCAATCAGCTAGAAATGCCTGTCCTTGAGTCCAGTTTGGAGACAAGGGCAAAAATGGCAATTTTGGGTCAAAACGGGGTCCACATGTGGGCCCGCTTTTCACCGAAAAATGTGTCAGGGTCAAAGGTCTCTAAATCCGCCAAACTTAGTGTCAACAGGTCAGAAACGATGATACGAACCCAACGGAACTTCCAGAATTGGATTTCGATGAGCCGATCACAAAATCGCCCGTTGAGTGGGGCCTATGGGGCCCACGACCCGCGATTTCGTCAACGTTCTCAGAATTGAACCAAACTTGGGTCACAGGACCAGCGTATCGCTACGAGTCCGATGGCATAAGTTTTGTTTCGATCCGATGTGTGTACACAAAGTTAGGGTACGATTCAGAAAAGTCAGATACGGGGCGTTGTCCGCGGATACGTACTGATTTCGGTGTGCACGCACACCCGAATCGACTTCTGCGAAATCCCACACGTCAGTATCGATGATGCGCACGTATCTGTGAAGATCGTGCGCGACCAAGTCGTCCCGTTTGGCTGGGCGCACCCAGTTCTGGGGTAAATCAGGGCGTTGTTTTTCCTGTTTTTGGATCGCGGTTCACGATCGCCACAGGACGCGATGCCCCGAGCGGGTTGCACGGGCACCGATGGGGTCATGCAGGCTTCGCGATGCAAAAGACAGAATCAAAAAATGGGGTTACGAGCAGAAAGATATGAGTACCTGAACATGACTCAAAAATTGGGGCTTTAACCGTGTCCGACACGACACAGAACACTGTGTCCCGTGTCCGTGTCCGGCTGACACGAGGCTAGGTTTAGGTTAGGGTTCTGGACGGCGGAGCTCCGGCGGCTTGGGGCGGCCGGGTTGCGCTGCGAGGGTGGCGAAGCTGGTTCTGGCCGGAGGCGGCCGGGGAGCAGAGGCGGGGAGCGGGCACGGCGGCCGGGGGCGTGGCTGCGGCTGCGGCTGCTGCTGTCGGTGGAGAAGAGGAGGAGGAAGAAGGAGGCGAAGAGGGAAGCTGCGGGCGGCGGCGTCTCCGGAGGGGCCCGGTGGAAGCGAGGCAAAGCTAAGACGGAGGGCACGGCGGCGTCGAGGCGAGGCGGCGAGGCGGTGGCGTGAGGGAAGACGGCCAGGGGGTCTTAAATAGGAGGTGGAGGAGGCTGTGGTGGCCGGAGAAGGCGGGCGACGTGGCGGGGTCGTGGGGCGAGGTGGCTGGGCGGAGCGGCGGGCGGCGCGTCTCCGGACGCGGGCACGGGGGGGGGGAGATGACCGGGTCGCGCGGGGGGGCTGGGTAGTGCTAGCGGGTCGGGCGGCGGGTCGGGTTCGTTTGGGCAGACCCGACCCGACCTGATAAGGCGGTGGGCTGGGCTCGGGCTGGGCCGGTTAGGTGGGCTGGGCTTGATGGGCCGGGGTTTATAAAATAAACAAATAAATAAATAAATAATCAATTAAATAACTAATAAATAGCTTTTATGTGTTTTAAAATAGGTCTGGGGCCCAATAAATTCTCAAAAAATTATCCTAAGTCCAGTTTTTTATTTTACACACAAAAATATTATTTTCATAATATTTTAATATATTTTAAAATCATTTAAAAATCATTTAATAATTAGAACCCTGATTTTAATTACAGAAAAATCCCAGAAAATTCCAGAAAATTATGAAAAATCAAAATTTAAAAATTCTTGAAAAATCAGGAGATTTACACATTCCATCAGGCAGTTCCTTGGTTTCGAACCACAACTGTCGCTTGTATTTCGGAGCTCGAGTTTGATCGTGTACATGAATATACAAGTTAGTCTACAATTCCCATGTTTATTTCTTAGTGCTGGCATGTATTGTGGCTAAGGATTTTTTAGGCGTTCGGTCGGGCATCATCGATTGAACATTTGAATCATTAGATATATAGACGTGAAGAAGTAGGAAAGAAGGGTCTGAACCATCCACTGATTAAGAAAAGTACAGAAAGAAGGAGTCCCGCCTAGCGACTATCAAATGTCAGTTACGTGAACCTGCAATAGCATGAGCACCGGGTTAGAATCATTTGCCTATCCTTCCTTCCGAACTCCCCAAGAACCAAAGCTCCAAGCGAGAAAGCCAACAGCAAAAACCAAACAAATCGAAAGCAACACCAAAACAAAAATTCTAAAGCGACATCAAGAAAACCAAGCAATAAAAAACGAAAACTATTGGACTCATTTCAATAGAGGCCTATCCATGAGTTGGAAAGGATCATCGCATTTTGTCCGTAGTAAGAGGATGCCGAAGATTCTAAATACCAAGTGTCACGCCCCAGTCCCAAAATACGTAGGACTAGGACACGTAAGCATGCCAGCCGCATGGATATGACAACTCCAATATATGGAAACCAAATCACATGCGTACGCTGTAATATGAACAATAATCCCCAAGTGGTAAATATGTCACAGGATATAATCTAAATCTCATCCACAAAAAATCAGATATAAATAAATAACCAATATCTATGAAACTAGATCTCAATATGAAGTATCTAAAGCTGATAGTTGGATGGAAACAAATCCACTACCAACTCGAATATATAAACAAACACCATATAAGTACAACAACTACCATCACTTCGACTCGAAGAGAAGACCTCCTCTAAGCATAAGGGTAACCAGTCTGGATCTGTGCTCCTGCGAATACTCATGAACATCTACACCTGGAAAGGGACCAGGTCCTCAGAGGGACATAACAAGATACATAGAAGTATGCCAATAAAGTACTAAAATAAATATCCAATGGGGTCGCCTAACCGTCTATGTGAATGCAGTTTGAGAACAACTTTCCACCAAGTGGGCTATCTGGCTAAAAATGGGATTGGCGTGACTCTCTCGGAGAATCAGGGGCCTACAAAGCATGTCGTCTTTTGAACGCCAGAGGCCGCATGATAATATATAATATATAGTGGTCATCACCACCCGTCGCTCCGGCGGAGCGTCCGGGCGCACAAGGGAAAAAGTACAAAGGAGCCCAAATGTCTTACTTGTTGTTCTCTCCACCCCATGCTCTAAGCATGTCATATCCATGACACGATAAAACCTCTAAATAACTGCCAGGTCTACTAGCATACAAAGTTTCTATCAGCAGTTATCCCTAACGCACGGCCCATACTTACAGGAGTCCAGACCTGTCACGCAGTCCGTGATCTATATGAGACTCACAACTCGTGTAACAACTGTGTCACGACCAATAAAACCTAATGATGCTTCATGATAATGGGGCAGTCTCATAAACAAGGTCAATACATATACATAATAAAATAAATCACGATGACACCGTCGTTGCACCTAAGTTTCCTTGGACGCGCATTTTATATAGCAGTTAAAATATATGAACTAAAGACAGAAAATAAAGATGCATGCAACATGTAGAATATGAATAACAGTACAATGGCAAGGTATACTTGCCTGGCAAGAAAGCTGTGATGTACCAATGACCTGCTCCAGAAGTCGCGCAGAACAAATCCAATATAATGTACATATAATATAATACAATAAAATCATTAGTCATTACACTAGCACATACACAATCCTATTTACACTAGACTCAGGGGGTACACTAGGGGTGACACGGGTCAACTAATACGGTCAAATGCGCGTTGAATTACGCGGGTGTCACGTCTTCAAGTGATGTACACAATCAGACAGTCAACTAACATGTGTCTAAGCCAGTATGTTAATGTACGCAAGGCAGTCAATTCACAAGTTTTTAGGGTCAACATGGTCAAGGTAAACACAGAATAGCCACAGTGTCCTAGGGTCGCACAATACAAATACATATATAGTCATAACTATTACTTAGCATTTAATTACATATATATCCATATAATTATATAGTAATATAACCAGTAATTTATTTACATACCTATTTGAATACATATATTAAATATGTACATAAATATATATACCAATTAATAACATGCTAATGAATAACTAAATATACATATACTAGATATATTTATATATTCCAAACTGAATAATATCCGCGTACGCGTATGTGCACGAACGCGAGTTGGGTTTACCGACTCAGGGTTCGATATCCGCTAACTGTGGTACAACAATACTAATGTCCTACTGGCACACACACGAACACACATAAAAAGGAGAAGACGGACAGGTTCGTACCTCGGGGTACGTACACGGGTACGACGGTGAGGTTGACGACGATGACGACGATGGTAACGATGATGATGATAACGACGATGATGAAATAACGAAGAGGTGATGACGATGATGAGATGACGATGAGGTAATAATGATGATGGAATGACGACGACGACGATAAGGTGATGATGATGATGGGATGATGATGATGACGACGATGATGAGATGACGATGAGGTGATGATGATGATGATGACGACGATGATGAGATGACGATGATGTGATGATGATGATAGGATGATGGTGATGATGATGATGGTGAGTTGTAGTGATGGTGAAGATGATGATGATGATGATGGTGGTGGTGAGTTATGGTGATGGTGAAGATGATGATGATGATGATGATGATGGTGGTGAGTTATGGTGATGGTGAAGATGATGATGATGAGTTATGGGTTGCCGGAGTCCGGCCAGGGGAGCTTCTCCCGCGAGTCATGGAGAAGACAGGGAGCAGGGAGGTGCGGCACTGGTGATGGGGTGGTGTTGGCCGGGGTGATGGGTCGAGAGGGAGAAGCAGGAGGAGAAGTCAAGGTGTACGGTTGCAGAGGCGGGGACAGGGTGGCCCGACGGGGAAACTCCACGATGAGCCCGGGGAAGGTGGTGGTCTATATGTTAATGGTGGTGGTGATGTCCGCTGACGGGGAAATGGGAGAGGCGGCTCGGTTACTCCGGTTGGTTTGTGGAGGAAGTCGACGGGTGCAGGCGGGTTCACGATGGGGTGCAGGACTCGGCGGGATGTCGACGGGAAGGTGAGTAGTCGTGGAGAGGAAGGAGTAGTTCATGGTGGTGCCGGTGGTGTCGGCCTGGGTGGCGTATGGTGGTGTTGATGGTAGGGGTGAGCAGCAGGGGGCTCGGGGAGGAGTTCAGTCGAGGGAGGAGCGGAGTAATCGTGCTGGTGGTGGTGGCGGTTGCTGGTGATGTTCAGGCGGAGGAGAGGAGGAGGACAGAGGTCGGGGACGAGTCCGGCGAGTCGTGGTGAGCGGGGATGGCCGCGGTGGAGCTCCGACGAGGTCAGGCAGGGAAGAGTGGTGAGGTTGAAGATGAACAGGGATGTGAAGGGGGAAGGGGTCGGCTGCGTATTTGCATAGGGTTTGATTTAGGTTTTAGGTAAAAAGAAATTAAGGTATATTTATATGTAAAGAAGTAGAATTTTGAGGTTAACCTAGGGTTTGATGTTTGACCTAGGGTTTGGGCTTGGTCAATATTCCTTGGGGTGGGCCTTTGGCTTATATGGGGATGTTTGGAGGGCTAGGATTTACATGGTTTAAAATACAAGGATAGATTTAAATAGGGGCGATGTTTGTGCGTTGCACATTCCAAAAATTACGGAAAAATTTATGTGAAGGGAAAAATAAGTTTCTTCATGTATTATCCAATGGTGTGGATACCTCAATGCGCTTTTGCATAAAAAGTGCCAAAAAAATAGAAAATTACATAAGGATGAAAATTGGAATAAATTAATTAAAATTAATGCGTACGGTGTTCTGGAATTAATTAGAAGTACATGGGGATTAAAATTAGGTGGGACACAAGTGTCATGGACATAGAGGGCTCAGGATAGAATATTATCCTAATTTTGGTTGCACAAAATGGGTCAAGATTGTGTCTCCAATTTTGATTGGAACGCACAAGAATACAAAGTTAGAATTATTTAGGATTAAATAGTAACGTCCGCGACGAATATTGTGCGACTAAAATATAGCACAAGAGAGCATATTTATAAGTCACGCAAAGGTCAGAACAGAAGGCGGGTATGTCTAGGACAAGGATGTAAGGTTTATAGGAAAGCAGTGGCTAGTGTAGTGCTCCAAGTATCGAAGCAACGTTAAGGTACGTTAAGTGATATAAATATTGTATACTTAAATAAAATGCTGTGTCCTATTTCCAATTGGATACAAACTAGCCCTAATTTTACTATCTAAGACAAGTAGGCCTAATTTTGGGTGAGGGGGTTTACACCAAGCTACGACTCAGACAGACTAGCCACAAGCCCAATTATATAGTGGGCATCCCGATCGAATCGGGATTTTGAGGCACTACATAATATATCAATAAGAAAATGTTTTATCCCGAAACTTAAGAACAAGGTCTTACCTCCGACTGAACGAACAATGAAGGGTACTTCTCCTTCATCTCCGACTCCATCTCCCACGTTGATTCTTCTACTAAATGGTTCTGCCATAATACGCGAACCAAGGATATTTTACGGTTCTGCAGCACATTCTCCTTGTGATCCAAAATCTATACATGCTACTCTGAGTACGACAAGTCTGTGCACAGTTCCAATTGATCGAAGCTAACTACATAACTTAGATCATGTATATACTTTCGAAGTTGAGAGACATGGAAGGTATTGTGCACTTCAGCCAAGGCAGGGGGTAGTACAATCCGATAGGCCACAACTATCACTCGCTCAAGTATTTCAAAAGGGCCAACAAATCTGGGACTTAATTTGCCCTTAATACCAAAACGCATCACTCCACGCATTGGTATGACTTTCAAGAAGACGTGATCCCCGACCATAAACTCCAAGGGTCTACGATGAGCATTGGCATAGCTCCTATGTCAGCTCTGCACAGTACGGAGTCTTTCTCGAATCAAGCAAACTTTTTCAACAACCTGCTCTACCAACTCTGGCCCTAGTACCTGTCGCTCGCCGACTTCGTCCCAATAGATTGGAGATCGATACTTCCGCCCATAGAGCGCTTGGTACGGTGCAATCTGGATGCTCGATTGATAACTGTTGTTGTACGAAAACTCCGCTAACGGAAGGTACGTATCCCAACTAGTCTTTAGGTCGATTGCACACAATCGCAACATATCCTCAAGTATCTAATTTATCCTTTCTGTCTGGCTATCAGTCTGGGGGTGATATGCAGTACTGAACTTTTGCTTGGTGCCCAAAGCAGACTGTAGGCTAGTCCAAAAATGAGATAAGAAACGTCCATCGCGGTCCGAGACTATTAAGGCAGGTACTCTATGTAGTCGGATAATCTCGTCAATATAAATCTGTATTAACCGATTGAAACTCCATGTAACGTTGATCGGAAGGAAGTGGAAAGATTTGGTCAAACGATCAACTATGACCCAAATTGCATCATTCCCCCGCGGTATCTTTGGAAATCCTATGATAAAATCTATAGAGATGTTGTCCCATTTCTACTCTGGAATAGCGAGGTTCTGCAGCTCCCCGTCGGACCTCTGATGTTCAGCTTTCACCAGTTAACAGGCCATACACTGTGACACAAAGGTCGCCATATCCTGCTTCATACCGTGCCACCAGAAGGTTATGTGCAAGTTCTTGTACATCTTGGTGCTCCCCGGATGTAAGAAATACTTCGCATAGTGTGCCTCTGTCATGATTTTTCTTTCGGAGTTCTGGATCGCTAGGAACGTATAATATTCCTTTCATTTGTAAGGTCCCATCTTCCCTTCCATGAAGTTGGACGTCCTTCCCGTCGAGATCAGCCCTCGCACCTTAGTTAGGAACTGATCGTCCCTCTGAGCAGACTTGATTCTATCACGCAAACTCAACTCAAGATAGAGTGGAGCCAACTGCATTCCTTGATGTCGAACTCAAAATTCGATGTCCATTGCCTCTAGATCCTGAAGCAGACGGCTGTTTATGGATAGCGATCCCACGTGATTTTGACTTAGAGCATCAGCAATGACGTTTCCCTTTTTCGGTGTATATGTGATCGTCTGGTCGTAGTCCTTTATCAGTTCTAGCCAGCGCCGCTGCCGGAGGTTCAGTTCCCGTTAGGTGAATAGGTACTTGAGGATCTTGTGGTCTGTGTAGATTTTCCAAGCAACACCATAAAGATAATGCCGCCATAACTTCAGTACGAACACAATTGTCGTCAATTCTAAGTTATGTGTTGGATAGTTTTTCGTGCAGTTTCAATTGTCTTGAGGCGTACGATATCATCTTGTCCCTCTGCATGAGAACACACCCTAAGCCGAGTCCCGAAGCATCATTGTATATTTGAAACTCTTCTACTCCATCCGAAAGTGCAAGTATTGGAGCTGAAACGAGCCGTTGTTTTTGCTCCTGAAATCTAGCTTCGCAGTCGTCACTCCACTTGAATGCAATCACTTTCTGAGTAAGGCGAGTCAAAGGCGAGGCCAATTTAGAAATATATTTCACCAATCTACGATAGTATCCTGCTAGGCCCAGAAAGCTACGAACTTCACTGGCTGACGTAGGTTGCTTCTAATCCACCACCGCTTCTATCTTCTTTGGATCTACGGCGACGCCTTCTACCGAGATGACATGTCTAAGGAATGCCACGTTGTTCAACCAGAACCCATACTTGTTGAGCTTTACAAACAACCGATGCTCCCGTAATATCTGCAGCACGATCTTCAAGTGTTCCTTGTGTTTTGTCTCATTCTTGGAATAGATAGTATGTCATCAATAAACATGACCACAAACTTGTCCACGAACGGCCAGAATATATTGTTCATCAGATCCATGAAGGCTGCTGGGGCGTTCGTCAAGCCGAACGACATTATAAGAAATTTATAGTATCCGTATCGGGTTCGAAACGCTGACTTGGGGACGTCACCGGATTTGATTTTTAACTGGTGATAGCCCGACCTCAGATCAATTTTAGAGAGTACAGTTGTGCCTTGTAGTTGATCAAACAGGTCATCTATCCTTAGCAACGGGTACTTGTTTCGTACGGTAGCCTTATTCAGTTCTCGGTAACCTATGCATAGCCGCATTGATCCGTCCTTCTTCTTTACGAACAACACCGAAGCTCCCTATGGAGAAACGCTTGGACGAATGTATCATCGGTCCAACAAATCTTGTAACTGTACCTTCAGTTTCTTTAGCTCTGCTGGGGCCATTCAGTAGGGTGCCTTCGATATTGGTTGCGTATCCGAAAATGTGTCAATGGTGAATTCGATCTCTCGATCAGGAGACATTCCAGGCAGCTCATCCGGGAACACGTTGGCAAAATATGCTATGACAACAGCTTGAGCTGTATCTGTACCTTTTTGTCGAGTGTCTCGAACAGAGGCTAAGTGCCCTTCACAGCTCGAATACAACATGCGCCTAGCCGTAATTGCTGATATCACCATCGTCGTCTTTGGTGCAGTGTTGCATAAATAGTAGAAGTCTGCCTTACCGGATAGACAAAATACGACTCGCTTCTCCGCGCACTCGATCATTGCATGGCAAGCACCCAACCAGTCCATTCCGAGATAAGGTCGTATTCCTTAATGTCTAGAACAATGACATCTAAGGAAAGCTTCATACCTCTGATGCAAATATAGTAGTCCCTACAGATCGCATTGACGGGCATGTCAACTCCCGAAGGGGTACTCACGCAAAGGTTCATATTTAATGGAGTAGAAGCTAATTTATTCTCAACAATAAAATCAGCAGATATAAAACTATGCGTAGCACCTGAATCGAATAAGACTCTAGCGGGAAATTTTTTGAAAAGTAAGGTACCTGTCACAACAGTGTCGGAGGCAGATGCCTCATCCCAAGTTAATGCATAGACTCAACCTTGGGTACCCTGGCGTTGTGGGTTCATTGGTACAATATTGGTACAATGTGCTGGAGGTCCTTTGTTCTGGTTTGACTATTGTTCGTCTTTCCGTCTCGACAGTCAAATACTTTATGGTCCAAGCGGCCACATTTGAAATATCCTACGACTCGGCACTCAGTCACCCGATGTCCCATCTTGCCACACCTATGATAATGCAGTCCCTGAGGCGGACCCCTGTGCTCGGATGTGTGCGGACGTTTCAGCGCTCCAGACCCTCATGTTTAATGAGGCCGCTTACTAAAATTAGTACGGGGAGTCTGTATATTTGTCTTTTTTGAATTGTACCCAAAGATCCGTTCTCTATTAAGGGCTGCTTCATAACATTTTCGGTAGGTCTGACACTTTTGATTTATGACATCCCTACGCAGGTCGTCATTCAAACCTTTTTGAAAATGATAGTACCACGCCTGCTGGTTAGGCAAGAAGTGTCCGACAAACTTGGTGAGTCTTACGAACACTGAATTATAGTCATCAACGGACATACTTTCTTGTACCAGATTGCTGAAGTCATCTTCCTTTTGTTGTGGCACTGCCCTTGGGATATATTGTTCAATGAAGGCATATTTGAATATCTCCCAGGTGATCTTACAATTAGGATTGACATCATAAATCCCTTGCTTGGTGGCTTTCCATCAATCATGTGCCCGCAGTTCCAGTTGTACCAATGCACAAGCCACTCGTTTGGACCATTTAATGCCAACCAAGTTGAAGAGTCCTTCGAGTTTTGCAATCATCCCATCACCACATCCGATTTTGCTTGCCCGTTGAACGTTGGTGGGTGCATTTTAGTGAACTTAGCAGCTCTGCAGGAATTCTTAGCGAAAGGTTGTGTCTCTCAGATTCATCTTCTACCGCCACAGCTGGCGGTGCGACAGGCGTCATCGTGGTTGTGCCATTGCTGGGTACCAAAGATGCGATCAACTGCATCATGGTATCTATTTGCTTTTGTTGAGCAATGAAATATGCCTGAATCTGCGCCCAACAGCTCTGCAAGAATTCTTAGCGAAAGGTTGTGTCTCTCAGATTCATCTTCTACCGCCACAGCTGGCGGTGCGACAGGCGTCACCGTGGTTGTGTCGTTGCTCGGTACCAAAGATGCGATCAACTGCATCATGGTATCTATCTGCTTTTGTTGAGCAATGAAATATGCCTGAATCTGCGCCTGTTGAGTGGCAGCTTGTTGTTGTTGCACCTCTATTAGATGCATGAGCCTCTCAATCATATTGTTTGAACCCGTCCCTCCGGATTCTCCAAAACTTGTCAGATTGCTCTGGACAGGCTGAGCACTTCTTGAAGTGGCAGTATATTTCTTTGTCATTGCTACAAATGAGAGTAGCTTGTCAACACTACAAAAACAATTTTTTTATCTATGAGCTCATTGCATACGGCGATTCATCTTATATAGCGGATGCCGAATGTAATTCAATCGAGAGGTGCATCAAACTTTTAGAATATGTTTTTAAAAACCCAAGGAAGTGAAGCCGTGCTCTGATACCAACATTGTCATGCCCCGATCCCGCAAGGGCCGATCATCCTCGATTAGATCCTTTGCGGAACCGATCATCCTCGCTTAGACGTGATGTCGTGCGAGCCTAGAGTTGCCCTCGCACAAGGCAAGAATATGGAGTAATAGGAATCCATTTGAAACACAAGTTAGAAAACACATTCACAGATAGTTGAACACAAAGTATAGGAAGAAAACATGCTTTACATTAATAATTCAGGGTAATTTACATAGAGTTTATATTTGATGCGCCTCTCGGCTACTTAATTTGTATTACAAAAGAAACACTCAAAAGGTAGGGCAAGCTCCATCAGATAAGCCTTGTCGTTCATACATTACACCCTTGTATAGATTAAAAATCCACGCCTCCAAAATGAACTGGCTTCAACTATACTACAAAATAGAAGAGCTTCTAACACCTTCTTGTCTATCCACTAGCGTTGCACCCTGAGTGCCTGAAATATTTGCCCACAACGTGGGTCAATACTCAGCTTGTACTGGTGAGCGGAACAAACCCACTCGCCTAAATCAACACTTGCTTATTAGGGGAGAGCATGAATTAAAAATGATCTTGCTATTAAGACCTAAGTGAATTCAGTTTATATCAATTGCATGATTTTAGAGGAACAAATAACGTTGAACACATAAAGCACATCGGTCGCTTACTCAACCGATGCGCGCCTTCTCTGCACCGAAACACAAGTATACTTACCATCTACACAAGACAACAGATTAGCATGTATTCTATCTATATGCGGTCATTGGTGTGATCGACACCATTGGGACTTATCCAAGACATTACGACGCGCCCTGTCAGCCCGGGTAGCAAGCCATGTTGAAGGTCCCGTAATACATCACGACTAGCACGATCAAATATTCCCCCCCGGGTCGATACGGTTCTAGTGCCCCAGAATACCATTTTATGGAAATGCCAAACCTTGTGCACAAGTTATCCCAGACCATGCAAATGCGTGAACAGTTCAACTATCATACAATACATGAGATAAAACAGAAAAAATAAAGCAGCAATATATATACTTATGCAACAGTTTATATTTTCTCAAAGTCGTGTTTCAATTTTGGTGTCCCGTGGGTCCAAACTCTCCGAGGCACCAGGCCGCAACCAATATTTCAGATGCCGCATTCCATCAGGCAGTTCCTTGGTTTAGAACCATAACTGTCGCTTGTATTTTGGAGCTCGTGTTTAGATCGTGTACATGAATATACAAGTTAGTCTATAATTCCCATGTTCCTTTCTTAGTGGCTGGCATGCATTAAGGCTAAGGATTTTCTAGGCGTTCAGCCGGGCATCATCGATTGAATATTTAAATTATTAGAGATGTAGACGTGAAGAAGTAGGAAAGAAGGGTCTTAACCACCCACCGATTAAGGAAAGTGCTGAGAGAAGGAGTCCCGCCTAACGACGATCAAACGTCAGTTACTCGGACCTGCAATTGCACGAGCACCAGGTTTGAATCCTTTGCCTATCCTTCCTCCCGAACTCCCAAAGAAACAAAGCTCCAAGCGAGAAAGCCAACAGCGAAAACCAAGCAAATCGAAAGTAACACCAAAACAAAATCCAAAAGCGACATCAAGAAAACCAAGCAACAAAATACGAAAACTATTGGACTCGTTTCAATAGAGGCCTATCCATGAGTTGGAAAGGATCATCGCATTTTGTCTGTGGCAAGAGGATGCTGAAGATTCTAAATACCAAGCTACGACTCAGACAGACTAGCCATAATCCCAATTATATAATGCGCATCCCGGTCGGATCAGGATTTTGAGGCACTACACAGTTGGATGCACCCCTTCTATGACTCTTACTGATGTCTTGTATGCTCCATCTTTTTCTGTTAATATATTGTCCATTAGTGCATTTATTCTTCAACTTAATTGTGTTATTTTCTTTGATATTCCTATGGTAATTTTTCAGGAGAAGGGAACGAGAAGACAGTTTTTACTGACACTTGGCATAAAGGACTATGGTACTTGGACAGGGGTGGGCTGGATGTAGCACTAGCATCTATGGCAGATAAAGCACAATAGGAGAAGCCACGAAGGACTATGAAAGCAGAATTATTACTCCAATATCAGCGTATGGGGCACTCTTCATTCAGTCTACTGAGTCAGATTTATACCTCTATGTATCAAAAGGCTAATACGCAAAAGTTGGTTTGTAATGCTTGTGAACTTGGGAAATATACTAGAAGCTCGTATTTGAGTTCTGAAAATATAAGTTTAGCTGCTTTTGATATGATACATTCTGATGTGTGGAGACTTTGTCCTACAACTACTGTTAATGATTTTAAGTAGTTTGTCATATTTATTGACTGCTACACTCGTGTCACCTAGGTATATCTAATAAAGAGTAAGAGTGATGTATTTACATGCTTTTAAAAATTTTGTTGCAGGATTACAATACAGTACGGTGCTAAGGTAAATATTTTAAGGTCCGACAATGGGACAGAATACACTAATAAGGCTATTGAAGAATACTCATCAGCCCATGTGATATAACATCAGACTTCATGTGCCTATACACCAGCTCAGAATGGCGTGGCGGAGCAAAAAAATAGGCACCTATTAGAAGTGGCACGATCAATGATGTTTGCTATGAATGTTCCTAAACACTTGTAGGGACATGCCGTATTGACGGTTGCATATCTCATCAACATGATGCCCTCTCAGGTGTTAGGATGGAAGACACAGTTTGAGCTGCTTACAGGTGAGAACACGTACATTGGTCCCCCAAAGGTATTTGGATGTGTCTGTATTGTGAAGGATAACAGGCCTGCGGTGGAAAAGTTAGACCCTCGGGAAGTTAAGTGCATCTTTGTAGGCTACTCAGGGACTCACAAGGGATACTCTTCTTGGAGTCATATGAAGAGAAGGCTCTTTGTGAGCATGGATGTTACATTCAGAGAGATGGAACCATACTACCATAATGGTTCAGGTGTAAGCTCCACATTTTGTGACACATCTAACATGGGAGGTATTAGGAGTGAGGGGGATATGGGTCCAAGCGTGATTGTCGGGTCAGTTACATGTCCAATAATGAAAGTTGGTCCTAGGAAACAAGCAAGAGATAGCGAATGGGAGGAAAGTGATGAGGAAGCTCACAATGAAGAGGAAGAAAGTGATGTTGCAGTACATGGGGAGGAACAAACTACAGGAAAATCTACAAAGCTCCAAGTCTACAGAAGGAGAAAGCAGTAATCCACTACTGTGCCTATTGTTCCTACTGTGCTATGTCCCTCGCCTAATCCTGTCCCAACTCCTAAAGATGCACCTCCCCCCCGGATCTCTCTGATTCGGATACGGATCCCTCTGGTTCGGATGGTATGATCTCTCCTCATTGTCCTTCTCATATTCCCTTAAGGAGATCTTCTCACAGTAATATAAGAAGATTTCCTAATCGTTATGGTTATGAACATGACATCGCCCATTTTTTATCCTACTCTAATCTATCCCCTACTTATGGAGCATTCATTGCATCATTAGATACCACCTCTTTTTCTAAGTGTTGGCAGGAAGCGAAAGAAGATCTGAGGTAAAAATCTATAATGTTGGAGGAACTTGGGACACTTGAAAGAAATGGGATATGTAAACTTATTCCATTACCTAAAGGAAAGAGAGCGGTTGGATGCAAATGGGTCTTCACAGTAAAGGAGATGCCAGAAGAAAATATGGAGCGATACAAGGCAAGATTTGTTGCAAAATGATTCACTCAGTCCTATGGCATCGACTATGATAAGATATTTGCTCCAGTAGCAAAGATGAACATTATAAGAACCTTAATTTCTCTTGTAGCAAATCACGGGTGGTACCTTTATCAATTGGATGTGAAGAATACCTTTCTTCATGGAGATCTATAAGAGGAAGTATACATGGAGATACGCCCAGATTTGTGCATGAAGCAGTCAACAGAAAAGATGTATAAGCTGAAGAAATCTCTGTATAGACTCAAGCAATCTCCTCGGGCCTGGATTGAAAGATTCAGGAAGGCTGTCACAGACATGGGGTACAGCTAGACCAATGCAAATCAACGATCTTCTTTCGACATGTTAGAGGCTACGTCACCATACTTAAAGTATATGTAGATGATATAGTGATCACAGGTGATGAGGATGAGGAGATTACCTAGCTGAAGTCAAAACTTGCCAAGGGATTTGAAGTAAAGGACTTTGGAATGATGATGTATTTTCTCGGGATTGAGGTGGCTCGAGGAAGAGATGAGATCATCCTCTCTCAGAGGAAGTATGTACTAGATCTGCTCACAGAAACTGGTATGCTGGGATATCGATCAGCAGTCACTCCAATCGATCAAAAAAATAAGTTGGGGGCAGAGACAGGAGAGCCAGTTGATCGTGAGAGATATCAGAGACTTGTAGGCAGATTGATTTATCTAGGCCACACTCGCCCTGATATCTTATTTGATGTGAGTGTAGTGAGTCGCTATATGCATGATCCAAGAAAGAGCCACGTGGATGCAGTTTTCCATATTCTGAGATATCTAAAGGAGAATCCTGGAAGATGGCTATGGTTCAAGAACAACGGACATATGGGTGTTGAGGAGTACTGCGATACAGATTGGGCAAGCTGCATGGACGACAGAATATCTACCTCAGGTTACTGTATCTTTGTGGAGGGTAACCTAGTCTCATGGAGAAGCAAGAAACAGTTTGTGGTAGCACGATCGACTGCTGAAGCATAATATAAAGCTATGGCTCTGGGAGTGTCAGAGTTGTTATGGGTAAAAGCTCTACTGACAAAGTTAAAGCTGGACCAGAGAATACTATTGTGCCTTCTGAGTGACAGTCAAGATGCACTAAGTATAGCTAACGATCCAGTTTAGCATAAAAGAACAAAGCACATCAAGATCGATCGGTTCTTCATCAAAGAGAAGCTAGAAAAAGGGATATTAAAGCTCGATCATGTTTGCTCAGAAGATCAAGTCGCAGATTATCTTACTAAGGGTCTTAATTTATTGAATCTTTCTAAGCTATGTGACAAGATGAGGATGATTAATATCTATCGCCCATCTTGAGGGGGGGGTATTGAGAGTATTTAAGGATTTTAGTCCCGCATGGAGTAGAGTAGTAGAGATAGGGGTTAGCCTCTCCTATATATATGTAGATCCACATCAATAATAAATAAGTCAAGAATTCTACTAAATATCAATTGAATAATGTTTGAAAGTTGGTTTTTTCTACATAGAATACAATAATCCTCCCAAAAAAAACAAGTCTAAAAAACAGAAAGAATTTTTAAAGGAATAATAGTATATTAGCAATTTTGGGCAAATGGATAATATGCAATAGATGAGATATACTAAAACCTTGAATCTTACTTAGTAACTATTATCTTTATCTGAAAAAGTACACGATGGACTATGTCTTGAATTAGATTCATAAAATAGCACACAAAGTATGCTAAAGGTTCTTGGATCTATCGGGATGGCACTTTTGATAGGCCATATGCACTTTTTTCTTATTTACGAGAGTTGTATGGGATAGTCATGTCCCATAGTCGTGGACTTCACAACCTCCCATATAGGTAAGTCCTAAAAGGGTTGGTCATTGGTGTCAATCTTATATAATTATGCTTGGACCTATTAAGAGTTTTAAAACTCATCCTAACCATATCACACTGGAACATTGCCATAATAGGAACGGAGTATCTTTTTATAACTTCGTACAGCCGCTTGAGCATTAGTTTTTTTGAGAATTTAATCTCAGGGTCAGTGTTCCATGTTAGTCACCTAATCCCAGCTTATTTTTACACATTGAACCGGCCTCTTGGGATCTCAAGCCAGACTCGGTTGGGTTTTTACTGTTGGTGACTTACTTATTAGCTTAACTGCATCCCCTTCGATGATACTAGGATTAATGTCTTAGACAGACCCTTCGTCAAGTGGTCTGCAAGGCTCTTTTCTGACTTTGTATAGTCAAGAACCACATATTTGCCTAATAAGCTCTTTATAGACTTAAAGCATAATTGCATATGCATGTTCATCTTAGCATTCATAAAATTATGCTTTAGTAGTTCTATAACAGATTTATTTATAGAAATAACAGAAAAATGAGTATGAAGAACATGTATATGCATAATAAGATTTCTGAGGCATTCAGCTTAGGTACAAGCAGTGTATAAAGCTATCATTTAAGATTCAATGATACTCCTAACTATGATAGTTTGTTTACATGAACCCGAGGAGATTGCTGTCACACCTGTTTCCAGATTTGATATTTCTTTAATTTCTGATAGTAAATTTATTTTCTGACAATGTATTTATGCTGTATTTGCATGATGCTTCCTGTCACTTGTAATTATTCATGTTCTCTAGAGAGACTTTCCGCGACCCGTAGAATACCCAATGGCATGGCCATAGACCCAGTTTAGGACTCACATGTAGTCTGGACACCTGGTTTGGTTCATTTTGGTTGAACCCATGACTAAACCATCTCCCTCTCATCTTAGCATGTATGTGTGTGTTTTTCTCTCTCCTCCCTTTCATTCTTTATTGTCACTTCTCTTTTTCTCTTTCTTCTTCCTCTCTCCCTTGTCCTAGTCCAAACCCTATCCCTAGAAGAGGAGGTTGTGATCACTTGGACTGTGAGAGGTAGAGGCTAGAAGCCACTCCAGGCAAGTACATCTTGCTCAATGGTGAAGCCATGGATTTTTGAATTTTTGTATATATATGTTAACTAAAAATGTGTTTGATAGAAAATATTCTCTTTGGGTTCTTCATCATTTTTAGTTCTTGAATTTTTTTGGTTTTGGTGGATGGATTTGAGTAGATCTGAGTTTCAAAGTTAGAGTTTTCTTGGGTTATGTGAGTTTTTTTGGTTTTGATCTATTAAAACTAGTTGTTTCCAAAAACTAATTGTTCTATGTGATTTAGCTTTTCATTTTGAGCAATTTGGCTTTTGAATCACTTAATTCGGAGTTAAAATAAAAATTTTATGGCCAAACCAAGTTTTCAGATTTTTTTCTCGTCGGTTGGGGAAGAAGAACAGTACTTTTTAGCCAAAAGTGAGCCTGATCCACTTTTTAACCAAAAGTGCGTCAAATCCACTTTTTTGTCAGATCCACTTTTTAACCAAAAGTGCGACAATCCTCGTTTTAGCCAAAAGTGCGTTAGATACATTTTTTGCCAAAAGTACGCCAGATCCTTTTTTAGTCAAAAGTGCGCCAGATCCACTTTTTAACCAAAAGTGCGTCAGATCCACCCTTTAGCCAAAAGTGAGCCAGATCCATTTTTAGCCAAAAGTGCGACTGATCCACTTTTTAACCAAAAGTGCGGCAGATCCACTTTTAACCAAAAGTGCGCCAATCCTCTTTTTAGCCAAAAGTGCTTCAGATTCATTTTTAGCCAAACGTGCGCCAGATTCATTTTTAACCAAAAGTGCGCCAATCCTTTTTTTAACCAAAAGTGTGCCAGATCCATTTTTAGCCAAAGATGTGCATATGAGCTATTGTAGCATGTCTTAGCTATGTTATGGATTTGATCTCATGTTATCGATTATGCTCCAATTTTCGTAATTCTTGATTTATGTGCCAGTTTTCATAATTCTTGATTTTGTGCGCCAGGTTGCTTGATAAACTTATTGTATTTGGCATCGGACAATCGAGTGTGAGTATTGCCCAATGTATCGCGTGTTGTGGATACGATAAGTTTGCCAGTGATAACTCGTGAAAAGCTCGTACCCGTAACTCGTCATTATAGGAAGTTCCTCGAGTATACACGACTCGCGAACTTGAAACAATTTGGTAATGATTAAACAAGATAAGAATTTACCTAGATCATTGGGATGGAAGAATATTGCGCTACCGGCTACCCCGATCTCCAGGGGCCCCATGAGGTATGGACCTACCTTGCTAGGCAAGGGCCCCATAACCTACCAAGTTTACGCATGCCACGGTACATACGAGACTTTGTGATATACCGTGGTAGTTATATGATTTATTGCATAATGTGGTTACAAGATCTATGATGTAATGCGTCACTACAAGTTGTTGTTATTGAGCCGAGGTTCATAACATTATGTATTTCAGTATATGCACTCCAATATATCTTACAGTTATGTTTCAGTTTCAGTTTATGTTACAAGACAATTTACAAACAAGTTATGTTTATAAACAAGTTATGTTTACAAAATCAGTTTCATTTATAAAACATCTTCATGTTTTCAAGACCAATATTATTTACAGAATTCTTTTATATTTTCAAAAACCAGTTTATGCCTACGTTATGTTTTGTTATGCTATCAGTTATGTGCTTTAGTTCTTTATCTATTATTGTTTGTGATGTGCACTATAAGTACTAGACAAGTGTACCCTTGGCCATCCGGGTTGACTGCAGTGCCGGTGGTAGCAATATTATTCAAAACATTCATTTGTTAGTAAATAGGTTGTGATAACCCTAGCTAGTTAATTGTAGTAAGCCGTAGAGCTGTTTGGTCGTGCAATTAATGTTTGTTTCTTCAATTTTAGCTCGCTCTTCTAGTTTATTTTTTTGACGCGTGGTAAGAGTGCAAAGTCATGCTCGGGTGAAGGGCTGCAACCCCGGTCCTTGTTTGGTTTAAGGGTTGTGGCCATGATCCAGAGTAGTTTTTATGCCCTCTTGCCGCTCGTTTCCTTATCCTTCCTTATAGTTATTTTGTTATCAGTGCATCAGTTCTTCCAGTTATATGTTGAGACGAGTACATTGGTAGCGTACAAGGTTTGACCCGTATTTATTTTAATATTTCTCTTTTTCTGCTTATGTTGTGTTGTGTTATTTTGTCTATCACCTTGAGCTCCTTTGTGGTACTTGTTGCTTGGGATTTTGAACCCACTTATTTTGTTTGGCCAGATCTACCTGAGGAGAATCAGGATCCCCTGTACTTCCAGCAATATGGCATGCACTCGTAGGAATGCAATCGAAGCTCACGAGTGGGTTTTCCTCCTTCACCGCTCATTTTGATTACTTCATTTTGTGGTGTTTAGTAAGGGGAAGTGTTACCCCTTTTATTCTGAGACTACTTCTCTGACTTCGATCAACATGATGTATATATTAGACCATGGCTGGTATATTAGATCACGTGTACTTATACTCTGCTAATACAGCATTATTCACTAGCTTCATGATCATATCTGGTATATATTTTAGGATGCCTCAATACATTCATGTATGATATACTCTTACTATTATTGTTGTTGGATTGAGATACTAAGATTTGTAGGCCTTAGGACTGATGTTATAGCATGCTAGAGTCCACCCATTTGTCTTCTTGGCAACCTTAGCACATTGTGGCTTACTTCGATATTCTGCAAGGTGTGGTTGGCCATGTCAGTCCTCATATTTATTCAGTATTCTTGGAGCGGGGCATGATAATTGCAGTTTCTCATAGAGTAAAAATATATCTAGAAGTAGATTTGACATTATGTGAGTCAATTACCCAGTTTGCATCTGAATAACTTTTTATGATATCAGGTTGTCTAGCATTATGCAATTTATAATATAGAATACCCTTAGGATATCTAAATATTATTTCTAATGAAGACCAATATAATATCTACTTACTAGTATATGTACTTACTCCCAACAACAAATGTAATATCAAGTCTAGTCATATTTGTTATATACATAAAAGAACCTATCATATGTGAATATCTATGTTATTTCATATGTGAACCCTCATTCTTCTTGAGGATAATGCTACTGTCATAAGGTGTAGAGACAAGTTTCTTATCATATAATTCAAATTTCTTTAGTATTTTCTCTATGGAGTGAGCCAAGGATATAGTATAACTCTCTTTGGATCTAGACACTTGCATTCTTAGAATTAAGTTGGCTGCTCCTAAATCTTTCATATCAAACTTACTAGACTAATATTCCTTATATATTATCATTTATGGAATTAAGAGATGATACTAGAATTAAGATATCGTCTACATATAAGCATAAAATGACAACTTTCATCTATAGTTTTAGAATATATATACACATTTGTCATACTCATTTGTTATGAATCCATATTCTAAAATTAGTTTGTCAAATTTGAGATGTCATTGCTTAGGAGCTTGTTTTAGGCCATATAAAGACTTCACTAATATGCAAACTTTCTTTCTTGACCTTCAACAATGAACCCTTTGGGTTGCTTCATATAGATCTCTTCCTCTAGATCTCTATTTAGAAATGTTGTCTTGATATCAATTTGATGGATCAACATATCATGAATGGACGCTAAAGCTATAGTATTTTAAATGTAGTAATCCTAGCTATAGGAGAGTAGGTGTAAAAATAATATAATCCCTTTTTTGAGCGAAACCTTTAGATACTAATCTAGCCTTATATTTTTTTGTAGTACCATATATAGGCTCTGTCGCACCCCGGTCCCGCAGGGGCCGATCGTCCTCGCTTGGTCACTACGGAATCGATCATCCTCGCTTGGGCGCGATGTCATGCAAGCCTAACGTGCGCTTGCACAAGGCCAAAGCTTTGAACAAGGGCAAGTAAGCTATACAAGACAGGAGCAGCGGCACATATGTTGCAGAAAAGTAAAGAACACAATAGCATAAAGAAACAAGCATCTTTATTGATATTCAAAAGTGTTACAAGCGGCGCTTGGCCGAGGTTACAGATCGCTCAAGCACTCTCTTTATCTTGATTACAATGACACAGTTCCATACATTATGTCCCTCTATACAAAAGTAGCTCAAAGCAATCTCGATATGGCTCAAGGCATCGACTCTAGATTTTTGGGTCCTGGAGATGAGGCACGACTATCGTTTCCTCGGACGATCCAGCACCTGAGAACAAGCAAACTGTTGGTGGGTCAGCACTTTGGAGAAAGTACTCATGAGTATAAAATCAACGAACAGAAGCAACACTCCCTAAAACCCACACTAAGTAAGCATGTGGCAAAATATTACATTACTAGTGATCTTCTACTTTTACCTATGTTCATTTCATGCAGCTCAGGATTATAGTCAGTTTATAACTTTTAGAAAATATAGCTTTGAAACCAGTTTGCATATTCAATACATACAAGCAATCTATAGAGACAGTATTCTATCGTGCAGTGCGCAATATGTATTGTGAGCCATATTCGATCTCTTAGGAACAAAGGTTCTCTAGTAGACTGTTCATCTTATATCAAGGCAAATATTTCAGGTGGACTATTCAATACAATGCATAGGGGCATCAGCATATTCAAGTAAAGCAGATACATCACATTTAGCATTTTTGATAAGAAAATATAATTGATCACTTATTCAGTGATCCTTATCCATAGCCGAACGGTTATCCCTGCAGCAGACATACAAGTTAGAAGCAATTGCATATATATAATAATGTTCTTTTTCCTTGTTCATCTCTGTATCAAACAGTTAGGTATACAAGAAGGCTAGCCTAGCATGCGCCCTAACTATATAATGATCCACGAAAAACCCGTGAATAGCAGCAGCTGGGACTACAAGCCCAGGCTCACTATTAGACAGGACACCCCCCTAATCGTGAGGACTACAAGCCTTAGGGTATTTCGATTATCTTCCCCGGGAAGAACGATTTCCAGTGCCCCAAAAATTCGTTCGAGAGATATTACCTTGTGCACAAGTTGTCCAAAGACTGATGCGATGCATGCGATTCTATCAGATAAAAGACTATATAATGCACATGTCCATAAACAAGCAAACATCATATCAAGTGATATAGTCGGAGCCCTCCATTCTCTTCTTTTCAATCTTATTTGATAGGTTCGATCATTTCGATAGGTTCAAACTTCTTTCTTTCAATCGAGAGGTTCAATAGCACACGATACAAGTTATTTGTCACATCCTAGTCCCAAAATATCGAGGGACTAGCCACGTGGCAATGGCCAGCAACACACTCTAATGGGCAACCCAATTTAATGGACCCATCAAGGTGTACTTAAGCTGTAACACAATAATAAAGTCTACTAAACATGTCACAATCTAATCTCATCCATGGAAGATAAATATGATCAATATCAGCAAAATTAAATATAATTGTCATCAAGTCTCAATAAAGTAAATCAGGGAATAACCCGATAATAAGTCTGATACACTGGTTCAACAGACCAGAAACAAAAGAGTCTAATAAAAGCAAATACTGAGTATAGATAACAGATACTCAGGAGAAATTCTCGGCCATCACCTCGTCCTCGGGAATCGGTTCAGCTCCATTTTTTGCTCCTGCTCCTGCTTCTGCTTCTGCTCCTGCCCCGTATACTTCGGGATAGAATTCCTCTGCTAAACCTGGGGACAATCCGGAATCCAGGTCCTCAGGGGACATAGCAAGGTACAAAATAACTCAAGCCAAAATAATTACAGTACAATAATAAATAAAATAATAGGGTAAACAATGTAACCATCTATATGAAATGCAAGTGAGAGCATCACTAGTACTCAGGTTGAGACCGCTACAAGCTTTGTGTCGGGGAGCAGGTAGCAGTAATATCACGTAATGTGCCTAGCTCTGATGTAAAGTCTACGGTCTCACAATAATAAATATATATATAAAAATTAGCCTGTAGCCTGTGTGTCTCTCCCCACCCAATATAATCACACGTCTCATGTCCACAATGTCTCATGTCCATGTCACGCAAGATCATATCTAATGCAGCAAGTCATAAGATAGCTATGAATATAAAATCTATGTCATCAATCATGTAACCTATACAGAATCACCATGAATATCTCAGAAAGATTCTGTCTCATGAATAGTGTCAGGTGTCCTGAGGTATGACGTACTTGATAAGGCAAGCACGAGAATATATAAGGTCTCGATATCCATGTCTATGTGACGTTACAAAACGCCGCGTACGGTGTTGACACCCGAATATTATTCAGAAGTTAAGTAATGTCACATGGTCCTAGGTTGAACAGATACAACATATAAATAAATCAAAGGAATATTATGAACCAAAATACTACAAATATGGCAAGGTACACTTGCCTGGGGTTTTGGCTCCAACTGTTGCTATGGTATCAGCGGAATCTGCAGGTACTCCTCCGGTTGCTGAAATAAACGTTACCATCAGGTTCAGAAGATATCAAATAGCTAGAATTGCCTGTCCATAGTCCAATTTGGACACAGGGACAAAAGTGACAGTTTTTGGTCAAAGTGGGGTCCACATGTGGCCTATTTCATACCGAAAAATGTGCCAAAGACAATATTCTCCAAATTTGTCAAACATAGGGTCTACAAGTCCAGAACGATGATACGAACCCACAAGAATGTCCAGAATTGGATTCCGATGAGCCGATCACAAAATCGTCCGTCAAGTGGAGCCGTGGGGCCCACAATAGGCGATTTTGTCAACGTTCTCAGAATTGAACTAAACTTGGGTCACAGGACCAGCATATTGCTATGAGTCCGATGGAGCAAAGTTTTGTTTCGATACGACATGCGTACACGAAGTTACAACAAGTTCCAGACCATGGCCGATACGGGGCGTTGTCGACGGATACGCATTGATTCCGGTGTGCACGCACATCCAAATCAACTTTCACAAAATCCCACACGTCCGTATTAACGGTGCGCACCTTTCGGTGAAGTTCGCATACGACCAAGTTATCCCGTTTAGCGGAGCGCACCCAGTTCCGGGAGAATCAGGGTATTTAAATAACTAATATTTCGATTATTTTTACCCTCAAATAACATGCAATTTACAGCACAATAAATTACACTAAAATAGGGTTTAAAAACTTGGTCATATGGTCTAATCTAATTAATTTTTCAGATGGATTTTGAAAATATTTCACAGGTTGGTCGCAAAACGGTCGCGAACTGGGGAGTTCGGGACAAATTCTAAATTTTCAGAATTGGGGGTTTATTTCTCTGATTTTGCGTCGCAGTTTGCGATTGCCGCAGGATGCGATACTCCAGACTATTTATACGGGTATCGAGAGGGTAACACAGTCTACGCGTCACAGTAGACGGTTCATAAAACGAGACAGCAAGGAGAGAGAAATCCTCACCTGAACATGGCGTTAGTATCGACTGTTCAACGCGTCCACACGGTGGTACGACGAAACTCGGTCGGCGGGGTTCGACGAAGGGGCTGTTGGAGGAGGCGCAGGGGGGAACTCGGCCGGGAGCTTCGTGGTCGTCGGAGTTCGTCGAAGTCAGGATGGCCGGAGGGTGGTCTAAGGTCGTCGCAGCGGGGAGCGGCGGTGGCCGGGGTCGTGGGCTGTGGAGTGGTGGTGAGGTTCGGGGTATCTGTTTATATAGGCGAGGGTGGGGAGCCGGGCGGCCGGCCGGTGGGGAAGTGAATGGGCGGCGGGAGGCGAGGCATCGGGGAAGGTGATGGGTCCGCCGACGGGTGCAGAGGCGAAGCAACGCGGCGGCTGCGGCGTTGAACTATCGGAAGGGGAACCGGCAGAGGGGTTAGGGATTTGCTACAGTAAAAATTTTTATAACGGGTCAGATTTCGGGTAGTGGATCAGGTCGGGTTCAGATCCAACCCGATCCAATAGGATTGGGTTGGTTCGGTTTATTTAGTTAGGGTTGGTTTGGTTCAGGATTTGGTTTAGAATTAAACCGGTTTAATTTGGTTTATTTTGGGTTTATTTAAAATATTAATTTTTAGGTCTTTAAAACTAGTTCTGGGGTCCAATAAAATCCAGAAAAATTGCTGTAAGTCTAATATTTTATTTACACCAAAAAATATTATTTTTATAATATTTTAATATATATTTTTATTACATAAAAATATTTAATTTAGAAGAACATTTATTTAATTATTTAAAAAATAGCAGAAAATTCCCAAAAAAATATTTTTAATTTCTGAAAAAAATACGGGTGTTTACACTGTTCAAACAGTTCTATCTTTTTTCAATACGGGCAATAAAATATGTTCAAGCAATCTAGTTCTTTTAACAAGTACCAACCAAGAACAATTCTATATATCTAGCATGCAAATTCTATCTCTAGTTTAGCATACGATACAAGGATAAATGCAAGCAATCTTTTACTCTTTCTTATTAGCATGGCAGCAGTTCATTCAATAATGGTGTCCGTGTAACTAAGCATACAATATTTTTATCTTTTCTTAGCATGACAATGGTTCTATCTTTCTTAGACAAGCATTCAAGTTCTCTAGTTAGGCAAGAAGATTCGTTTCAATGACAAGCAATACGAGTTCTCTTATTAAGCATGCAGAGTCAGGTTCTATCATTCTTCTTATAAAACTATCTTCTAAGAACAAGCAGTAGAAAACTCAGATTCAATATTAAGGCTTGCAAGAATCAGAGAATGTCGTTCTGTCCACTCACTTAGATCAATCGTCTTGTGGTTCGATCAAAAACTCTCCGAGAAGACTTCCACTCGAGCAAGCAAAGAGATATCATTTGTACATAGTGCCTACGCGAAGTGGGGCACTACATACTAATCAACATACCCTGAGGCTTGTAGTCCTCGTGATTAGGGGGTATCATGTCTAATAGTGAGCCTGGGCTTGTAGTTCCAACTGCTGCTATTCACGGATTTTCCGTGGACCATCATGTAGTTAGGGTACATGCTAGGCTAGGCTATCCTTCTTGCATACCTAACTGTTTGATGTAGAGACGGACAGGGAAAGAGAACCTTATTATATATATGCAATGGTTGCTAACTTATATGTCTTCTGCAGGGATAACCGTCAGGACATAGGTAAGGATCACTGAATAAGTGATCATTTATATTTCATTATCAAAAATGCTAAATATGATGTATCTGCTTTACTTGAATATGCTGCCACCCCTATGCATTGTATTGAATAGTCCACTTGAAACACTTGCCTTTATATGAGATGAACAGTCCACTAGAGAACCTTTGTTCCTAAGAGATCGAATATGGCTCACAATATATGTTGCGCACTGCACGATAGAATACTGTCTCTATAGCTTGCTTGTATGTATTGAATATGCAAATTGGTTTCAAAGCTATGTTTTAGAAAAGATGTAAACTGACTATAATCCTGAGCTGCATGAAATGAACATAGGTAAAAGTAGCAAGATCACTAGTAATGTAAAATTTTGCCACATGCTTACTTAGTGTGGGTTTTATGGAGTGTTGCTTCTATTCGTTGATTTTATACTCACCAGTACTTTTTCCAATATGCTGACCCACCAACAGTTTGCTTGTTCTCAGGTGCTGAATCGTCCGAGAAAGCGAGAGCCGTGCCTCATCCCCAGGACCCAAAAATCTAGAGTCGATGCCTTGAGCCGTATCGAGATTGCTTTGAGCTGCTTTTGTATAGAGGGACATAATGTATGGAATAATGTCATTATAATTGAGAGAAAGAGAGTGCTTGAGCGATCTGTAACCTCGGCTAAGTGCCGCTTGTAACACTTTTGAATATCAATAAAGATGCTTGTTTTTTTATGTCATTGTATTTTTTACTTTTCTGTAACATATGTGCCGTTGCTCCTGTCTTGTATAGCTTACTTGTCCTTGTTTAAAGCTTTGGCCTTGTGCAAGTGCACTTTAGGCTTGCACGGCATCGCGGCCAAGCGAGGATGATCGGTTCTGTAGGGACCAAGCGAGGACGATCTGTCCCTGCGGGACCGGGGCACGACATGCTCTAAGTTTTTTTTTAAAGATCTA
Source organism: Iris macrosiphon (assembly GCA_036927795.1). Taxonomy (NCBI): domain Eukaryota; kingdom Viridiplantae; phylum Streptophyta; class Magnoliopsida; order Asparagales; family Iridaceae; genus Iris; species Iris macrosiphon. The sequence continues at coordinate 145,223,943 of JAYESA010000008.1, forward strand.
CTTACAACCTATGAGTTTACTACTTGAAGGTAAGTCTTCTAAAAACCAAGTACTATTTTTTCATGATAGAGTTATACTCATTGTTAATAGCCTCTTTCAAAAAGGAGCATCATGAGAAGATATTGCTTCTCGTAATTTGAGGGGTCTACCTCTATTAAATAAGTGAAGAATCCTTCTCCTAAATTATTTTCAATCCTACCTCTTTTAATCCTTCTAGGTTCTATTTCTAGTTCAAGATGTGAACTAGATTTTAGAACCTGAGAACTAGTTGAAGGTATAAGAGTACAATTTGTGGAAGAATTTGAAATCATATTCTTAAAGGAAATATAGTCTAAAAATAAACTACATCTCTAGCTTCTATAATATTGTTATTGGTAATTTTATTCACTTTAGAAAGTTTCACTAGAAACCTATTATCATTGTTGTATAAGGCATATCCTATAAATACAACATCTATAGTATTAGATCCAATCTTTCTCTTTTTAGGTTAAGGAATTCCTACTTTTTTTAGGCATCCCCAAACTTTAAGGTAATTGGTTCTAGGGGTTCTAACTTTCCATAATTCATAGGGAGTCGTATCCTTTGATTTACTAGGGATTCTATTCAGGATATAATAAGATGATAACTAGGTTTATTCCCACAGATTATCAAGAGAACCTAAGCTGAGAAGAAAGTCATTTACTATGTCTAACATGGTACGATTCTTTCTTTTAGTTACTCCGTTGGACTATAGTTAATAAGGAGCAGTTATCTCATGAAATATTCCATGTTCTTTACAGAATTTAGTGATATCATTTGAAGTATATTCTGCACCATGATCAGATCTTAGTATTTTAATATTCTTCTATAATTGGTTCTCAGCTTTGAATTTGTATACCATGAATCTATCAAGGACTTCATCTTTGGTCTTAAGAAGGTAGGTATAACAATACTTTAAACAATCATCTATAAATATAACAAAGTATTTTCTACCACCTCAGGTCAAAATCTTATTAAAATCACATACATCACTAGGATTAATTCTAGATGGTCATAATTTTTATTTACAGATTTGAAAGGTAGCCTAGTATGTTTAGCTTGAACACAAATCTCACACTTATGTTTATCATTTATTGGAATCTTGGAAATGAGGTATAATTTTATCATTATTCTAAGATCACCTAGGTTCACATGATCTATTTTACCATGCCAGGTATTAGAATATTCTACATTAGAAATAATAAGTGGAGAATATGATATTTTATTGATAGTACTAAGAATGAATAATACATATTTTATAAAACATTTTCCGACAAATTAATCATCATTAGAAAATTACTACTTTATTAGCCTCCATTACAATCTTGTATCATGAAACTATAAGAAAAGATCCATTAACTCGATTCCTTCTAACTGATGACACATAAAGCACATCATGAAGAGGTAGAACTTTTCAGATGTCATCTTCATATATACTTTTCCTTTTCCTACATTTTTGTCGTTGAGCCATCTCCTAAAGTTATACCTCCTCCACCTGATTTCTGATAGTTTGAAAAACATGAACGATCAAAAAAAATGTTAACATTGGATTCGGAGTCCTATAACCAATTATCAAAATGGTAAAAAATATTGACTAAGGGTTGATAACTCATAGACATGAAGAAACTAGAGGACCCATTCAGAAGCATATTTGCTTCGGGTTTGATTTGTCTTTTCCCTTAAAAAGGGTCTTCATAGCTTCCTTCTTTTTGTAGAAACAAATGAATGACAGATGGTTTTCCTATAACCACACACGATGCAAAACTTGTTTTGATATTGAGTCTGACTAGAATGTCTAGGTTTATAGTTTTGCTGGTTTTGATGGTTCTTGTCACTACCATATTTTAGGAAAAAGGGTATTTTGGTAATTTCCTATTTAAATAAATATTGTGCATGGTAAATAATTTTTGTTGTATTATTTAATTATTTTGGACTTATTTTAGTGGACCCAACTAGTGTAGTTTGGACCCATGGACCAACATGAATTAAATAGTTAGATTTGGCCCATTTAGAAAGCCCATAGTTAAGGAGATGGATTAAATTAATTAAGTGATTAGACTAGAAGCTTCCTTCCTTAATTATTTCTTCATGAGAGGCCCCAAGGAGTACATTGGACATTTTACAATTGCTTGGGAGAGGGGCAAGGCCGGCCTATTAAAAGAGGGGGAAAATTTCTCTCTCCTCTCATTCTCATTCCAAATCTAGATCTAGAATTTTCCACTCCCAAATTCCATCCATTCCCATTCCAATTCTCTACCAAATTTATTCCAAATTCTGCCCAATTCACCATTAAAAAGTTGAGAAGCAAGGAGCTAGAAGGAGGAAGCAAGGATCTACAAAGAGGAGCAAGGATCTACAATTTGTAAGCAAGTTCATCTCAATTGGAGGTTTCATTGGGAATCCATCTCCCAATAGGTATAATTTAGTTTTTTCCATTAAAATTGCTTCTAAATCTGAGATTTAATCATGTAAAATTAACCCATATGTATGTACTACCCATAGGACTTTGTTTTGTGTTCATAGGAGACCCATGGAGAAAGTTATGGTACTTTTTGTGTCAATTTTGTTGGAATTCCGAATTTATATTTTGTTGTGTGTGTCAATTGATCCTATAGATCAATTGGGCATGTGATTATGTGTTTGGGGCTTGTGTCGTGTCTATATTTGGGTACATGTGGTTCGTATCCCAACTATTTGGTGATACGTGTCATTTTTGGGGTTTTTCCTCCGACACGGGGCTTTGAACATGTCGTATTTTGACACGGACACATAGATCTACTTTTAACACTTTGATTTGTTCATAAATATTATTTGTGACTTGTTTGTGTCCTTCGGGGTGCAATTGGTTGTGTGTTGGACTCGTGTCACATGCGTATCCTAGATCTAGTGGGATACGGTGTGATACTCTCCAATTGTGTGGATTTTTGAATAGATCTAATTATGTATGGTTTAAATTCTTTATTTATAATTAGTAAATATATATAGATATTATATATTATTTTAGTGTATTTATTATGGTATTTATTGTAGCATAGATCTATATATTTCTATGTGTTCTAATGTGATGTATATATATATATATATATATATATATATATATATATATATATATATATATATATATATATATATATATATATATATATATATATATATATATATATATATATATATATATATATATATAGCTTCTTGCATGCAATTATATATGTACTTATGTTATAAAATAAATTATACATAAATGTTTTATAAAATATATTTATGTGTTTAATTGTGTAATTATATTATTTATAATTATTATGTAATTATTTTTATATTAATGTATATATTTTAGGTGTGCTTCTAGCCATGTAAAATATGAACATTAATATGTGCATGTGTTGTAACTATTAGTATTTAATTATAATTTTATATGTGCATATATATATAAGTATATAATTATTTATTTATATATATGTATTGTGATTATTATTGTATTTATATATATATATATATGTGTGTATATATATGTGTTTTGTATAATATTTGTAATAATATATTATGTTATTTGTATACATATTGGTTTGTATATATATTATTTTAGGGTATATATTATTTGTATTAGTAATATACTTTGTGTGGGTATCAATTGGGATCTAATTTTGATTCCTAAATTGTTGTATTTTATTTTCTATATTATTTATATAGATGTCTTGTGAGGATGACCTTGGTTTGACCATGTTTGACTTTAGTTGACTTTAGAGTTGACCATAGTTGACTTTTAACTTAAAATTGATTTATTGACCTAGAAGTTGACTAGTTGACTTATTCTCTTTTCGGGACCTTGTATTAATGTGGTATTCCATATCTAGGTCTTCGAGGTACCGAGTCAGACATCTGTGAAACTGTTCTTTGGACTTCAGGCGAGTACATTCTATGATAGTTTCTCATTTATGATATCCTCTATGTTCGTTGTATCTAGTGTAGATATACATATTTCTCTTGACACTATGGTTACACGGATTGGTATATCCGGATCTCGTCATGAGATGTTATTCCTTGGTATATGGTGTATATGGTACAAGTATTGTTTTATTGGTTATCTTGTACATGTACAGACACCAATTTTCGGGAGGAGTCGCTCTCTTCTTGGGGAATCTAGTGCCATAGCATACCGTGGTTGGATCTATTATACCAGTTGGGGGTGGGGAGTATTAGTATAGATATGTGATCAAATCCCTATTGAATAAAGTATTGGTAAGCGAATAGTGTTGATCATGCACCACACGTATGATTAGCCAGGCTGCATTGTATCTTGCCCAAGCCGATCACATGTTAAGCTAGTACTCACACACTTAGTCATTAGTATTATTGTTTTATTGGCATATTGTTCATTATTGTATTTCTTTCCAGTATTTTCTTATTGTCTATATATCTCTTGTATCTATTATGCATCTTGTTTATCCACAGCTATTTACTGTTACATAGTTTTTATTATGGATTAGAACTACTGTTAGAGATGTACTATGCTCCTTTCCTGACTGGATATATTTTTCCAGATGACACTGAGGAGTACCCTACCTATTATGGACCCCAGGATGTTGTGGGTTTAGATTCTGAGACCCTGGCTCAAGAGGGACTTATCCCAACTGAGACAGTTGACCCTGGAGTGTAGCTTTGTAGTATGATAGTATTCTTTTGTACTTGATTTGTCTCCAGCTTATTTTGTTACTCTTTAGACTCATTGATGTATTATTTTAAACTCATGAGTTGTATGATGACTATTCTATTCTTATCTGATTCGTGCTCATTCTATCTTAGTTCTGTGATTGAGTATTATATCATTATTGGTGGTTCATTACTTTAGATAGACTATCTAGACAGCGTTCTACCGCCGATTCTGCGGCGTAGGCTGGGCGTTATTTTCGACTAGTATCCTTACATCGGGTACGGGTCGTGACATGTTTTTGGTGGTGGCCCATGCAGGTCTAGCTTCATAAGTATGTGATATCGTGGTAGTGCGACAACTTAGTTGTACTACTGCGAGCCTGCGATAGGATATAGGATATAGGCTGAGATACTCAATCACATCTAGGAAAATTCTTTTGATTCAACTATTCTCCTTTGACATTTATACTTGATCCCTTAAACTGTCCTTTCCTTGATGTCTTACATCATGTGCCATATTGATCCTCATTCCGTCTTTTTATGAGACATACTCGGAGATACTTGCGGAGGCACGCAAGGTTGAGCGGGATCTGGGTTTGAAGACCAAGAGAGACCGTGATTCTTTTCTGGGGGCCAATGGCAGTGCAGTATCTGCCAAACGTTCTCATTTCCAGTCCAGACCTTTCCAGCAGTCACAGCAGAACCAGACTCTAGCTAGAGCGCCTTTTCACCAGGCACCTCAGCAGCAGAGGCAGTTACAGCAGGCCCCATGCAACTTCTGCAAGAAGCCCGGCCACATCTGGCATGTTTGCAGGAGGAGGCTAGGAGTTTGTTTGTATTATGGTACTGAAGGGCATCAATCAAGGAAGTGTCCTCGTCGTGCAGTTCAGGGAGCAGCTCCAGCTCCGAGGACACAGACGAGACCACCTGCAGCACAGCCGAGGGGACCGCTTCTGACACAGCAGCATCGTTTTGTCCAGCATCAACAGCAGGGAGGTACTCGGCAGGGACGAGCGTTTGCTATGACCGTCGAAGAGGAGGAACCCACCGGAGATGTTATCGCAGGTTCTATTCTTCTTGATTCCATTCCAGCTTTAGCTTTGTTTGATAGTGGTGCTTCCCATAGTTTTGTATCTGTTTCTTTTGCTCTGAAGCATGGTTTGGTAGCTGAGTCTTTGCTTAGGACTTGCAAGATCATGACCGGGGGAGGCATTATCCTGGTTAATGATATTTGCAAGGACCGGAGAGTTACTCTGGGAGGCCGGGAGTTGAGTGCATGTCTACTTGTAATGCCACTTCTGAGCTACGACATTGTACTTGGGATGGATTGGTTGAGTAGGCACCGTGCTAGCATAGACTGTAGAGGAGGTAGAGTTTTTTTTGGTTCGCCAGGAGAGCCAGAGTTCGAGTTTGCTAGAGGAGCTGCGGAGCAGGGAGAAGGCATTATTTGTGGAGCTATGGTGGAAGACAAGGAGTTGCCGCATCCGTTGATAGCAGAATTTTTGGATGTGTTTCCTGAGGAATTGCCAGGATTGCCGCCAGATCGAGATGTTGAATTTTTTATAGACTTGGTGCCAGGTGCAGAACCAATTTTGCAGCATGTCTATAGAGTAAACAACAGCGAGCTGGTCGAGTTGAAGAAGCAGGTGGACGAATTGCAGGATAAGAGATTTATCAGATCGAGTTCTTCACCATGGGGAGCCCCGGTATTGTTTGTACCGAAGAAGGATGGATCGGTGCGCATGTGCATTGATTATAGGGCTTTGAATAATCTCACTATCAAGAATAAGTATCCTTTGCCACGGATTGATGATCTGTTTGATCAGTTGAGTGGTGCGAAGGTATTTTCTAAGATAGATTTGAGATCAGGCTACCATCAGGTGAAGGTGAAGCCGGAGGACATACCGAAGACTGCTTTTAGAACTCGGTATGGTCAGTACGAGTTTATGGTGATGCCGTTTGGTTTGACTAATGCACCGGCGGTATTTATGAACTTGATGAACAAGGTGTTCCACCAGTACCTTGACAAGTTTGTGGTGGTGTTCATCGACGACATACTCATATACTCGAGGACACCGGAGGAGCATGAGGAGCATTTGAGGATTGTGTTGGATGTGCTGAGGAAGGAGAAGTTGTATGGGAAGTTGTCCAAATATGAGTTTTTCTTGGACAAGGTAGAATTCTTGGGGCATGTTGTGACTGGTGATGGTATTTCAGTAGATCCGAAGAAGATTTCAGCAGTGGAATCTTGGAAGACTCCAAGTTAGGTAGCAGAGATCAGGAGTTTCTTGGGATTGGCAGGCTACTACAGGAAGTTTGTGCAAGATTTTTCGAGGATTGCCGAGCCGATGACCAGACTCACAAGGAAGGATGTGGAGTTTGTTTGGACGGAGAATTGCCAGGTTGCTTTTGAAGAGTTGAAGAAGAGGTTGACGTCTGCTCCTATTTTGACGTTGCCATCAGGGTCCGGAGGTTTCATTATTTATAGTGATGCATCGGGAAAGGATTTAGGTGGTGTTCTTCAGCAGCATAGAAAAGTGATTTCCTATGCATCCAGGCAATTGCGTCCTCATAAAAAGAATTATCCTACCCATGATTTGGAGTTGGCAGCTGTCATATTCGCCCTGAAGTTGTGGAAACATTATTTGTACGGAGAGCGTGTGGAGATCTTCACAGACCACAAAAGCTTGAAGTACATTTTCATGCAGAAGGAGTTGAACATGAGGTAGCGTCGGTGGTTGGAACTGATGAAGGATTTTGATATCTTTTTGCAATATCATCCTGGGAAAGCCAATGTAGTTGCCGATGCTTTGAGCAGGTATCCGGTAGCTATGTTCTTAACGCAGGATCGATATTTGTTGGAGGACTTGGAGAGCTTGGGCATTGAGGTGATTGTTCCTGGGTGTGCTATGCAGATATGGGGATTACAGATACACTCAGATTTGATGGACAGGATTAAGGCAGCACAGTATGATGATGTATCTTTGAGGAGTATCAGAGCTCAGGTGAGAGCAGGATTGGAGGATGATTTCACTATTGCAGAGGATGGATCTTTGAGGCATGGAGTTAGATTGTGTGTGCCTAGTGGAGAGTTGCGTAAGGAGGTATTGCAGGAAACGTATCGCTCTCAGTATTCCATACAAGATGTATCGGGATATGCGAGAGAGTGTGTGGTGGTATGGCATGAAGAGGGAAGTGGCACAGTTTGTATCCAGATGCTTGGTGTGCCAACAGGTGAAAGCCGAGAGGCAGAGGCCAGGAGATTTACTTCAGCCATTACCCATTCCAGAGTGGAAGTGGGAACACATTACTATGGATTTTGTGTCCGGACTTCCACGATCTCCAGGAGGGAAAGACGCGATTTGGGTCATTGTTGATAGGTTGACCAAGTCGGCCCACTTTTTGCCTTTCAAGGTGGGTTTGTCTACGGAGAAGCTGGCAGAGATGTATGTGAGGCAGATCGTTAGGATACATGGAGTTCCCGTCAGCATATTCTCAGATCGGGATAGTCGTTTCACTTCTCATTTCTGGAGGAGTTTGCAGGAGAGTTTGGGCACTCAGCTCAAGTTCAGTACTGCATATCATCCCCAAACAGATGGGCAGTCAGAGAGGACTATCCAGACTCTCGAGGATATGTTGTGCACTTGTGTACTAGATTTTGGGGGTTCTTGGGAGGACCATCTCCATTTGGTAGAGTTTGCTTACAACAACAGTTACCAGACCAGTATAGAGATGTCACCTTTTGAAGCTCTATATGGTCGGAGGTGTCGTACTCCTTTGTCTTGGGATGATGTTGGAGAGAGAGTTTTGCTTGGGCCAGAGATGGTTGTGGATGCAGCGGAGAAGGTTCAGTTGATCAGAGACAGACTTCGAGTGGCGCAGGACAGACAGCGGCATTGGGCCGATAGCCATCGGAGACCTTTGGAGTTCGAGGTATAGTTTAGATTTTGTTTGTACTTGTTCTTGTTTGTTGTAGATTAAGTTCTTAAGATGGTATTTTGTTCTAGGTGGGTGGTTTGGTGTTTCTGAGGATTTCTCCGACACGAGGCACGATTCGCTTCGGTGGAGGCGGAAAGCTTAGTCCGCGATTCATCGGACCTTTCACTATTCTAGAGAGGGTCGGTGCAGTTGCTTATAGACTAGACTTGCCACCTGCATTGGAGGGAGTGCACAACGTGTTTCATGTGTCGCAGTTGAGACGATACGTGGCAGATCCTAGTCATGTATTGGATCACTCGGAGATAGAGGTGGGCCCTACTCTTAGCTATCCAGAGCAGCCAGTTGAGATTCTGGATCGGAGAGAGAAGATGCTGAGGAACCAGACTATTCCTTTCGTGCGCGTCGCATGGAGGCATCACTCTCCAGGGGAGTCTACCTGGGAGAGAGAGGATGACATGCGAGAGCGTTATCCATATTTGTTTGTACCTTGAGGTATGTTATTTTCTAGTTATGTTCTGTTCATTAGTTAATTGTGATTCTTTAGTTCTGTTCTGTGATTTTCTGGGGGTAGTTTTCATCTTTAAATTTCGAGGACGAAATTATTTTAAGGAGGGTAGACTTGTCACTACCATATTTTAGGAAAAAGGGTATTTTGGTAATTTCCTATTTAAATAAATATTATGCATGGTAAATAATTTTTGTTGTATTATTTAATTGTTGTTGGATGTTATTTAATTATTTTAGACTTATTTTAGTGGACCCAACTAGTGTAGTTTGGACCCATGGACCAACATGAATTAAATAGTTAGATTTGGCCCATTTAGAAAGCCCATAGTTAAGGAGATGGATTAAATTAATTAAGTGATTAGACTAGAAGCTTCCTTCCTTAATTATTTCTTCATGAGAGGCCCCAAGGGGTACATTGGACATTTTACAATTGCTTGGGAGAGGGGCAAGGCCGGCCTATTAAAAGAGGGGGAAAATTTCTCTCTCCTCTCATTCTCATTCCAAATCTAGATCTAGAATTTTCCACTCCCAAATTTCCTCCATTCCCATTCCAATTTCCTACCAAATTCATTCCAAATTCTTCCCAATTCACCATTAGAAAGTTGAGAAGCAAGGAGCTAGAAGGAGGAAGCAAGGATCTACAAAGAGGAGCAAGGATCTACAATTTGGAAGCAAGTTCATCTCAATTGAAGGTTTCATTGGGAATCCATCTCCCAATAAGTATAATTTAGTTTTTCCCATTAAAATAGCTTCTAAATCTGAGATTTAATCATGTAAAATCAACCCATATGTATGTACTACCCATAGGACTTTGTTTTGTGTTCATAGGAGACCCATGGAGAAAGTTATGGTGCTTTTTGTGTCAATTTTGTTGGAATTCCGAATTTATATTTTGTTGTGTGTGTCAATTGATCCTATAGATCAATTGGGCATGTGATTATGTGTTTGGGGCTTGTGTCGTGTCCATATTTGGGTACATGTGGTTCGTATCCCAACTATTTGGTGATACGTGTCATTTTTGGGGTTTTCCCTCCGACACGGGGCTTTGAACATGTCGTATTTTGACACGGACACATAGATCTACTTTTGACACTTTGATTTGTTCATAAATATTATTTGTGACTTGTTTGTGTCCTTCGGGGTGCAATTGGTTGTGTGTTGGACTCGTGTCACATGCGTATCCTAGATCTAGTGGGATACGGTGTGATACTCTCCAATTGTGTGGATTTTTGAATAGATCTAATTATGTATGGTTTAAATTCTTTATTTATAATTAATAAATATATATAGATATTATATATTATTTTAGTGTATTTATTATGGTATTTATTGTAGCATAGATCTATATATTTTTATGTGTTCTAATGTGATGTATATATATATATATATATATATATATATATATATATATATGTGTAGCTTCTTGCATGCAATTATATATGTACTTATGTTAATAAAATAAATTATACATAAATGTTTTATAAAATATATTTATGTGTTTAATTGTGTAATTATATTATTTATAATTATTATGTAATTATTTGTATATTAATGTATATATTTTAGGTGTGCTTCTAGCCATGTAAAATATGAACATTAATATGTGCATGTGTTGTAACTATTAGTATTTAATTATAAGTTTATATATGCATATATATATAAGTATATAATTATTTATTTATATATATGTATTGTGATTATTATTGTATATATATATATATATGTGTATATATATGTGTTTTGTATAATATTTGTAATAATATATTATGTTATTTGTATACATATTGGTTTGTATATATATTATTTTAGGGTATATATTATTTGTATTAGTAATATACTTTGTGTGGGTATCAATTGGGATCTAATTTTGATTCCTAAATTGTTGTATTTTATTTTCTATATTATTTATATAGATGTCTTGTGAGGATGACCTTGGTTTGACCATGTTTGACTTTAGTTGACTTTAGAGTTGACCATAGTTGACTTTTAACTTAGAATTGATTTATTGACCTAGAAGTTGACTAGTTGACTTATTCTCTTTCCGGGACCTTGTATTAATGTGGTATTCCATATCAAGGTCTTCGAGGTACCGAGTCAGACATCTGTGAGACTGTTCTTTGGACTTCAGGCGAGTACATTTTATGATAGTTTCTCATTTATGATATCCTCTATGTTCGTTGTATCTAGTATAGATATACATGTTTCTCTTGACACTATGGTTACACGGATTGGTATATCCGGATCTCGTCATGAGATATTATTCTTTGGTATATGGTGTATATGGTGCAAGTATTGTTTCATTGGTTATCTTGTACATGTACAGACACCGATTTTCGGGAGGAGTCGCTCTCTTCTTGGGGAATCTAGTGTCATAGCATACCGTGGTTGGATCTATTATACCAGTTGGGGGTGAGGAGTATTAGTATAGATATGTGATCAAATCCCTATTGAATAAAGTATTGGTAAGCGAATAGTGTTGATCATGCACCGCACGTATGATTAGCCAGGCCGCATTGTATCTTGCCCAAGCCGATCACATGTTAAGCTAGTACTCACACACTTAGTCATTAGTATTATTGTTTTATTGGCATATTGTTCATTATTGTATTTTTTTCCAGTATTTCCTTATTGTCTATATATCTCTTGTATCTATTATGCATCTTGTTTATCCACAGCTATTTACTGTTACATAGTTTTTATCATGGATTAGAACTGGTGTTAGAGATGTACTCTGCTCCTTTCCTGACTGGATATATTTTTCCAGATGACACTGAGGAGTACCCTACCTATTATGGACCCCAGGATGTTGTGGGTTTAGATTCTGAGACCCTGGCTCAAGAGGGACTTATCCCAACTGAGACAGTTGACCCTGGAGTGTAGCTTTGTAGTATGTTAGTATTCTTTTGTACTGGATTTGTCTCCAGCTTATTTTGTTACTCTTCAGACTCATTGATGTATTATTTTAAACTCATGAGTTGTATGATGACTATTCTATTCTTATCTGATTCGTGCTCATTCTATCTTAGTTCTGTGATTGAGTATTCTATCATTATTGGTGGTTCATTACTTTAGATAGACTATCTAGACAGCGTTCTACCGCCGATTCTGCGGCGTAGGCTGGGCGTTGTTTTCGACTAGTATCCTTACATCGGGTACGGGTCGTGACAGTTCTGGTGGCGATGCTTAAAGTTCTTCTTCTTGATTTTTTTTTCTTGGGGTTTGTGAGGATTAGATTTAGGTTTTTCTTGATTTTCTATAAGGTTTACCTTACCCTTAGACTTAGTCTTAGGTTTATACTTTAACCTAAGTTGTTCTTCTATTCTAATATCATTTAAGACTTGTACAAAGGTAAGGTTTTCTTTTGTATGTACAAGTTTTCGTGCATAATCAAACCAAGGAGGAGGGAGCTTATTTATCAAGCGAGCTATTTTATGATCATAAGAGAAAGTTGTACTTTTGGCTTGGATGTGTCTAAGTTATTCTTGGAATTCATGGATTTGGCCATTGATAGGTTTTTTATCTACCACAAAATACCTATTGAATGAGGAGGAATTAAATCTTTCTATTCCAGCATCATCACAACAATATTCTTCTTCCCATGCATCTTAGAGTTTGTAAGGGTTAGATTTAGGTTTTTATTTTTATTTTCTACAGGGTTTACCTTACCCTTAGACTCGGTCTTAGGTTTAGACTTTAACCTAGTTGTTCTTCTATTCTAATATCATTTAAGACTTGTACAAAGGTAAGATTTTCTTTTGTATGTATAAGTTTTCGTGCATAGTCAACCCAAGAAGGAGGGAGTTTATCTATCAAGCAAGTTATTTTATGATCGTAAAGAAAGTTGTACTTTTGGCTTGGATGTGTCTAAGTTATTCTTGGAATTCATGGATTTTGTCATTGACAAATTTTTTTTATCTACCATAAAAATCTATTGAATGAGGAGAAAATAAATCTTTCTATTCCAGCATCATCACAACAATATTCTTCTTCCAATGCATCTTAGAGTTCTTTAAAGAATATGTCATATAGTGACTCAGATAAAGCGGTTAGAATTCTGTGAAAACAATGGTAATATATTTCTTTAGGGGTTTTAGGTTTGACTGTACTAGATGATTTGGTTATTTATACGTCAGACTCAGTGTCATCAGAATCATTTGTCATAAGTGTGATTCCATCAATTGCTGATGTAAGTCCTAGAGTAGTGAGCCAAAATCTTATCTGACTATGTCACCTGTTAAAATAGGAACGAGTGAACTTTTTCAGGCTTGGTACCAGAAGATTCATTTTTACCAGCCATTGTGATAAATGTGACAGTCTAAATGTTCTGCAAAATAATATGAGTAATGGTTTGAATATTTTACTAATCAACCTTAACAAATTTTTAGTCTAAAAAGTGGTGATGAACTTAGGTTAGCTGTAGGGGTCGGATCACAACCAATGGTGGTCCGAAGACTCTAATACCATGTAGCATAGGATTATTTACACCATTTGTAAGAAGTACCCTTTCGATATGTACCCAAATTAATCTATACTTTAAAACTTAAATTCACAAAAAATTTGTAATGTCACTAAACTAATTTCTTTTACCTAAATTATATCAAAATGATTCCTACTGTCTCATGTGTAATTGCCTTCATATTGGTACGTAAAAAATAGTATTATGTTAAGAAATATGTAAATTTTAAAACTTGTTTCAACACAGATTAGAATATGAAAGTTCTTAAAAAAACTTATATGTACTAAGTACCAGAACTTTGTTATGTGGTATGAATCAACAATATTTTATTAAACAATATTCATACTAAATTCAAAACAGTACCAAAAGGACATTATTTTGTTATGTGATATGAACTGTTACTAAACAGTATATATTAACACAGAAAATGATCTGTTACTAAAACAATATATATGAACATAGTTCTGTTTAATAGATACAAGACCGTATATATTGTGTTTAATAGATATAAGATAATATATATCAAACAATATATATTAAATAGTATATATTAAACGTTATTTGTTAAACACAGTTCTGTTATGAACATGGAATAGTTCTGTTGAATACAATTCTGTTATGTAATAAAAAAATATTTTAATAAGACAAAATTTTCCTGTTAACGAATATATATTAACTTGTATGAAAATTATATTCTTGTACCAAGACATGCAAATGTTAAATAAAATAAATATTTCTGTTAGATTGTTAGAAGATTATTACGATTTTTGTAACATAAGATAAAAAAAAAAAAATAGTGATACCGGTCTTCTGGATGAGTCATGTACGAAATATTGTTTTAAGAAAAATATTCAAGTCTATGTGCAAATATTTTCTTGGATTTTTTTTAGAGATAATTTTTTTTTTTGCTACCGAGTTTTTGTCACTGTACACAACTCTGAGAGAATCCAAATTTAGCTTTGTCCGGAGATAGAACCAAAGAGAAAATGGAATGAAGATAGATAGTTATATGGTAAAACGAGAATAGTAGGGACAAAAGTTTCGACTTGTAGAAAAGCTACCAGGAAACAAAGGAATTATGAGTATATATATAACCAACCCTTACTTAACAAAATAATTAGGTTTAATAGCAATTAACAGTTGATAATGTGGTTGTTACTGCCATAAATATTTTCCTATTAGGCTAATAAATTTCCAACGTACACAAAAATAAAAATCAAAACGGTCAGAAAAGAAAAAGAAAGAACAAAAGAAAAAGAAAATTTGGGGGTCTCAACCCGAACCCAGTAGTAAAATTTAGATCGACATTCGACGCCTACAGATGTGGAAGACGCCTACAGATATGGACGCGTACCGGCACACGTTACGCGCATCGAACCGAGCTGGACATAACAGGTCTGCGGTGGTGCACACGTGTGGCCCACATGTCTAGCCCATACTGTTAGAAATATTTGTCGTTTTCTTATTAAAAAATTTGTGAATAAAAAAATAAAATTAGACTGATGTTACCAGGCTCTGGGGAAGTCGTGCACGAAGCACTGCCCTAAGAGTTTATTCGGGATCTGTGTGCAGACGTTCCCGAAGCTCCTAGTGGTAAAACTCCTGCACTACCGGTATCTCGTCGTCGCACACGACTTGGAGAGAATGACCACGACTTGGAGAGAATGACCAGGACTTAGCTCTGCCCAGAGCTTGGAGATGAGTGAAATGACGACGAAGAATGGAGTGAAAATTTTGTTGGCAGCAATTTTTGGAGAGAAAGATTTCTGATCAATTTACAAGAAAAAATCACTCATATATAATACACCATACAATATGTAATGGTCTGAATTAATTTTCATATTAATTCAGCCGTTACACAAGAGAAGGAGAGAATGAACCTGGACTCAAAACATATTAACGGTTCAAAAATAATTTGTAACGGACAAAATTAATTTTCCAACATTCAGAAAATTAAATGAAAATTGAAGAGGAGCAAAAAAAATTTTAGGGTCCCAGCCCGAACCCGAAGAGGAAATCGAATTGGCATTCGGTGCCCGCAGATGTGGGCGCGTACCCGCACCCGTTACGCGCGCCGAACCGAACCGAGCTGAGCCGGGCCGGGCGGCGGCGGCTGCGCGCGCGTGTGGCCCAAGTGGTTCCCCACACAACAACTTTAAGAGAGCAAAAAAGAGAAACTAATATATGTACACAAGAAAGCTTTGGCCCATCCGATGTGGGACTAAAGAAAGGAAATAGCTTGAGCTTTTGCTAAAGCAAAGCCAACAATCCCCCCCCCCCCAAAAGGTCAAGTTCCGAAACAGAGATAAGAGTGAAGTAAATAGAGAGAGAGAGAGAGAGTATCTGGTGTAAACCCCCTGATTTTTAAGAATTTATAATTTAGAATTTTCTCCAATTTTTTGTATTTTTCTGAGATTTTTCTGGAATTAAAAATAAGATACTTTATAATTAAAAGATTTTTAAATAATATTTAATAATATTAAAATATTATAAAAATAATATTTTATGGTGTAAAATAAAAATCTGGACATAGGGTAATTTTTTGGGAATTTATTGGACCCCGAAAACATTTTTAAAAGCCAAAAACCTATTTTTAAATAATTAATTAAATAAACCCAAAATAAACCGGACTGAACCGGGTTCAAACCGGGCTGAACCGGCCTGAACCCGGTCCAGCTAAACCCGACCGGACCGGTCGGTCCACCCGAACCGGACCGCTCACCTAGCGGGTCGAATCCGGGTCAGACCCGACCCGCTTGGACCCGCCCGACCCGTAATCTAATTTATTGGATCGGGCCGGATCCGCTAGGACCCGACCCGTCCGCCCGTCGAACCCGACCCGCTAGCCTCTTCCTCTCCCAAACGCTCAGCCGACTCTCTCCGACCCCTCACCTCCCGCCGCCGGCAGCCGCGCCTCTCCGGCTACCCGAAACGTCCGTCGCCGGCCGCTCCCTCTTCCTCTCCCTCCACCGGCCGCCCCACCAGCTTCTTCATCCTCTCTATATAAGCCCTAGCCGCCCGGGAGCTCTGTCCTAGACCTCGCCGGAGCCCCGCCTTCCCCGACTTCAGTAGTCGGCCATCCCCGAGCCAGACAACTCAGGCACCTCCCCGCCTCCTTCCTCCTCTCCCAGCACCCGCAGGCCAGCCCCGAGCCCGCCTCGCCCCAGCCTCCGGACCTCGCCGCCCGGCCACCCTTCCCTCCGCGAGCCCTCGCCGAGCAGCTCGCCCCGCCGTGGCCAGCCGACTCCGGCGACACCCAGCAATCAGATGCCCTAGGAAGGACACGGACACAGCCGCCTCTGACCGGACACAACCCTAACCCTAGACGCGACGCGGACACGTGTCGGACACGAAGAATTTGCAGTTTCTCGAGCCCTGTTCAGGTACTCATATCTCTCTCCTCGTAGCTCTGTTTTCGATTCCGTCAGTTGCATCGCGTAGCTTGTATGACCCCCTTGGTGTCCGTGCAACCCGCTCGGTGCATCGCGTCCTGTGGTGATCGCGAACCGCGATCCAAAAACAGGAAAACCAACATCCTGTTTCACCCCGGAACCGAGTACGCCTCGCCAAACGGGACGACTTGGTCGCGTATGGTCTTCACCGATACGTGCGCGTCGTTGATACGGACGTGCGAGATTTTGCAGAAGCTGATTCGGATGTGCGTGCACACCGGAATCAATGCGTATCCGCCGACAACGCCCCGTATCCGATCTTTCTGAATCTCGCTGTAACTTAGTGTACACACGTCGGATCGAGACAAAACTTACGCCATTGGACTCGTAGCAATACGCTGGTCCTGTGAGCCAAGTTTGGTTCGATTCTGAGAACGTTGACAAAATCGTGTGTCGTGGGCCCCATAAGCTCCACTTGACGGACGATTTTGTGATCGGCTCATCGGAATCCAATTCTGGAAGTTCCGTTGGGTTTGTATCATCGTTCCTGACCTGTTGACACTAAGTTGGACTGTTTTGGAGACCTTTGACCCTGACACATTTTTCGGTGCAAAGCGGCCCACATGTGGACCCCGCTTTGACCCGAAAATGTCATTTTTGCCCCTGTGTCCAAATTGGACTCAAGGACAGGCGTTTTTAGCTGATTAATATTTTTTGGATCTGATGGTAATATTTATTTCAGCAACCGGAGCAGTCCCTACAATTCCTGCTGAAGTCAGAGCCACAATTGGAACCGGAAACCCAGACAAGTGTACCTTGCCAAAATCCTGCAGTATTGTTACTTAATTACTTGACTTAATTATAATTATTGTACATGCTTAAACCTAGGACCGTGTGAATTACTTAGCGTCCGATTAATAGTCGGGTGCCAACCCCGTACACGGAGTTGTGTAAGGTCAACTAGAGATGGATATCGTGACATTTACATTCTCGTACTTGCCATTTCAAGTACATTATACCCAGGACACCTGACACAGATCATGATACAGAATCTTCCTGAGATATTCATGGTGATTCTGTGTAGGATGCAGGATTGACATAGACATTATATTTTTAGTTCATATTATGACTTGCTGCATTAGTTTTGATCTTGCGTGTCATGGACATGAGACGTATGATTACATTGGGTGGGGAGAGACACACAGGCTACAGGCTGATTTCTTATATATATAAAATCCATAGTAAACACATAGTAAAATACATAGTATAACTGCTACCGGCTTCCCGACACAAAGCTTGTAGTGGTATCAGCCTAAGTTCTAGTGATGCTCTCAACTTGCATTTCACATAGTTGGTTATATAGTTTACCCTATTATTTTATTTGCTTGCTGCACTGCATTATCTTTGGCTTGTATTATCTGTACCTTGCTATGTCCCCTAAGGACCTGGATCCGGATTATGTCCCCAGGATTAGCAGACGAGGTTTATCCAGAGGTATACGGAACATGAACACTTCTCGGAGCAGTACCAGTACCTGAGGACGAGGTGATCGCTGAGGACTTCTCCTGAACATCTGCTTCTTCCATGCTCAGTTTATAATGGCAAATAGACTCTTTATTTCCTGTTTAAATGAACAATTGTAACAGACTTTATATCGGGTTGTTCCCCGAATTACTTTGCTGAGACTGGATGTTTGATTTACTTTCCTTATTGCTGTTGATCTTATTATCTTTTGTGTGGATGAGATTAGTTCTGACTTGTTGTTGTAGACCTTATATTATGCCACGATGGATCCATTAAATTGGGATTGTCCATCGGTGCGTGCTGCTGGCCATTGCCACGTGTCTAGTCCCTTGGTATTTTGGGACTGGGGTGTGACATCTGGGCAGTAAAATACTATGCATAGATGAGATGGACTACAGCCTTGAATCTCACGTAGTGACTATTGCCTTAATCTGAAGAAGTGCTTGATGGACTATGCCTTGAATCAGACTTCTTGAACCAGATTTAGAAAAATAGCACACATAGTACGCTAGAGGTCCTTGGTCTATCGGGTGGCGCTTTAAATGGCCATGCGCACTTTTTCACATTCATGAGAGTTGTCTAGGATCGTCCTGTCCCATAGTCGCGGCCTTCACGACCTCTCATATAGGTAAGTCCTTAATGGTTGGTGATATGAATCAACCCAGCATTACAGCTTGGACCTATTAAAAGTTTAACCTCATCCTAACCATATCACACAGGAATACTGTCACCATAGGGATGGGGAGTCATTGTACACATGTACAGCCACTTGGGCTTTATTTTAATTAGACTTTAATCTCGAGTCAGTGTTCCATAAAGTCACCTAAGTTCAGCTTGTTTCTACCCATTGAACCGGCTTCTTGGGATCTCTAGTCAGTCTCGGTTGGGTTGCCACTGCTTGTCACGTCCCAGTCCCAAAATGTCAGGAACTAGGCCACGTGTCACTGGCCAGCTGACACGTCACTCAGGGCTTAATCCATTTTAATGGACCCAAAAGAACGTGCTACGCTATCCTAAAATACTACAAGTATAAAACAGGTAAATCTATCTCATCCACAATAAAATGTCAGGGAAATAAGTGCTGGATATATATAAACTGAGTCTGATAAAGTACACAACTGGTGGGTACAAGCCCACTACAAAACTAATAATAGCACAGAAAAAATCAGATAGACTAAGTAGCGTCTATCTGAGGAAAACATCTCCATCTCCAGGTAGCAAGCTTCTAGGGTCAGGCATACTCTGAGGGTGTCTCCTCTAGCTCCTCCTCGGTAGCACATCTAGCCTCCTGATCAGGGCCATACACAGTGGGGGTAGAAGGCCTCGTCTAGATCTGGCAGGGAACCAGGTCCTCAGTGGGACGTAACAAGATACAGAAAAATGACATGCCATGTAAATACTGAATAAATAAATAAACACAGGGTACTAACCATCTAATTGAAATGCAAGTAAAGATCTTGTAGTACGCATGGGAATGTGTCGGCTAGACATATGCTGACGTAATTCACCAATCATGGGACTGGCTAGTATATGTGTCATATGCCCCCTGACTCAAGGGCACTCTGCAATCGACCATCTCCGAGGAGCATGGTACGAAGGTATACAAACATTTAAGGAGGGGGTGTCCCATACGTCCACAAGTTATCTTTCTCACCCAATGTAACTAAATGTCAAGTCGTACTTATCCTGATTTTATGCTAATCCGTGATGCGGGTCACATGTACTGGTAGCTAATCAAATACGCAGCTCATATCATAATATGTAATGCAACCATGTTGCGTATTCCCGTGATAGGGTCTAGGAGAATATCAGGATATCCTCACAGTTGTTGGTGGGTCTGTAAAACTAAGTTAATTATACTAATTGTAAATATATCAGTTGACTGTACCTGAGGCAGTATCAGGTACTCATAGTTATATGAAATTCAGAATCAAGAGCATATAACAATATTTGAATTTAAACAGTAAACTTGGCAAGGTATACTTGCCTACTCCCTGATAGTATTGAAACCCTGATCTCACAGTCAGGTTTGTAGGTGCTGGTGACAGGGGGTCACTGGCTGTGTTGGAGCTATCTCCTGTGAAACATACAGGGTTTGTGAATATTCTGAGTATAATATAGAGATATATATATATATATATATACTTATATTCATAAATACATATAATATATATGTATTATAATATGTATATATATATATATATATATATATATATATATATATATATATATATATATATATATATATATAGTATATATAGTAGTATATAGTAATATAATATTAGCAGGGTGTAACCTCTGATATATATATATATATATATATATATATATATATATATATATATATAAATAAATGAAAAAATAGGGCAAAAGTAAATCCATATATATATGTACTGTATTATTCAGTACTATATTATATAATATATATATATATATATATATATATATATATATATATATATATATATATATATATATATATATATATATATATATATATATATATAATAAATTGAAAGACAGTGCGAGAAATATAAATATACATATATATATAGGCTGTATTATCCAGCTCAATATTATATATAATATTATATATTATATATATATAGATATATATATATATATATATATAAAGAAATGGCAGTGCATATATATATATATATATATATATATATATATATATATATATATATATATATATATATATATATATATATATACATATGCTATTTTATCCAGCAATAATTATTAGTAATAATATAATATAAATATAACATATAAATAATATGTTATATAATATTATATACATATAATATATATTTCATATATAACTATGTATATATATAAATATATGAATACACATATTTATATATACTACATATATATATATATATATATATATATATATATATATATATATATATATATATATATATATATATATATATATATATATAACGGAAATAAATGCATATATATATATACTTATTATTACATATTATATAACATATAAAATAATATGTTATATATATATAATTATATACACATGTATATATACATATATATACATAATATATAATAATAATAATATATTATATAGTATACATATACTGTATTTATACAGTATATAATTAATATAACATTATATATTAATATATATATATAACATATATATATATAAGTATTTATATACATATATATATATACATATATATATACATATATATACATATATAAATTTATGCGTATATACGTATAAACAAGAGGGGGGTATACCTTCTGACAGGTGGGTCCCACAGGTCGTCGACGATGGGAGGACGGCGACGGAGGTGGCCGGAGAAGCGGCAACAGCAGCAGTAGCTGCTAACAGCAGCAGCAGCTGTAGCTGCTTGCGGGGGCTGCCGGCGGTGGAGCAGTGGCGGAGGCGGTGGTGCAGGGTGCGGGATCGTCGGAGGGAGGAGTGGGGGTGAGGTTGGTGGTGGTGGCGGCGGTCCACGACGGCGGTGGTGGCGGCTAGAGGCGGCCGGAGGTGAGGGGGTCACTGGCTAGGGTTAGGGAGGGAAGCTACTGCGGGGGCTGCCGACGGCGGAGGAGGCGTCGTGAGGCGGTGAGGGGGTGGTGGTCGGAGTGAGGGGGTCGGGGCGAGTCGAATGGTGAGGTTGGTGGTGGTGCACGGTGGCCGGAGGCGGCGGTGGAAGTGGTTCGGGTGGTGGTGGCTGTGGGTGGTGGTGTTGGGGGAGTTGGCTTGCGTCGGCTCTAGGCGGCGGAGGAGATGGCCGGAGGGGGTGGCAGTGGTCGGAGGGAAGGGGAGGGATGTGGCGAGGGCTTCGCCGGAGATTGGGTCGGAGGCGGTGGCCGGTGGTGGCTGTGAGGATTCCGGGAATGGGGGGGTCGGGTTTTATAGGTTAGGGCCAATGGCATTAGGTGTAAATAGGGGGAAGTTTGGGGGTGTTTTGGTAATTTTAGATTTTTAGGATATTTTTGGCAGATTTCTCTGGATGTTTTGGTGGGTCCCATGTCACCTATTTACTAACCAATGAGGTGATGCCACCTCACATGCATTTTTGCATAAAAACCCTTGAACTTTCATAAATTACAAATAGGTCCCAAAGTTGGTATTTTGCGTAATTTTGTAATTTGCCTGATATAAAATACTGATTTCTCGAAATACTGATTTGTACAAAAATGAGGGAAACAGCTGGGGAAATGTTTTGGGAAGTGTGGGGGTGAGCCTGGGCAGAGTCAGGGTCTGATTCTGAGTGATACAGATCACCGTATTTATTATTTAATAAATACTGCGCACGGTGTTCACTAATTATTTAGAGGCAGTTAGGGTCATAATTTTTCTACGGTGTCAATACACTAATTGTAGTACAATTAGAGTAGAATATTATCGTATTTTTGTTTGGGCAAAACAGGTGTCTACTGGTCCTCAAATCCCTAGGATACAGAGATGGATAAAGAGCAGAAATTTAAATAGGTAATAAATACGTACGTCTGTAACGATATTTGTGCGACTAAAACGAAGCACCAAACAAGGTTTCTGGAAATTGCTCAAAAAGCAGAAAAAGTAGTCTAACATGTCTAGGATAGGTATGTGGACTTTGTTTAGGATTAACAGCTAGTGTAATGCCCTAATTAATTGGGTAATGAACAGGTGCACAATCAAATAGAATATATAATAAATAAATTTTAAAAAGTTGCAATAATTCTAATTAGTCAAAAATAATCCTAAATTACTGAAATCTGGTCGAGGGAGTTTACAATCTACCCTCCTTAGAATATTTCGTCCTCGAAATAAAAACAATCATATAATGAGAATGAAAGATTGATTAGGACATAAAATGATTATTGAAGTTTGAGTTTGAAATATTTGGACATACCCTGGTCTGGAAATAACTGGGGAAATCGCTGACGAATATCCTCTTCTCGTTCCCAGGTTGATTCACCTGGTGCATGATGTCTCCATGCAACACGAACTAGAGGAATAGTCTGGCCTCTCAACACTTTCTCGCTACGGTCCAGGATCTCTACAAGCTCCTCCTGGTACGATAAGCTCGGCCCGATAGTGATCTCTGAATAGTCCAGTACATGACTCGGGTCTGGAATGTACCTCCTCAGCTGGGATACATAGAATACGTCATGTACTCCCTCCAATGTCTGAGGTAGAGCTAGCCTGTAAGCAACTTCTCCGACGCGATCTAGCACATCGAAGGGTCCAATGTACCTTGGACTCAGTTTTCCTCTTCCTCCAAATCTGATAGTTCCTCTAGTAGGTGAGATCTTCAGGAATACATGCTCTCCTACTTGGAACTCTAGAGGTCGTCGATGAATGTTGGCCCAGTGCTTTTGTCTGTCTTGTGCAGCTCGTAGGTGTCCCTGGATCTTCTTTACCTTCTCCACCGTACGAACGATCAATTCTGGTCCCAAGATCTGTCTCTCGCCTACATCACTCCAGCATACTGGGGAACAACATTTTCTTCAATACAAAGCTTTAAAGGGAGCCATTTGGATGCTCGCTTGATAGCTGTTATTGTAGGAAAATTCCACCAGGTATAGATGATCTTCCCATGATCCGCTGAAGTCAAGTATGCAGGCTCTCAGCATATCTTCTAGGGTCTGGATGGTGCGCTCTGACTGGCCATCTGTCTGCGGATGATACGAGGTGCTGAACTTGAGGCGGGTACCAAGACTTTCTTGCATACTTCGCCAAAAGTAGGATGTAAACCTCGTATCCCTATCAGATATTATGCTGACTGGTACTCCGTGCAGACGCACTATCTCCTTCATGTACATGTCTGCCAAGACTTCTGTAGATTGTCCGACTCTGAAAGGTAAGAAATGAGCAGCCTTGGTGAGTCTGTCTACGATCACCCATACAACATTACGGCCACTAGGACTTCTTGGGAAGCCTGTAACAAAGTCCATCGTAATGTGTTCCCATTTCCATTCAGGTATTGGGAGGGGTTGAAGTAGACCGGCAGATCTCTGATGCTCAGCCTTGACTTGCTGACACACCAGGCACTTGGCAACAAAGCGTGCTATCTCCTGCTTCATTCCATGCCACCAGTAGTATTGTCGCAGATCTCTGTACATCTTTGTGCCTCCGGGATGTATAGAGTACGTTGAGCTATGAGCCTTTGTCATCAGCTCTTTACGAAGTTCTCCATTTGGAACATAAAGACGATCACCACATCTTAGAGTTCCATCTTCGTGTATGCGACATTCGGTTTGGATTCCAGCCTCTGTTCTTTGGCGAAGCCTCTGAAATCTTGCATCTGATGGTAGAGCAGCTTTGATTATTTCGACCAAGGTTGATTGCAGCTGGTAGTTTGATAATTGGCCGTCAAGTCCTGGCATAATGACCTCTATTCCCAACTTTTCTAGATCTCTCAGTAGATCTGGTTAGGTGATCATAAAGAATGCCGAGGGTCTTCTGCTTAGAGCATCAACTACCACATTAGCCTTCCCAGGATGGTATTGTAGGTCGATCTCGAAATCCGTCATCACTTCGAGCCATCGTCTTTGTCTCAGGTTTAAGTCTTTCTGAGTGTAGACATATTTCAAGCTCTTGTGATCGGTGAAAATCTCCACTCGTTCGCCGTATAGATAGTGTCTCCATAACTTCAGGGCGAAGATGACTGTGGCAAGCTCCAGGTCGTGAGTGGGGTAATTCTTCTCATGAGTCCTCAACTGTCTTGAGGCATAAGCTACAACCTTCCCATGTTGCATTAAGACACAACCAAATCCTTTTCCGGATGCATCGCTATAAATTACGAAACCTCCGGATCCAGCTGGTATAGTCAAGATGGGTGCTGTAGTCAGACGCTTCTTCAACTCATCGAAAGCTTTCTGACATTCCTCAGACCGAACTCCTGCTCTTTGCGGGTAAGACGAGTAATCGGCTCCGCGATTCTTGCAAAGTTTTCTACGAACCTCCGATAATATCCGGCAAGTCCTAGAAAGCTTCTCACCTCTGAGACATTGGTCGGTGTTGGCCATGTCTCCACAGATGAAATCTTTGCTGGGTCCACCGAGATGCCTTCTCCTGTGATTACGTGTCCAAAAAAAGTGACACGATCAAGGAAGAACTCGCACTTGCTCATCTTAGCATAAAGGCTCTCTCGTCTCAGCGTCTCTAGCACCAGTCTTAAGTGCTCTTCATGCTCCTCGTGGCTCTTTGAATACACCAGAATATCGTCGATGAAGACTACCACAAATTGGTCCAGATATTGGTGGAAGACTCTGTTCATCAGGTTCATGAATATGGCAGGTGCATTAGTTAGTCCAAAAGGCATCACCAGGAACTCGTAATGACCATAACGAGTCATGAATGCTATTTTTGGAATATCTTCTCTCCGTACCTTGACCTGATGATAGCCTAATCTCAAGTCTATCTTTGAGAATACCACGGCTCCTGTCAGTTGATCGAATAGGTCGTCAATTCTCGGCAAGGGGTACTTGTTTTTGATTGTCAGAGCGTTGAGGGCTCTGTAATCAATACACATTCGATATGTCCCATCCTTCTTTGGTACAAACAACACTGGTGCTCCCCAGGGTGATGCACTAGGACGAACAAATCCTTTGATCTGTAATTCCTCCAGTTGCAGCTTCAGCTCGTCAAGCTCCTTCTTCGCCAGTCGGTACACATTGGAGGATACTGGTGCAGCTTCGGGTATCAGCTCAATAATGAACTCCACTTATCTGTCAGGTGGTAGGCCTGATAATTCTTCTGGGAATACGCCTTTGAACTCTGCTACAATTGATGGAAGTGCTGTCTCCATCGCCATGTAAGCTCTAGGAGTCTGGCCTACTCCTTGCTCGATGGTGCCTCGTACATATTCGAACTCCGGGTGATTTGAGGGTCTAAAGATAACACTTCCCTTTCGGCAGTCTAGGACAGCATTATTCTGGTTTAGCCCGTCCATGCCTACGACAACGTCGAAGTTTGGCATTGGGAGTACCAAAAATAGTGCTCTTAGTCCTCTACTACAAACAACTACCGGGCATGTTTCAACAATGTTGGTAACTGGAACAATGCCTCATCCGGTAAGTATCTTCCAACACTTAGGCAGTGGAGAAGTGACTAGTTTGTGCATAGCTACGAAACTACTAGATATGAAAGACAGTGTAGCCCCAGAATCGAATAATGCGGTTGCAGGTAATGATGCAACTAAAATGGTACCTGTGATGGTTTCATCTTCTGGCTCTTCTGCAACTGCTGCTAAAGCAAAGGCCTGCCCGTGCCTTTGTCCTCCAGATTGTTGTCTGGCTTTGAACTGGGCCTCCTGCGTAGGCAAAGGTGCTCCTCTCTGATATCCCCCAGATGTTGAGGGTAGCATCTTCTGGGCTTGTGCTCCTGGCTTCTGCCCTTGCTGAGGTGCTGCATCTTTGCGTGTTGGGCAGTCTCTGGCCATATGCTGGCTAGCTCCACATACTAGGCATAATCCTAGCCTCTTTCTGCAGTCATTGGCAAAATGTCCCTTCTTGCCACAAAAGTGACAAGTCGGGAGCTCCTTATTCTGGTAGGGTCCCGTCGTCTGCTGCGTCTGATTTTATGGACGGCGGATAGGTCCTCCTGTTCCTTGCTGGTTTTTGGCCGGGAAGGTTGGATTCGGGCGTCTTGTTCCTCGGCCAATTGCTTCTTGCAACCTTGCTTTTGTAAGAACCTCCTCGTAGGAGATCCTTGACTGCGCCGTCGTATATCTCTGGAGCTCTGGGGTGAGACCGCGGTGGAATCTCTTGGCCTTCTTTAGCTCGTTCGGTATCAGCATGTCACCGAATCGACTCAGTCGGCAGAACTCTGTATCGTAGGCATCGACGGACATGTTCCCTTGTTCCAGGTGCAGGAACTGGGAATATAGGGCATCTTGGACTGTTACGGGGAAGTACTTGGCATTGAAGTGCTCCAAGAATTATTCTCAAGTCTGGTCTTTGCCGACGCTACGCTCTATGGATTCCCACCAGTGATGGGCCTTGCCGAGGAGTTGGGCCCTCACGGCTGTCATCCATAGGTCGGGGGTGAGTTGTGATCCTTCCAGCAGCATCTCTGTGTTGGAGATCCAGTCTGAAATCTCCTCTGGAGTTTCGCTGCCTTTAAAGGTCATCGGGCTCATCTGGCGGAAGCCTCGGACTGTGCCCACTGGTTGGACAGGTGCTGGTGCCGGGGTAGTGGTTCTCTCCAAAGCCGTCATCAATGTCTGTCTTAAGGCTTCAGTCTGTTGCCACTGGGACTGTCTCAGAGCTTCAGTCTGTTGCCATTGAGTTTGCATCATTGCTTGGAGGAATTGCAATATTTGAGGTTGGCCCTCAAACTATGGTATTAGGGCAGGAAAGGCTGGAGGTGGAGGCAAAGGTGTCTCCGCCTGCGGTGTTGGTGTTGTCTCCTGGCTAGTGTTCTGGTGATTGTACGGGGTTCCTTGGACACTTGGCGAGGGGTCTGTTGCTTGGTCAGCCCCATCATTCGCAGGTTTCCCGGGTATGTCCATATTTCTGAAGATAATAGAATAATTAGAAAACACGAAGGAAATAATAAATGATAATCAAGCAGGATGTAATCATAAAAAAAAATATTTAAGGATGGTGTCAGTGTGGATGAGACCTAGTGTTTCTATCCTATTGCAGGCTTGCTGGGCATGTCATCATATCACTAGCAATGAAAACTAGACCTGCATGGGCCACCACTAAAACCATGTCACGCCCCAGTCCCAAAATGTCAGGAACTAGACCACGTGTCACTGGCCAGCTGACATGTCACTCAAGGCTTAATCCATTTTAATGGACCCAAAGGAACGTGCTACGCTATCCTAAAATACTACAAGTATAAAACAGATAAATCTATCTCATCCACAATAAAATGTCAGGAAAATAAGTGCTGGATATATATAAACTGAGTCTGATAAAGTACATAACTGGTGGGTACAAGCCCACTACAAAACTAATAATAGCACAGAAAAATCAGATAGACTAAGTAGCGTCTATCTGAGGAAAACATCTCCATCTCCAGGTAGCAAGCTTCTAGGGTCAGGCATACTCTGAGGGTGTCTCCTCTAGCTCCTCCTCGGTAGCACATCTAGCCTCCTGATCAGGGCCATACACAGTGGGGTAGAAGGCCTCGTCTAGATCTGGCAGGGAACCAGGTCCTCAGTGGGACGTAACAAGATACAGAAAAATGACATGCCATGTAAATACTGAATAAATAAATAAACACAGGGTACTAACCATCTAATTAAAATGCAAGTAAAGATCTTGTAGTACGCATGAGAATGTGTCGGCTAGACATATGCTGATGTAATTCACCAATCGTGGGACTAGCTAGTATGTGTCATATGCCCCCTGACTCAAGGGTACTCTGCAATCGACCATCTCCGAGGAGCATGGTACGAAGGTATACAAACATTTAAGGAGGGGGTGTCCCATACGTCCACTAGTTATCTTTTCCACCCAATGTAACTAAATGTCAAGTCGTACTTATCCTGATTTTATGCTAATCCGTGATGCGGGTCACACGTACTGGTAGCTAATCAAATACGCAGCTCGTATCACAATATGTAATACAACCATGTTGCGTGTTCCCGTGATAGGGTCTAGGAGAATATCAGGATATCCTCACAGTTGTTGGTGGGTCTATAAAACTAAGTTAATTATACTAATTGTAAACATATCAGTTGACTGTACCTGAGGCAGTCTCAGGTACTCATAGTTATATGAAATTCAGAATCAAAAGCATATAACAATATTTGAATTTAAACAGTAAACTTGGCAAGGTATACTTGCCTACTCCCTGATAGTATTGAAACCCTGATCTCACAGTCAGGTTTGTAGGTGCTGGTGACAGGGGGTCACTGGCTGTGTTGGAGCTATCTCCTGTTAAACATACAGGGTTTGTGAATATTCTGAGTATAATATATATATATATATATATATATATATATATATATATACTTATATTCATAAATACATATAATATATATGTATTATAATATGTATATATATATATATATATATATAGTATATATAGTAGTATATAGTAATATAATATTAGCAAGGTATAACCTCTGATATATATATATATATATAAATAAATGAAAAAACAGGGCAAAAGTAAATTCATATATATATGTACTGTATTATTCAGTACTATATTATATAGTATATAATATATAATATATAATAAATTAAAAGACAGTGCGAGAAATGTAAATATACATACATATATAGGCTGTATTATCCAGCTCAATATTATATATAATATTATATTATATATATATATATATATATATATATATATATATATATATATATATATATATATATATATATATATATAAAGAAATGGCAGTGCAGGAATATAAATACGTACTGTATTATCCAGTACTATGTAGTATATATTATATATATATATAGATAATATATATATAGCTAATAAATGAAATGACAGTGCATAAATATATACATATATATATACATATGCTGTATTATCCAGCAATAATTATTAGTAATAATATAATATATATATAACATATAAATAATATGTTATATAATATTATATACATATAATATATATTTCATATATAACTATGTATATATATAAATATATGAATACACATATTTATATATACTACATATATAAATATAAATATATATATATATATATATATATATATATATATATATATATATATATATATATATATATATATATATATATATATAATAGAAATAAATGCATATATATATATATATACTTATTATTACATATTATATAACATATAAAATAATATGTTATATATATATATAATTATATACACATGTATATATATACATATATATACATAATATATAATAATAATAATAATATATTATATAGTATACATATACTGTATTTATATAGTATATAATTAATATAACATTATATATTAATATATATATATAACATATATATATATAAGTATTTATATACATATATATACATATATAAATTTATGCGTATATACGTATAAACAAGAGGGGGGGTATACCTTCTGACAGGTGGGTCCCACAGGTCGTCGACGGCGGGAGGACGGCGGCGGAGGTGGCCGGAGAAGCGGCAACAGCAGCAGTAGCTGCTAATAGCAGCAGCAGCTGTAGCTGCTTACGGGGGCTGCCGGCGGCGGAGCAGTGGCGGAGGCGGCGGTGCAGGGTGCGGGATCGTCGGAGGAAGGAGTGTGGGTGAGGTTGGTGGTGGTGGCGGCGGTCCATGACGGCGGTGGTGGCGGCTAGAGGCGGCCGGAGGTGAGGGGGTCACTGGCTAGGGTTAGGGAGGGAAGCTACTGCGGGGGCTGCCGACGGCGGAGGAGGCGTCGTGGGGCGGTGAGGGGGTGGTGGTCGGAGAGAGGGGGTCGGGGCGAGTCGAGTGGTGAGGTTGGTGGTGGTGCACGGTGGCCGGAGGCGACGGTGGAAGTGGTTCGGGTGGTGGTGGCTGTGGGTGGTGGTGTTGGGGGAGTTGGCTTGCGTCGGCTCTAGGCGGCGGAGGAGATGGCCGGAGGGGGTGGCAGTGGTCGGAGGGAAGGGGAGGGATGTGGCGA
The DNA here is from genome assembly GCA_036927795.1 of Iris macrosiphon. NCBI lineage: Eukaryota > Viridiplantae > Streptophyta > Magnoliopsida > Asparagales > Iridaceae > Iris > Iris macrosiphon. The sequence goes on from JAYESA010000008.1 coordinate 145,254,992, forward strand.
GGGCTTCGCCGGAGATTGGGTCGGAGGCGGTGGCCAGTGGTGGCTGTGAGGAGTCCGGGAATGGGGGGGTCGGGTTTTATAGGTTAGGGCCAATGGCATTAGGTGTAAATAGGGGGAAGTTTGGGGGTATTTTGGTAATTTTAGATTTTTAGGATATTTTTGGCAGATTTCTCTGGATGTTTTGGTGGGTCCCATGTCACCTATTTACTAACCAATAAGGTGATGCCACCTCACATGTATTTTTGCATAAAAACCCTTGAACTTTCATAAATTGCAAATAGGTCCCAAAGTTGGTATTTTGCATAATTTTGCAATTTGCCTGATATAAAATACTGATTTCTCGAAATACTAATTTATACAAAAATGAGGGAAACAGCTGGGGAAATATTTTGGGAAGTGTGGGGGTGAGCCTGGGCAGAGTCAGGGTCTGATTCTGAGTGATACAGATCACCGTATTTATTATTTAATAAATACTGCGCACGGTGTTCACTAATTATTTAGAGGCAGTTAGGGTCATAATTTTTCTACGGTGTCAATACACTAATTGTAGTACAATTAGAGTAGAATATTATCGTATTTTTGTTTGGGCAAAACAGGTGTCTACTGGTCCTCAAATCCCTAGGGTACAGAGATGGGTAAAGAGCAAAAATTTAAATAGGTAATAAATACGTACGTCTGTAACGATATTTGTGCGACTAAAACGAAGCACCAAACAAGGTTTCTGGAAATTGCTCAAAAAGCAGAAAAAATAGTCTAACATGTCTAGGGCAGGTATGTGGACTTTGTTTAGGATTAACAGCTAGTGTAATGCCCTAATTAATTGGGTAATGAACAGGTGCACAATCAAATAGAATATATAATAAATAAATTTTAAAAAGTTGCAATAATTCTAATTAGTCAAAAATAATCCTAAATTTCTGAAATCTAGTCGAGGGAGTTTACACTGCTGGTGACTAACTTATGGGCTTAACCCCATCCCCCTCGATGATTCTAGGATCAAAGTCCTAGACAGACCCTTCGTCAAGTGATCTGCAAGGTTCTTTTCTGACTTTATATAGTCAATAACCACATATTTACCTAGTAGGCTTTTTATTGACTTGAAGCACAGCTGCAGGTGCCTGTTCATCTTAGCATTCACATAATCATGCTTTAGTAATTCAATAACAGATTTATTAACACAATTTATAGAAATTGCAGGAACAGGACTAAGAGAAACAGGTATATGCATAATAAGATTTTTAAGCCATTCAGCTTCTGTTCAAGTTGTATCTAAAGCTATCATTTCGGAGTCCATTGTACTCCTACCTATGATAGTTTGCTTACAAGAGCCCCAGGAGATTGCAGCTCCTTCTAGAGTAAATAGATATCCAGTAGTAGATTTTATATCATGTGAGTCAGTTACCCAGTTTGCATCTGAATAACCTTCTATGATATCAGGGTGCCTAGTAAAATGAAGTTTGTAATCTATGGTGCCCTTGAGATATCTAAATACCCTATCTAAGGCAGTCCAATGTGACTGATTTGGGTTACTGGTATATCTACTTAGTCTCCCAACAGCAAATGCAATATCAGGTCTTGTCCTATTTGTTATATACATAAGGGAGCCTATCATCTGTGAGTATTTATGTTGTTCCAAAGGTGATCCTTCATTCTTTTTTAGTACAATACTACTGTCATAAGGAGTAAGGACAGGTTTCTTATCAAATAACTCAAACCTTTTTAGCATTTTTTCAATTGAATGTGCTAAAGATAGAGTATAACCCTCTTTGCCTTTGGTCACTTGTATTCCTAAAATTAAGTTGGCTTCTCCTAGGTCTTTCATATCAAACTAGCTAGATAAATAGTTCTTTGTAATATTTATCAATTCCAGTGATGAACCTAGGATAAGGATGTCATCTACATACAAGCATAAAATGACACAACTTTTACATGTACCTTTAGAGTATATACATTTGTCATACTCATTTGACAAGAAACCATATTCACAAATTACTTTGTCAAATTTATTGTGCCATTGTTTGGGAGCTTGTTTCAAGCCATAGAGAGATTTTACTAGTCTGCAGACTTTCTTTTCTTGACCTTTAGCAATGAAACCTTCAGGTTGGTCCATATAAAGTTCTTCCTCTAGATCTCCATTCAAAAATGCTGTCTTTATATCCATTTGATGGATTAGCATATCATGAATGGATGCTAAGGCCAAGAGAGTTCTAATGGATGTGATCCTGGCTACAAGAGAGTAGGTATCAAAATAAGCTAACCCTTTCTTCTGGGTAAAACCCTTAGCAACTAATCTAGCTTTGTATTTCTCTATAGTACCATCGACTCTGAATTTCTTCTTGAAAATCTACTTACAGCCTATTGGTTTATTGCCTAAAGGTAGATCTGTTAGAAACCAAGTGTTATTCTCCATGATGGAGTTGTATTCACTGTTAATGGCTTCTTTCCAAAAGGGAGCATCAGGAGACGATATTGCTTCTTCATAAGTTGAGGGATCATCCTCTATCAAAAAAGTGAAGAATCCTTCTCCTAAATTTTTTTCAATCCTATTCCTTTTACTCCGTCTAGGTTCTAAGTCTTGTTCAGATTGTGAGCTAGGTAATTGGACATGAGAACTAGAAGAGGATATGGAGGAAGAGATTAAACTTCTATCCTTAAAAGAAAATATATTTTCAAAATAAACTGCATCTCTTGCTTCTATAATGGTATTATTAGAGATTTCATTTACTTCTGAGTGAGTCAGTAGAAATCTATTGGCATAGCTGTCTAAGGCATATCCTTTGAAAACAGCGTCTACAGTCTTGGGACCAATCTTCCTCTTTTTAGGTTCGGGAATTCCGACTTTAGCAAGGCATCCCCAAACTCTAAGGTAATTAATCCTAGGAGCTCTACCTTTCCACAGCTCATAGGGAGTCTTATCTTTTGTCTTACTAGGAATCCTATTAAGAATGTAACAGGCAGTTAAAAAGGCTTCTCCCCACAAGTTATCAGGAGCACCAGAGCTGAGAAGCATGGCATTCACCATATCTAACAGAGTGCGGTTCTTGCGTTCAGCAACTCCATTAGACTGAGGTGAATATGGAGCAGTTACCTCATGAATTATTCTATATTTTTCACAGAAGTTAATCATTTCGTTTGAGGTATATTCTCCACCACGATCAGATCTAAGGATCTTAATCTTCCTTTCTAATTGATTCTCAGCTTCAGATTTGTAGACCTTAAATCTATCTAGAACTTCATCTTTAGTTTTGAGAAGGTAGATATAACAATACTTTGAATAATCATCTATAAACGTAACAAAGTATTTTCTACCGCCTCTGGTCAAAATCCTATTTGAGTCACATACATCACTATGGATAAGTTCTAGAAGGTCAGAATTTCTTTCTACAGATTTGAATGGTAATCTAGTATGTTTGGCTTAAACACAGATTTCACATTTGTGTTTGTCATCTATTGGGGTCTTGGGAATAAGATCTAAAGTCATCATTCTTTTAATGGAACCTAGGTTCACATGACCTAGTCTGCCATGCCAAACATTTGAAGATTCTATATTAGAGACAATGAGAGAACAATCAAAATTTTTATTCATTATGCTTAAAATGAAAAGACCGTCTTTTACAAAGCCTTTTCCTATAAAGGGGTCATGCTTAGAAAATACTACTTTATTTGCCTCCATTACAATTTTGTATCCTGAGGCTACAAGTAGGGATTCACTAACTAGGTTTCTCCTGACAGACGGCACATGAAGAACATCATGAAGAGTTAAGATTTTTCCTAATGTCATCTTCAGGTCAACTTTCCCTCTTCCAATAATTTGTGCCATTGAGCCATCTCCTAGGGTCATACCTCCTCCACTTGATTCATGATAGTTTGAAAAACAGGAGCGATCAACGAAACGTGAACATTAGCTCCAGAATCCAACCACCAATCATCAGAATGGTAAAAGAGGTTAATAAGGGGTTGAAAGCTTACAGACCTGAAGGAACTCGAAGAACCTTTGTGAAGCATGTTCGCTTCTGGTCTAACTGAGCCCTTTCCTTTGTAGGAGGTCTGGACAGCTTCCTTCTTCCTATGGTAGCAGTTGGTGGCCATATAGTTTATTTTACCACACACAAAACAAAATCTCTTCTGATCCTGAGTCAGACTGAAGTTTCTATGTTTTTGGTTTTGGTGATGATGGTTTTGGTGGTTAGGCTGAAAGTTTTTCTTCTTCTTGAAGAAATTCTTTTTGGGTTTATAAGAAAAATTAGATTTAGGTTTTCCTTGGCCTTCTACAAGGTTTACCTTAGCTTTAGATTCAGTCTTAGGCTTAGACCTCAATCTAATTTGTTCTTCGGTTCTAATTTTCTTTAGGACTTGATTGTAGGTAAGATCTCCTTGTGTATGGATAAGTTCCTTAGAAATATCTGACCAAGAGGGAGGTAGCTTGTCTATTAGGCATGCTATTTTATGCTCATTTGAGAAAGATGTTGTCACGCCCTAGTCCCAAAATACCGAGGGACCGGACGCGTGGCAATGGCTAGCAGCACACACCGATGGACAAACCCAATTTAATGGATCCATCAGGGCATGCTTAAGCTGTAATGTAACAATAAGTAGGTCCAATGATATAAGTTACAGTCTATGCTAATCTCATCCACAATAGATAATCACAGACCAAATGCCAGAATAAATGCAAATAGAAATAAACTAGCATATCTTAATAAAGGTGTCTCGGAGAACAATCCGAGAATAAGCCTGATCCGAGAATAAGTCTGATACATCAATGAAATAGACTGGAAAGAAAATAACTAGAAACAGAAATAAATGAATATCTCACGCCAATACTCAGGAGAAGTCCTTTGGTATGACCTCGTCCTCAGATGTCGGTACAGCTCCTGTATCTGCTCCTGTTCCTGCTTCTGCTCCTGATAATGCTCATGTACTGTATAACTCTAGGTGGATCTCCTCTGCTAGTCCTGGGGACAAAGTCCGGATCCAGGTCCTCAGGGGACAGCAAGGTACAGAAAATACAAGCCAAAATAAATGCAGTACAGCAGAGAATGAAATAAATAGGGTAAGCTATATAACCATCTATGTGAAAATGCAAGTGAGAGCATCACTAGTACTCAGGCTGAGCCGCTACAAGCTCTGTGTCGGGGAGCCGGTAGCGGTAATAACACGTAATGGGCCAAGCTCTGCTCGAGAGTCTTGTGCCTCACAATAATAGGGGTTTATATATATATATATATGATCAGCCTGTAGTCTGTGTGTCTCTCCCCACCCCATGTAATCACATGTCTTATGTCCACGATGCACCATGTCCATGTCACGCACAATCATATATAATGCAACAAGTCATATAGTATCTAGGAATATAATATCAATGTCAAATCCTACATCCTATATAGAATCACCATGAATATCTCAAAAAGATACTGTCCATGAATAGTGTCAAGTGTCCTGGGTATAATGTACTTGATAAGACAAGTACGAGAATGCAAAGGGGTCACGAATGTCCATCTCTAGATGACAATACACAACACCGCGTACGGTGTTGGCACCCGACTAATAATCGGACGCTAAGTACGTCACACGGTCCTAGGTTAAGCATGCACAGCAATATAATGAAGCAAGGAAAATATGTAACAATACTGCAGAGTTTGGCAAGGTACACTTGTCTGGGGTCCTGGCTCCAACTGTAGCTCTGGTCTCAGTGTGATCTGTAGGTACTACTCCGGTTGCTGTAATAAACATCACCATTAGATTCAGAAAATATCAAATAGCTAAAAATGCCTGTCATTGAGTCAAATTTGGACACAAGGGCAAAAATGACATTTCCGGGCCAAAGCGGGGTCCACATGTGGGCCACTTTGCACCGAAAAGTGTGTCAGGGTCAAAGGTCTCCAAATTCGTCAAACTTAGTGTCTACAAGTCAGAAATGATGATACGAAGCCAACGAAACTTCCAGAATTGGATTCCGATGAGCCGATCACAAAATCGCACGTCGAGTGGAGCCTATGGGGCTCACGATACGCGATTTTGTCAACGTTCTCAGAATTGACCCAAACTTGGGTCACAGGACCAGCGTATTGCTATGAGTCCGATGTCGTAAGTTTTGTCTCGATCCGACGTGTGTACACAAAGTTACAGTATTTTCCAGAAGGGTCGGATACGGGGTGTTGTTTGCGGATACGCGTTGATTCCGGGGTGCACGCACCTCCGAATCGACTTCTGCGAAATCCCACACGACCGTATCAACGTCGCGCACGGTTCGGTAAAGACCGCGTGCGACCAAGTCATCCCGTTTGGCGGGGCACACTCAGTTCCGGGGTAAAACGGGGCATCATTTTTCCTGTTTTTGGATCGCGGTGTGCGATCACCACAGGACGCGATGCACCGAGCGGTTTGCACGGGCACCGAGAGGGTTATACAGTCTACATGTAGCAACTGACGGAATTGAAATCGGAGTTGCGATGAGGGAGAAAACGGTACCTGAACTGAGCTCCAAAATCTGAGTTTCCACGTGTCCGAGATTCACTTGTGTCCTGGTCATGTCCTCGCGTCTACCGAGTGTCCGCGCTAGGGTCCTGACTCGGCAGCGGGGTCATCGAGGTCGGGCTAGGGCGGCAGCGTCGAGGGCTGACCGGTGTCGACGGGGACGGGAAAACGTCGAGGTCGGCCAGGGAGGAGAGAGGGGACCCGTGCTCGAGGGGCAGCGGTCGACGGACTGCTAACTCGCCGGAGGGGACGATCGTGGATGATCTACGAGGCGGTGGAGGTGAGTCGGGGCTGGGGGTGTGCGATGGCCTGGCGGCAATGTCGAGGTGGAGAAGATCGGGGGAAATGGTAGCGTCGATCGACGGATCGTCGGCGGGATCCGAGCGGCGAGGGGTCAGGCGAGGGCACGGCGGTGCGGGTAGGCTGCGCTGGGGGTTTAGGGTTCTGATCGGTGGAGGACGTCGGCGGAGATGGGAAGCCTGAGGAGGGTGCACAGCTGCCGGGTGGGTCAGCGGCCTGAATCGAGCGGGGGTACGGCGGAGATGGGGGCTTTGGAGCCGAGTCGGTGGAGGAAGGGGATGTCGACGGGGTGATCGGAGATGTGGCTAGGTCGGGGGGGAAAGAGGAGATGACGACGGGGGTTCTGATCTAGGGTTCCGGCAAGGAGGTCGTCGGCACGGGGAGGAGCGAAGTCGGGATTGTTTGCGGCGGCGGTGGCACAGGATTCGAAGGAATTTAAAGGCCGCTACAGTGATCCCGAGGGGAATCCGATTAGGGTTCAGGCATGGGTTGGGTTTCGGGTCCGGGTCGGGTTTGACTCGGATCCGACCCGACCGGACCCGACCCGTTAAGCTGGGTGGGTTCGGTTCAGGGTAGCGGTTCGGTTTGAGTTGGTTTGGTTTGGTTTGGTTTAATCTCAATTAACCCGGTTTATTTAAGGGGTTTAATTAGGGTTTATATACACTGGTTTTTAGGGCTTTAAACATGTTTCCGGAGTCCAATAAATTCACAGAAAATTCCCCTATGTCCGGTTTTCCGTTTTACACCATAAAATATTATTTTCATAATATTTTAATATTAATTAATAGTAATTAAAAATCATTTAATTATCAAACACCTAGGTTTTAATTTCTGAAAAATCCCGGAAAATTACGAAAATCCAAATTAATAATTACTGAAAATCAGAGGGCTTACAATCTACCCAACTTACAAAATTTTTGTCCTCAAAATTAAAATATGGTAGGGTTCTCTCTATCCAATCTCACTTGATTACAGTCTAAAGAATTTCTCTCCAGTGAACTTTGCGGTCTCTACCCAACTTAGAATTTATCCATCTATCATCTAAGGCCATACATCTAATAAAGCTATGCCCCAACTTATTTAATCATATTATTGAATCCTCAAGTCTTTAACACCAAACATATCACCTATGATATTCTCTTAATCATATATAAAGGGTCATCAACAACGCGACCGGCCTGGGGTATATCTAGTACTGTCTATATATCAAACCTATACCAAGCACGAGGTTTCGTCTTTCCGAAATAAGGGAAGATGAAGATCAATAATAAAGAGTTCAAGGGTGAGATAATAGAATAGAAGTATCAGGATCAAGGCGTTTAACGAATTCAAATGGGATTTGTCAAGACAATTGTGGATTGAAATCCTATTCTGGTAATCTTTTGTTCGCATGCTCGTATTAGTACAGTTATGTAACTGATACGATATGCTCAGACATATCTAGAGGGCAAGTATACTAGTCAACTATATAACTCAATCCACGTGAAGTAGTCGTGCGAAGAGCGAACCAAAATGCACTAAGGTTGATCAGACCATAATACATTGATTCTGAATAGACAATTGTATTAGTGTGTCGACCCAACAATACATATGTCATGAACAAGCTCGATAAAAGGATAAGCTTGCAAAACTAGGCTATATTAGCAGCATAAGTCAATGTAGTACAACAAATACAAGTACACTAGACGATGATGAAAAGGAGGTACAACTTAGTTCAAGTTCACAAAGACAAAACAAAATAAGCAATTAACAAAAGACTCTACAATATCTACGGTTATCAATTATAAGCAAGTTCAAAATTACATAGGTTAAGGCTGAGGTCACGAACCAATAGGCATGAGATAAAATAAATCGATAACCAGATAACTACAAAAATTACGCGCATTAGCTACTCCATGGGTCTGTGCGTCTTCTAAAGTCATCGCTGGAGCTTGTTCCCGTTCTTGCAGTTGATTCCTTTGCTGCTGTTGAGCCTGCTAGAAGAGTATTATTTGTGGTGCCAAGGGTGGCCTCGGCTGATTCCCTCCTGGGGCTGGTGGTCTGACTCCTTCAACTCTCATTTGCGGTACTTCCAATGTTGGAGAGGCTGGCCTTGGTGCTGGTGACATTAGCGCTCATTCTCGACGTTCAGGGCATTCCTTTATTAAATGCTGACTGGTTCCGCAAGCTAAGCATAATTTCCTTTTGCGTCTGCACTCGTTCTGTATATGGCCTCGCCTGCGACAATATGGACAGACAGGTATTTCTTGAGGAGGTGCTTCTGGTGGCTGTTGCATGGGAGACTTCTTTGCAACTTCTTCCTGTGGTGCTCCGGCAGGTGCTGATGTGGCTAGTTGATGAATCATCACTGCTTTCTCTCAACGTTCAGGGCAATCCATTATCGAATGCTTTTTGGACCCGCAAGCTAAACATAGTCCCAATCTGCGTCGGTATTCTTTAGTGAAATGACCTATCTTGCCACAGTAGTGACAAGTAGGAAGTAAGGCTCTTGATGCTGCTCTCGGTGGTGGATTCATCTGTGGTCGCTTTGCAACTCTTTCCTGTTGTGCTCGGTCTGGTGCTGATGCATACGGCCGCTTCTGGCTGGACTCTATCCTTGTGTTGCACTCCATGGCCTGGGTTGTAGTAAGAACGTCCGTTGCAACGGAGCTGATTAACTCTCGTAACTCCGAACTAAATCTGTCGATGAACTTCTCCGCTTGGTTTTGCTGAGCTTCTTCTTGAACCTTCTGATGGGCTTGCATCATCGCGTAGAACATTCGAAACATTTGTTGTTCGTCCATAGCCTGCCCTTGTGGAACGGTAGGCATCGGTGGAGCAGACTGCGTCGATGGTGGAACATCATCTTCTTGGATTCTCGAGGCATGCTGACTTGCTTGACTACGTTGTTGAGCTGCTTGATCTTCATCAACTGGTGTTACTTTATCTTCGTTGGCTACCGCAGCATCTCGTGGTGATCTTACAGGAGTCTCGTTGCTTGATCGGGATTCCATAACTCTGCATCCAAAATAAACAATAAGAGGCGTACAGGAATCAAGGCAGGATATGAGTCAATAAATTAATTTGAATCCGATATAGATGTCAAGAACGATTCAAGCAAGTGGATGAGATCCTTAAAACTTATCCTATTCTTATTGCAGGCTTGCTCGGTCCCTAAGTTGAAACCGAACAATTTAGTCGCTGACCTGCATGGGCCACCATAAAAACCATGTCACGCCCCAGTCCCAAAATACCGAGGGACCGGACGCGTGGCAATGGCCAGCAGCACACACCGATGGACAAACCCAATTTAATGGATCCATCAGGGCATGCTTAAGCTGTAATGTAACAATAAGTAGGTCCAATGATATAAGTCACAGTCTATGCTAATCTCATCCACAATAGATAATCACAAACCAAATGCCAGAATAAATGCAAATAGAAATAAACTAGCATATCTCAATAAAGGTATCTCGGAGAACAATCCGAGAATAAGCCTGATACATCAATGAAATAGACTGGAAAGAAAATAACTAGAAACAGAAATAAATGAATATCTCACGCCAATACTCAGGAGAAGTCCTCTGGTATGACCTCGCCCTCAGATGTCGGTACAGCTCCTGTATCTGCTTCTGTTCCTGCTTCTGCCCCTGATAATGCTCCTGTACTGTATAACTCTAGGTGGATCTCCTCTGCTAGTCCTGGGGACAAAGTCCGGATCCAGGTCCTCAGGGGACAGCAAGGTACAGAAAATACAAGCCAAAATAAATGCAGTGCAGCAGAGAATAAAATAAATAGGGTAAGCTATATAAGCATCTATGTAAAAATACAAGTGAGAGCATCACTAGTACTCAGGCTGAGCCTATATAAGCTCTGTGTCGGGGAGCCGGTAGCGGTAATAACATGTAATGGGCCAAGCTCTGCTCGAGAGTCTTGTGCCTCACAATAAAAGGGGTTTATATATATATGATCAGCCTGTAGTCTGTGTGTCTCTCCCCACCCCATGTAATCACACGTCTCATGTCCACGATGCACCATGTCCATGTCACGCACAATCATATCTAATGCAACAAGTCATATAGTATCTAGGAATATAATGTCAATGTCAAATCCTACATCCTATACAGAATCACCATGAATATCTCAAAAAGATCCTGTCCATAAATAGTGTCAAGTGTCCTGGGTATAATGTACTTGATAAGACAAGTACGAGAATGCAAAGGGGTCACGAATGTCCATCTCTAGATGACAATACACAACACCGCGTACGGTGTTGGCACCCGACTAATAATCGGACGCTAAGTACGTCACACGGTCCTAGGTTAAGCATGCACATCAATATAATGAAGTAAGGAAAATATGTAACAATACTGCAGAGTTTGGCAAGGTACACTTGCCTGGGGTCCTGGCTCCAACTGTAGCTCTGGTCTCAGTGTGATCTGTAGGTACTACTCCGGTTGCTGCAATAAATATCACCATTAGATTCAGAAAATATCAAATAGCTAGAAACGCCTGTCCTTGAGTCCAATTTGGACACAAGGGCAAAAATGACATTTCCGGGCCAAAGCGGGGTCCACATATGGGCCACTTTGCACCGAAAAGCGTGTCAGGGTCAAAGGTCTCCAAATTCATCAAACTCAGTGTCTACAAGTCAGGAACAATGATACGAACCCAACGGAACTTCCAGAATTGGATTCCGATGAGCCGATCACAAAATCGCACGTCGAGTGGAGCCTGTGGGGCCCACGATACACGATTTTGTCAACGTTCTCAGAATTGACCCAAACTTGGGTCACAGGACCAGCGTATTGCTACGAGTCCGATGGCACAAGTTTTGTCTCGATCCGACGTGTGTACACAAAGTTACAGTATTTTCTAGAAGGGTCGGATACGGGGTGTTGTTCGCGGATACGCGTTGATTCCGGGGTGCACGCACCGTATCAATCGACTTCTGCAAAATCCCACACGACCGTATCAACGTCGCGTACGGTTCGGTAAAGACCGCGTGCGACCAAGTCATCCCGTTTGGCGGGGCGCACTCAGTTCCGAGGTAAAATAGGGCATCATTTTTTCTATTTTTGGATCGCGGTGTGCGATCACCACAGGACGCGATGCACCGAGCGGGTTGCACGGGCACCGAGAGGGTTATACAGTCTACGTGTAGCAACTGACGGAATTGAAATCGGAGTTGCGATGAGGGAGAAAACGGTACCTGAACCGAGCTCCAAAATCTGAGTTTCCACGTGTCCGAGATTCACTTGTGTCCTGGTCGTGTCCTCGCGTCTACCGAGTGTCCGCGCTAGGGTCCTGACTCGGCAGCGGGGTCGTCTAGGTCGGGCTAGGGCCGCGGGGCCGAGGGCTGACCGGTGTCGACGGGGACGGGAAAACGTCGAGGTCGGCCAGGGAGGAGAGAGGGGACCCGTGCTCGAGGGGCAGCGGTCGACGGACTGCTGACTCGCCGGAGGGGACGATCGTGGATGATCTACGAGACGGTGGAGGTGAGTCAGGGCTGGGGGTGTGCGATGGCCTGGCGGCAACGTCGAGGTGGAGGAGATTGGGGGAAATGGCAGCGTCGATCGACGGATCGTCGGCGGGATCCGAGCGGCGAGGGGTCAGGCGAGGGCACGGCGGTGCGGGTAGGCTGCGCTGGGGGTTTAGGGTTCTGATCAGTGGAGGACGTCGGCGGAGATGGGAAGCCTGAGGAGGGTGCACAGCCGCCGGGTGGGTCAATCGCCTGAATCGAGCGGGGGTGCGGCTGAGATGGGGGCTTTGGAGCCGGGTCGGCGGAGGAAGGGGATGTCGACGGGGTGATCGGAGCTGTGGCTAGGTCGGGGGGGGAAGAGGAGATGACGGCGGGGGTTCTGATCTAGGGTTCCGGCAAGGAGGTCATCGGCACGGGGAGGAGCGAAGTCGGGATTGTTTGCGGCGGCGGTGGCACAGGATTCGAGGGAATTTAAAGGCCGCTACAGTGATCCCGAGGGGAATCCGATTAGGGTTCAGGCATGGGTTGGGTTTCGGGTCCGGGTCGGGTTTGACTCAGATCCGACCCAACCCGACCCGTTAAGCTGGGTGGGTTCGGTTCAGGGTAGCGGTTCGGTTTGAGTTGGTTTGGTTTGGTTTAATCTCAATTAACCCGGTTTATTTAAGGGGTTTAATTAGGGTTTATATACACTGGTTTTTAGGGCTTTAAACATGTTTCCGGAGTCCAATAAATTCACAAAAAATTACCCTATGTCCGATTTTTCGTTTTACACCATAAAATATTATTTCTATAATATTTTAATATTAATTAACAGCAATTAAAAATCATTTAATTATCAAACACCTAGGTTTTAATTTCAAAAAAATCCCGGAAAATTACGAAAATCCAAATTAATAATTACTGAAAATCAGGGGGCTTACAGATGTGCCTTTAGCTTGAATATGCCTAAGGTATTCTTGGAATTCATGGAGTTGGTCATTCATTGGCTTGTTATCTACCATGAAATACCTATTAAAGGTTGAAGAATTAAACCTTTCTATTCCGGCATCATCACAACCGTATTCATCTTCCAAGGCTTTCCAGAGTTCTTTAGCGCTCTTGTATTCAAAAAATATATCATACAAAGATTCAGATAATGCGCTTAGAATTCTATGAAAACAGTGGAAGTCTATTTTTTTTAGGGGTTTTTGGTTTCGAGGAGGTGGACACTCCTATGTCAGACTCAGTATCATCAGAATCATTTGTTATGTGTGTGGACTCATCAATGGCAGAAATAAGTCCTAAGGTCGTGAGCCAAAATTTTATTGGCTCTGCCATCTTTTAAAGTATGAGCCGTCAAACTTAACAGGTTTTGCAGTAGAGGATTCCTCCTTACCAGTCATGATTGCAGTCTGAAAAATATAAATTTATTTAATAACAATGTCTAAGATAATAGTTTAGGTGGTCTTTGCTAATCAATCTTAAAATCTTTAGTTTTTCAAGTGTTGATCAACTCAGGTTAGCTGTAGGGGCCGGTTCCCAGCTAGCGACTGTCCGAAGACTCTTAAGTACCGTGTCGCTTAGGGCTATTTACACCCGGTTGACAGAAGGACCCTTTCGGCTTGTGTCCGAGTTTGTCTCTACTTTGAAACTTTAGATTTGAATATTTTATTTGCAATTTCTTTTTTACTAAACTATTTTGTTTTGGTCCTAGATTGCTTTAAAAAAACTAAGTGATTAAAAATGAAGCAAATTTGTAATTTGACAGTATAGTAAGCAACTTGATAAGTAAACGAATAATCAGAAATTTGCTATGGTAAATATTAAGCAAATTGAAATTTATAGAATTTTTCTAGCAATTGTATATTGAAATATTAAGCAATAGTAAACACTTTAATCAGAAATTTTTTCTAGCAATAGTAAACACTTTAATTATATTTTTTTCTAGCAGTAGTAAACACTTTAATCAGAAAATTTTTGTAGCAATAGTAAACACTTTAATCAGAATTTTTTTCTAACAATAGTAAACACTTTAATCAGGAATTTTTTTTCTAGCAGTAGTAAACACTTTAATCAGAAATTTTTCTAGCAATGGTAAACACTTGAATCAGATTTTTTTTTTCTAGCAGTAGTAAACACTTTAATCAGATTTTTTTTCTAGCATTAGTAAACACTTTAATCAGAGATTTTTCTAGCAATAGTAAATACTTTAATCAGAAATTTTTTGTGGCAAGATTTAGATGAACAATTCTAACATAAAAATTAACTCTTAGATTGTTAGAAATATGTGTCGTTTTCTTATTGAAAAATTTGTGAATAAAAATAATAAAATTAGACTGATGTTACCGGCCTCTGGGGAAAGTCGTGCACGAAGCACTGCCCTAAGAGTTGATTCGGGATCTGTGTGCAGACGTTTCCGAAGCTCCTAGTGGTAAAACTCCCGCACTACCGGTATCTCGTCGCTGCACACGACTTGGAGAGAATGACCAGGACTTAGCTCTGCCCAGAGCTTGGAGATGAGTGAAATGACGACGAAGAATGGAGTGAAAATTCTGTTGGCAGCATTTTTGGAGAGAAAGATTTTTGATCAATTTACAAGGAAAAATCACTCATATATAATACACCATACAATATATAACGGTCTGAATTAATTTTCATATTAATTCAGTCGTTACACAAGAGAAGGAGAGAATGAACCTGGACACAAAACATATTAACGGTTCAAAAATAATTTGTAACGGACAGCCCGAAGAGGAAATCGAATCGGCATTCGGCGCCCGCAGATGTGGGCGCGTACCCGCACCCGTTACGCGCGCCAAACCGAACCGAACCGAACCGAACCGAGCCGAGCCGGGCGTCGGCGGCGGCGCGCACGTGTGGCCCAAGGGGTTCCCCACACAACAACTTTAAGAGAGCAAAGAAGAGAAACTAATATATGTACACAAGAAAGCTTTGGCCCATCCGATGTGGGACTAAAGAAAGGAAAGAGCTTGAGCTTTTGCTAAAGCAAAGCCAACACATACAACTCACGAGTGAGCAAGGGAGAGAAAGTAATATAATGACTCCTACATGTATGAGTCAAACCAATATGGTACTAAATTTTAGAAGTTGATTTTTTCTACATAGAATACAATAATTTATTCTCGAGATGCGTACGTTAGTACCGTACAAGTCTAGATTCACATTTATTTGCTTCTATCTTTTATTCGGTTGTGTTGTTGATTTGGTTTGCTTAGTTTTATCTTCACCTCGAGCTCCTTTGTAATACATGTTGTTTGGGGTTCTGACCCCACTGGTTTTGTTTGGCCAAATTTATCAGAGGAGCCTGAGGACCTGTCCTGTCTTCAGCTGGATAGACCGCACAAAGGTCCGTGGTCCCACCACACGAGTGGATTTTCTATTTTTGTACCCCTCGTTAGCTTGTTCTTTTGTGGTGTTAGGGCTGGTGCTTGTCATGTTTATTTTGGAGCATGTTCCATCTGACTTCGGTCAGTATGATTATATATAGTAGACCTAGGGCGGTATTTGTGATCATGTATTATTTATACTCTGTTAGTGTAGCATTTTGTCCTACTAGCTTCATGATCATATATCTTTGGATGCCTCTTTACTTTCACGTATGAAATACTCTTGTTACTTGTTGTTGTTGGGTTGAGATACTAGAATTTATCGGCCTTAGGACTGACGTCGTTGCATGTTAGAGTCCTTCTTGTACGATGTAGCTGACCGAGTCCGTCCATGTATTTCTCAGTATCTGGGAGCGGTGCGTGACACTATTATTACTAGTATATATGCACGTGCGTTGCATTTATTTTAACCATCTTTTAATTTACTTTTTCTGTACCTGGGAAGTGCAAAAGACAGCAGAAGAACAAATTATATTTACCTTAAATTTTTTTTTCTATACGTAATTATCTAGTTGTCATCATTAAATTTAATGAACAATTTTACTTAGTAAAGTTAGATAAGGACATATTTAAAAAAAAAAATTCAACCAACTTTTTTATTACTAGTAATATTTATGTGCATTTCATAAAAACTTATTGATTTTTTAATATTAGAATTTGTTATATATAATGTTGTCACATGGAATTGAACCCACTCAACCAAAAAAATAAAATACCTCCCATCTTAACCACATAAGTTAGAAATATTTGACTATAAATATATCTCTACTCTTATAATGAGGCTTCAAAATAGCTCAAAAGTGAGTCGTCTAAGCCATTTCTAAATACTCAACCATTTATTTAAAAAAAATTAATATTACGTAAAAAAAATTATTGGAAAAAATAAATCTCTACTCTTATAATGAGGCTTCAAAACGGCTCTAAAGTGAGTCGTCTAAGTCGCTTCTACATACTCAACCATTTATTTAAAAAAATTAATATTATGTAAAAAAAATTGTTGGAAAAAATAAATTTGTTATAAATAACATCATGGAAAATCGAACTTGACCAACAAAAAAGAATGCCTCATACCTTAACCACATGAGCTAGACGAGGTGTTTGATTATAGTTATATAATATTATGTAGTTACACAATTAATTATATTTATTTAATTTTAAATTTATAATTATGTGAGGATATACTTTTTATAAAGGCTAGTAAATGGACGTTCGTTGCACATAAAATAATTTTTTTTCTAATATTATTATAAAATAGTTTAAATATATAAATATATTTGAATTATATATATATATATATATTATTGATTTAATTATATTTTAATTATAATTTATTATGGATATATATATCTACTATTTATAAAAATTATTTATCTTCCGTAAGTTTTTTTTTAAATTAAATTGGTTTAGTATTTACTTTCAAATTTTTTTTTAATCTTCCGTAATTATTTTTTATTAAAATGGTTGAGTATTTAGTTACGGCTTGGATTGGATAAGAGAAAAGTTGGTTTCAGTTTTTATATTTCTCAGTAATTTTTTTTAAAAAATAAATTGGTTGAGTATTTACTTGCGACTTAGACGACTCAATTTTGAATCGATTCTAAGTCGCATTATAAAATTAAAAATTGAAGATTAAAAAAATATTCATAATAAATTATAATTAAAATATATTTAAATATTTAAACTATTTTATAATAATATTAAAAAAATTTATTTTACGTATAATTTACGTACACTTACTAATAATATTAAATAGTTAAACAATTAGCTAAAATTTATTTATTTCTAAATATTTTAAGTAGATGAGGATATAAAACATTCATTTTGAGCCGTTTTGATCTTAAACAATTCTCTAAATATTTCTCCCTCACCTCTCTCTCTCTCTGTGTCCCACCCCCGACTCCCTCTTCCCCTGCGCCTGCCCACCGCCCGCGCCCCTCCGCCGACGCCGCTCCCCCCCCCCCCTTCCCTTGTTCACAGGAAAAGAAAAAGAAAGCAAAGGAGGAGTCAGAAGAGGGCAGTGAAGAAGAAGAAGAAGAAGAAGAAGAAGAAGAACGAGGAGCAGTAAGGAGAAGGAGAAGAATAGGATTTGGGCTCCCAATTTCAAAATACTCAATCTAGGCAAGCCCCTCATCGCACCCCAATTTCCTTGCATTCCATTTTAATTGTTAGTTTAGTTCAAATTATTGATCCCATAATCCAAACATCCATATGCCCAAATCCTCATTGTTATCAATAGGGATTGCTCTAGGTTATGATGCAAAATTACTGCATTAAAATCTAAATAGAATATTTTCTGATAGTGCAGTTTCATTTTGTTAAATTGTACTTCCTGGAGAATAACTGTTGGTTTGGTTTTGTTTTCTTGCAAAAGTTCAAATTCCTCTTTCTTTCTTTAGTCCCACATCGGATGCACCAAAGCCTTCTTGTGTACATATATTAGTTTTTCACCTTTGCTCTATTAAGTTGTTGTGTGGGGAACCTCTTGGGCCACACGCGCGTGCCGCCGTCCGGCCCGGCGCGCGTAACGGGTGCGGGTACGCGCCCACATCTGCGGGCGCCGAATGCCGATCCGATTTCCTCTTCGGGTTCGGGCTGGGACCCTAAAATACTTTTTGCCCCTCTTCTTCTTCTTCATTTTTTTTTTGAACGTTGGAATTTATTTCTGAACGTTACGAATTTGAACCGTTTTTTTTTTGTGTCCAGGTTCATTCGTTTAATACTCCTGTGTAACGGCTGAATTAATCGTAAATTAATTCAGACCGTTACACAACTGTTTTATATATACATCTGTGTTCTTTGTAAAATAAATCAGAAAAAATTTGTTTACTCCAAACCTCTGCCAACACTCTGTCAAATCCTCATCGTCTCCAAGCTCTGGGCAGAGCTAAGTCCTGGTCGTTCTCTCCAAGTCGTGTGCGGCAACGAGATACCGGTAGTGCGGGGGTTTTACCACTACGAGCTTCGGGAACGTCTGCACACAGATCCCGAATAAACTCTTAGGGCAGTGCTTCGTGCACGACTTCCCCAGAGGCCGGTAACATCTAATTTTATTTTTTGTATTCTTAAATTTTTCAATAAGAAAAGACAACAAAATTCTAACAATCTAAGAGTTTAATATTGGTTAGAATTGATTCTTCTAACTAACTGTTACTGTTTGTTTAAGCAAACCTTCTACAAATCTGTTACTGTAGAAATTTTTCTTCTACCAATTTTATAACAAATTTTTTACTACACTGCCAAGTTGTATAACTTCCTGATTGTTTGGAAAGCTTCTGATTAAAGCTTCTGACTACAAATTTTGTACTATACAAATTTCTTACTATACACTACTGTATAACTTCCACAAACGTTTGGAAAGCTTCTGTTAAAAAGAATTTTCTTACTATTCTTATTATACTATTAAAAATAATTTTCTAAAATATTGTTAAAGTGTTTAACAAATAGTCACTGTACTTAGAATTGATTTGCTATTCTTAGAATTACTATTCTTAGAATTGATTATTTCTAACACTGTTGCTTAAAGTGTTTAACAAATAGTCATTGTTGCTTAAAGTATTTTAAAAAATTGTTAGCACATTCTGAGCATGAAAAGTTAGCACATTTCATAGAATTTAACTTTGTTAGAATTGTTACTGTTAGAATTTAACAAGTTGATTTCTTCTAGCAATTTGTTAGCACATTTCATAATTTTGTCAATTGCAATTTTTATCAAAAATTTCTTTCAGTTGTAACATTCAATTTGCTTCATTTTTAATCACTTAGTATTTTTTGAAAGCAATCTAGGACAAAAAGAAAATAGTTTAGTAAAAAGGAAATTGCAAATAAAATCTTCAAATCTAAAGTTTCAAAGTAGAGACAAACTCGGGCACAAGCCGAAAGGGTCCTTCTGTCAACCGGGTGTAAACAACCCTAAGCGACACGGTACTTAAGAGTTTTCGGACCACCGCTAGCTGGGAACCGGCCCCTACAGCTAACCTGACTTGATCAACACTTGAAAAACTAAAGATTTTAAGATTGATTAGCAAAGACCACCTAAACTATTATCTTGGACATTGTTATTAAATAAATTAATATTTTTAGACTGCAATAATCATGACTGGTAAGGAGGAATCCTCTACTGCAAAATCTGCTAAGTTTGATGGCTCATACTTTAAGAGATGGCAGAGCCAAATGAAATTTTGGCTCACGACCTTAGGACTTATTTCTGCCATTGATGGGTCCACACCCATCACAAATGATTATGATGAAACTGAGTCTGACATAGGAGTGTCCACCTCATCGAAACCAAAAACCCTAAAGAGATAGACTTCCATTGTTTTCATAGAATTCTAAGCGCATTATCTGAATCATTGTATGATATATTTTTTGAATACAAGAGCGCTAAAGAACTCTGAAAAACCTTGGAAGATGAATACGGCTGTGATGATGCCGGAATAGAAAGGTTTAATTCTTCAACCTTTAATAGGTATTTCATGGTAGATAACAAACCAATGAATGACCAGCTCCATGAATTTCAAGAATACCTTAGACATATTCAAGCCAAAGGGACATCTTTCTCAAATGAACATAAAATAGCATGCCTAATAGACAAGCTACCTCCCTCTTGGTCTGATATGGCTAAGGATCTTATCCATACACAAGGAGAACTTACCTACAATCAAGTCCTAAAGAAAATTAGAACCGAAGAACAAATTAGATTGAGATCTAAGCCTAAGACTGAATCTAAAGCTAAGGTAAACCTTGTAGAAGGACAAGGAAAACCCAAGTCTAATTTTTCTTATAAACCCAAAAAGAATTTCTTCAAGAAGAAGAAAAACTTTCAGCCTAACCACCAAAACCATCATCACCAAAACCAAAAACCTAGAAACTTCAGTCAGACTCAGGATCAGAAGAGGTTTTGTTTTGTGTGTGGTAAAACAAACCATATGGCCACCAACTGCTACCATAGGAAGAAGGAAGCTGTCCAGACCTCCTACAAAGGAAAGGGCTCAGTTAGACCAGAAGCGAACATGCTTCACAAAGGTTCTTCGAGTTCCTTCAGGTCTGTAAGCTTTCAACCCCTTATTAACCTCTCTTACCATTCTGATGATTGGTGGTTGGATTCTGGAGCTAATGTTCACGTTTCGTTTGATCGCTCCTGTTTTTCAAACTATCAGGAATCAAGTGGAGGAGGTGTGACCCTAGGAGATGGCTCAACGGCACAAATTATTGGAAGAGGAAAAGTTAACCTGAAGATGACATCAGGGAAAATCTTAACTCTTCATGATGTTCTTCATGTGCCGTCTGTCAGGAGAAACCTAGTTAGTGTTTCCCTTCTTGTAGCCTCAGGATACAAAATTGTAATGGAGAATAATAAAGTAGTTTTTTCTAAGCATGACTCTTTTATAGGAAAAGGCTTTGTAAAAGACGGTCTTTTCATTTTAAGTACAATGAATAAAATGTCTGATTGTTCTCTCATTGTCTCCAATATAGAATCTTCAAATGTTTGGCATGGCAGACTAGGTCATGTGAATCTAGGTTCTATTAAAAGAATGATGACCTTAGATCTTATTCCCAATACTCCAATAGATGACAAACACAAATGTGAGATTTGTGTTCAAGCCAAACACACTAGATTACCTTTCAAATCTGTAGAAAGAAATTCTGACCTTCTAGAACTTATCCATAGTGATGTATGTGACTCAAATAGGATTTTGACCAAAGGCGGTAGAAAATACTTTGTTACGTTCATAGATGATTATTCAAAGTATTGTTATATCTACCTTCTAAAAACCAAAGATGAAGTTCTAGATAGATTTAAGGTCTACAAATCTGAAGCTGAGAATCAATTAGAAAGGAAGATTAAGGTCCTTAGATCTGATCGTGGTGGAGAATATACCTCAAACGAAATGACTAACTTCTGTGAAGAACATGGAATAATTCATGAGGTAACTGCTCCATATTCACCTCAGTCTAACGGAGTTGCTGAACGCAAGAACCGCACTCTGTTAGATATGGTGAATGCCATGCTTCTCAGCTCTGGTGCTCCTGATAACTTGTGGGGAGAAGCCCTTTTAACTGCCTGTTACATTCTTAATAGAATTCCTAGTAAGACAAAAGATAAGACTCCCTATGAGCTGTGGAAAGGTAGAGCACCTAGGATTAATTACCTTAGAGTTTGGGGATGCCTTGCTAAAGTCGGAATTCCCGAACCTAAAAAGAGAAAGATTGGTCCCAAGACTGTAGACACTGTTTTCATAGGATATGCCTTAGACAGCTATGCCAATAGATTTCTAGTGACTCACTCAGAAGTAAATGAAATCTCTAACAATACCATTATAGAAGCAAGAGATGCAGTTTACTTTGAAAACATATTTCCTTTTAAGGATAGAAGTTCAATCTCTTCCTCCATACCCTCTACTAGTTCTCAAGTCCAAATACCTAGCTCTCAATCTGAACAAGACTTAGAACCAAGACGGAGTAAAAGGAATAGGATTGAGAAAAATTTAGGAGAAGGATTCTTCACTTTTTTGATAGAGGGTGATCCCTCAACTTATGAAGAAGCAATGTCGTCTCCTGATGCTCCCTTCTGGAAAGAAGCCATTAACAGTGAATACAACTCCATCATGGAGAATAACACTTGGTTTCTAACAGATCTACCTTTAGGGAATAAACCAATAGGTTGTAAGTGGATTTTCAAGAAGAAACTCAGAGCCGATGGTACTATAGAAAAATACAAAGCTAGATTAGTTGCTAAGGGTTTTACCCAGAAGAAAGGGTTAGATTATTTTGATACCTACTCTCCTGTAGCTAGGATCACATCAATTAGAACTCTCTTGGCCTTAGCATCCATTCATGATATGCTAATCCATCAAATGGATGTAAAGACAACATTTTTGAATGGAGATCTAGAGGAAGAACTTTATATGGACCAACCTGAAGGTTTCATTGCTAAAGGTCAAGAAAAGAAAGTTTGCAGACTAGTAAAATCCCTCTATGGCCTGAAACAAGCTCCCAAACAATGGCACAATAAATTTGACAAAGTAATTTGTGAATATGGTTTTTTGTCAAATGAGTATGACAAATGTATATACTCTAAAGGTACATGTAAAAGTTGTGTCATTTTATGCTTGTATGTAGATGACATTCTTATCCTAGGTTCATCACTGGAATTGATAAATACTACAAAGAACTATTTATCTAGCCAGTTTGATATGAAAGACCTAGGAGAAGCCAACTTAATTTTAGGAATGCAAGTGACCAAAGGCGAAGAGGGTTATAGTCTATCTTTAGCACATTCAATTGAAAAAATGCTAAAAAGATTTGAGTTATTTGATAAGAAACCTGTCCTTACTCCTTATGACAGCAGTATTGTACTGAAAAAGAATGAAGGATCACCTTTGGAACAACATAAATATTCACAGATGATAGGCTCCCTCATGTATATAACAAACAGGACAAGGCCTGATATTGCATTTGCTATTGGGAGACTAAGTAGATATACCAGTAACCCAAATCAGTCACATTGGACTGCTTTGGATAGGGTATTTAGATATCTCAAGGGCACCCTAGATTACAAACTTCATTTTACTAGGCACCCTGACATCATAGAAGGTTATTCAGATGCAAACTGGGTAACCGACTCACATGATATAAAATCTACTACTGGATATGTATTTACTCTAGGAGGAGCTGCGATCTCCTGGAGCTCTTGTAAGCAAACTATCATAGTTAGGAGTACAATGGACTCTGAAATGATACCTTTAGATACAACTTGCACAGAAGCTGAATGGCTTAAAATTTTTATTATGCATATACCTGTTTCTCTTAGTCCTGTTCCTGCAATTTCTATAAATTGTGATAATAAATCTGTTATTGAACTACTAAAGCATGATTCTGTGAATGCTAAGATGAACAGGCACCTGCAGCTGCGCTTCAAGTCAATAAAAAGCCTACTAGGCAAATATGTGGTTCTTGACTATATAAAGTCAGAAAAGAACCTTGCAGATCACTTGACGAAGGGTCTGTCTAGGACTTTGATCCTAGAATCATCGAGGGGGATGGGGTTAAGCCCATAAGTTAGTCACTAGCAGTGACAACCCAACCGAGTCTGACTGGAGATCCCAAGAAGCCGGTTCAATGGGTAGAAACAAGCTGAACTTAGGTGACTTTATGGAACACTGACTCGAGATTAAAGTCTCATTAAAATAAAGCCCAAGCGGCTGTACATGTGTACAATGACTCCCCATCCCTATGGTGACAGTGTTCCTGTGTGATATGGTTAGGATGAGTTTAAACTCTTAATAGGTCCAAGCTGTAATGCTGGGTTGATTCATATCACCAACCATTAAGGACTTACCTATATGAGAGGTCGTGAAGGCCGCGACTATGGGACAGGGCGATCCCAGACAACTCTCATGA
This sequence comes from Iris macrosiphon, assembly GCA_036927795.1. Lineage (NCBI taxonomy): Eukaryota > Viridiplantae > Streptophyta > Magnoliopsida > Asparagales > Iridaceae > Iris > Iris macrosiphon. Next base: position 145,279,016 of record JAYESA010000008.1, read on the forward strand.
ATGTGGAAAGTGCACATGGCCATTTAAAAGCGCCACCTGATAGATCAAGGACCTCTAGCGTACTATGTGTGCTATTTTTCTAAATCTGGTTCAAGAAGTCTGATTCAAGGCATAGTCTATCAAGCACTTCTTCAGATTAAGGCAATAGTCACTACGTGAGATTCAAGGCTGTAGTCCATCTCATCTATGCATAGTATTTTACTGCCCAGATGCTCTCTCTCTATTTTTTTTTACCTCACTCTTATCTATGTTCGGAACTTGACCTTTGGGGGGGGATTGTTGGTTTTGTTTTGTTTTCTTGCAAAAGTTCAAATTCCTCTTTCTTTCTTTAGTCCCACATCGGATGCACCAAACCAAAGCCTTCTTGTGTACATATATTAGTTTCTCACCTTTGCTCTATTAAGTTGTTGTGTGGGGAACCCCTTGGGCCACACGCGCGCGCCTCCGCCGCCGCCCGGCCCGGCTAGGCTCGGTTCGGTTCGGCGCGCGTAACGGGTGCGGGTACGCGCCCACATCTGCGGGTGCCGAATGCCGATCCGATTTCCTCTTCGGGTTCGGGCTGGGACCCTAAAATACTTTTTGCCCCTCTTCTTCTTCTTCATTTTTTTTTTGAACGTTGGAATTTATTTCTGAACGTTACGAATTTGAACCGTTTTTTTTGTGTGTCCAGGTTCATTCGTTTAATACTCCCGTGTAACGGCTGAATTAATCGTAAATTAATTCAGACCGTTACACAACTGTTTTATATATACATCTGTGTTCTTTGTAAATAAAATCAGAAAAATTTTGTTTACTCCAAACCTCTGCCAACACTCTGTCAAATCCTCATCGTCTCCAAGCTCTGGGCAGAGCTAAGTCCTGGTCGTTCTCTCCAAGTCGTGTGCGGCAACGAGATACCGGTAGTGCGGGGGTTTTACCACTACGAGCTTCGGGAACGTCTGCACACAGATCCCGAATAAACTCTTAGGGCAGTGCTTCGTGCACGACTTCCCTAGAGGCCGGTAACATCTAATTTTATTTTTTGTATTCTTAAATTTTTCAATAAGAAAAGACAACAAAATTCTAACAATAACCACATATAGTACCAAATAGTCCATCTTATAGCTATTGCATAGTGTTTAACAATAAGAAAATTCAGTAACAATAAGAAAGTTCAGGTGCAAGATCAAGATAATCTACTAATCTAGTGACATGACTATTCAAAAATATATATTATTAACCTCAAAAGAATTAATATAATGAGTAACACCTATTGTCCATCACCAAAAGTATGGATGCATTTATTATTATTATTAGCTATTGACCCTTTAATTTCATCTAGCTTCTAGATTTCTTATAGTTGATTAATACTAAACAATACTGAGAGTCTGAGACAACTGATGATGGTCCTAAACTTGTATTTACTGGATGCAATGGTTTGAAAAACTTAATTTGTCAACCAAAATTTTAACTTGTCATATTGGCACTCAAGTATATAAGGTGCTGGAACACCAATTTTATATTTGAACTAAACCATTTTTTTTTTATGTTCCTAACCAAACAAAATAAGACTATAAATGCACAATCATCTTGATTGAGGACTGAGGGAGTATAATCTTTTATAAAATATTGGCTCTTTATCTCAAAATAACATACTGGCTCATAAACAAGTTGACAACCCTCTCAGAACTCTTTACCATTACTAACTATAAGGAACAATCCTTTAAAATTTGCTAGGCGGATTTGGTGCGCCGGAGGGCCGCCTAAGCGGCCAAACAGTTTTTTTTTTTTTTTTTTTTTTTTGAAGTTTGAAATTTGAAATTTGAAATCCATAATACAAATTTGAAATCCAAACATGTTCTAACTTCTAAATTCATAATACAATTCATAATACAATTTATAATTATTTTTTGAAATTTTAATGTTCTAAAATCCAAATCCAATCTTAAAACCTAAACAACATATCCACAATATAACTAAGCATACAAAAATAAAAATAATAAAAATAATTCAAAAGCCAAACAGTCGGACAGGGCCGAACAGGCCCGCCTAGGCGCTGAACATGCCCGAATATGGCCGAACAGGTCCGAATATGGCCGAACAGGCGGCTAGGACCGCCGAACATAGAGTTTCCGGTGCGGCGGATGTCCACCTAGCGCCTAGGCGGCACCTAGGTGTCTGCCTAGGCCAATTTTTAGAACACTGATAAGGAATTTAGCACATAACAAGCTAAGGGGGTCGGGAATCATTGGATGCAGTGGTAGGTCACATACTAATTGAAAGAAATTTAATTTCAAGGTAATTGAATCATTCAAATATAGTTTAATTAATTGTGCATCTAGAATTATAGAGGCATTGCCATTAGGCCTAACTTTATTAATGGAAAATCACTATAATAGTATCAAAATGGGATATTATGCATAATTCCAAGTATGCTTATATGATATAATATAAAGTTTTCATAATTACCATTGGGCCTATGTTTATAATTCTTATAAATTATAAAGGAGAAATGTGTCTTTCATTTATTAACTTATAAATGAACCTTAGACTTAATATAAAGGCATAGCTAATTTAAGATGTTCGTATGACATAAAAACCTTGTAAACTTGCACGTCTTGATATATTCTTGACCTTTAGCTAACATTTGTCACTTTAACTCTCGTTTATGGTTGTTTTGGAGAATTGTCTTAAATGCTTTAGCTCGACGTTGTAAGGTAAGCATCTATGGTATGAATTCTTGCCTTTGCTTGCTTGCATTTTTTATTTATGAATAAATATATGTACCTGCGTGGTTTTCAGTGTTGAGTTGGTCCAACGAAGAGGTTTTTATCCGGAAACTCGACGGAGGGTTGCTCCAGATCTAACTTATAATTGTTGACATGTTTTTTGATCAAGAAATACAAAGGATATATTTTTTTCAAATATTTAAGAACTTCAGGAAACGATCAAATTTCGATCCAAAATTTGTCAAGCATGGAAAACCCAAATTTAGGAATTAACATGTATTAGAACTCGAGAGAGACTCTCGATAACTCTAAAATTCCTAGTGGTCAGATACCTTGACTTTAGGACGTGTAGGACACAGACACGGGACAAATAATGAAACTAAATTCTCAAGCCATGTTTATGCAATTGTAAGGTATTCGTTGCTCTGTAATTAGTGGTGCCTATAACACCTCACCTAAGGGCTGCTATAGTGGGTGTTAGATATGTACAGGTCATGTGCTGGCAGAATCAAGGTAAGACTACAGGACAGAATCCTGGTATTCTGGAATGTGACAGAGGCTTCTTTTCTTATAGAAATACTTAATTCGATTACCTGGGACCCTAATATTTTGCAATGGGACATAAGTGGAGTGGGAAAAAAGAATGCATTAAATAAGATGTTTAAATCATCTTGAATGTTTCCGATCTGATTAGAAAAGATTAAGGGCTGGGCACAGTATTTTTCATTTTTTTCTTGCTTCAGGTTTGGAGGACAGAATATTTGCTCTCGAATTTCCAGTATGAATTCGCTCGTGCGAGTAAATTGTGCAATCTAAACAACATGGAAATGATATGTGCTGATAACTATTACTAAGACAGAAGTTTACTAGTGAGAAAGTCTGGTAGTTGGTATGTGTACATCAATATGCAAATGTCAGTTTCTAAAGAGAATTGGACTATAATAGATGAATGTAGAAATCAAGATTTAGGTAGAGTAAATTAGTGATTGCTGACTTAGATTAGATATTTGAATCCATGTGGGCTTCATGATGATCAAATGGATATGGTTGGGGAAGAAGATAGTGGGAGGGGGTTGCTTGACATCACGCAATGAGTTCTTGAGTCAATAAAAGGTTTTGTTGACGGAAGTTGAATAGGAGGGGTTGTTATTCCCAATGGATGTGGTATAGAGATTGACACTAACAGACCTACAAGCAATCTTGGGGATGTTTTCTCATTTATTGCATCATTGCAATTGAAAGACTTCCCTTCAAATTTATGTGAGCTATGGTGTGTGATATATACAAGATCACAACAAGACTTTCATTTTGGCACTATCGAGGTTGATTGAGAGAAATAGAAATACTTTCACTCAAATATAAGATTCATGTTCCAGTCTTTTAGTTGGTTAAAAGTTGAGATCTTGGTAGATTTTCAGCAAGTACCGAGAAGAAGAGGAAGTGGAGAACGCTTATTTTGACTATTAACATTGACATGTATTATGTTACTCAGTATGAGATGTGTTGGTATATTAGAATGTATTAGAAGATTTTATGTAAGATGGAGGATTGTAAGGCTATATATATATATATATATATATATATATATATATATATATATATATATATAGTCAAGAGATTATAATAATATAGAACTCCAAAATATTCTACATGGTATTAGAGCACAAACCCTAGCCGTCACAAACCCTAGCCGCCAAACCCTACCCGTCGCCACTGCTGCCGCGCCGCCACCACCGCCGCCACACCGCTCGTCCACCACCACCGTCGTCACCGCCGCCACCACACTTCCACCACCATCGCTAAGCCGCGACTCCTGCGGAGCCAGTAGGAGTCTTCTGCCGCGGTTTCCGTCGTCTTCCGCATGTCGTTCCGGACGTTGACATCGAAGGCCTAGATCCGATGGGGGAGAGACATGATCGGGTCTAGCAGAGGACGAACGTGAATCGTGGGACGGGTGTGAGGTGGTCAGAGAAGAAGATGATCGATGGAGGAGATCATCAAGAAGTTGGACCCTGCAGAGGTCGCAACGTTTGATGAAGCTGATGAAACTGTCGGCTGGTGAGAGCGCGACACGAACATCGGCGAAGTTGGAGCTTCCCTCCATCGATCTGAAGCTTGATGGACCGGCCACCTAGCTGAGTTGGTCACGACGGATGAGGAGAACTCTCACAGGGAAGAACCTGGAGGGTTTCTTGTCAGGAGAGAAGACAGAGTCGGATGAGGGCTCGGCTCAGCATGACGCCACGAGTGGAAGTCCACTCATATGGTAATATGCATTTGGCTCCTCAATTCTTTAGTCCATCGATCGCCGCCACAGTGGATGACCTTGAGATGATAAAGAACGTGTGGGAGAAGTTGAGGAGGACCTACAATGGTGTGGGGTAACTTGAAGATTTTTCAGATCAAGGGAAAGATCGACGACACCGTATAGGGAGAGAAGACGGTGCAGGAGTATGCCACGGAGTTGGAGCGTCTGTGGTTGGATTACGATCACTCCTCAGATTGGACGAGCTGTGAGGACCTGAAGGGTAAGGAGAGACAGGTATGTCTGCAGGAGAGGACGATGAAGTTTCTTACGGGGTGGCCGCAGTGTTTGCTCAGAGGACAGCACTACTTCTAGCCCAACCGAAGATCCCTACACTTGAGGAGGCTATCTCGACCATGATCCAGGAGGAGACTCGCATCAAGCTGCAGGCAGGGACATGTAGTCCTCCTAAAGTGAAGTCAGCACTGACGGTTGCCAATTCAGGCGGCACAAGACCTAAGGGAGACCCCCGGTAGTGCTACAACTGCGGGGAGGTGGGCCATCTGAGGTATGCTTGCACCAAACCACCCAAGGAGGAAGATTCAGGTGGTAGACGTGGACAGTTTGGATGATGTGCCGTGGTCGTGGGGGTCGACGGGGTGGTCGAGGAGGTTATCGGGCGAACCTGCTGGTAGCAGAAGGCGAGAAGGGAACTGATGGCCCTATACTGAGGAGGATCAGGCACTGCTGGACATGCTGGAGGTACTCAGGAGAAAACAGAGAGCGTCAAGCGATGAAGATAGGAGAAGTGGGACTGAGGAGGCGTCTACCTCAGTCTTCGCCAGAGGCAACACTGCCATGTATGACCAGCCATCGAAAGGTACTGACGACTCACTTGCCCTTGCATCTGTCTTCCCTTAGATCGTCGGACTGGATTGTCGATTCAGATGCGTCTCGACATGTGACAAGGAATGCTAGTGAGTTCTCTTCCTACACTCACCTAGCATCGACGGACAGCATTCAAACAACCGATGGTACTTTCCAGCCAGTGGTCGGTAAGGATACTGTCGATTGTACATGTTCAGTAAAATTATCCAATGTTTTGCATGCTCCTTCTTTTCTAGTCAGTCTTTTGTCCATTAGTTCTATAATCCTCCAACTAAAATGCATTCTCTTTTGATATTCCTAAGGTGATCTTCCAGGAGAAGGAGACGGGACGAAGACTTGGGACTGGCACTTGGCATGATGGACTGTGGTACCTGGATCGGGAATGGCTAGATTCAATATTAGTGTTTGTGGCAGAGAGGACAGGAATGAGAGGACCGAAGATGAGTGCTGAGAATATACTAATACTCCACCACAGGCGGTTGGGGCACTCCTCTTTTGGTATTTTGAGTAAGTTGTATCCATCTATTTATGAGAAAGCAAATAAGGAGAAACTAGTATGTGATGCATATGATTTAGACAAACTTACTAGAAGCTCATATGTTAGTGCGGGCCATAGCAGCTCTTCTGTTTTTGATATTATACATTCTGATGTTTGGGGGCCGTGCGCCATAACTACTATGAATAGTTACAAGTATTTCATTTTTTTTATTGATTGTTCCTCTCGTGTCACCTGGCTGTATTTGATGAAGAATAAGAGTGATGTCTTTGCCTGTTTTCGGGACTTTCATAAACATGTCCAGACTCAGTACGGAGCAGTGGTGAAGGTACTGAGGTCTGATAATGGGACAGTATACCAACAAAACACTTGAGGTATACCTGTCAGCCCAAGGGATACAGCATCAGACCACCTGTGTATACACACCAGCACAGAATGGAGTGGCAGAAAGGAAGAACAAACACCTTCTGGAGGTGGCAAGGAGCATGATGATCGCTATGAATGTCCCACAGAGTCTGTGGGGACATGCAGTGTTGACAGCAACTCAACTGATCGACAGGATACACTCAAAAGTACTGGGATAGAAGTCTCCATGTGAGATATTGCAAGAAAATAATAGTGGGATACTCCCGCTGAAGGTATTTGGCTGCGTATGTTTTGTGAAGGAAAACAGACCGTCTGTTGGAAAACTTGACCCTAGAGCAGTCAAGCGTGTCTTCTTGGGCTATTCAGCAACTCAGAAGGGGTACGTGTGCTGGAGCCCAGTAGAGAAGAAGAGGTTTGTGAGCATGGATGTTCACTTCAGGGAGCTTGAGCCATACTACCGTCAGGAGGGAACTTCATCCATGGGCAACTCACTTGACACTGAGAGTATGAGGCGAGAGGGAGATTGGTGAGAGTTTGGTGACCGATTTAGGAGTATGACATGGAGGAACGGTTGAGGAGGAGAGTGAAGAGGAACATGGGGAGGAGATGAGAGGTGTTAGGCCCACGGCTCATGAGGAGTTACTTACCTACAGCAGAAAAGAGAAGCAAACTGCAGGATCAGTACCTATAGTGCCAGTGCCAAGTTCCTTGCCTGCGTCCGTCTCGACTCCTGAGACACCTACACCACCACCACCAGATTTTTTTTCCAGGTGATATCATTCTTCCTACCCCTCCCACACCATTATCAGTACGGAGGATCACTCACAGCAATACGAAAAATTCTCCTGATAGATATGATTGGGACCTTGCTCAGTTTGTTTCATATGATAACATATATTCTTCTTATGGAGCATTCATTGCATCTTTTGATAGTATTACTGTACCTAACAATTGACAGGTTGCCAAGAACGATCTAAAGTGGAAAACGGCGATGCACGAGAAGTTAGGGACTCTTGAGAAGAACCACACTTGGGAACTAGTAAAACTGCCAGAGAGAAAAAGGGCAGTCAGATGCAAGTGAATCTTTACTGTGAAACATAACCCAAATGGACAGGTTGAGCGCTACAAGGCTCGATTGGTGGCAAAAGGATACAGTCAGACGTACGACATTGACTACGACGAGACTTTTGTACCAGTGACGAATATGAGCACCGTCAGGATCCTAATTTCTTTGGCAGCGAATAGTGGATGAAAGCTACACCAACTGGATGTGAAGAATGCGTTTCTTCATGGGGATCTAATGGAGGAGGTGTACATGGAGATAATACCAGGATTATGTACTAATAAGACAGTGGGCAAGGTCTGCAGGTTGAAGAAGTCCCTCTATGGACTGAAGTAGTTTCCTCGAGCGTGGTTTGACAGATTCAGGAGGACGATGATAGGGATGGGATATTGGGAAATCAACGCTGATCACACTGTATTTTTCCCTCGGAGTGGAGGCCACATTACCATGCTTGCGGTGTATGTGGACGATATGATTATCACAGGAGATGATGAGCAGGAGATTGTCCGACTCAAGGGAAAGCTTGGCAAGGAGTTCGAGGTGAAGGACCTTGGTCTTCTTCGGTACTTCCTTGGATTGAGATTGCTCGAGAAGTAGAGGGGGTTGTTCTTTCTCAGAGAAAGTATGTGCTGGACCTTCTCACAGAGACATGGATGTTGGGATGCAAACCTGTAGCGACGCCGATCAATCAGAGGTTCAAGCTAGGTGCTGAGGCTGGAGAACCAGTTGACCGGGACATACCAGAGACTGGTGGGCAAGTTGATCTATTTGAGCCACACACGTCCTGATATCTGCTTTGCAGTGAGTGTGATGAGCCGCTACATGCATGACCCAAGGAAGGGTCATATGGACGCCGTGTATCCGATTCTGAGATACTTGAAGGGTGCCCCAGGAAAATGGCTGATATTCAGGAAGAATGATCACGTGAGCATTAAGGGCTACTGTGACTCTGACTGGGCTAGCTGTGCTGATGACATGAGGTCTACCTCGAGTTACTGCATATTTGTAGGAAGCAACTTGGTCTCTTGGAGGAGTAAGAAGCAGTCAGTGGTGGCCAGATCGACAGCTGAAGCGGAATACAGAGCTATGACCTTGGGAGTTGTGTCACGACCCGCACCCGGGTGTTTGGGTACGAGTGCGTGGGTACGTCCAGCCTACGCCACAGTGTCGGCGGTAGAACGTTGTCTGGAATTAATACTGTATAACCAACACCTCATAATATAAAGGGAGCAAATATTGTACTCAATCACAAAACTAAGGTAGGTGAAAACATGCTGTATATATAAATGTATATAAATGTTACAATACAAAATTTTGTATTCATAACTCATACAACTATAGTAAGTTTGTAAACTATAATTATTGTCATAACTAGGTCTCCTGTTTGCGGCCTTTCTCGATCCTCCAGGAGGTAAAATCAGGCTCGAAGTTATTTTCCAAAAATCCATAATATATGAGACACAGGTCCTTCTAAGTGCTACCTGAAATATTATCCAATCAGGATTGAACGAGTACAATTCTAATAGCAGTTTCAATACATGATAAAGACTATAAAACAGTGATAGAAAAGTAGTACATAATGGATAAATAAACTGACATCAAGACATAGTAAGAAATGAACAGAGAAAATGAATAAACAGAGAATATGTCATGTATCAACAAGGAAATCTATAGTCACTAAGTGTTTTGAAATGCTAGTTTGATTATGTGACCGGCTTAGGATTGCACAATGGGAGCCGGTTAATCATACGTGAAGTGTATGGTTAGCCTTTGCACAGGAATTATATTTGCATAGGATTATGGTATGATCACATATAAACTAGCATGTTCCCGCCTCGACTAGCATACAAGAATCACACGAATATCAGGTATTATACAAGATCAAAGTCTAAAAACACAAGATATGCTAGTCCGTGTTTTTTTGTGTCAGGAATCAAATACAACAATACTACATGTGTTATAGAAATTATCAGTAAGAAAACCATCAGAGAATGTACTCGCCTGGGGTCCAAAGCGGGTGAAACAAGTCAGAGTGTGACGGGGTCCAGATAACCTATATCATGAATAATTCACATTAATTAATGAAATATAATTTAATAGATTTAACCCACCAGATTTTTAGGTTTATTTTATGCTATTTCTGGTTTGTAGATGGGACAAATATCTATATAAAAACTTAAGTATAAAAATAATGTATATATAAGATATATTTATATATTATTTATAGATACATATATATAGATACATACATATATAGTAAATATATATATAGATACACATATAAGTAGATACATATATATAGATACATATATAAATACATATATACACATATATATAAGATATATATAGATACGCATATATGTATATGATATATATACATATATATAGATACACATATATAATATATATAGATACATATATATGTATATATGTATATGATATATATACATATATATATATATATAGATACAATATAGTAATATATATATATATATATATATATATATATATATATATATATATATATATACATATATACATAGATATATAGATATATATGTAAATACATATATAGATACTCATATATACATAGATACACATATATATAAGATATATATAGATACGCATATATGTATATGATATATATACATATATATAGATACACATATATAATATATATAGATACATATATATGTATATATGTATATGATATATATACATATATATATATATATATAGATACAATATATATATATATATATATATATATATATATATATATATATATATATATATATATATATTATAGTAATACATATATACATAGATATATAGATATATATGTAAATACATATATAGATACTCATATATAGATACATATATATGCATATGATATATATACATATATATAGATACGTATGTAATACATATATATATATATATATATATATATATATATATAATATGTAGTATACATATATAGATAAATATATATATATATTTATCTATATATATATTTATCTATATATGTATATCTATATATTTATCTATATATATATATATATATATATATATATATATATATATACAATATAGTATACATATATAGATAATATAGAGTATACATATATATGGATATATAGATATATATATATAAATACATACATAGATATATATATAGATACATAAATACATATATACATATGTATATATAAGGTATATACTGCTCTGTTGGTGCTGCTGCGCGCTGCTACTACTGCAGCTACTGCTGTTGCGCGCTGCTACTGCTGCAGCTACTGCTGCTGCTACTGCACTGCTGCTGCTCCTGCAGCTGCTGCTGCTCCGCTGCAGCTGCTTCTCCCTCTTTTTTTGACACACACACACATATATATATCAAGGTTCAAAGTATCGGCCGATACCGATACGTATCGGCCGTATCGGATCGGATCTGAGCCTACCCGATACGATACTCACGAAAAATATCGGTATCGGCCGATATTTGGTGGAAATGTATTGTATCGGGTTGTATCGGTCCGATACGAGCCGATACAGACCGACACGACCCGATACAAACCTAAATCCTACTGGAGATTGGAATCCTCGCCGACCAAAAACAAAACCATATCAAATGATTTTCGACCAAAAACAAAAGCAAATCTAATCCAAAAATCAGCATCCAATAAAGAAAATATTGCTTTACAGATGACGTCAAATCAAATAATTGAAGAAAAATATCAGTGCAATAAAAAAGTTCTATAAATACTCGATCATTTGCCTAAATTAACACACAACAAACAACAAACCCTAATTTTTACAAACAGAGAAGAAGTCCAGATAGTCTAACCTTTTTCAGGTAAAAAATTCCTCTCCAGTCGAAGGAATGACTCGTCCTTGGCCTCCTCCATCGCCTCCACCGCGGCTCGAGAAGTCTTCCTCCGCCTCCACCGCGGCTCGAGAACATCTCCTCCGTCCTTGGCTCGAGCGGTGGAGGCGAGTGGAGACGTTCCCCGGCGAGTGGAGGCCTTCCCCAGCGAGTGGAGGCGGAGAGAGAGGCGAGCGGAGGCGGAGGCGGAGAGAGAGGCGAGAAAAAACATTCGGCCGAATGAAATTCTCTCCGCCCGAGTTTTGTCCAAGTTTAAAAAAAAAAAAAAAAAAGCCACGTCAGCATCCATAATTATTTAGAAACGAATCACAACCGTCCATTTCGCCACGTCAGTGATCCAGCGTTCGGATCCATGCCACGTCAGCATCCTAAAAACACAGATCAGCCCATCTCCACCGTCCAAACTGACACGTCAGCGATCCAGCGTTCGGATCTCTGCCACGTCAGCATCCCAAAAACACAGATCAAAAGAATCTCCACCGTCCATTTAGCCACGTCAACGATCCACCGCTCAGATCTTCGCCACGTCAGCAACCTACAAACACACATTAGATAAATCTCCACCGTTCATTTCGCCACGTCAGCGATCCACCGCTCAGATCCAACGGCTGTGAAAAAAAACAAAACCCCCTAAACGCTGGATTCGAACCCGTGACCAGTGTAACCTACAGTCATCCCACTAGCCAGAAAGCCAATGTAATTTGGTTGTTTAAGTCAGCATCCATATAGTATTTTAGGAGAAAACTTATATATATATATATATATATATATATATATATATATATATATATATATATATATATATATATATACATATATATATATTCTGACTTTTTATTATTTATAAAACTAATATATATATATATATATATTTCTATATAAATATATATATATATATATATATATATATATATATATATATATATATACATACATATATATATATTCTGACTTTTTATTATTTATAAAACTAATATATATATATATATATATATATATATATATATATATATATATATATATATATATATATATTTCTATATAAATATATATATATATATATATATTGTGACTTTTTTTATATTACATATACACTAACATATATATATATTCTGACTTTTTATTATTTATAAAACTAATATATATATATATATATATATATATATATATATATATATATATATATATATATTGTGACTTTTTTTATATTACATATACACTAATATATATATATATATATATATATATATATATATATTCTATTGTACATATACACTAATGTATATAAATTCTGACTTATTTTTATATTACATATACACTAATGTATATATATTATGACTTTTTTTTATATTACATATACACTAATATATGTACGTCTATGCATCATATACTATATACTATACACTATATATTGTACGTCTTTTTTTTATTTATGCATCTAACAAAATTATATATATAGTTATATACTACCTGTTATAGTTATCATTCTTTGTATTTTTTATTATTGCATCTAACAATTTTATACGTTTTTATTACTACATGTAACATTTTTTTTTATTATTGTATGTAACGTTATATCATTTCAGGATTACTTAATGGCACCAAAAAGTCGTACGCCGGAGGAAATGGATGCTGGTTGGAAACATGGAAAATGTGTCAATCCTAATAATAAGAGGAGGGTAGAATGCAATTATTGTAGCAAAATAATGGACGGAGGTGTTACTCGGCTGAAACAACACTTAGCGGGTATTACAGGAAATGTAGCATCGTGTCCTGAGGTACCAATTGCTATAAAAAAAGAAATGTTGTTGCTTGTTGAGGGTAAAAAAAAGGATAAAATAGTGGCGAATCAAAGAAAGCAAAGGGTAGAGGAGGAGTTGACAAGGATGGCTCGAGTAGATTCCTCCTCAGAAGAAGAAATTGAAGACTTCACGGATCTTAGAAGGGACATGAGACAAAGTAGGAGAGAACATGCAGCTGAGGAATAGGGTAGACGGTGGAGTGTCGGGGACAGAGAAACAGGGTCAAGCAGGGGTCCGACGTTAGGTGGCCGATCAAAGTCAGTCGCATATCGTGGGGAGGAGGTGAGAAATATTCCAGAGAAAGAAGTAAGGAGTATGGACCCTTATGTCCTCAGAAAACAAGGGGCAATGCAACCCAAAATAAAGGGTGCAATTAAGGGGATAAAGAATGCCAAAAATCATATAGGAAGATTTATATCAAAATTCTTTATATACAATAATATATCATTCAATGCTGCTAAAAGTCCACACTATCAACCAATGATAGATGCCATAGCAGCTTCCGGGGGTGGAGTAAAGGGTCCAACTCCTTATGAGATTTCAAATACTTATTTGGATATGGAAATAAGTGACATGGATGAGTACCTAAAATCATTTCATAGGTATTGGGATGAGTATGGATGTACCATTATGTGCGATGGATGGAGTACACAGAACAGAAAATGCATCATTAACTTTCTTGTATATTCTCCACAAGGAACAATATTTCTTAAATCTGTAGATGCCTCTGACAAATACAAAGATAGTAAATACATATTTGGACTGATGAATGAAGTTGTGGAACAGATTGGAGAACACAGGGTCGTCCAAATAATTACTGACAATGGCTCCAACTACAAGAAGGCGGGAATGAGGTTAATGGAGGTGAGAATGCACTTATACTGAATTTTTTTTATTATAAATATGTTTGTATATATGTTATTTATTATTGTAAATATAGCTTCTTTCTAATTATATATATATATGTTTATATGCAGGTGAGAAGAAATTTATATTGGACGCCATGTGCAGCACATTGCATAGATCTCATGCTGAAGGATATAGCCAATGATCCACATATTAAGCCACTAATACGGAAGTCTCAAGATATGACGTGTTTCATATATAATCATGGTTGGGCTCTTAGCATCATGAGGACTGAGACTCAGAATGGAGAATTGGTTAGACCAGCCATCACTCGGTTTGCTACCAATTTTATTGCTTTTGATTCCATCCTTAAACATCAGGCTGATTTAAAAAGGATGATAAATACACGGGGTTGGACAGATAACTACATGAGACTCAATCGTAAAGATAGAGACAAGGCAGATGTGGTTGTCAGTTTAATCGAGAGTCAAACTTACTGGAGGGATATTGCAGGGGTCACTGCTATATTTCGACCTCTAGTAAAAGTTTTGAGGATGGTGGATAGCGATGATAAAGCTGAGATGGGTCATCTTTACGAGGCTATGGACAGGGCTAAAGAAATGATCAAAAATAATGTTGGTCAAGGATATAGGAAGTGGTGGGAAATGATTGATACCAGATGGAATTCTCAACTACATCGAGATATACATGCAGCTGGTAACTACTCTATAAATTTAATACCCTTCAAATGTTATTTTATAATGTTTGTAGTGATTTTAAAACTAGTTATTTATTCAATATTGCAGGTTATTTCTTGAATCCAAAATACCAATATTCTAATGATGTTATAAATGACGACGAGGTACTTAATGGTTTCCACCGCGTCGTTAATAGAATGGTAAATGACAATACAACACGCCTTAATATAAACAAAGAGGTAAATATTATTTGACATTGGATTTTTTTATAACTTTACAATATTGAATTTTAATGTCATAAGACCCATAACTGTTGTAATATCACTTTGCAGGCAGAAAAGTTCAGATTGAGGAGTGGTGTATTTAGTTCAAATCAATTCCAAAGTGCTGTAAATAGATGTCTTCCTGGTAGTAATAGTTCATACTTTAAAATATTTATTAATTAAATTTATATACTTACAAAGCTAATATATTTTATTATTTTGTAGCTGAGTGGTGGTCCATACATGCTAGGGAGGAAGCCCCAAATTTGACTCGATTAGCTGTGCGCATCCTGAGTCAAACAGTGTCTTCTTCCAACTGTGAAAGGAATTGGACAACATTTTCTCTCATCCATACTCGTCCCCGCAATAGACTTTTAATGACAAAACTAGACAAATTAGTTTTTGTCCATTATAATATGAGATTGAGGGTTCGAAATATGCAAAGATCACAAAATGAAGAAAATATTATTGATTTGGATGAGATATTTCATGAAGAAGATCCACTCATAGCTTGGACTAGAGAAAGGGAAACACCACTCTTAGATGGCAGAGAAAATGAGTGGTTAGATGATAACTTGGATGTCGATCCACAAGATATTGCCGAAAATGCTGGAAGGCCTGGAAAAAGAAAGAAAACACCAGCTGTACAATCTCGACAGGTCGACAGCGATAATGACGACACTACTGATAGTGGAGGCAATGGAGCTACACTCGCTGCTGGTGCTGACAATACTAATGAATATGAAAGTCCTGGAGATCAGTCTCATGAATACTCTGAAGACTGGCCAAGTGATTATCAACCTAGAGAGCACCGCATGGATGATACATATGCTGGAGGATCTAGCCATCATGATGTACCTACTCCTTCAGACAATTACAACAATACATATGATAGTTCATACACAAGTTATTATCCATACAACACTCCAGAGGCGGAACAACATTCAACATTTGATGGCCTCATGACAATTTTTTTTCATAATACAGATATCAGTCACTACTACCCTCATAACCAAGAACCATATCAGGACGATCATGATAATTATGATCAATTTTAGTGATATATTTGTAATTTTTGTATTTGTATACAAATTGTAGTTTTTGTATTTGTATACAAATTTTTGTATTTGTATTTGTTCATGCACAAGTTTTTGTATACAAATTGTATTTGATAGTTCATACACAACTTTTTTTTTGTATAGAAATTGTAGTTCGTAGTTATTGTAAAAAGACTATTATTCATGAAATTTAAATGAAGGGATAGGCCAGAGTCCCGATGAATTTTTTTGGCCAAGTGATTTTTTGTCGTACTTTTATATTTAAACATGTAAATCTTGTTGCTAATTTTATTTCGATATATTATGAAACAAAATAATTGGTGTCATAGATCACATTGTAACAATTTATAACTACTCACTTATACTAAATTTCTGAATACAATTAAATATTTATTTATTTACAAAAATTTAAAAAAAATTCTCGATTCCTCGACAAATATAATTATGGGTCTTGTCACTTGTCTCATTATCTCATCCTGTCATTTGCATTGCTTATTTGCTTCTAATCTCTTGTGCCTCCCTCTATGCGCCTTTATTCGTCAAAATTGAAACCTACAGAACAATACAAGATTCAATTAGTACGAATATAATGACATAGTAAGATTGTAACTAAAAATATGTAAAGGAAGAAAACGTATATATCGCAGGTAAACCATTCAACAAGGATGACTATTGTTTTATTCAATTCTAATTAAAAAAAACATGAAAAACACTTAAATAATGCATAAATATGTAAATTATATTTTTCTATTTTTTTACTAATTAATTAATAATTATTTAAATTGCCGATACATCCGATACCAACATATCCGATACTCCGATCCGATACCGCCGATACTGCCGATACTGCCGATACGGCTACTCATACAAACTGTCCGATACCGATACCGATACCGAGTTCTTGAACCTTGATATATATACACACACACACTTATCCTATTAGAGTTATAAAACAAAATTGAAGAGGATCAAGGGCTACCTTGCTAATATAGGGTTGAGGGGAGATGAGGGATGGTGAGTGAAGGAGGGTGGGGATGTGTTTATATAGGGAAGGAGGGGGTCAAGATATTTATTATGGTGCATTGACCATTGTGCCCTTAACCAATTCAATTTGGATTTTTCTTCTTATTAAGAGCAATCCAAATTGAATTTGACTTCCTAACTTATTTATTTTTTTAAATGAAAGTTACAAATCTACCCCCCTAGAAAAATTTCGTCCTCGAAATTTAAAGTAGATCATACAGAAAGAAAGAAGAAATATCTCAAAATTCAAAGAGGTATGGGTATCGTTCACTCATCTCATCCTCTCTCTCCCAAATAGATTCACCCGGGGAGTGATGACTCCAAGCGACACGAACAAATAAAATCGTCCGGTTACGCAACACCTTTTCTCTGCAATCTAGTATCTCCACGGGCTGCTCTTGGTAGCTGAGGCTCGGTCCCACTTCAATCTCTGGGTGATCTAATACGTGGTTAGGGTCAGCCACGTATCGTCTCAGGTAGGATACATGAAACACGTTATGTACTCCCTCTAATGTAGGTGGCAAAGCTAGCCGGTAGGCTACGACACCGACCCTTTCGGTAATACTGAAAGGTCCGATAAACCTTGGACTGAGCTTCCCGCTTCTCCCGAAACGAATCGTGCCACGTGTTGGAGAAATTCGCAAGAACACCAATTTGCCAACCTCGAACTCTAACGGTCTTCGGTGACTATCGGACCAGTGCTTCTGTCTGTCTTGAGCCACACGAAGTCTTTCTCTAATCTGCTTTATCTTCTCCGCAGCTCCCCACTAGGCACACACAATCTAGCACCAAGTCGCAAGGAGTCATCCTCAGCAATGGTGAAATCATCCTCCAATCATGCTCTCATCTGAGCTCTGATGCTCCTCAGAGATACATCTTACTTCAAGCTCTTGTGGTCTGTGAAGATCTCCACACGCTCTCCGTACAAATAGTGTTTCCACAACTTCAGGGTAAAGATGACTGCTGCCCACTCCAAATCGTGTGTAGGATAGTTCTTCTAATGAGGACGTAATTGCCTGGATGCATAGGCAATCACTTTCCTATTCTGCTGAAGAACATAACCCAAACATTTTTTCGATGCATCACTATAAATAGTGAAACCTCCAGACCCTGACGACAACGTCAAAATAGGAGCAGATGTCAACCTCTTCTTCAATTCCTCAAAAGCTACCTGGCACTCCTCTGTCCAAACAAACTCTACATCTTTACGAGTGAGTTTAGTCAAAGGCTCTGCAACTCGAGAGAAATCTTTCACGAACTTTCTGTAATATCCAGCCAATCCTAAGAAGCTTCTAATTTCTGCAACAGAGCTTGGAGTGGCCCAAGATTCTACGGCAACAATCTTCTTTGGATCAACTAATATTCCATCTCTAGTCATTATATGTCCGAGAAACTCCACTTTGTTTAAGAAAAACTCACATTTAGAGAGTTTTCCATAGAGCTTCTCCTTCCTGAGAGTTTCAAGCACCATCCTTAAATGCTTCTCGTGTTCTTCTAGCGTCTTTGAGTATACAAGGATATCATCTATAAACACTACCACGAACTTGTCCAGGTACTGATGGAATACCTTGTTCATCAAGTTCATGAAGATTGTCGGGACATTAGTTAACCCGAACGGCATCACCAAGAACTCGGACTGGCCATATCGAGTCCTGAATGCAGTCTTTGGAATATCTTCTTTTTTCACCTTCACCTGATGATATCCGGATCTCAAGTCAATCTTTAAAAATATCTTCGCGCCACTCAACTGATTGAAAAGATCATCTATTCTTGGCAGCGGATATTTGTTCTTAATTGTGAGGTTGTTCAGGGCCCTGTAATCGATGCATATCCACACTGATCCATCCTTCTTTGGCACAAAAAGTACCGGGGCTCCCTAGGGCGACGAACTTGATCTGATGAATCCCTTGTCGTCTAATTCATCGATCTGTTTCTTTAGCTCCGCCAGCTCATTGTTGTTGATCCGGTAGACATGCTGCGATATTGGTTCTGCTCCCGGTATTAGATCAATAGAGAATTCAACATCTCTATCTAGCGGCAATCGTGGTAACTCCTCGGAAAACACATCTAAGAACTCAGCAATAATAGGATGCAGTAGCTCTTTCTCCTCCATTATAGCTTCGCAAAGAATTCTACGATCTGGCTTCTCTTTCTTTCTAGCAAACTCGAACTCCGGCTCTCCTGGAGGTCGAAACAGCACACGACCTCTGCGGCAGTCAATGCTAGCGAAATGCATACCCAACCAATCCATTCCAAGGACAATATTAAAACTTGGAAGTGGCATTACGAGTAAGCTAGTAGACAAAACACGGTCTCCCAATGTAACGTGATACCCCTTGCAAACATCAGACACAAATCTCTATCCTAGTTAGTGATACTTGCAAATCCTACCCAAGGGTTCTATTAATAAGCTATGCTTAAGCACAAAGGATATAAATATGAAACTATGTGATGCCCTAATCTAGCGTGCATGCTGAAATTTGATGAAAACAATAAGGAGACATCATTATGACACAAGATAAGATATTATTTGAGGACAGAAATTGGAGAAGATATCAAGTCATTCAGGGTGATCAAGATTAGTAAATTTAATTCAGAGTTGAAATTCC
Source organism: Iris macrosiphon (assembly GCA_036927795.1). Classification (NCBI taxonomy): domain Eukaryota; kingdom Viridiplantae; phylum Streptophyta; class Magnoliopsida; order Asparagales; family Iridaceae; genus Iris; species Iris macrosiphon. The sequence continues at coordinate 145,298,964 of JAYESA010000008.1, forward strand.
TAGTTATGATTGAGTATTTCCTATTCCTAATATCCTATATCCTATTGCAGGCTTGTAATAGTACTCTAGTCCTAAGTACTACTACGACATCGCACTTCTTGCGAAGTCTGACCTGCATGGGCCACCATAAAAACGTGTCACAACCCGCACCCGGGTGTTTGGGTACGAGTGCGTGGGTACGTCCATCCTACGCCGCAGTGTCGGTGGTAGAACGTTGTCTGGAATTAATACTATATAACCGACACCTCATAATATAAAGGGAACAAATATTGTACTCAATCACAAAACTAAGGTAGGTGAAAACATGCTGAATATATAAATGTATATAAATGTTACAGTACAAAATTTTGTATTCATAACTCATACAACTATAGTAAGTTTGTAAAATATAATTATTGTCATTACTAGGTCTCCTGCTTGCGGCCTTTCTCGATCCTCCAGGAGGTAAAATCAGGCTCGAAGTTATTTTTCAAAAATCCATAATAGATGAGACAGTCCTTCTAAGTGCTACCTGAAATATTATCCAATCAGGATTGAACGAGTACAATTCTAATAGCAGTTTCAATACATGATAAGGACTATAAAACAGTGATAGAAAAGTAGTACATGATGAATAAATAAACTGACATCAAGACATAGTAAGAAATGAACAGAGAAAATGAATAAACAGAGAATATGTTATGTATCAACAAGGAAATCTATAGTCACTAAGTATTTTGAAATGCTAATTTGATTATGTGATCGACTTAGGATTGCACAATAGGAGCCGGTTAATCATACGCGAAGTGTATGGTTAGCCTTTGTACAGGAATTATATTTGCACAGGATTAGGGTATGATCACATATAAACTAGCATGTTCCCGCCCCGACTAGCATACAAGAATCACACGAATATCAGATATTATACAAGATCAAAGTCTAAAAACACAAGATATGCTAGTCCGTGTTTTTTTTGTCAGGAATCAAATATAACAATACTACGTGTTATAGAAATTATCAGTAAGAAAACCATCAGAGACTGTACTCGCCTGGGGTCCAAAGCGGGTGAAACAAGTCAGAGTGTGACGGGATCCAGATAACCTATATCATGAATAATTCACATTAATTGATGAAATATAATTTAATAGATTTAACCCACTAGATTTCTAGGTTAATTTTGTGCTATTTCTGGTTTGTAGATGGGACAAATATCTATATAAAAACTTAAGTATAAAAATAATGTATATATAAGATATATTTATATATTATTTATAGATACATATATATAGATACATACATATATAGTAAATATATATATAGATACACATATAAGTAGATACATATATATAGATACATACATACATACATACACATATATATAAGATATATATAGATACGTATATATGTATATGATATATATACATATATATAGATACACATATATAATATATATAGATACATATATATGTATATGATATATATATACATATATATAGATACAATATAGTAATATATATATATATATATATATATATATATATATATATATAGATATATAGATATATATGTAAATACATATATAGATACACATATATAAATACATATATATGCATATGATATATATACATATATATAGATACGTATGTAATATATATATATATATATATATATATATATATATATATATATATATATATATATATATATATATGTATATATATATATACATACATATATACATAAATATATATAGATAATATGTAGTATACATATATATATATATATATATATATATATATATATATATATATATATAGTATACATATATAGATAATATAGAGTATATATATATATATATATATATATATATAAATACATATATAGATACACATATATAGATACATATATATATATATATAGATACAAAAATACGTATATACATATATATATAACGTATATACTGCTCTGTTGGTGCTGCTGCTACTGCTGCTGTGCGCTAGCTGTGCCCTGCTACTGCTGCAACTACCGCTGCTGCTGCTGCAGCGGCTGCAGCTGCAGCGGCTGCAGCTGCTGCTACTGCACTGCTGCTCCTGCTGCAGCAGCTGCTGCTGCAGCCATTGCATGTTGCTTCTCCGCTGCAGCTGCTTCTCCCTCTCTTTTTGACACACACACACACACACACACTTATCCTATTAGAGTTATAAAACAAAATTGAAGAGGATCAAGGGTTACCTTGCTAATATAGGGTTGAGGGAAGATGAGGGATGGTGAGTGAAGGAGGATGGGGATGTGTTTATATAGGGAAGGAGGGGGTCAAGATATTTATTATGGTGCATTGACCATTGTGCCCTTAACCAATTCAATTTGGATTTTTTTTCTTATTAAGAGCAATCCAAATTGAATTTTACTTCCTAATTTATTTATTTTTTAAATGAAGGTTACAAGTTGCAGAGCTGCTATGGCTGAAGAGTATGCTGGTGGAGCTAAGCTGGATCAATGAGCCAAGATGAAGCTGTGATGTGACAACCAGTCAGCCATCAGTATCGCCAACAATGTGCAGCATGACATGACCAAACACATCGAGATCGATAGGTTCTTTATGAAGGAGAAGTTGGACAATGGACTACTGGAGCTAGGCCACGTCCTAACCAAGGATCAGGTAGCAAATAGTCTGACCAAGGAACTTAGCTCTGTAGATATGATTAGAGAATGTGACAAGATGGGCTTAGTGAATATCTTTCGCCCATCTTGAGGAGGAGTGTTGGTATATTTGAATGTATTAGGAAATTTTATGTAAGATGTGAGGTTGTAAGACTATATATATATATATATATATATATATATATATATATATATATAGCCAAGAGATTATAATAATATATAACTCCAAAATATTCTACAAGATGATATCACTAGGCTGAGAACGAACTCACATTGCACTACTTATTTCCCATATGCAAGGGATGTTTGTGGATGATATCAAAATTACCTATCTATATAATAAAACATGTTTGGATATAGCGACTAAAGATTAGAGGATAAAGGACGGTCGGGATTAGAAGGTAGGAGGCACATGCAAGAGCTAGAAATATGACACCATAGTTTGAAGTATCGGTCGATACCGATCCGATACGGCTGATACCAATACAATTTTGCATGTCCTGATCTGATACGGACCGATACCCGATACTGACCGATACCGACATTAGAGGTCTCTTTTTCAGTCAATTCGACAAAGAAAATTGAATTAAAAGGACGACTTAGCAAGGCTGTAAAAGCATAGTAAGGTTGTAAAAGCATATAAAAGAGGAAAATTTATCTATCGCATATAAATCAATCGACAATGATGACTACTATTTCATTTAATTTCAAAAATACTAAAAAACAATACTGGAAATACTTTAAATTATGCATAAATGTATAAAATATATTTTCTAAAATGTTAATAATTTACTAATAGTTGTTTGCTTTCATATATCAAAAAATCCGATACTCCGATCCGAAACCGCCGATACTACCGATGCTGTCGATTCCAATACTCATAGGAATTGTCCGATACCGATTCCGATACCGATACTTTGAACCTTGTATGACACGTGTGTGTCATATGAAAAAGAGTGTGGTCTTTCCCGACGGAAGATAATTGTGATGATATATGTCACTAAAAAAACTAAAAAACTAATATAAATAAATTCAAAAGAAGAATTATGGTGTGTGTGTGAATTTTGATTTTCACTAGATTAAATGGTAAAAATAAAATTTCAATTGCAGTTCAAACTTCTCTTTCCCCCTTTTGCTTGCCATCATGGACCCGACTTTTCTGTATTGAACCCAATCACTTTCCACTTCTTCAACTAAATAAGATTGTTGTCTACATGCACTCCTACTATCTAAACCCCTATCAACCTCTCGGTACCGTCCAACGAGAGCGCCTGATGGGCAGAAAAGAAAAGAAAAACTGAAAGAGAGGAAGTGTTTTTGTTTTTGTTTTCATTTTATTGGTGTTAATAAAGGGTGAAGATATTTCATTCTTAATTAACAGAATGGAAAGAGACCTAGAGCTAGTTTCGTTCTCATTTGAAATGGCACAATTTCAGATGAAAAATGCTAAATGGTGCTCTCACGAGTGTTTAGCATTTATCGTTTTTGACCATTTTCATATGGTTATGGAAACCATACAAATTTCTTTGCCATTTTCGCTAACATTCCAGTAGAAAAGACAAACGTTCCATCTCAAGAAAGAACCAAACTAGTCCATAGGAGTCGGTTGTTTCATGTTTGAGATGGACGAATTGTCCCATTTTGGTAATGACAAACATTATGCGGTTTGTTCCTATAATTATTCTGGCAAAAGCATAAAAGGAATCTCATTATTTCCATCATTTGCTATTTTTGTTATATAAAAATAATGAAAACAACAAAAACCAAACGTTGGCACTAGTTAACGGTTTGTTTGTAAATTTTTTTAAGTTGTCCCAAAAACTATATGGTAACGTACTTATTAAAAAAACAAAATTTGATTAGTTTAGTTTCGAATTTGGGAAAACTTTTGAAAGCGAGTGGGAGACTACTTTTAAAAGTTGGTTCTCCTATATTTTTTGGAAAGCACCGGTACTGCCAAACCCAATCTAGGGTGTTAAGGAGCCGAGCTTTGTGCGAGCACCCCAGCTTAAGACAAACCTAATTCTAAGCTCAAGCTCGGCTCTTTGTATTATTTGTGAGCCCAAGATCAACTTGCTACGCCATTTTTTCAATTAGAAAACTTGACGGTTTAAATTATATACAAGTCCATGTCCAAATTAAGCTTCTTTTTTCTTTCCAAACCAAAAGTCCAGCTGCTTAGTTTAAAACGAAACTTTTTATCAACTAGATATCAAATGGGAAATGTTTAACGTAAAATAAAAAGGAGTTCGCTCGCAAGCTTTACGAGCCAAATACTTGTATGTTTGAACTTCGATTTGTACATCATCTAATGAACCTAGTTTTAGGCTCATGCTCATCCTCTTGAGTTCAAATAGCGACTCACAAGAGCCAAGTTTAAGCTGAATTACAAAAATCACGGTTTGTTAACATCTCTATTGATACTTTCTGACAAGTTTTGTTTCCCTTTGAAATAAAAAGGGATCCATTTCAATGACAAAACGACAATGGGTCCATTGCAAATGAGAGCTAAACTAGCCCTCCTATCAAAATACTCGTTCATGTTCTTGTAAAAAAAGAAGGAAAAAAAACTTGTTCACGTGATCACACTTTTTGGGCCCGGTCCATTGACTCCATTCCCTATATTGTCTAATATTAATTGGGCCCTGACGCTTATAACATCTATTCTTGGTTGCAGAAATTTGAGAAAGACGGTAGGGGTAGGCAAATTGAGAGAATGTGGAGGCGGCGAGTCCTACTCTTGTTGAAGCCCTTCGACGTTTTTCCTCCCAGGCAGAAAGGAAACGGTCAAATCCCCAAGGTATATATATATGTATTAAATTTGGTTCTCTAACATTCATTATTTTGGAACTTCATAGTCACTTCACACACAAGTTAGACATTTTATGTACTTAGTTGTGGATAATATGGGTAGAAATGTTGAGATTGAACAACTAAGAAAACCAGGGGGGTGGGAGATATGGTTAATCGATGTTTGCATACATACTGTTTGATGAAATGCGAATGAAAGCAATAATAGTAGTAAGTACTGAGTTGTACAGAAATGCACCAACGGTCATAAGCACCTAACCCTTTTTGTTTAGGAACAGAAATCCACCTTGATGTTTGTATATGAGAATCTTTCCCAATTAACCAAGCTGTGGATGCTATCGATGATCGAGAAAAGGTGGAAGAGCTACATATATGAGGTTGGTCCGATATATAGAAACGAACATGACAAGACTAAGCTGGCTTGCGCTGGAAGAGTGAGACGAGCCATATGTAACGATTACTTGTGTGGTAGGAGAGAGATATAGATCCCTTTCGAGAGTCGAGTTGTCTATCAACTCAGTTGGTCAAAGAGATCAAGATACACTAATGGAGCAACACTCTTCTAGATACTGGGTATTTGATAATATTTCCAAGACTCGAATTCTCATGTGTAGGCTCAACAGGCTAATCGAATCAGTCGTGAGTAACCCAGTTTGGCTTGGCCTCCAAGTTGGATAAGTTGGCTTGTGACTTTGGCTCCAAGTTCGGTCGGTGCTTTATAAGGAGACCTAGGATTTCTTTGAGATAATCCTTGTGCTTGTTGTGGTGTGGCAACTACCAGTAGACAGAGGGAGAGATTGGAAAAGAAGAGGAATTGGGTTTCTCATGTTCTTCTCAGTGTAAGATCTTTGACTTTTTCTCTTGTATTGAGGTCGTGGAGTTGTGGAAATCTTGCGATAACTTTGCATTCCTTGTTTTCTCACTCTCCTCTTGGATTTTCCTGTGTTTTTTTGTGTGTAATCCTTGTGTATTTGTTGTCTATTTTATTTGATCTTTGTGTCTATTTTATTTGATCTTTGTGTTCTTTGCCAGAGTTGACCATCATTTTATTATTAGTACGATGACTCGTCGCTATCATTATTCTTGGGATATAGTAGTTCGTGTCTATTCCTAGTAAAGTAGTATCATTAGTTGATCCGATGATAGTGACACCATAAAGTGGTATCGGTGCTTCAGTTGAAGTTTCTGAAGATTGGCAATGATTGCATCGTCTACAATATCACTCAAACGGTTTGAGGTAGAGAAATTTGACGACAGAGAACTTCGGACCGTGACCGAGAAGGGTCAAACATCTATTTATGCAACAAGGCCTTACAAGGTATTGTTAGGAAAATACAAGAAATGTACGATAATTAAGGATGATTAGTGTGACATGGAGGTGAAAACTACTATTTTTATCAGGTTTCGCTTGGCCAATTATGTTCTCTTCAATATTATAGAGAAACACATTGCAGTCGAGCTTTGGAAGTATATCACTACAAGTCTGTGCTTGAAGCAGGAGCTATATGACATGATGAAAAAAGACAAATTTTATGAAACACTTGATTGCGTTCGATGTACTTTGAACCAACTCCATGCCATTGGTGCAAAAGTGAAGGACGAAGACAAGGCCATTTTGTTTATTTGCTTCTCTCTTTGTATGAGCACATTGTGACTATGTTTATGCATGGAAAAGATACGAAGAAGCTGGACGATATCACATTGTCGCTCTTATCTAATCAGTTACTGAAAAATACTGCTTCTGAGGGTGAGCAGGTGATGGTGGTGGTACATGGAAGGGCAAGGACTTCTGGTAATGGATCAGTGTCATAGAAGAAGGACACAATGTTACCACTACAAAGAGATTGACTACATCAGAGGAAACTATGTGTAGCGTACAAAGAAAAAGGAGAGTACCAAAAGTGTGACAATGGCGGTGAAGTATAAGGTGACAAGGAGCACAATTTGCTTATGGTTTTCCAAGATGAGAAAGCTACTTCTGCCTGGATTTGAGGTTATGGTATTTCTCTACATATATACTAGAGATATACTTATGCATCTTGGTTTTAGTTTTTTGGAGTAAAAGAGTGCTACTGTTCGCTTGGGTGATGACTTGGTCTACAAGGTTGCTGGTGAAGGGACATCAGAAAATCAAGTTGCATGAAGACGTGCGTAGACTTGATAGGGTACCATTTTTACTGAACATGCGTAAAATTTTGATATATTTGGGTGCATTGGACTTTCTGGCTATGGATACTCAACGAGAGATGAGAGTTCTGAGGGTGACACGTGGTGCCAATGTTCTATTGAGAGAAGAGCAGCGTGGCAACATTTACCGACATATGTAGAGCACTCTATTCCAGGTGGTGCTCAACAGAGTTGAAGACTCATTGTGTTGTGTTTGTGATGGTGTAACTTTCCAGGGCTTAAAGACATCGAGCTACTTTTGTATTTTGAAGGCAGCGATGGTATTAGTCTAGGTGGTGCTCCGACAACGCACTCTATTTGAGGTGGTGCTCCAATGGTTTTCTGCGGTAGCAAAGCTGAAGATTCATGGTGGTCTTTTTGCGATGGAGTAACTTTCCATGGCTTAAAGACGTCGAGCTACTTTTTGGACATTGAGATACTCTCTTCTTCCTATTTTTCCAAAGGCAATGACGATATCACTCGATAGGTTTAGCACGAGTGACATTGCAGAGATGATGTGTAAATTCAAGCACAGTTCGAGTTCAAAGTCGATTTGCAAATTGCAACTACTTGGCTTGTACCCCGTGGAGAGGATGTCGTTTGTGAGATCGTGACTATTATTTAAAGGTTGCAAGCTAACGTTCTTTGCATGCTTGTTATTGGAAATCGAGGATCGAAGGTGATGTTCACTGGGTATTGGATCATATTTCCAAGGCTCTGATTATGATGTTGTGCAAGTTCAACCGGCTGACTTAATCCATCTGGGCATACCTAGTTTGGCTTGGGCTCTTTGTTGGGGCCAATGCTTTATAAGGAGGTCTAAGGTTTTCATGAGAGAATCTTTGTGCTTGTTGAGAAGAGGGATTGGATTTCTTCGGTTTTTTTGGGGGAGTTATCTTGTGTGTTTTCTTTTGTACTGGGATTACAAAGTTTTAGTGATCTTGCAATAGCTTTGTATTCCTCTTTTTAGTAGTGATCTCACTCTCCTGATGGTTCTTCCTGCATTTGGTTTTATATGTAATCCTTGTGTACTCTGTCTTGTTCTTTGATATTTGTTTTCTTTGTAAGACTCGGCCACCAGTTTGTTGTGCCCTGGGGATTCTCCCTGGTTTGATTCTCGGGGAATAGTTTCTGCGTTTATTCCTACTGCTAACAAATGCAATAGTTGCGATCCCCTTACCTTTGCCATTATTCGGCTTGATATACTGGACAAGTTTGAGGAAGCCGATTCAAAGTTCAGAGAGAATCTCACAAGTATTAGTAAGAACTTCGAACTTTGAAGGTGATCAGACAATACAAAAAGGTCATTCTGAAAATGGCTGTGTTTAATGAAATTAAATTCAGTTAACTGAGCCAAAGTTTCGATCTCAATATCGTAAAAAAGATGCACCCCTCTCCCACCACCAACACCCCCCCCCCCCCCCCCCCCCCAACCCCCCTCCTAATTTCGTAACAGACTGATTGCAGTGTTTGAGGAAAGGAGGCATGCCTGAATTCACCTCCACCTCAAGAACTCGGAGAAACTGTCAAACACCACTATGGAAATGAGCTGGTTTGGGAAGTTTCCTATCTTTTATGAGGCTTCCTTGACATGGCACAAAGCCATTTTCATACTCGCTAAGAATGACGTACATTTTGCATTGAAGACACTAAGCATCCAGCCTATCTTGGGGTGGATGTCACTGGGAAAGATACATTCGAATCACACTCGAGTGTAATTACTATATGTTCAAGTCGAGAAAGTTTGAAAATGACAAATTTGAACCTTTTTAGGTCACAAGTTGGTATTTTGTACATAGAACATGTCATATTATCTTGATGGAATGCATTCAATAACATTAGCAGCGCCTATCCGGAACATAGATTCCTACTTTGATATGTTTATAGCAGACACAAGTTAATACAACTTATTTCTTGATGCAAAACTTGACATCCTAGGCTGATTGTTGAGGGATTTCTTTTGTATTGCACCATATTTTACATGATTGTGTGCACAACAGCTTTATGCAATCTGTAAACTTTCTATGCTTAGTTCAGTGTTTGAACTTTAAACTCATAAGTTGTTTCTGAAGTCTTTCCATAGACATCTAAAGGTACCAGTAACCATGAAGGTATTATATAGTTTATGTTATGCTCTTTAACATTTGTTGCCTCTACCTCTACATATTGATTAGGACATTGTATCAACAACAAAATTGTGGACTTATCTTGTTTGAGTCCTTTTATTCCATTCTGCTCTCTAGGGACCATTTCCATGCCTGCCATGTATTTTGTAAGGATTTATTTCATAATGATGTAATGAAGTTTAACATGGGCTGTCAACCACCTAACACAATGCTCCTATTACCCTATGCCTGGGTTGGGACTGTTGGATGCATATGTGCTTTAGTCCCACATCAGTTGGGTGGTATGTCAGCTGCTGACTGTGGGGTATATATACCTGGCCTCAGGCCTAATACATTCATTACATTCTCACTTGTAAATGTCATACATAGATGCCCTCCTTCGGTAGAAAATGTGTCCAATCATTGCTTTTACTTGCAAACACATGCCTTGCATTCAGCAGATTCTCCACTGTACAGTCAATTGCTTTATTGTATCAAAGATTTTTGTGATGTGGTTCATTTTAATGTTTGATATCATAGACTCCATTTTATCGTTTGATATCATATACTTCGTCTTATTATATACTTTGTCTTCCGTATCTTCTCATTTGGCTTGTTTCTCACATCCTTGATTCGAGATACAGATGGATTTAGATTTACTCTCTAACCTTATGAATCAACATGGGTCTACCGTCAAGTGTCGATCCCAGAAAGTTGGGAGAAAGGCTTTATTGTTGTTTTGTAGTTTACCCTCAAGCAATTTTATTGGGTTTACCCTTAACCAATCTTCAGTATGGCCTTGGACAATGAATGATTTTGGCAAACTCATTTGAACAAGTTAAGATACATACTATGTTTCTTCGAAATTTACTTACATTTTGAATATATGCTTATGCAACACAATAGGAAGGACGAATTATACTTTGGATAATGGTGAAGTTTATCAATGTCTACTAGTTCCATCTTCCTAGTCTAATGACTTTAATCAATACATCTGTAGACTCTTTACTGAATTCTGATAGAAAGTAGCTATTCCTATAAGCATTTATCAACTCTATTCTTTATTCATTATTATTTACAATAATCTTCTTGAGTTGAAATATGCCTGGAAACACTAAAAAAGATTTATAATCTTTAAAGTCATTTTCCTTATTTACTATGACATTTTACAACCTGCATTGTAATATGTGTTGTGTGCAAAATCAACTGTCCAAATGGATGGAATGCTTTCTCTGTACTCATGATATTTCCCCTTTTTTCTTTCTTCTTTGTGATATTTTCTCTCTCTTCTTAATCTGTTGATCGGCTTCCTCTTTCTTCACTTCTTACCTGGTCTCTTGTTTCTCTTCTCTTCACTTTTATATCACTTTTATCTATCTACCGAGAACATACCCAAATCTATTTTTACCTTTTTCATATTTCTCATCCTCTTTTTCCTCCCAATGTTTTTAGGCAATAGATTGGTTGCCCCTGGTACTTGGTGCTGTGTAGCTCATGCAGTTAAAGCTATTCGCCAGCAGATGAGTTAGGAATCTTGGTGATAACGCATTCATAACAAATATAACAATTGCTTTTCTAATTATTATTTTGTTTTTAATACCTGTGACAGGTGAGACACCCTTTATGGGACAATCAGGATTGCCCTTTGGCTTACAAACAACTGCTTCTATCCTCTTTCCCCTTTTACATATCCCAATGTACGCCAAATTGATTTTGCATTTTTCCCTTGCAGGTTTTGAATTATTTGGACGACCGGTGTAGGGTTCATAAGGACACAATCAATTTCTGTCAAGATGTTCTGCGACGAAAAAATCTTGATTGGGAAACTGTCTTCCGAAGCGATCTCTCTAAACCAATTCATAATGTGGATCTCATCATCACAGTTGGTGGAGATGGCACTCTTCTTCGGGGTAGTCATTTCCTAGATGCCACGATTCCAGTTCTGGGAGTTAACTCCGATCCTACAAAAGAAGAAGAGGTTGGCTTATTTTTTGAATATGCAATAACTTTTTCGATAATTTTTAACAGTTTTTACCTTATCCAATTGTATTGCCGGCTAGTTCTTTATTTCAATCTACTCTATTTGTTACTTGATGGTGGCGTTGTCATTATCTCTCCCCAGGTTGATGAATTTAGTAATGAGTTTGATGCAACAAGAAGCACGGGCTACCTATGTGCTGCATCTGCAGGAAACTTTGAGCAGGTAAACTGTAAATAATGGTGAGAGAAAAAAAAAAGGTGTGCTTTACATAGCTTCTTATTGATGTTCATTAAGGACTTTTTGCTGGTTTTTAGATGTTTATTTAAGGGCTATGGTATCTTTGAAATTGCTTCCAGGTTTTAGATGGAATTCTTGAGGATCACATGTATCCTTCAGAACTCTCGAGGATATCATTACGTTTAAATGATCAATCATTGCCTACGTATGCCCTGAATGATATTCTAGTGGCAGATCCCTGTCCAGCAACTGTATCCCGGTTTTCATTTCGGTAGGAAATCTTCAGCAGAATCATGCCTTCACCTAGATAAAGTCAAGAGTCAAATTCTCCTAACAACGTTCTTTCAATTTCAGTATCAAAACTGACAACCAAAAGAGCTCTTCTTTGGTTAATTGTCGATCGAGTGGCCTCAGAGTCTCCACTGCAGCAGGATCTACAGCGGCGATGCTTTCAGCTGGAGGATTCCCCATGCCAATTTTAAGCAGAGAGCTTCAATATATGGTACGTGAACCTATATCTCCCAGACATGTGGACGTCCCTTTCATGCATGGCCTGGTTAAACCAGATGAATCGGTGCATGTTACGTGGTGCAGTAAGGAAGGGGCTATTTATGTCGATGGTTCACATGTATTCTACTCAATCCAGCACGGGGATGTGATCGAATTGTCAACAAAGGCTCCTATTCTGAAAGTTTACTTGCCTCAGAGTCGCATAAAATAGAGCGCGAGTTAAAAGATTGCGGGGGAGCTACTAGTCATCAATCTATTGATTGAATGCGACTCCGAACAGAATGTACCACTAGAGAATGTGCATCATCTTTCTGTAGAAGGAAATTAATATTGGAAATGGTTGAAACACGGTAGAGCATTGATCTTCTAAAACCTGGATTTTGTAGGACGGGAAGTGATCTTTTATCTCACTTGTAATGAATCAAAATGAAATTTCTGTAGCGTATTGTGGATTTGTGCTTGAAGGCTTTGAATGCGATAGAGTGATTAACTGTAGCATGGCTGCTTGGTGGATGTGTATGAAAATAAAGAGAAAACAGTTGTCACTGCAAATATTCACATGATTAGACATCAGAATGATGCACAGTACTCTGTCCTGTCCTTGTTTGTCCAGGCGTTTATGATGTATCAAATGTATTATTGATTCATATAATTTGTGTTGTTGCAACCAAAACGGAATCAATAATCAGTTTGGATTATACTGCCTCCAACATATTAGCCCCGGATTTGGTTCGGCAAAGTGGAGCGAAGTAAAAAAATTTAAAAATTGACATTTTGCATACGCACTGCGGTGAAGTTGGGCGAAGTAAAAAAAATTTCGTTTGGGTGCTTTGAAGAAGTGTACCTAAATTTTGGTGTTTTGTTAGCTGTTGAAGTGAGTGAAAAAGTGTAACTTTTCGTTGAAGTGGCACGAATAGTAAATATTTTTTTGTTAAAGTAGAGAGGAAGTGGTTCTCAAAGCGCGCGAAGTGGAAATGAGATTTTTTTACTTCCGCGCTCCATTTCGGAGAAAAAACGAAGTACTTTGATACTATTATATTTTAATGATCATGTATCTCGGTGTTTGAGACATCTTACAGTTTTTCATGTGTGATTACTCCTATTAATTATTTGCTGGTTTGGATTGAGATATTGTTGGTATTTTTCCTTTTGGACTATGAAAGATAGTCCCACATTGACTACACCACCAAGTGGGTATCTCAATATAATGATTTGTTTGTGTTGAGATGTGCACATGGGGTGTGGTGGGGTACATGGGTGCCATGTGGGCATGTTTTATTAAGATGAAAAATGATTAACTCCTCCATGCAAGCTTCTAAACTTTTTGTCATGCTCTTGAAATTTATTCTATAGGAGGGGTTTAGCAACTCAGACTCAATGGCGCAAAGTTGCGCACTTTGCACATCAACATCGGCGCTTATGCGCATTTGATGCGCTCATGCACTCGATTATGCGCGAGTTGCATGTGTTGTTGTTAGCATGGTTGCATGCGCGGGCGCATGAGCAGGGAGCGGAGCGGACGCATGTGCAGCTATGTGCGTATGCGCATTTTAGCGCATCTGCGCTGGGCCGCTGCACTACTACGCTGAAGGCAAAAGCAAGTCGGTTTGGATTCGGTTATGGAAAGATTGTGTTTTTAATTCAGATCCGATTTTATGAAATTTGAATTAATTTCGTTCATATCTCTTTGTAACCGACTACGTGGCCAGGCTCCTCTATAAATACTCTCTTCTCAGCCCTCATAAGATATATATAGTTTTTGAGAGAGAGAGAGAGAGAGAGAGAGGGAGTTGAAGAGAGGCTGTTGTGCCGCCAAGAGGAGTCCAGAAGATCGTGTGAGTCCAGGAGAGAGAGGTGACGCGAGCGTTCCAGAAGTTCTTCGAGAACTTGCTGGTTCCTGGGAGCAGATCATGTGGGGTGAATCTTGCTTTGAGCAATGGTGATATTCATCACCCCAGCAAGTCATTATCATTCTTCTTCCTCTTCTACTTCTCTTTTATTTGTAACTTGTTCTGTCCGTCTGCAACTGCGATTGCAAGGAAGAACATAAATTATTTTTTGATTCCTTTGTTTTCTTCAGAGCAAGTTGTAACCAGGAATATTATATATATATATATTAATTTGTTGGAATCGAGATCACGGAAGGCAAACTTGTTTGCTGAAGCTTCTGAATCTCGACTATAACTTTTGGATCAACAGAGGGTAGACTGCAAAGTTTATCAGAAGCTCTGTTGGTCTTGTTCATTCATCTTTTGATTAAGTCCTGAGACTAATAATCTCAAAGCAAGATCTGAAGAAAAGATGGAGAACACCCATACAAACCATATTGATACAAGTTTTAACAAACATTGAGAAGAATGACGGGCTACACTTCAATTATTTGGATGAGGAATGAGTCCTCTGACAAATGTTGGACGTGTATAAACAGATCCTGGATCTACCATTCTTGCGGATGGAGGTGAAATTGATCTGGCGTCGCTGGAGGCGCACGTTCCAAGAGGAAGGAAGACGACATCTGATGTAAGTTGGCGCATGGAGATGTTTGATGCAAGTTGCCGTATGGAGAAGTCTACTACGGTTGCCGAAAAGTGACCGGCACTATGCGCGAGCTGCATCTGCGCATGGAAACAGTTGGCACATGGCATAACTCGGTGCATAATAGTCTCGGCGCAGGGCACTCAATGCGCATGGCGGACTCGGTGCAGTATAATCACTGCGCATGGCGCCCTTTAGCCATAAGGCAGGACTTGGCGCATGGAAGCATCTATGTGGCTAGCTCTAAGCAAGGTCTATGCGCGACCAGATTATGCCATAGGGCTATGAGCACCTTACACGCATGTCTCTTCAAGCATGAAGGATCATGAGAACAAAGATTACATATCCAAATTCAAACCAAAATAGCAAGATAAAAACCTAACTTGTTTACTTTGATTACTTAACTTGGTTGCTATGATTGCGCAGGTTAAGTCATCTGGCGTGGCTGCTGACTGGCGAATGGACACTAGTGCATCTAGCCACGTGTGCTCTAGGAAGAGATGTTCACCAAGGTCGAACCTATCGTTGGAGAAGGTATCAATAGGGAACAAGAAACAAGCAGAGGATCTGGAGATTGGATCAATGGTTATGGACTTCGAGAAGTTACAGTCAAAGGAGCGAGTGTACATAAGTACAAGTGATTACTAAGGACCTGATCTCAGGAAGACTGTTGCAGACTTGAAAAGTGAACATCCATGATGTCCAGATGGTAATATCTTGGCTGGAGCACTTTGAAACAAGGCTTTCAGTATCAAATGGATGGTCGAGCTTCTGCTTGTGAGTAGAGTCTCATTACAAGAGTTGGTGGGACACCAGACTAGGACATGTACTATGTACCGCAAGATGTTTAGTCTAGGACTTATCTCCAAATGTGGGGGTAAGGAGATGGAGAAGTATGAGGTATGTGCGCAGACAAATATTACAAGAAAATCGTTCAAACGGGTAAACCGGAGCACAGATCTTCTAGAGTTGGTGAACTCAGATATCTGTGATTTCAAGCAATTCTCCAAAAAAGGCCAAGATGAAGTTTTTTATCGACGACTACTCGAAGTACGCATTCGTCTATCTGCTCAAGACAAAAGACGAAGCATTTGAGAAGTTCAAGAAGTTCAGGACTGAGGCTGAACGTCAAACATGGCAATAACTCAAGAGACTAAGAAGTAATCGAGGCGGAGAGTATAGGTCTATTGAATTCACATTGTTCTGTAAAGAACATAAAATTTTTAATGAGACGACTGCTCCGTAATCTTCACAATCAAATAGAGTAGCTGAGAGGAAGAACATGACGTTGATAGAGATGATGAACTCAATGTTGTTGATTGCGGGTCTTCCAAACTGCTTCTGGGGAGAAGCTGCGTTAACAGCTGTCACGCCCCGATCTTCCGCAGGCAAATCGGCCGTTCCCGCTAGGCGGGAATCACCCTCGCCAGCGCTCCCGCGGAACGATCGCTTAACCCATCCGGACGTGATGCCGCACGAGCGTGATCCACGCCCGTGCAAGGCCATGGTTCATTGGCTGACGGCAAGAGTTCTAAGCCACGGAGTCGCACAGATTGTCCGAGTGCAGCAGAGTCATGAACGCATAAGCGATCGATAACAGGTTCACTGAGTCGACAAATATAGCGGAAGCATAGAAACACAAGTTGAAGTAAAGCAAGCTCTTTTATTGATATAAACTTGTGTTACAGGCGGCGTATAGCCGAGATTACAAGTCGCTCAAGCCTCTCTTTCTGAAACATAAAGCGTGCCAAGTGGCTACAACTGTGGAATGAATGTACAAGCGATGGTCAGGCGATGTTCACAACTTATGTCTTGTATATGTGCTTCAGTCCCGGATGCACCGTTGCAAGGCTTCAGAGGAAAACTCCTGGCCTTAGCACGCACGTTGGAGGCGTCCGCACCGCACGAGGTTCTCCCGCACCCTGCATATCAAACTGGTGGATTATCAGTACATTGAATGCACTGGTGGGGAAGCTACTCGCCCGCTCGACAAATCCAAACACGTAATACAGGTTCCGTGCACAACTATTAAGTTGTCTTTCTAGTTGCCTTAGGATCAGTTTCATGCAAACATTGAATAGCTTAACGTGTCGGGCAGTGCGCCGTACGATGTTTGAGGAAACACGGTGAGACTTACCAACTTACCATTTCTCCTTCCCTGTCCAAGGCAAACATTGAGGCAAACAGTATAAATTCGAGCAGAGGCATGTATAAATATTCAGGAGGCAAGCATATGCAAACAGGAGGGTCGTTTTAACATGATCGTTCAGGTATTTAGTTGTTCTTGATGCGATGCAGTGACTCGCACACGGATAGCCGCTAAGCGAGGATGACTTATCTATATGAACACGGTCGCTGGCAAAGCCATTATGGACACTAGTCTTAAACGAGAGTAGTTTGCAACGAAAGTACAGTGGGTGCTACAAGCCATCTCGTTTAGTACAGTAGACTATACAGTAAGTTCAGCCATGGAGCGGATGGTATGCAGCGAAAGAACGGTAGGTGCTGCACACTATCTCGTCCAGTACAGTTGGCTGAAACAGTGGAGTTCCATCCGGATCGGAGCGGCCCCAGTGCCCCGGAGACCGTCCGTGGAACTATGCCTCGTTTTCGAGTTGTCCGCGACATGCAGGTCAAGGTCAGGGTCAGTTTCCCCTTCACTAGATACTCGAGTACTGTAGAACAGGAGTACAGTGGTACAGTGGTACAGTAGAACAGTATAACAATAGTACAGTAGTGCACGATTACATGAGGTGCTTGAATCATGATTCTGTACAGTGATTAACTTGTCTTGATGCATTCCCCTGGTTCGGGGCTGCCTGGTGACCTAACGGTCCCGGATACTCGCAAGAACATTCAGGCACGGAACGACTATGTAGTAGTCTCCCGGGGTTTGGATGAAAACACGGTAACAATCAAGCAGACAAGCATGCGTTCTAAGGAACATAATTAGCACGTTTGCTCGGGCCCGAAGGTAGTCCGAGAGATGAAACCGTTAAGGGACTTAGCATGCGAGGGTCTGAATATAAGCAGGTGCGTTGGATTTATTAGCATGCAGGGGGTGAATCACCTAGCGACTAGCATAAACATTCCAGATTTTATGTGTGCTGGCTAAGCAAAGACAAGTTCACCGTAGCCACCCACTTTAGCGATAATTCGCCTCGGTAGAGTAATACGTCTGAGCGAGCCTCTGAAAGTCCAAGCCGGATTCTTGTAGGGACAAGTCTGGATATCCTTTGTTTCTCCTTTGAGGCAAAGCGGGTCGGGACAGCTGCACGATTGTCGTTTGAGACGGCAGTCTGCTTGAGCGAAACGGGGTGTTACAACAGCTACGTTCATTCTGAACAGAGTATCGTATGCAACTTTCGATGTCACTCCTCATGAACTCTGATTCAAAGTCAGACACAACTTGAATGTCATTCGAGTGTGGGGGTGTCTGACATATGTAAAGCTTCCGGACTTGTAGATACAGAAGCAGGGTATGAGGACTACGAAGACCATCTTCCTGGGTTATGCTGAGAAGAGTGATGCTCGAAGGTTTCTTGATATAGAATCAAATCATATCATTGAATCTCGCGAAGCAGAATTTTTTGAAGATAAATTTATAAGGCACAAGGACATTGTTATCGGGGATATTCCGGAGAATAATGTGGGTGCACAGGAGGCTAACACTGTCACGCCCCAATTCCGTAGAATCTATAGTCGTCCCCCGGGTGTGGCACCGTGCGGACCTAGGTTGCGCACCGCACAAGGCTAAGGTATTTTGCATAGCGAGCACATATTCAGAGTACGCAGATAAATTGAAGCACAAGTTGAAACATGGAAAAGTTCTCTTTTTATTGATAATGAACATCTATTACAAACTCTTGAACGAGTCATAAGGATTGCCGCACGGGCTTACAAAAGTTGACACAAAATGATATAGCTATCCTGTACATTACATCCCTTTACTAGAACTTCAAAATATAAGACCTCCTAGTGGAATGATGGCCTTTCCACGGAGCTGCATTGAGTTTGGGTTGCTAGCTCCTTGCTTCAAAATGCTTCAAAGGTGGCGCAATCTGAATGCGCCGACAGTTGGACTAGATCGGGAAGACGACTTCAGCTCCTCGCTCGGATCTCCTTAGTGCGGGTAACCTGTTTCAACGAGGGTCAGTACATCAAAATATACTGGTGAAGGCGAGCTAACCCAACTATACCAATCAACACGTTGTTTATATGAAGCATGCATATTATTTGTGGTCTTTCTATCTTGCCTTAGTTCATTTTACAAGCAAGCAGTATATAGCATTTATTGAAATGAACTTGCCACCGTTCGGTGACTTTTACCTGTCCGTCTGAAACACCTGCACAATACTTACCATGTTCTTTCCTGCCACGAAGACACAAGTTAGCTTTGCACAGGTTTAAATATACGAAGGGATCACTGACATGGTGCCATAAGGGTCGGTTCTAGTCTGGGCCGGAATGACGTGTAATGCAAGGATCAGGGCGTCACAGGCTATTCCGTCCGATGCAGGAGACTATCAGGGGTTCCGTCCATATCGGTGCCAATGCCCCAGCGATCGTCCGCAGGAACTAAGACATTGTGCACAAGTTGTCCGTGATGAAACGTAGTACACTAAGATAGCAGTTGAGGCATATCAGGCACATGACAGTAACAGGGCAAGATTTATTTTTGCATAGTCTTTCTGTTCAGTTTATTGCATTCAGGATGAGTTCTATACATAGCACAATTTAAAGAAGAGTATACATTCTAACTTGTATTTATGCATATGATGAATATTCCAAACAAACAAGCTTGCAAATAAATAACCATTTCCAAGTTGAATGACAAGCAATATAATCCAAGTCTATTCCTTTTTATCTTGACATCTTTTAGTTATTACTTGGTATCGTTTGATCGGGGCAAGCAAGAATACAAGATTTTAGATGTGAAGACTTGGAAGAAGGGCCAACTAAATCGAATATAAGCCACTCACTTAGTTGGTTGGAAGGGAGAAGGAAAGAGGTGCTTCAGGACTCCGCTCGCGCATCGCCTACTGCTTGTTCACCTGTATTGTCACGAACAGCTGATCAATACCTCTTCCACTCTTTCCAATCTAGGAATTGAAGTACAGTTCAATGAACGAAAATAATAAAATCCATCGAAACCATTCAAGAAAACTCAAACAAATCCGAAAACCAACTCAAAGCAACAAAGCGACATCGAAAGCTAGGCAACAAAAGATGCAGCGGAGAGGTCCCTCCTGACTCTGCCGCTAAGTCGATCCTGGTGGCACAGTCCACTGAATATAGGAATCAATTTCGAAGAAGCAAATCCATAACGAGGATAAGATCTTGTTTCAATCTATCCCGATCGAACGATACCGTCTTGTATTTCTTAGCCGCGCTCCCCGAATAGGGGAAACGGGACACCACATCCTACCCAACTAATTGGAAGTTTCGTCCACGAAACTTAGGAATAGAACCTACCACTAGAAAACAATGAAGGAAACCTTTCTCTCATCTCAGATTCAAGCTCCCAAGTGGATTCTTCGACCTTATGATTTTGCCAAAGCACGCGCACGAGAGGAACCGAACGACTTCGAAGCAGCTTTTCTTTTCGATCCAAAATTTGCACAGGTTGTTCGACATATGTCAAGTCTGCCTTAAGATCTAGTTGATCCAGATCCACCACGTGACTCGGGTCGTACACGTACTTCCTAAGTTGGGAAACATGGAAGACGTCGTGCACTTCAGATCATGATGGTGGTAGGGCAATCTGATATAAAACTGAGGCAACTCGCTTTAGTATCTTGAACGGACCGACAAATCTTGGACTTAGCTTTCCCTTTGCTCCAAATCCGGTGACTCCTCGCATGGGCGAAACTTTAAAAAATATCCGATCGCCTTCTAAGAACTCAAGGGGTCATCGATGTGTATCTGCATAACTTTTCTGACGACTCTGAGCTACCTTTAGCCGTTTTCGAATCAAACGAATCTTTTGGACAGTCTGCTCCCCAAGTTCGGGGCCAAGAATTTTTCGTTCTCCAACTTCGTCCCAACAGATCGGGGATCTGTACTTCCGCCCATACAATACCTCATACGGCGCCATCTGAATGCTGGATTGAAAGCTATTATTGTATGCAAATTCAGCTAACGGTAGATGTAAGTCCCAACTCGTCTTCATGTCCAAGGCGCAGAGTCGTACCATATCTTCGAGGATTTGGTTGACACGTTCCGTTTGGCCGTCTGTCTGTAGATGGTAGGCGGAGCTAAACTTTAACTTCGTCCCCATTGTTGACTGCAGGCTTTCCCAGAAATGCGATATAAATTGACCATCTCTATCGGAGACAATGGATACGGGCACGCCGTGGAGCCGAACGATTTCGTTGAGGTAGATCTAAGCCAAGCGGTCGACACTCCAAGTAGACTTGATAGACAGAAAGTGAGCTGACTTGGTGAGTCGATCAACGATAACCCAGACGACATCATTCCTCCGTTGTGTCTTTGGCAAGCCAACAATGAAATCCATTGTTATATGTTTCCATTTCCACTCCGGAATAGCGAGGTTCTGCATCTCTCCGCCCGGCTTCTGGTGCTCGGCCTTTACCCTCTGACAAGCCATGCAATACGACACGAACATCACCATATCTCGTTTTAAGCCGTGCCACCAAAACGTCGTACGGAGATCTCGATACATCTTGGTACTACCCGGATGAGAAGTATAACTAGCATAATGGGCTTTCGTGAGTATCTCTTTTCTAAGTGCCGCATCGTTTGGAACGCATAATCTTTCCTTCACTCGGATCATCTCGTCCGTACCTACCGCAAAGTCGGTTGCCTTTCCTGCTGAGATAAGACCTTGCATCTTTTGCAGGAACATGCCATCTTTCTGAGCGGCCTTAACCTCTTATAACAAGTCAGGCTCAAGGCGCAGCTGAGCCACTTGCGCCCCCTTTTTGTATCTGATTAGTAATGTAATGCCCAAAGATTCAAGATCTCGGCGCAGCTTGTCATCAATAGCCAAACTCCCAACGAACACTCGACTCAGTGGATCAGCTACAATGTTTTCCTTGCCAGGTGTGTATCTGATCATGAGGTCAAAGTCGCTAAGGAGCTCAAGCCAGTGCCGTTGGCGAAGATTCAAATCTTTTTGTGTATAGAGATATTTTAAGCTCTTATGGTCTGTATAGATCTCGCACGGTACACCGTAGAGGTAGTGGCGCCACAGCTTCAGCGCAAACACCACCGCAGCAAGTTCCAAATCATATGTTGGATAATTCTTCTCGTGAGGCTTTAGCTGCCTCGACGCGAAGGCTATCACTTTTTCCCGTTGCATAAGGAAACATCCCAATCCTTACCTGACGCGTCACTGTATATCTTGAAGTCATCAGGTCTGTTCGGAAGGGTAAAAATTGGTGCAGAGACGAGGTGCTGCTTTAACTCCATAAATGAAGCTTCACAGTCGTCCATCCAAGTGAACTTTACTCCCTTCTGAGTGAGCTGAGTCAGAGGCGATACAATATTTGCAAAATCTTGTATAAATCTACGATAGTAACCCGCCAAAACAAAGAAACTCCGAATATTGCTAGCTGACTCCGGCTGTTTCCACTGTATATGTCACGACCCACACCCGGTATAGGGGCACGAGTGCGTGGGTACGTCCAGCCTACGCCGCAACATCGGCGGTAGAACGCTGTCTAGGTTATAATACTATCTAAACAATCTCTCATGAATATCCAACTCTATAAGGAGACACATATATCATAATATAATATGGAATATACTCAATCACATAAGCTAAAGCACGATGAGATATCGAAGCAAACAAATAAAATACAAGACAAGTCTAAACAACAATAAATAATCTAATCTGCAATCAATAACATACATATCTCCAAGTATACCGGAAACAAGTCCTCTAAGTCGAAGTCTGGAAAAAATATCCAGTCAGGATTGGAACGAAATACACCTCTAACAGCAGTTCCACATATATTGACAAAAACTATAACACAGTGTAAAGAAATACAAGACAGATATAAAAACTGGCAATGAGAAATACTAGAATAAGGAAATGCTGGAATAAAGAAATACTGGAATAAATGGAATACTGGAACATCGTCATCAATATACATCTAGCAATGAAATAGAAATCCAAGTACACGCAAGAACAATGAACTGGTATATAAGTGTGTACAAGAACAATAACTAGAACATGTAGAGATGCTAAATCAATATACTAGATACATGTCAAGAATCATCTAACTAAGTTTGTAAAATATTAGCATATCATGTGATCGGCTTGGGACTATATGACTCATTACATTGATTAGCGATCATCCCCAACAAGTCCGGCTAACCATATGTAACAGCGATGAGGCATGTAAGGGTCAGGCTGCACCGACGTGAGGTGTGGGTGAGCTATGATGCATGTAAAGTTGGGTATGATCACATAAGCTACTAATATTTCCCTATTTCCCACAGCTAGCACGATGGATTCCAATCACGACTCCTCGTGACAGGTCTCAATGATGCCAACTCGTGTAAACAATAGTGTCAGAGTCATGTATGCTATACAACAAGAGTTATAGAGATAATCAACATAATGAAAATTGTCAGAGAATATACTCGCCTGGGGTTCTGCTGCTGGTATGAATTAGAGTCCAAGTCACAGTCCAAATAGCCTATGTATTACAAATTTACCATGTCAAAAGATAATTTATTTTAATTTATTTAATTCTGGAATAATTACTCTAAAATCCTATTTTAATCTTATTATTCTGATTTTTAGGTTAATTCCTAAATTTTGCCCAAAATAACTGAATTTTATCAACTCGAGACCCATGGCACGCAAATCGAGGCGATCTGTTGACCAAAAAGTCAACCGACACAAACTCGACTTTCATGCATGAATTCCTGTAGATTTTAGCGTCAAAAATATGCTGGAATTTATGGCTTGTCCGAATTCAAATTCGTTTGGGAATTATGGCACATACAAGTTTCGTATCGTGCACCGATGGTTAAATTCTAACCTAGAAGTTCTACAGAATTAACAATATAAAAATACATCGAAATAAACTTTGGGAAAAACATATGTCAATGATCTCGACATTAACTTTCCGAAACTTTAAACGGTTCATGATTCTAATTCCTGGTTCTCCCGAAATCGCGAAAACATTGAAACACGTCTATTTTCGGACATGCTGTGCTCTACGAATTTTCCAGAATTTAATACTAATAATTTCGAAAAAAAATTAATATAATCAGAAATCTAACCTCAATATATTTCTAACACAAGAAACTAGGCCTCGTTTGGAGTCCGAAGCTATGCGCAATGGCTTCTGGAAGATGAAGGAACCCTAGATGGAAATTCTCTAAAAATCGGCTCAAGAAAAACCCTAGAAAATAACTTAAACTATTATATATATATATAGAGGAGAGAGAGAGAGCAGCCGCGGCTCGGAGAGCGCCATGTGGCAGCCATCGACGGCTCCCCGCTCAGATCGAACGGTCGTGGATCCACGCGGCTCGGCTCAGCTGAGTCCGAGTCGAACTCTGACTCGGCTCGGCTCGAGGTCGGCTCGGCTCGCACCCACCCCGCGGTCACTGACAGGCGGGCCCGGCACTGTTCGCTGTGGGAGGCTGACAGGTGGGCCCCATGTTTGCTGACTGGGCAGAATTAATTACTTTTTGGATTTTCTTTTTCAGAAAATAGTTTTTAATTCAGTTTTTCATAATTAACTCAAATTAAATGCAAAAAATAATCAGAAAATTCCCAAAAAATTCTAGAAAATCTATTTTATTATTTAGAACCTAAAATAAAAGTTTGGGATATTTTTAATTATGTTTAAATCTAAAATAAATTCTTACAAGTCCTAGAAAATTAGGGTTACTAGTTTTTAATTAACTAAAAATTATAAAAAAATTCCAATAGTCTCAAATTAACCTAATAATAATATTTAAACAAGAATTTCAGGATACAGAGGTTACAGCATAATGGCTTCCACTTTCTTTGGGTCAACTGAGATGCCTTGTGCAGAAATAATGTGCCCTAGAAAGGATATGTTGTCCAACCAGAACTCATATTTACTAAGCTTGGCATATAACTTGTTGTCTTGAAGGGTTTGAAGCACCATCCGCAGGTGTCACGCCCCAGTCCCAAAATACGTAGGACTAGGAACACGTAAGCATGCCAGCCGTATGGATATGACAACTCCAATATATGGAAACCAAATCCACACGTACGCTGTAATATGAATATCAAATCCACAAGTGGTATAAAATGTATCACAAGTCACAGGGTATAATCTAAATCTCATCCACAGAAAATCAAATATAAATAAATAACCAATATCTATGGAACTAGATCTCAATAAGAAGTATCTAAGGATGATAGTTGGATGGAAATAAATCCACTACCAACTCAAATATAAGAGCAAATACAATATGAGTACAACACAATAACACAATATAAGAATACCAACTAACAATCACGGGCTCGAAGAGAAGGCATCCTCGAAACATCTGTAACCATCCGAATTTGCGCTCTTGCAATACTCAAGAACAGATACACCTGACAGGGGACCAGGTCCTCAGAGGGACATAACAAGATACTTAAACACATGCCAATAAAGTACTGAAATAAATATCCAAAGGGGTTGCCTAACCGTCTAAGTGAATGCAGTTAAGAACAACTTTCCCCACAAGTGAGCTATCTGGCTGAAAACGAGGATTTGGTATGATTCCCTTTTGGGGATCCAGGGGCCCAAAGGCACGTCGTCTTTTGAACGGCGGAGGCCCGCCAATGTATATAATATATATATATATATATATGGGTCATCACCACCCGTATCTCCGGCGAAGAATCCGGGCGCACAGGAAAAAGTGCAAAGGAGCTCAAATGCGGTACTTGTTGTTCTTTCCACCCCATGCTCTAAGCATGTCACATCCATGACATAATTTAGTTCATAGCCTATTCTTAGTACCCTAGCCCAATCCTGCAACCAAACAAGGACAAGGATGGGACCACCGTACTACAATAGGCTATGTCCCTAGACCTCTAATAACTGCTAAGTCTACTAGCATGCAAAGTTTCTAACAACAGTTATTCCTAACGCACGACCCACACGTACAGGAGCCCAAACCTGCACACAAGTCCGTGATCTACATGAGACTCACAACTCGTGTAACAACTGTGTCACGGCCAATGAACCTAATGATGCTACATGATAATGGGGTAGTCTCATAAACAAGGTCAATGCAAATACATAAATAAAAACATACCGCGACGACACCGTCGCGCGCATTTTATATAACAGTTAAAATATATGAACTAAAGATAGAAATAAAGATGCATGCAATATATAGAATATAAATAACAGTACAATGGCAAGGTATACTTGCCTGGCAAGAAGCTGTAAAATGTAACGTCCAGATGTCCAATACACAGGACCAGAAGCTATGGCCTCAGAACAAATATCTCCGGATGCTGAAATAGATATCACCAACATTCACAGAATAAGTAAAATAGCTATAATGCACTTCCCTTTCGTCCAATTTGGACATAGGGGCAAAACCATAATTTCGGGCCAAAGTGGGGTCCATGTGTGGCCCACTTTGTACCGTAAAGCGTGTCAGGGTCAATGGTCTCCAAATTTGTCAAACTCAGTGTCAACAAATCAGGAACGACGATGCGAACCCAACAGAACTTTCAGAATTGGATTCCGATGAGCCGATCAAAAAATCGCCCGTCAAGTCGAGCTGTGGGGCCCACGATACACGATTTTATCAACTTTCTCAGAATCGAACCAAACTTGGGTCACAAGACAATCGTATTGCTACGAGTCCGATGGCGCAAGTTTTGTCTCGATCCGACGTGTGTACACAAAGTTACGACGTATTCCAGAATAGGCGAATACGGGACGTTGTCGGCAGATACGCGTTGATTCCGGTGTGCACGCACATCCAAATCAACTTCTGTGAAATCCCGCACGTCCGTATCAACGGCGCGCACATTTCGGTGAAGACAGCACGCGACCAAGTCGTCCCGTTTAGCGGGGCGCACTCAGTTCCAGGGTAAAACATGGCGTTATTTTTCCTATTTTTGGATCGCGGTTCGCGATCACCACAGGACGCGACGCACCGAGCGGGTTGCACGGGCATCGAGAGGGTCACACAGCCTATGCGTCACAACTGACGAAACAGAAAATGGAGCAACGAGGAGAGAGAACGGGTTACCTGAACATGGCTCCGTGGAACCTGAAATTCCCGTGTCCGCGAAGCGATACGACGCTGCGACACGGTACTGCTGTGTCCGGTCTGCTGTGTCTGGGTCGGTCGTGTCTGGGTCAGGTTCAGCCGCTGCTGTCGGCTGGGAGTGGGCGTTCGGGTCGGCGAAGTCGTGGAGGCTGAGGAGGGCCGTTGGTGGTGGTGTTGGTGGTGGAGACGACGAGGAGACGGGTGAGAGTCGTCGGCTGAGGGGGCTGAGAGGGGAGAG
Source organism: Iris macrosiphon (assembly GCA_036927795.1). NCBI lineage: Eukaryota > Viridiplantae > Streptophyta > Magnoliopsida > Asparagales > Iridaceae > Iris > Iris macrosiphon. Next base: position 145,326,430 of record JAYESA010000008.1, read on the forward strand.
GGTTGTGGAGATGGTGAGGCGAGGGCGGCGGAGGATCGTGATCGAGGGTTGGGGTGAGGGCGGAGGATCGTCGAGGCGGGAAGGAAAAAGGGGTGATGGGGGTGCTCGTGTTGGTGGTGGTGGCGACTGCTGCGCCGAGGTGGGGGAAAGACGACGGTGGAGTAAGGAGGAGGGAAGGCGGTCGGGGCTCGTGGGAGAGAGGAGAGAGCGGGGATTCTGGAGGAGGAAGACGAGGGAGGAGGAGTCGGAGACGGAGCGAGGATGATGGTGGTGGTACTGGGCTGGGCAGGGCACGACGAGGCGGGGGCTCAGGGCGTCGTGACGGGGACGACGACGGAGCGGGTCTCGAGTGGGCTGAGAGGGGAGAGCGGGTCGAAGAGAGAGGCGGAGGAAGGTTGGTGGTGCTGGGCGGCCGGGGATGAGACGAGGAGAGGGGAAGGCGGAGCTAGGGTTTCGGCAGGCGGTCGAGGGGTTAAATAGCCTGCCGGAACAGTAGAATAGGGTTCGGATTAGGATTAGGGTTCCGGCGGGCTAACGGGTCCGGGTCCGGGTCGGGTTCAATCTGAATCCGGCCCGATCCCCTAAGAGGTGGGGTTGGGTTTCGGGTAGTCGGGTTTCGGGTCGGGTTTAGATCCGACCCGACCCGCTAAGGTTGGGTTCGGTTCAGTTGAACCGGGTCTGGGTTGGTTTGGTTTATTTTGGAAATAAACAGGGTTTATTTCTAGGGTTTAATTAGGTTTAATTCTACATTAGTTTTTAGGGCTTTAAAAATTTTTACGGAGTCCAATAAATTCTCGGAAAATTATCCTATGTCCAGTTTTCTATTTTACACCCAAAAATATTATTTTTATAATATTTTTATATTAATTAACATCATGTAAAAATTATTTAATAATAAAATACCTTAGTTTTAATTCTAGAAAATTATAGAAAATTGTGTAAAAATTGTTTTTAAAAATCCTTGAAAAATCAGGTGGTTTACAATCTACCTAACTTATAAAAATTTTGTCCTCGAAATTAAAATTAAGCCACGGTAGCAAACAAGGATGGTCTAAGATTTGCATTGGTTAAAATGCAAGGCTCGGTTTTACGGAGTGGGCGATGTTGCACGTTACACATTCCAAAAATCATGGAAAAAATCCATATGAGCGAAAATAGGTTTCTTCATGTGTCATGTCAATGATGTGGACACCTAATTGCTCTTTTGCATAAAAATGCCCAACCATTGAAACATTGCACAAAGATGGAAATGGAAGACGGGCATGTCTAGGACAAGGATGTGGAATTTGTAGGAAGGCAGTGACTAGTGAGGTGCTTCAATTATCGAAGCAATGGTAAGGTGTGCTAAGTGATACCATATTGTAAAACTAAATAAAAATACCGTGTTCTATTTCTAAGTGGATTCGAGCTAGCCTCAGTCTCACTATCTACGCCAAGTAGGTCTAATTCTTAGGTGAGAGGGTTTCACAATCCAGCCAACTTAAAACAATATCGTCCTCAAAATTAAAATAAGGCATAATCTGTTAATCCTTCATGTACATAAGGCAAGTCAATCGTAATCTCCTTGCGATAATTAAAATCCTAATCATATCCATCGCAATCACTTCAAGGTTAAGATGACCACTGTTCCAATCAAAATTCAACCTATGGTTATCTCTTCTCAGTTTTTCAAAATATCCATATCTAATTTAAATTAAATCCATATAACATCTTCCAGATTTAAATACGCATATAAAATTTATCTCACGATCTACAATTATCATAATCTCCTCTAGGAGTAATTCGAGTCCATTATTATTCTTATTTTTTACTTGTAAATTTTTGTATGCTTCAACTTTTATATTATATTCACAACCTCAATATTTCCAATAGGTCATCCAACCAAAATTTTAATTCTTAATTCAAATCATCAAATTGAAAAATAATTTAAATGCAGTCCACCAATGTTCAAGTCTGAAATTCTATATTTATCCTCCAAATTCAAATTGATGATTCTACCTTCATTGTTCAAAAATTTAAATCATGTACTTAAGTATAAATATTGGGTCCTCAATATCAATTCATTAATCCTCATCATCTTAGTCATTCTTTTAAATTTTTCAAAATTAAAATGGCTTGAACCTCTCCCAATCTAATCTTACTCGATCACAATCTGAAAGAAATTCCTCTCGAGTTGACAATGCACTGCTATCCAACTTATAATTTATCCATCTATCACATAAGGCTATATACCTTAAGAAAATATTCCTTAATTTATTTTACTCATGTCATTCAATCCTCAAACTTTCATGCCAATTATATCTTATATGATATGCCTTAATTACGAAAGAATAATCCTCAAGTATGTGATCGGCCTATGGGGTATATCTAGTGCTCTCTGTGTATCAAACTTTATACCCAGTACGAGGTTTCGTCTTTCCGAAATAAGGGAAGACGGAAAACAATAATAAAGAGTTCAAGAGGGAGGTAATCGATTATTAGTATGGGGGTCAAGGCGTTTAAAGAATTCAATGGGAATTGTCAAGGCAGTTATGGATTAAAATCTTATTTTGGGTAATGCCTATTCACATGCTCGCATCGGTACAGTTATGTAACGGATACGATATGCTCAGACATATCTAGAGGGCAAGTTCATTCATCTACTAATCACTAGATATCTCAATCCACGTAAAGTAGTTATACGAAGGGCGAACCACGAGCACTATGGTTGATCAGACCGTAGTACACTGATTCTGAAATATATTAATGTATGCATCCACTAATACATATATAGTGAACAAGCTTGATGAAAGAATAAGCTTGCAAAACTAGGCTATAATAGCGGCATAAGTCAAGGTGGTACAATAACTATAAGTACGCTAGATGATGATGAAAGAAGGTACAAGTCAATTCAAGTTCACAAAAAAAAAACAAAAAAAAACAAAATAAGCAATAATAACAAAAGGCTCTACAATCTCTACAGTTATCATACAACCTCCTTGTCTAAGTCGCTAGTCGACCAAATAGGGCATGGACCTCTAAATTCTACCGTCTGAATAAATACTGTCGTCTAATGCTAGCATATAATTAATGTCATTTAGTTACACTTCATCAATGGATCACAAGGACTATATGATACTAGGTGGTGAAGTATACTACCCAACTTAAAATAATTTAACTACTATTGTATTGTCTTAAGGATACCGTAAAAGCTCATGTTAAGGTCTATGAGAAGGGGTCTTAGTACTTTATTGGGGTATCCTCTTCTATTACATAGGTCATGGTCATCTTACATCTTAGTCATAGTGCTTATAGAACAAGTGTCAATAGTAAGGATAGAAGAGTTACTGGCTGTTTAAGGGAAAAAGGGATCTCGCTTGTATCGAGGTGAGGGTACAAATTACGTGATTTAAAAACTAAGGGTTAATCATCGGTCACAGTCTACAAAACAACTTAAACTTATCAAGTTCTAACTACCAAGCACAAAAATTTTCACATTCAAGGCTACAACTATAATCCTAGCAAACTATGAGCCCTTAACAAAGAATAAAATTACTTGGCCTACTATCCAAAGTGTCAGATGGCACGAGTTAAAGATGAAGAGAAGAAATGTAATTAGTCGTCGCAAAATAGCGAGCGCTATGGTCGCAGGGAAATAATATATAAAATTAAGATAGAGGGCTCTAGATAGCATCATGGTTCTCTAAGGGAAGTGGGGTGTTAGTTGCTATGTTTGAGGTATGATTAGGAAAATGTTCTACACATTGCTCTTGGCTTTCTAAGGTACTGTCTGCTAATAACAAGACAATGACATAAGTTTGTAGTTCTCCAATACTATCTAACTATGAAGGTTAGGTTCAGTCGTAATATTCAATTTTGGTTTTTTATTAGTTCCTCAATACTAGGGTCAAACATTATGGTAAAACTTCTAACTAACTCTAGTAGTGTCTATACTACTCTCAAGTCCTCATAATACATCAAAGGAGTAATGGTAAACCAATCTATAAATAAGGAATTCTAGGGTTCACTAGATATTCTAAACTTAGTAGTGTGCCTATATTCTCGTTGTATTCTTAATAGGTGTGCTACCATAATTATCATCCTAATAACAGGGGTTCCTATATTCTAGCAGAAGACTATACTCAAAGAACTATTAGGGAAGTACAGGAATCAAGCAGGATACAATTGTTCAAATAGAACAGATAGGAGAAAGATGAATCATAGTCAATTGTGGATGAGATCCTATACTTTAGTCCTAGGTGCAGGCTTGCTCGGTACAGTAACGTAACCGAGACAATATTCTCTTGACCTGCATGGGCCACCACAAAAATATGTCACGCCCCAGTCCCAAAATACGTAGGACTAGGAACACGTAAGCATGCCAGCCGTATGGATATGGCAACTCCAATATATGGAAACCAAATCCACACGTACGCTGTAATATGAATATCAAATCCACAAGTGGTATAAAATGTATCACAAGTCACAGGGTATAATCTAAATCTCATCCACAGAAAATCAAATATAAATAAATAACCAATATCTATGGAACTAGATCTCAATAAAAAGTATCTAAGGATGATAGTTGGATGGAAATAAATCTACTACCAACTCAAATATAAGAGCAAATACTATATGAGTACAACACAATAACACAATATAAGAATACCAGCTAACAATTACGGGCTCGAAGAGAAGGCATCCTCGAAACATCTGTAACCATCCGAATCTGCGCTCCTGCAATACTCAAGAACAGATACACCTGGCAGGGGACCAGGTCCTCAGAGAGGCATAACAAGATAGTCAAATATATGCTAATAAAGTACCGAAATAAATATCCAAAGGGGTTGCCTAACCGTCTAAGTGAATGCAGTTAAGAACAACTTTCCCCACAAGTGAGCTATCTGGCTGAAAACTGGGATTTGGCATGATTCCCTTTTGGGGATCCAGGGGCCCAAAGGCACGTCGTCTTTTGAATGGTGGAGGCCCGCCAATGTACATAATATATATATGGGTCATCACCACCCGTATCTCCGGCGGAGAATCCGGGCGCACAGGAAAAAGTGCAAATGAGCTCAAATGCGGTACTTGTTGTTCTCCCCACCCCATGCTCTAAGCATGTCACATCCATGACACAATTTGGTTCATAGTCTATTCTTAGTACCCTAGCCCAATCCTGCAACCAAACAAGGACAAGGATGGGACCACCGTACTACAATAGGCTATCTCCCTAGACCTCTAATAACTGCTAAGTCTACTAGCATGCAAAGTTTCTAACAGCAGTTATTCCTAACGCACGGTCCACACGTACAGGAGACCAAACCTGCACGCAAGTCCGTGATCTACATGAGACTCATAATTCGTGTAACAACTATGTTATGGCCAATAAACCTAATGATGCTACATGATAATGGGGTAGTCTCATAAACAAGGTCAATGCAAATACATAAATAAAAATATACTGCGATGACACCGTCGCGCGCATTTTATATAACAGTTAAAATATATGAACTAAAGACAGAAATAAAGATGCATGCAATATATGGAATATAAATAACAGTACAATGGCAAGGTATACTTGCCTGGCAAGAAGCTGCAAAATATAACGTCCAGATGTCCAATACACAGGACCAGAAGCTATGGCCTCAGAACAAATATCTCCGGATGCTGAAATAGATATCACCACATTCCCAGAATAAGCAAAATAGCTAGAAGGCACTTCCCTTTCGTCCAATTTGGACACAAGGGTAAAACCGTAATTTTGGGCCAAAGTGGGGTCCATGTGTGGCCCACTTTGCACCGTAAAGCGTGTCAGGGTCAATGGTCTCCAAATTCGTCAAACTCAGTGTCAATAAGTCAGGAATGACGATGCGAACCCAACAGAACTTCCAGAATTGGATTTCGATGAGCCGATCACAAAATTGCCCGTCAAGTGGAGTTGTGGGGCCCACGATATACGATTTTGTCAACGTTCTCAGAATCGAACCAAACTTGGGCCACAGGACCAGCGTATTGCTACGAGTCCGATGGCACAAGTTTTGTCTCGATCCGACGTGTGTACACAAAGTTACGACGTATTCCAGAATAGGCAGATACGGGACGTTGTCGGCGGATACGCGTTGATTTCGGTGTGCACGCACATCCAAATCAACTTTTGCGAAATCTCGCACATCCGTATCAATGGCGCGCATGTTTTGGTGAAGACCGCACGCGACCAAGTCGTCCAGTTTAGCGGGGCGCACTCAGTTCCGGGGTAAAACAGTGCATTATTTTTTCTATTTTTGGATCGCGGTTTGCGATCACCACAGGACGCGACGCATCGAGCGGGTTGCACGGGCATTGAGAGGGTCACACAGCCTACGCGTCACATCTGACGGAAAAGAAAATGGAGCAACGAGGAGAGAGAACGGGTTACCTGAACAGGGCTCCGTGGAACCTGAAATTCCCGTGTCCGCGAAGCGATACGACGCTGCGACACGGTACTGCTGTGTCCGGTCTGCTGTGTCTGGGTTAGCCGTGTCCGGGTCAGGTTCAGCCGCTGCTGTCGGCTGGGAGTTGGCGTTCGTATCGGCGGAGTCATGGAGGCTGAGGAGGGCCGTTGGTGATGGTGTTGGTGGTGGAGACGACGAGGAGACGGGTGAGAGTCATCGGCTGAGGGGGCTGAGAGGGGAGAGGGTGGTGGAGATGGAGAGGCGAGGGCGGCTGAGGATCGTGATCGAGGGTTGGGGTGAGGGCGGAGGATCGTCGAGGCGGAGAGGAAGAGGGGTGATGGGGGTGCTCGTGTTGGTGGTGGTGGTGACTGCTGCGCCGAGGTGGGGGAAAGACGACGGTGGAGTAAGGAGGAGGGAAGGCGGTCGGGACTCGTGGGAGAGAGGGGAAAGCAGGGATTCTGGAGGAGGAAGACGAGGGAGGAGGAATCGGAGACGGAGCATGGAGGATGATGGTGGTGCTGCTTGGCTGGGCAGGCACGGCGAGGCGGGGGCTCAGGGCGTCGTGACGGGGACGACGATGGAGCGGGTCTCGAGTGGGCTGAGAGGGGAGAGCGGGTCGGAGAGAGAGGCGGAGGAAGGTTGGTGGTGCTGGGCGGCCGGGGATGAGACGAGGAGAGGGGAAGGCGGAGCTAGGGTTTCGGCAGGCGGTCGAGGGGTTAAATAGCCTGCCGGAACAGTAGAATAGGGTTCAGATTAGGATTAGGGTTCCGGTGGGCTAACGGGTCCGGGTCCGGGTCGGGTTCAATCTGAATCCGGCCCGATCCGCTAAGAGGTGGGGTCAGGTTTCGGGTAGTCAGATTTCGGGTCGGGTTTAGATCCGACCCGACCCGCTAAGGTTGGGTTCGGTTCAGTTGAACCGGGTCTGGGTTGGTTTGGTTTATTTTGGAAATAAACCGGGTTTATTTCTAGGGTTTAATTATGTTTAATTCTACATTGGTTTTTAGGGCTTTAAAAATGTTTTCGGAGTCCAATAAATTCCCAAAAAATTACCCTATATCCAGTTTTCCATTTTACACCCCAAAATATTATTTTTATAATATTTTAATATTAATTAACATTATTTAAAAATTATTTAATCATAAAATACTTTAGATTTAATTCTAGAAAATTACAGAAAATTGTGTAAAAATTGTTTTTAAAAATCCTTGAAAAATCTGGGGGTTTACAGCAGGTGTCCTGCGTATTTATCCCTATTCTTCGAGTACACCAAGATGTCATCTATAAAAACGATCACAAATTTATCGAGGAATGGTCGGAACACTCGATTCATCAAGTCCATAAAGGCAGCAGGTGCGTTCATCAGTCCAAACGGCATAACGGAAAACTCATAATGCCCATATCGGGTTCGGAAGGTAGTCTTGGGCATGTCTTCTGGCTTAAACTTCAGCTGGTGGTAGCCCGAGCGAAGATCAATTTTTGAAAATACCGTTGCTCCTTGCAGCTGATCAAAGAGATCATCTATCCTGGGCAGAGGATACTTGTTTTTGATAGTGACTATTCATCTCCCAATAATCGATGCAGATGCGCAATATTCCATCCTTTTTCTTTACGAAGAGCACATTGCGCCCCAAAGAGACACGCTCGGACGGATGAACCCACGATCCAGTAACTCTTGCAGTTGGCACTTTAACTCCTTTAGTTCAGCAGGGGTCATTCGGTACGGAGGCTTAGAAATTGGCTGTGTATTCGGGAACGTGTCAATAGTAAACTCGATCTCTCGGTCGGGTGGCATGCCGGGTAGTTCGCTCAGAAACACATCAAGGAACTCCGCCTCAACGGAAGAAGACTCAAAGTTTGCGTAATCCAGCTGTGTGTCCCGAACCGACTCTAGGAATCCCTCGCAGCCTGAGTGTAGTATTCATCGAGCAGATGTCACAGAAATCACCATGCAGGCCCTGGTTGCATCAGTTGTTGGACTACTCGTGTAGCAGAATTTGGCTTATCCAGGCAGGCGAAAGACGACTCATTTTTCTGCATATTCAATAGTTGTTGAGCAAGCGCAAAGCCATTCCATTCCCAAAATGATATCATAGTTCCGAACATCTAGAACTAAAAATCTAGCGATATCTTCCTTCCTCCAATACAGACGTAACCACCTTGGCATACTGAACGGATAGGTATTTTTGTGCTAGAGGGGGTGCTAACACTAAGGTCTAGATACAACAGAGTCATTTCTATATTGTTTTTCATGGCAAAATTTGTGGATATGAAACTATGCGTTACACCAGAATCAAATAGTACACGTGCATATATGTTATTAAAAAGTAAAGTACCTGACACAACGGTGTCTGAGGCCAGAGCTTCCTCTCGTGTCATTGTGTAGACCCGACCTTGAGCTTGGCGATGCTCTTGCTGAGGCGCAACTCGATTGGCCTGGGGTGCATTTGCCTGATTTGGATGCTGAGGACGATGATCAGAGAGTGGGCAGGCATCAATCTGATGGGTTGGATCACCACAGCGGAGGCAGGTTCCAAGCTTCTTGCGACAGTCTTTTTCGGTGTGCCCCCTTTTGTTGTAGTAATGACAACGTAGCTCTGGGTTTCCTCTCGGATTACCGCCATTGTTGGGATGCTTAGGAGCATTATTTCCTTTCTTGTTTCTATGGCATTTGCGATTGGAAGTATGCACAGCGCCGGCAGCAACACGAGGATACTGCGGTTCGAGAGAGAAGGCATAGTTTAGAACTTCCCGCATTATTTGGTACTGGGGAACGATAACGTGCGCATGGATAGTAGGACGCAGACCTTCTTCGAATCTTCTGGCATATCTCGCTGCATCAGGTAAATAGGAGCTGGCAAATTTGGTGAGCCGGTTGAATTCGGCGGAATACTGCTTTACCGTCATGCTTCCTTGGCGTAGTTGCACAAACTCGTTCTCCTTCTGACGACGTACGGGAGAGGGTATAAACTCCTCTTCGAATGCTCCACGGAAAGTAGCCCATGCAATCGTCTTCTCATCATCGTTTGTTGGAAGAGATCGTCGATGCACGTTACCAGTCGTGCGCATTCAAACGGAGCTGGAGTTGGGCACACGTGATGCGCTTCTGCTCAGGTACCTCCAGGAATTTGAAGTGATCCTCCAATTCGGCCAACCAATCTAGAGCCGCAATTGGGTCCTCAGTCCCTTTGAATGGTGTATTGCAGACTTTCATGAAGTCGTCAAAGTCGAAGGCAGTCACATCCTTCTTCCTTGGAGTCTGAGGCATCTCGACTTCAAGTACTGGTTGCTCCACCGGAGTCGCCGCTGTTGTCGCTGACTGGTTGGAGGCCAAGGTCTGAATAATCTACTGCAGGGTATCTACTTGCTTTTGTTGGACTGAGAATCAGGCTTCTACATGGTCTTGAAACTGGTTCTGCCTTTCTTCCGCTCGCTTCTCGGCCCGTTCATAGCGAGCCTCCTCCCTCTGTTGGTTTGCCTCCAACATCCGTATCATTTGCTGAATGGGGTCAACACGAGACATGGCTCTCTGGCCCCGAGAACTTCCCGAAGTGTCGGAACTGCTTTCTTGGGCTTGTGTCTCACCCGGTGCTAGCGCTGATAATTACGCTTGTGCCATTCCTTCAAAAGAAGGTAAATTATATCAGGATCATAATGTATTATGGACTTATTGCATGAACGTATCTCATTTTGGCCTAACGAGTTCAAGAGTTCGCATAGGGATTTGATCGTTAAAGGAACTTTTCTAATACGAGGGTCAAAGGAACTTGAAGCTGTGCTCTGATACCAACATATCATGCCCCGATTCCGTAGAATCGATAGTCGTCCCCCGGGCGTGACGTCGTGCGGGCCTAGGTTGCGCACCGCACAAGGCTAAGGTATTTTGCATAGCGACCACATATTCAGAGTACGCAGATAAATTGAAGCACAAGTTGAAACATGGAAATTTTTTCTTTTTATTGATAATGAACATCTATTACAAACTCTTGAACGAGTCATAAGGGTTGCCGCACGGGCTTACAAAAGTTGACACAAAATGAGATAGTTATCATGTACATTACATTCCTTTACTAGAACTTCAAAATATAAAACCTTCTGGTAGAATGATGGCATTTCCATGGATCTGCATTGAGTTTGGGTTGCTAGCTCCTTGCTTCAAAATGCTTCAAAGGTGGCACGATCTGAATGCGCCGACAGCTGGGCTGGATCGGGAAGACGACTTCAGCTCCTCGTTCAGATCTCCTTAGTGCGGGGAACCTGTTTCAACGAGGGTCAGTATATCAAAATATACTAGTGAAGGCGAGCTAACCCAACTATACCAATCAACACGTTGTTTATATGAAGCATGCATATTATTTGTGGTCTTTCTATCTTGCCTTAGTTTATTTTACAAGCAAGCAGTATATAACATTTACTGAAATGAACTTGCCACCGTTCGGTGACTTTTACCTGTCCGTCTGAAATACCTGCACAATACTTAACATGTTCTTTCCTGCCACAAAGACACAAGTTAGCTTTGCACAGGTTTAAATATACGAGGGGATCACTGGCATGGTGCCATAAGGGACGGTTCTAGTTTGGGCCGGAATGACGTGCAATGCAACGATCATGGCGTCACAGGCCATTTTGTCCAGTACAGGAGACTATCAGGAGTTCCGTCCGGATCGGATCGGTGCCAGTGTCCCAGCGACCGTCCGCAGAAACTAAGACCTTGTGTACAAGCTGTCCGTGATGAAACGTAGTACACTAAGTTAGCAGTTGAGGCATATCAGGCACATGACAGTAACAGGGCAAGATTTATTTTTGCATAGTCTTTCTGTTCAGTTTATTGCATTCAGGATGAGTTCTATACATAGCACAATTTAAAGAAGAGTATACATTCTAACTTGTATTAATGCATATGATGAACATTCCAAATGAACAAGCTTGCAAATAAGTAACCGTTCCCAAGTTGAACGACAAGCAATATAATCCAAGTCTATTCCTTTTTATCTTAACATCTTTTAGTTATTACTTGGTATCGTTTGATTGGGGCAAGCAAGAATACAAGATTTTAGATGTGAAGACTTGGAAGAAGGGCCAACTAAATCGAATATAAGCCACTCACTTAGTTGGTTGGAAGGGAGAAAGAAAGAGGTGCTTCAGGACTCCGCTCGCGCGTCGCCTACTGCTTGTTCACCTGCATTGCCACGAACAGCTGATCAATACCTCTTCCACTCTTTCTAATCTCGGAATTGAATTGCAGTTCAATGAACGAAAATAATAAAATCCATCGAAACCGTTCAAGAAAACTCAAGAAAATCCGAAAACCAACTCAAAGCACGAAAGCAACAAAGCGACAACGAAAACTAGGCAACAAAAGATACAGCGGAGAGGTCCCTCCTGACTCTGCCGCTAAGTCGATCCTGGGGACACGGTCCACTGAATATGGAAATCGATTCCGAAGAAGCAAATCCATAACGAGGATAAGATCTTGTTTCAATCTATCCCGATTGAACGATACCGTCTTGTATTTCTTAGTCGCGCTCCCCGAATTGGGGGAACGGGGCTCCACAAACGCTTTCAATGAAGATGTAGTCCAAGAAGAAGTTATTATTCCATATACAATATGTCATGCTCCAATCTCAAAATATGTAGGACTAGGAATACGTACATACTAGCTACGCATTTGACCAGACTCCGGTCTGACTCGAATACGTATAAGCTATATTATAATGGTCACTATCTAAATAATCAAGTAAATATAAATATCTATGCCTCAATCCACAATGAATAGAATATACAAGAATAAGCTATATGTGCTAAAGTCGGCTTCCCAGTAACACGCAAACTCGAATAGACTCGAAAAAAAAATATGAGTTTATAATACTAGACTACATCAGCAGATGAATAAACAATATGAATAAATAACCATAACTCCGGTAGAAATGATATAAATACCTGGTACCAATGCCTGCAAGACAAGTAAGTCCATCAGCAACTCCAAAGGCTACATAACCGTCTAAGCTGCAAAAATTGGCAGGGGACCAGGTCCTCAGAGGGACATAACAAGGTACAAGAAACAGCATGCCAAAAGTAAAACAGTATAATGCCACATACTCAAGGGTAAACTACTGTAACCAACTATGTGATATGCAAATCAGAGTATGGTATCGTACCCCAGGCTGGTACTCACGAAAGAACCCAATGGACACTTCCGTAATCTAACAGTACACTCAAGGCTCCGTGTGGGGGAACCAGGAGGAAGATGTATATATATAAATATAATACTTTAGATTCCGCATAGGGAACCAAAAGCCTAGTACACATAAATAGTAATAGTAAAATATGCCCAGAGCACGATGAAGACTCTCCCCACCCAATGTAACCTCACATCTCATATCCACGATGTCTCATGTCCATAACACGCAAAACCTTGACCTCTAGCTAATGCAACAAGTCATAATAATATCCATATAATATGCAAGTCTCGTATCACGAATCCTGTAAGCCTATACAGAATCACCATGAATAACTCAAGAAAGATTCTGTCACATAAAATAGTATCAAGTATCCTAGGATATGGCGTACTTGGTAAAGCAAAACATAAAAATAGGATCGTGGAATCAACTCTCTAAGTGACGTTACTCGACTCCGCGTACGGCGTCGACACCTGAATCTTGTTCGGACGCTAAGCAACGTCTCACGGTCCTAGGATAAACACACATCACACGTATCAAATAACTATAATAACTAGATAAGATAATAAATGCAAGAAACTGTGATACATCATGGCAAGGTACACTTGTCTAGGTTTTGAACTCCGTCAACTGCTCCTGGGAAAGTGGAGTCTGCACGTACACCTCCGAATGCTGAAACAAACATCACCAATATTCTCAGAATACTTGAAATAGCTAGGATTGACTACCCATAAGTCTAATTTGGACACAGGGGCCAAATTGACAGTTTTGGGTCAAAACGGGGTCTACATGTGGCCCACTTCGTACCGTAAAATGTGTCAAAGATAAAGTTCTCCAAAATTTTCAAACTTAGTGTCTACGAGTCTAGAATGATGATACGAACTCAACGGAACATCCATAATTAAATTTTGATGAGTCGATCACAAAATTGCCAATTATGTGGAACTGTGGGGCCCACAAGATGATGTTTCGTCAACGTTCTCAGAATCGAACCAAACTTGGGTCACAGGACCAACGTAACGCTGCGAATCCGATGGAGAAAATTTTGTTGCGAAACGACAAGCACACACGAAGTTTTGGCGAGTGTCAGAACAGGCTGATACGATATTTTTTGACGGATACGCGTTGATTCCAGTGTGCACATCCAAATCAAGTTTCGTGAAAGGCCACACGTCCGCGTTTATGTTATGCGCCTTTCGATGCAACTCACACACAACGGAGTCGCCTTATTTGGCGGGACGCACCCAGTATCGCAAGATTTTAGATATTTTAAAAATAAGTTTTTGGTCATTTTGGAACAAGAATAATTTAACCATTATAGTAAACTAATTAAAATTAAAAGATCAGTAAAAATCTTCGTTATATTGTAAAGAAGTTCCTTCAATTAGATTTTAAAAATAATTAATGAATTTATAGAAAATTGGGCATGAACAGGGGTACTTGGACTGAAATTCTGAACTTTTTCGATCAGTTTTTTGGCCAACTTTCGGTGATTTTTCGATCAAACCGGGGTGACTAAATTCGTTTCACTTGAAGAGAATCCTAGAAGGTTAGGTTGTGAACATACCAGCAAAGACGGGATGCAAATCGGACGAGCGAGGAGGGCGGAGGCTGCGCGCGAAGGAGGGGTCGCACGGCTGCTGTGCGCGCGGAGGGGGCCGGCGGTAGTCGACGGTGCTGTGGGCGGCGCGGCATAGGTCGGAGGCGCTCCGACGGAGGTCGACGGTGGTGGAGGTATATATATATATATATATATATATATATATATATATATATATATATATATGAGGTATGGGGGTGGTTCATGTGCACGGGTAGGTGTTAGGTTTTAGAGTTAGGATTTTATTAATGGGTTTAGGTTTGTTAATGGGTATGGGTTTCGGTTAGAATTTAGGTTTTATTTCATTGTCTTTTATTCATTTTCTTTTCTTTATATATATATGTGTGTGTGTGTGTGTGTGTGTGGCCATGTGGCCATTAAAATAGTTTTAGACCTCAATAAATTCTAGAAAAATTATACAATACACTAATAATAGTTGTACACCCAAAAAAATATTTTTTTGTACAATATTAATATTTAATTAAATACACATAATTATAAAACTATGAATATTATATATTATAATTAGCTAAAAATAAATAAATAAAATTTTTTAATCACAAAAATTTCAGAATACCAAAAATATTAAATTCAAAAAAAAATCAGGGTGCTTACACAACGTTCGAACCATAACTCGCAGAACCGAGAACTAAGCGGGTTAGGAGACGGAAGGACTTCGGAGAAGATTTTGTCACATATCATGTGAAAGCAGATCCACTTACCTATGATGAGGCGATGAAGACCAGAGATGTTGTCTTCTTGAGGGAGGCTATCAATGATGAGTATAACTCAATAACCTCCAACAACACTTAGGTGTTGGTCGATCTGTCTGAAGGAGCTAAACCAATCAGATTCAAGTGGATCTTCAAGAAGAAGATCCAGGCCGATGGAACTATTGACAAGTTCAAGACAAGGCTAATTGCCAATGGATTTTTTCAGAAGCAGGGGATCGACTACTTTGACATATTTGCTCCAGTAGCACGAATGACAACCATCAGAATGTTAATTGCTCTGAGTGCTATTCACAAGCTAGTTATACATCAGATGGATGTTAAAACAGCATTCCTGAATGAAGAGTTGACTGAAGATATTTACATTCAACAGCCAGAAGGATTTGTCATCAAAGGACTTGAAGACAAAGTCTGCAAGTTGGTAAAATTATTATACAGTCTTAAGCAAGCTCCCAAGATATGGCATGAGAAGTTTGACAAAGTCATAAGATCAAACAGCTACAAGGTCAGCGAGACAGACAAGTGTGTTTATACAAAGTTCGTTGATGGGAGATGAGTCATCGTTTGTCTATACGTGGACGACATGCTGATCCTAGGCACGAAACTAGCACAAGTCACTGAGACAACGATTATCCAAGTTTAGTATGAAGGACTTGGGAGAAGCTGATATTATCCTTGGGATAAAGATCATCCGGACAGACACTGGAGTAGCTCTGTCACAGTCTCATTATATTGAGAAGATGCTCATATGCTATGGATATCAGGATCTTTCAGGGATCGATACTCCGTACAGGTGTGACAAAAAGTTGAAGCCAAATCATAGGGAATGAGTCAGGTAGGTAAAGTATTCAAGCATTTTCAAAAGTTTGATGTATGCAACAACTTCCACAAGGCTTGACATAGCTTTCGTCGTGAGGATGCTGAGTCAATTCACGAGCAACCCAGGTGTGGAACACTGGAAGGCTGTGAGGAGAGTGATGAGATATCTTAGGAGGACTCAGAAGTATGCACTGTACTACAACGGGTATCCGACAGTAGTGGAAGGCTTCAGTGATGCAAGATGATGTTCAGAAGTAGAGAGCGAAAGGTCCACATGAGGATATGTCTTCTCCATGGGTTGAGCTGCTATATCGTGGAAGTCGATAAAGACAATGCTATCTTATTCCTCGATGGAATCTGAATTCTATGCACTGACGGCTGCAACGGATGAAACAGAGTGACTTTCGGAGCTCATGTATGATACAGTAATTTGTGCGCAGGTTCCGGAGGTACCGATATACTACGACAACCAGACGACTGCAGCAGTGGCATCAAATAATCTCTTTAATGCTAAGAAAAGGACTGTACAGTTTAGGCATAGAGCACTGAGTGAGCATATCACGGATGTCATTATTGTAGAAGTTGATGTTCGAAGCCAGGTGAATCTAGAGGATTTGCTCATACCAGACACTATATTGAATGAACGCATCGAGGATGGCATCATTTATAGTATTTAATGATCGGAGCCAGGAGGGTCTGGAGGATCCGTTCATGAAAGGCCTCAAGCGCCAGCTGATCTTATGAACTATAAAGGAGTATAGTACTCTATGTTACAGTAGCGACACAACATAAGGTACCTCGACAGGATAAAGCCTCGGCTTCAGGCTATGTCATAGCGGCTTAACACCACATATAGTAAAAAACACAACATATATGGGCTTGGAGGACTTCTGATATTGTGTCTTTGTAATTCTACCATTTAGTTTTATGCTATTAGTTCAAAGAAAAATATACTAGGCATCTAGCTATTTGTTCGAAGGAGGATCTTTGACTGGGATAATATGTCATGACCCGCACCCAGATATTCGGGTACGAGTACGTGGGTACGTCCAGCCTATGTCGCAGCATCGACGGTAGAACGCTGTCTGGGTCAACTCTAACTAACTAACATCTCAACAATATATATATATGGTACTTGTCAATCATCTCAACTCCAAACGGAGGAACAATATGGTATCTCACAAATATAACTATACTAAATCATAATATAAACTAAGGAAGATAGAGCACGAATGGAATAACGAAGAAAAGAATCAAGATACAATCCACAAGACTGAAATAATATACATGCCATAAATCTCAATAAAAGTCTAATACAAGTCCACAAAAATACTACTAAACCTCCTCAGATTCTGGTACTGAGTCCTCCTGGTCTATAGGAGTATCCTCTAATGTTATGCCCTCCTGCGGTCCGTAGTATGTAGGACACTGGTTTATGAGCCAATCATCTGAAAAATATATCAAGTTAGGATTGGTGTGAAGTACATACCTCTGAACGTAGTTTCAAATACATAATCGAGCATATAAAATAGATAATAGAAAAGAATATAAGATAACTAAATAACAGGATAAAATGAACTAGAGTGAACATGTAATGTACTAGAATAAAGAACATGCAATAGAATATCTGCAATAATGGGAATAACTGAAATCTAACTAGTGTGCCTTGGAATACAAGTTCATTATGTGATCGGTTTAGGTTGAACACGAATACAATAAGGTAACTCGATTACAAGTGTGGTATATAATCGAAATGTACACGAATACACTGGGACTTGATCACATAATCAACTCCTACTCCCCCATCCCCAACTAATACCAATGGATCCAATCACGACACGTTACGAACACGAATATGGGCATACTGAATACGAGCAGTGTGTGTACACGAATATAAGCACACTGAACACAAGCAGTGTGTGAACACTAAGTACTAAATCAATACCCGATACACACGATAAAATAAATATGATACCCGCTGAACATGGTAAGGGATAACATCTCCTGATAGGATCCATATAGTACAAGTCCGTGAAACCACTGTGTCGGAATCAAGTATACAGTTCTAGAATATGAGATATATACACTATTATGAAATAAAAACTAAGAGAGAAATGTACTCGCCTAAGGTCCTGAGCAAGGTATGTCTCTCGATGCTCAAACTGGTGTCACACAAACCTATTTTAGGAATTATCAAGTTAAAATGTGTAATAAAAGAGGAATGTATTTAAAATACACTAATGCATGCATCTAGGTCCATTTCTAAGTCGCACTAGGTCCACACTAAGGTTAGGCTCATATTGGTCACTAATTAGCTAAACTTAGCTATACTAGGTTATCACCTAGGTTCCAAGTTAGCACTAGTAAATACTAGACTATACTGGATAGTGTTAGCTATAATATCTAATACTTATATAATATTATCTACTAGCTACTCACTAATATATATAATCTATATACTACTAATAACTAATAGCACTACTGATATACCTAAATGTATATCCACTGATGTGCATCAGTGGGCAAACTGATACCCTCTACAATGTATGCAAGTCCTCCCAACTCCAAAACCTGAATTGCTCATCGACCCAACTGGCAACCCTATGCAATCACTCCCTTTATCTCCCACAGTTTCAATATAAGACTGAAATCATAGACCAACACTAATGTATCAGTCTCCTATCATTATATTAACCCTCAGCAGATTTTACCTCATACTCAAGTTGATTCCTTCTTACAGTCATGTGCATTTGTACTAGTGCTCAAATGCACAGATATGTGCATTGCATAGACTAAACCCATCTCCTTGCACTACTATAACCCCTACCTACTGATCTGCAACCAAGTTTCCATACCTCAGTTGATCCATACACAAGGTATGCTCACTGATACACACTATGTACACTGATGACTGCTGTATTTGCTGTGCATTCTGCTGCACTTGATGCTGCTGCATTTGCTGAACATTGCTGCAGTTGTAACTGCTGATACATTGTTGTGCATTCTGCTACTCGAGTAGTGCATACTGCTCTGCACTTGCTAGCTGCTGCACTGCACTTGCACTTGCTGCTGCCCCTAGCTACTCTGCAATTCTAGCTGCTCTGCTGCAGTTGCTACTCTTGCTGCACACTGCACTTGCTGCTGTAGTGGCTTGCTCATAGTACATTTCTAGCTGCTGCAGTGGCTGTTGCACTGCTTGTTATGCATGCTACAGTTGCACTACACTGCTGCTGATGCTGAAAGTGCACACTACATTTGCTAATGTTGCTGCAGTTGCTGCTGCTCGCACTGCATTTGCTAGCTGAAGTTGTTGCACTGCTGAAGCCATTGCTCTGCTGCTGATACACTGCTACTGCAGTAGCTTGCTGTTTGCATACTGCTGCAGCTGCAATGCTCCACTCGAGCATATTGCTGAACTGCTACTGCTTGTAATGCATTTGCAAACTTGCTGATACTACTCTTGATGCATTTGCTGCTATGCTACTCAATGCAACCCGACCACCACTTTACTGCACACACTACTCAACACTCACTCACACACATAACCAATGTTGCACTCCACTTAGACACACACACACATATATAAATATATATCTATATATACACACATATATAAAGATACATCACTATACATACATATATATATATATATATAGAGAGAGAGAGAGAGAGAGGCATTAAGACAAACACCTATAGTGCATCAACTAGGATACCTATGATACTCATCCTAATGAGGTACCAAACTCCCCATAATCCACAACTACTCATTTCTACAAGTCACATATACATAATTACAACTATTAGAAATCACCACAATACATCATGAAGAGAATTCATAAAATTCATCCAAAATTGACTCTGTATCACAAGATACCGTGATACGGCATATACGTATCCATTTGTGGACACGTACCTAGTCCTATAACTCTGATCTAAGTTCAATTATATCTAATTAGTCTCATGACACACAATTGAGGTGTCAAATTCGTAATTTCTTCAACCTACACACAAATTACCTCATAGATCTCACAATCCAAAGCCAATTAGCCTAAAAATTGTTTCTATAGGTAGTCCTATGCCATGGGATCATTCTTAATGGTCAAATGCATGATTAAGAAGCAACAATGAGAGGAAAAATTTATGAATTACCAATTAGGAGATGGATTTCCAATGAAATTATAATTGGACACAATCTGAACACGATCTCTAGCTCCAAAGCTTCTCATCCTTGTGCTCCTTGCTTCTCCAAGCTTCAAGACTCCAAGAATGATGAATTGAGAAGGAATTGGTGGTGAATTGTGTGAAAATTCAATGGAAAAAATTTGGAAAATTGGGGATGTCACTACCCAATTCTAGAAAATAGGGTTTTTTTTTTTTTGATAAATAGTGGTTTGTATTTAATTAATTATATTTATATTTATTTAGTGCTTGTATTATTTTTTTAATGATTGTTTTAGGGTTTTGGCTAGCCTGGACCCATGTTAAACCCTAGTGGACCCATGTCCGACCCAGGCCACACCCTTGTGAGAATTATTTTGGGGCTTAGATTTATTTATTTTATTTTTAGGAGGTTAGTTGGAGAGATTTGGAGCTAGTTTGAGTGTTTTTGGACCCCGAAACCCAAAACCGAGTTACGGAAGGGCATTTTGGACCTTTGTACATGTAAACCCCCCATTTTTATATGTGGCCGGACCCCCCCTACCTACCCATTCCCGATTCCAGCAGCAGCCCCCCCCCTCTTTGTATTCTTCTTCATTTTCCACTTCTTCTTTATTTCTTCTTCTCCACTTCTTCTTCCTTCTTCCTTCTTCTCCAAGGTGAGTTCCCTCTTCACTTTTCTTCTTTCTTCTTTCATTCCTTCTTCCTTAAGCTAACCCTAACCTTACATTTTCTCTAACCTAGATGTGTGGAGCCTAGACTTTGTGTGGAGGCTAGTTTTGGTGGCTTGGAGCTTGAGGGAGGTGATTTCTAGGGGTTGTGAGACTTTGGCCTTGGGATTCCAACTCCCAAGAGGTAAAACCTAACTTTCTCCTTCCTAATTATTTTTTGTGTAGTGTAATTAGTGTTGTAGAACCTTCATAGACCCTAACCCTACCCGTAGGAGAAAGTTGGAACTAGTTTGGGTAAGTTTAGAGACTTTGACATTAGGTTTTGTGTCGAATTCGGGTAGAATCCGAATTTGGCCCAATTTTGGGTGATGCCCTAGGTTAGATGGACCTAGGTAGACGTTGTCGGGTGTCTAGAGGGTGAGTGCGTATCTCCGTTTGGACACGGAAAGTCGTATCGCGGAGAAACGGGCGTTTCGGGCAAAATTGGAGCTTTTCGTCGTCGCCGATTCTAAGTGCATGTGCGTTTCCACCCCGGACCTAGAATTGACGCAGGAGCACATTTTCTAGGATCTAGACATCGTGTAGAGTGCGTGGGTAAATTTTGGGCCGATTCCGAGTTCGTTTGGTGTGCGTTTCAGGAGGTTTTCCGAGCCGCGCACCACGTGTTCGTCGAAATGACCGAACGACCATTTCGACTTGGTTTCCTCGTTTCGGGCTTGTGCGCGCGTTGGGTTAGTATCGGAGAGTGTGTGCTAGAGTTTTCGAGTTATATTTTATATATTTTAGGGTATTGGTGAGTGTCGGGGTCGTTGGGCGTGAGTGGGGCGTGTGGTTTGGGTGTTGTTGTGTGTTGTGTTGTGTTAGTGTATATGTATATATATATATATATATATATTTATATATGTATGTGTGTATTTAGATCTATGTGCTTGTGTGTGTATATGTCTATGTGTATGTATATATATATATATATATATATATATATATATATATATATATATATATATATATATATATATATATATATGTGTGTAAGTGTGCTTGTGTGTGTGTATATGTATATATATATTTTGGGTGTATGTATATATATATATATATATATATATATATATATATATATAGTTGAGAGTGTGTGTAGATATATATATATATATATATATTAAGTGTATATATATATATGTAGCTATGTATATATATTTATGTGTGTGTGTGTGTTGTTAGTGTTGTGAGTGTGCGTGTGTATTAGTGTGTTTGTGAGTGTGTAGGTGTGTGTGTTAGTGAGTGTGTTAGAATAGATATAAGTGTATATATATATATATGTATCTAGTTATATATATATAGATATATATGTATGTATATATATATATATATATATAGATAGTGATATATATATATATGTATATAGGTATGTGTGTGTGATTGGGTGTTAGAGAGGGGGGGGAACCAACAGAGCAGTGGCTGCAGCTGCTGCTGCACTGCAGCAGCAGCACAGCAGCAGCAGGGAGCTGCAGCAGCAGCAGTACCAAGAGGAGCAGCAGCAGCGCAGCAATAACAGCAGCCAGCAGCAGCATCATCAGCATGTAGAGCCAGCAGCAGCAGCGCGTTGGCGAGGCTAGTAGCAGCGGGTAGTGTTAGCGAGGGATAGGTAATAGATAATAGTTAGAGTATATGTTAGATAGATAAGTTAATAGATAGATAACTATATAGATATTAGTATTATAGATAGATAAGATATTAGATACATAGATAGATGGCTAGATTAATAGATAGATAGCTAGGTATTTAGATAGATAGATACTAGATAGGTAGATAACTAGATACATAGATATACCTATCTAAGATATAGATATCTATATACCTATAAGTTATATATGTATATATGTGTATAGGTAAGGTAAAGGGTATATATGCATATGTGTGTGGATAGCTATATATATAGGTAGATACCTACTTAGATATATATAAATATGGTAGATATCTATATTACCTAGCCTAGATTAATAACTAGGTGCATAATCAATAGCTAGATAGCTAGTTAGAGGGTTTTAGAGCGAAACCTCAATACCTTGAGATACCGAGGTATCTCGATACCTTGAGATATTCAAGGTATTGAGTTTCGAGCGGGGTATTTGAGCATTAGCCTAGGAAATACTTTGGAGTGATTTTTGTATGTTTATATATATATAATTACGCGTGCTAGCCTAGGTTTTAGTGGGTTTAGGCGGGGTGCGTGGCCTAGGGCGAGGTATCGGATACCGAGGGTATCCCGGTATCTCGATTAGGCGAGTTTGTGAGTTTAGTAGCTTAATGAGCTCGGTTTGACCTAGAATTTCAGGGGCACCCTAGTTTGACCTAGCTTTGATCATAATTGTCCCTATTGACCGTAAAAGTCAACGTTTGACCTATTTTTGACCTAGAGTTGACTTTTTGGACCCCGGGTTGACTTTTTGACCCGATTTTCACCTGTTTGACCCGTTCGACCTAGAATAGCCCTAGAAGCCTGTTTTTAATTATTTTATATCAGTTTAAATGCTTAGAACCCTGTTTAATTCTGCTTTTCGCATTAGGTCCTTGCGACACCGGTCCGGATCTCGATCCTCATCAATTGCTCAGGACATCAGGCGAGTACCTACCTCTGATAGTTTCCATTTCATGATAGCGTTTATATCACCTGTTCTAGAACTGTAATACTTGATTCTGACACATTGTTACACGAGCTGGTACTAGTGGATCCCGTCATGAGATGCTATCCCCCTTACCGTGTTCAGCGGGTACTCTATCACGTGTATTTCATCATGTGCTTCGGGTATTGATTCTCATGTGCTATCATGTGCTTATCGTGCTCTCGCCTTCATGTGCGCGAGCTATTATCATGTACGTAGCGTGTTGTGGTTGGATCCAATGGTATTAGTAGGGGAGGGGAGTAGGAGTTGGTTATGTGATCAAAGCCAAACAGTATTCATGTGTATGTCGGTTATGCAACTCACGCATAACGGAGTTATCTTAGTATTTTTCATGTGCAACCTAAGACGATCACATAACGAACTTGTGCTCAAGGCACTTAGCTAGTATTCATGTTTCTTATCTGCAGTTACTTTTCCACTACTTGTATTGTTCTCCAGTTTACCTTACAGCTACTTACTGTGCTCCAGCATATATTTATTTCCTGTGCATCTTGATTACTTTTCTATTGCTCGTCATATACACCTTACCATGCATTTGGAGTTGTTTTCAGAGTTATGTACTTCGCTCCAGTCCTGACTGGGCATATTTTTTCCAGAGGATCCTGAGGACTATTGCCCTATGTTCTACGGGCCGGGTGTTGACGACTGTTGTGACCCCGAGATCGAGGAGGAGACGCCGATAGCACCCTAGTTAGCTATGTGGGTTTCCTGGGTTATTTCCAGTGGTTTGTATTTTGGATGACTGTACTTATTCTTTTGATGCTGTGTGATGTTGTAGCCATTTGTAGACTTGGACTGTATTATTTTGGGATTGTCTTGCTCTCTTGGTTCTGTTTCCTTGTTTATATCATATCGTGCTTTATTTCTTTCCCTAGATTTTATGATTGAGTGTTCATATATATATATTGCGTGGTTGCCTCCTTTGGGAGAGGATTTTATATATATATATTGCGTGGTTTTGCCCTCCTTTTGGAGAGGTCATGCCGGATTTTTCTGTGAGATATAGATAGATATGGTTGACCTAGAACGAACCTTTATAGCGTTCTACCGCCGATTCACGGCTCATGCCCGATTTTCGGGTGCGGGTCGTGACACGTTTTTGGTGGTGGCCCATGCAGGTCTAGTTTTTAGGTTACCTGCAATAGGATATAGGAGATAGGCTGAGAGAGAGTGTGCTCAATCACAACTAGGATCCTTCCTACTTTCTTTTGCTATCTTTAATTTTTCTGAAATTGTTTCTTTTGTAATATTACTGTCCTTCTTTGATGATATCGTTTCTTGCACTATATTGACTTCTTTTGATCTGTGTTCAGGATGCCTCCGAAGACCAGATCTCAGCGCACCGCCCCAGCAGCTGCCACCGAGAGGTCTGCCACCTCTCGACCTGTTCGACTTCCGGCAGCCGCTACCGCTCCACTCGCCACTCCTGCGGTTGAGGGAGCGTCAGTTTCTCTCAGAGATCCCCTTACTCCCATTGATCCGAGAGCCACCCCAGTTGTCCCGGTGGTACCTCCTCCACCACCGCCTGCGCCAGTGGATGCTACGCAGTTGTTCGCATTCTTT
Organism: Iris macrosiphon; assembly: GCA_036927795.1. Taxonomy (NCBI): domain Eukaryota; kingdom Viridiplantae; phylum Streptophyta; class Magnoliopsida; order Asparagales; family Iridaceae; genus Iris; species Iris macrosiphon. The sequence goes on from JAYESA010000008.1 coordinate 145,351,242, forward strand.
CGAGAGATGATGGATGCGCAGCACCGCCAGGCAGATGTTATGAGGATGGGCATTGAAAATGCTCATCAGGTGGCTATGACAGCGGTCGACAGAGTGGCTCAGATCCAGCCACAGCCAGAGCAGGCTCAGTATCCTAGGCCGGGTACTATCATCGATTTTCAGAGGATGCGGCCTAAGGAGTTCTGCGGCACAGAGGGGATCCTGTACGCCGACGACTGGATCGAGCATATAGAGGGCATTTTCAGGCTGGCGATGATCCCAGCTAGCATGCAGATAGAGGCAGCGGGCAGCCAGATGTTCGACCTTGCCCTCACTTGGTTCCGCACGGATACGCGAATAGCAGCTCCGGGATTGACTTGGAAGGCTTTCAAGAAGCTTTTCAAGGAGAAGTTCTTCCCGGACGTGGCTCTCAGTGCCTTAGAGAGTCAGTTCGAGGCACTCGTCCAGGGGAGTATGCTAGTGGACGAGTATGCAGCGGAGTTCTGCCGTCTGGGCAGATTTGTTGAGGGGTTATCAGAGGCAGCGAAGGCACGGAAGTTCCGCAAGGGCTTGGTCATGGCGGTCAAGTCCTTGACTAGGAGCGACCGCGAGGCGACCTTCGAGCAGATTGTCAGCGACGCTCAGAGGGCTGAGGATGATTTGGAGCTGAAGACGAAGAGGAGCAGAGATGCTTCAGGAGCAGGTAGCAGTGCAGGCCCAGCCAAGAGGCCATTCCAGCAGACCCAGCAGCACCAGGGTCAGGGTCGTGCGCCCTTCCGGCAGGCGCCCCAGCAGCAGAGGCAGGGTCAGCAGCAGGGCCAGAGGCAGCCCATCGTTTGCCCTTTCTGTAGAAAGCCAGGGCACGGATGGGACATATACAGAAAGAGGCTGGACAGATATTTATTGTGTGGCGCAGCAGATCACCAGCTGAAGGATTGTCCTTCAGCGCTTGCCCGTACAGCTCAGGGCGGAGGAGCCGCTCAGAGGGCACCAGCCAGAGCACCTGCAGCACAACAGAGAGGTCAGCCTTTGCAGACTCAGCAGCAGAGGTTCGCCCAGCACCAGCAGCAGCACCGAGGAGGACAGCAGGGGCGAGCTTTTGCCCTGACAGTGGACGAGGCCGAGCTAGTTGGTGACGTTATCTCAGGTTCTGTTCTCCTTGATTCCATTCCAGCACTTGCTTTATTTGATTTCGGTGCTTCCCATAGCTTTGTGTCTGTATCTTTTGCTGTTAGACACCATCTTGTTGCTGAATCTTTAGCTAGACTCTGCAAGATCACGACCGGGGGTGGTATCATCCTAGTCCGTGATGTCTGCAGAGACCGAAGAGTTACCTTGGGAGGCCGGGAGTTGAGTGTGTGCCTACTCGTAATGCTACTTCCGAGCTACGATATTGTACTCGGGATGGATTGGTTGAGTACGCATTGTGCTAGTATAGATTGTCGTGGAGGCAGAGTTTTGTTTAGTCCGCCAGGTGAGCCTGAGTTTCAGTTTGCCAGAGGAGCAGCGGAGCAGACCGAGGGAGTCTTCTGCGGAGCCCTGGTGGTAGAGCCGAGGTCGCTACATCCACTGATAGAGGAATACATGGATGTATTTCCGGAGGAGTTGCCAGGGTTACCTCCGGACAGAGATGTGGAGTTCTCTATAGACTTGGTGCCAAGCGCGGAGCCGATATCCCAGCACGTCTATAGAGTCAGCAACAGTGAGCTGGTAGAGTTGAAGAAGCAGGTGGATGAGCTTCAGGACAAGGGATTTATCAGATCTAGTTCTTCTCCGTGGGGTGCTCCGGTACTTTTTGTGCCGAAGAAGGATGGGTCGATACGGATGTGTATCGACTACAGGGCTCTGAACAACCTCATAATCAAGAACAAGTATCCGCTGCCGCGTATTGATGATCTATTTGACCAGTTGAGCGGAGCGAGGGTATTTTCCAGGATTGATCTGAGGACAGGCTACCACCAGGTGAAGGTCAGGAAGGAGGATATTCCAAAAATAGCTTTTCGGACCAGATATGGACAGTATGAGTTCTTAGTGATGCCGTTTGGGTTGACTAATGCCCCGACAGTGTTCATGAATCTGATGAACAAGGTGTTCCATCAGCATCTGGACAGGTTTGTGGTGGTGTTTATAGATGATATCTTGGTGTATTCGAAGACCCCAGAGGAGCACGAGGAGCATCTGAGGATAGTGCTGGAGACTCTCAGGAAGGAGAAGCTTTATGGAAAGCTCTCGAAGTGTGAGTTCTTCCTTGACAAGGTTGAATTCCTTGGTCATGTGGTGACTGGAGAGGGTATCTCGGTGGATCCAAGAAAGATCATGGCAGTTGAGGCATGGAGTGCTCCGAGTTCAGTAGCCGAGGTCAGGAGTTTCTTGGGACTGGCAGGCTACTATAGGAGATTTGTTCAGGATTTTTCCCGGATTGCAGAGCCGTTGTCCAGGCTGACTCGGAAGGACGTAGAGTTTGTTTGGTCAGAGGAGTGCCAGATCGCCTTTGATAAGATGAAGAGGAGGTTGACGACAGCTCCAGTGTTGACGTTGCCATCAGGTTCTGGAGGATTCACTATCTATAGTGATGCATCGGGGAAGGGACTGGATTGTGTGTTGCAGCAGAATGGGAGGGTGATTGCCTATGCTTCCAGGCAATTACGTCCTCATGAGAAGAATTACCCTACCCACGATTTGGAGTTGGCAGCGGTCATTTTTGCTCTGAAGTTGTGGAAACACTATTTATACGGAGAGCGTGTGGAGATCTTCACAGGCCACAAGAGCTTGAAGTATGTGTTTACCCAAAAAGAGCTGAACATGAGGCAGAGGAGATGGTTGGAGTTGATGGAAGACTTCGACATATCGTTGCAGTATCATCCAGGGAAGGCGAACGTAGTTGCGGATGCATTGAGCAGGTATCCGATAGCTATGTGCCTGACTACAGATCGTTATCTTCTGGCAGATCTAGAGAGCTTGGGCATTGAGGTGATAGTGCCTGGAGTTAAGATACAGATGTGGGGACTGCAGATTTAGTCAGAGTTGGTAGACCGGATCAGGGCTACACAGTTTGAGGATGAGTCCCTGAGGAGCATCAGGGAGCAGGTTCAGATGGGATTAGCAGATGACTTCACCATTGCTGATGATGGTTCTTTGCGGCACGGTACCAGGTTGTGTGTGCCGAGTGGGTCGTTGCGCGAGGAGGTTCTCCAGGAGGCGCATCGATCCCAGTACTCTATGTATCCCGGTGCCAATAAGATGTATAGAGATCTGAGACAGCATGTATGGTGGTACGGGATGAAGCGGGAGGTAGCGCGCTTCGTATCCCGATGCTTAGTGTGCCAGCAGGTGAAGGCGGAGAGGCAGAGGCCAGGAGGATTACTCCAGCCATTACCCATTCTGGAGTGGAAATGGGAGCATGTGACCATGGATTTTGTTTCTGGACTTCCCCGTTCTCCAGGCGGGAAGGATACGATTTGGGTCATCGTGGACAGGTTGACCAAATCGGCCCACTTTCTACCATTCAAAGTGGGTACGTCTACAGAGAGACTAGCAGAGATGTATGTGCACCAGATAGTCAGACTGCATGGAGTTCCAGTGAGCATAGTGTCATACCGGGACAGTCGCTTCACTTCGCATTTCTGGAGGAGTCTGCAGGCTAGCTTGGGCACCCAGCTCAAGTTTAGTAGTGCGTGTCACCCGCAGACAGATGGTCAGTCAGAGAGGACCATTCAGACACTTGAGGACATGATCCAGACTTGTATTTTAGATTTCAGAGGCTCTTGGGAGGATAACTTGCACTTGGTAGAGTTTGCTTACAACAACAGCTACCAAGCCAGTATCGAGATGTCACCTTTTGAGGCGTTGTATGGACGGAGGTGTCGCACTCCGTTATCATGGGATGATGTAGGTGAGAGAGCTTTGCTTGCCCCGGAGATGGTGGTTGATGCAGCGGAGAAGGTCAAGCTCATTAGAGATAGACTTCGGGTGGCGCAGGACAGGCAGCGGCATTGGGCCGATAGCCACCGGAGACCTTTGGAGTTTGAGGTATAGCTTAGAATCTAGATTTTGTTCTTGTATTTGTTTGTGATTGCTTGTTTTAGACTAAGTGCAGAGACCTTGTTTGTGCTAGGTTGGAGATCTGGTGTTCCTGAGGATTTCTCCGACGCGGGACACTATTTGCTTCGGTGGAGGCGGGAAGCTTAGCCCACGTTTCGTTGGACCCTTCCGTATCCTTGAGAGGGTCGGCGTCGTGGAGTATAGGCTTGAGTTGCCGCCTACGCTGGAGGGAGTTCATGATGTGTTCCACGTGTCACAGTTAAGACGGTACGTGGCGGATCCCAGTCACGTATTGGATCACTCGGAGATCGCGGTGGGACCTACCCTTAGCTATCCAGAGCAGCCAGTGGAGATTCTGGATCGGCGGAAGAAGGTGTTGAGGAACCAGACTATTCCCTTGGTTCGCGTCGCGTGGAGACATCACTCTCCAGGGGAGTCGACCTGGGAGAGGGAGGATGAAATGCGCGAGCGATACCCCTATCTCTTCGAGCCCTGAGGTATGGTTCTTTTCTTGCATTCTTGTCATAGTTTCGTCTTTTAATTTCGAGGACGAAATTATTTTAAGGAGGGTAGACTTGTCACTACCCAATTCTAGAAAATAGGGTATTTTTTTTATTTTTATTTGATAAATAGTGGTTTGTATTTAATTAATTATATTTATATTTATTTAGTGCTTGTATTATTTTTTTAATGATTGTTTTAGGGTTTTGGCTAGCCTGGACCCATGTCAGACCCTAGTGGACCCATGTCCGACCCAGCCCACACCCTTGTGAGAATTATTTTGGGGCTTAGATTTATTTATTTTATTTTTAGGAGGTTAGTTGGAGAGATTTGGAGCTAGTTTGAGTGTTTTTGGACCCCGAAACCCAAAATCGAGTTACGGGAGGGCATTTTGGACCTTTCTACATGTAAACCCCCCATTTTTATATGTGGCCGGACCCCCCCTACCTCCCATTCCCGATTCCAGCAGCAGCCCCCCCCTCTTTGTATTCTTCTTCATTTTCCACTTCTTCTTCATTTCTTCTTCTCCACTTCTTCTTCCTTCTTCCTTCTTCTCCAAGGTGAGTTCCCTCTTCACTTTTCTTCTTTCTTCTTTCATTCCTTCTTTCTTAAGCTAACCCTAACCTTACATTTTCTCTAACCTAGATGTGTGGAGCCTAGACTTTGTGTGGAGGCTAGTTTTGGTGGCTTGGAGCTTGAGGAAGGTAATTTCTAGGGGTTGTGAGACTTTGGCCTTGGGATTCCAACTCCCAAGAGGTAAAACCTAACTTTTCCCTTTCTAATTATTTTTTGTGTAGTGTAATTAGTGTTGTAGAACCTTCATAGACCCTAACCCTACCCGTAGGAGGAAGTTGGAACTAGTTTGGGTGAGTTTAGAGACTTTGACATTAGGTTTTGTGTCAAATTCGGGTGGAATCCAAATTTGGCCCAATTTTGGGTGATGCCCTAGGTTAGATGGACCTAGGTAGACGTTGTCGGGTGTCTAGAGGGTGAGTGCGTGTCTCCGTTTGGACACGGGAAGTCGTGTCGCGGAGAAACGGGTGTTTCGGGCAAAATTGGAGCTTTTCGTCGTCGCCGATTCTAAGTGCATGTGCGTTTCCACCCCAGACCTAGAATCGATGCGGGAGCACATTTTCTAGGATGTAGACATCGTGTAGAGCGCGTGGATAAATTTTGGGCCGATTCCGAGTTTGTTTGGTGTGCGTTTCAGGAGATTTTCCGAACCGCGCACCACATGTTCGTCGAAATGATCGAATGGCCATTTCGACTTGGTTTCCTCGTTTCGGGCTTGTGCGCGTGTTGGGTTAGTATCGGGGAGTGTGTGCTAGAGTTTTCGAGTTATATTTTATATATTTTAGGGTATTGGTGAGTGTCGGGGTCGTTGGGCGTGAGTGGGGCGTGTGGTTTGGGTGTTGTTGTGTGTTGTATTGTGTTAGTGTATATGTATCTATATATATATATTTATATATATATATATGTATGTGTGTTTATATATATATATATTTATATATGTATGTGTGTATTTAGATCTATGTGCTTGTGTGTGTATATGTCTATGTATATATATATATATATATATATATATATGTATATGTGTAAGTGTGCTTGTGTGTGTGTATATATATATTTTGGGTGTATGTATATATATATATAAATAGTTGAGAGTGTGTGTAGATATATATATATATATTAAGTGTATATATATATATATGTAGCTATGTATATATATTTATGTGTGTGTGTGTTGTTAGTGTTGTGAGTGTGTGTGTGTATTAGTGTGTTTGTGAGTGTGTAGGTGTGTGTGTTAGTGAGTGTGTTAGAATAGATATAAGTGTATATATATATATATATATATATATATATATATATATATATATATATATATATATATATATATGTATCTAGTTATATATATATAGATATATATGTATGTATGTATATATATATATATATATATATATATATATATATATATATAGTGATATATATATATGTATATAGGTATGTGTGTGTGATTGGGTGTTAGAGAGGGGGGGAACCAACAGAGCAGTGGCTGCAGCTGCTGCTGCACTGCAGCAGCAGCAACAGTACCAAGAGGAGCAGCAGCAGCGCAGCAATAACAGCAGCCAGCAGCAGCATCATCAGCATGTAGAGCCAGCAGCAGCAGCGCGTTGGCGAGGCTAGTAGCAGCGGGTAGTGTTAGCGAGGGATAGGTAATAGATAATAGTTAGAGTATATGTTAGATAGATAAGTTAATAGATAGATAACTTTATAGATATTAGTATTATAGATAGATAAGATATTAGATACATAGATAGATGGCTAGATTAATAGATAGATAGCTAGGTATTTAGATAGATAGATACTAGATAGGTAGATAACTAGATACTTAATATACCTATCTAAGATATAGATATCTATATACCTATAAGTTATATATGTATATATGTGTATAGGTAAGGTAAAGGGTATATATGCATATGTGTGTGGATAGCTATATATATAGGTAGATACCTACTTAGATATATATAAATATGGTAGATATCTATATTACCTAGCCTAGATTAATAACTAGGTGCATAATCAATAGCTAGATAGCTAGTTAGAGGGTTTTAGAGCGAAACCTCAATACCTTGAGATACCGAGGTATCTCGATACCTTGAGATATTCAAGGTATTGAGTTTCGAGCGGGGTATTTGAGCATTAGCCTAGGAAATGCTTTGGAGTAATTTTTGTATATTTATATATATATAATTACGCGTGCTAGCCTAGGTTTTAGCGGGTTTAGGCGGGGTGCGTGGCCTAGGGTGAGGTATCGGATACCGAGGGTATCCCGGTATCTCGATTAGGCGAGTTTGTGAGTTTAGTAGCTTAATGAGCTCGGTTTGACCTAGAATTTCAGGGGCACCCTAGTTTGACCTAGCTTTGACCATAATTGTCCCCGTTGACCGTAAAAGTCAACATTTGACCTAGTTTTGACCTAGAGTTGACTTTTTGGACCCCTGGTTGACTTTTTGACCCGATTTTCACCGGTTTGACCCGTTCGACCTAGAATAGCCCTAGAAGCCTGTTTTTAATTATTTTATATCAGTTTAAATACTTAGAATCCTGTTTAATTCTGTTTTTCGCATTAAGTCCTTGCGACACCGGTCCGGATCTCGATCCTCATCAGTTGCTCAGGACATCAGGCGAGTACCTACCTCTGATAGTTTCTATTTCATGATAGCGTTTATATCACCTGTTCTAGAACTGTAATACTTGATTCTGACACATTGTTACACGAGCTGGTACTAGTGGATCCCGTCATGAGATGCTATCCCCCTTACCGTGTTCAGCGGGTACTCTATCACGTGTATTTCATCATGTGCTTCGGGTATTGGTTCTCATGTGCTATCATGTGCTTATCGTGCTCTCGCCTTCGTGTGCGCGAGCTATTATCATGTACGTAGCATGTTGTGGTTGGATCCAATGGTATTAGTGGGGGAGGGGAGTAGGAGTTGGTTATGTGATCAAAGCCAAACAGTATTCATGTGTATGTCGGTTATGCAACTCACGCATAACGGAGTTATCTTAGTATTTTTCATGTGCAACCTAAGTCGATCACATAACGAACTTGTGCTCAAGGCACTTAGCTAGTATTCATGTTTCTCACCTGCAGTTACTTTTTTACTACTTGTATTGTTCTCCAGTTTACCTTACAGCTACTTACTGTGCTCCAGCATATATTTATTTCCTGTGCATCTTGATTACTTTTCTATTGCTCGTCATATACACCTTACCATGCATTTGGAGTTGCTTTCAGAGTTATGTACTTCGCTCCAGTCCTGACTGGGCATATTTTTTTCAGAGGATCCTGAGGACTATTGCCCTACGTTCTACGGGCCGGGTGTTGACGACTGTTGTGACCCCGAGATCGAGGAGGAGTGCGCCGAGAAGACGCCGATAGCACCCTAGTTAGCTAGGTGGGTTTCCTGGGTTATTTCCAGTGGTTTGTATTTTGGATGACTGTACTTATTCTTTTGATGCTGTGTGATGTTGTAGCCATTTGTAGACTTGGACTGTATTATTTTGGGATTGTCTTGCTCTCTTGGTTCTGTTTCCTTGTTTATATCATATCGTGCTTTATTTCTTTCCCTAAATTTTGTGATTGAGAGTTCATATATATATATATTGCGTGGTTGCCTCCTTTGGGAGAGGATTTTATATATATATATTGCGTGGTTTTGCCCTCCTTTTGGAGAGGTCATGCCGGATTTTTTTGTGAGATATAGATAGATATGGTTGACCTAGAACGGACCTTTACAGCGTTCTACCGCCGATTCTACGGCATAGGCTGGACGTACCTGTAATACCCCGTTCCGCTCAAGCGGATTGCCGACTCAATCGGCAATAGTGCAGCTGTCCCGACCCGCTTTGCCTCGATCAAGAAGCAAAGGATATCCAAACTTGCCCCTACAGGAATCCGGCTTGGACTTTCAGAGGCTCGCTCAGACGTATCGCTTTACCGAGGCGAATCATCGCTAAGGTGGGTGGCTACGGTGAACTTGTCTTTGCTTAGCCAGCACACATAAAATATGGAATTTTATGCTAGTCGCTAGGTGATTCACCCCTGCATGCTAATAAATCCAACGCACCTAGCTAAATAATCCCAACTTGTATTGCTTGCTAGAACATGGAACTGAAATACTGCTTAACTCAGACCCTCGCATGCTAAGTCCCTTAACGGTTTCACCTCTCGGCTTACCTTCGGGTCCGAGCAACGTGCCTGCTAATGTTCCTTAGAAATGCATGCTTGTCTGCTTGAATGTTGTATTGTTTTCATCCTTACTCTGGGAGACTACTCAGTAGTCGTTCCGTGTATGATTTACCCTGCAAGTATCCGGGACCGTCAGGTCATCTAAGGCAATCCCCGAACCAGGGGAATGCACTAAGCAAGAATAAATACTGAACGTAAATCTCACTTGAATGATAATCATGCTATGTGTGCATCTGAACGAGGATCGTGTTATGTACTAATGGAATCACAGCTCGTGGAGCAATATGCCTCGTTCAGACTAAGTTTAAGTTTCATGATTATCATGTCAAGCTATGGAAAAAGGACAGACCCTGACCTGCATTGTCGTGGACCACCTGTGTGCACAATTATGTTATGTTGAGTTCCGCGGACGGTCACCGGGGCACTGGGACCGATCCGATCCGGACGGAACGTATGTTAGTCGTATGTTACCCGGTAAGTGTTACACGACGGGGCTCTCCACCCGCGTCGTACGTCACTTCGCCCTGAGACTAAACGGTCCTTTATGGCTATGCCAGCGATATCATGTTCATATAGATAAGTCATCCTCGCTTAGCGGCTATCCGCGTGCGAGTTACTGCATCGCATCAAGAACAACTAAATACCTGAACGATCATGTTAAAATGACCCTTCGTGTTTGCATATGCTTGCCTCCTGAATGTTTACACATGCTCCTGCTTAAATTAACAATGTTGCCTCATGTTTGCCTTGGACAGGGAAGGAGATGGTAAGTTGGTAAGTCTCGCCGTATTTTCTCTAACATCGTACGGCGCACTGTCCGACACGATAGGCTATTCAAATATTGTATGAAACTGATCCTAAGGCAACTAGAAATATAACTTACTAGTTGTGCACGAAACCTATATTACGTGTTTTGGATTTGTCGAGCGGGCGAGTAGCTTCCCCACCAGTGCATTCAATGTACTGATAATCCACCAGTTTCTATACAGGGTGCGGGAGAACCTCGTTCGGTACGGATGCCTCCAACGTGCGTGCTAAGGCCAGGAGTTCCCTCTGAAGCCTTGCAACGGTACGTCCGGAACAGAAGCACATATACAAGACATAATGTTGTGAACATCGCTTGACCATCGCCTGTACAAATTATTCTACAGTTGTAGCCACTTGGCACGCTTTTACTGTTTCAGAGAGAGGCTTGAGCGACTTGTAATCTCGGCTATACGCCGCCTGTAACACAAGTTTATATCAATAAAAGAGCTTGCTTTACTTCAACTTGTGTTGTGTTTCAATGCTTCCGCTATATTTGTCGACTCAGTGAACCTGTTACCGATCGCCTATGCGTTCATGACTCCGCTGCACTCGGACAATCTGTGCGACTCTGTGGCTTAGAACTCTTGCCGCCAGCCAATGAACCATGGCCTTGTACGGGCGTGGATCACGCTCGTGCGGCATCACGCCCGGATGGGTTAAGCGATCGTTCCGCGGGAGCGCTGGCGAGGGTGATTCCCGCCTAGCGGGAACGGCCGATTTGCCTGCGGGAGATCGGGGCATGACAGAATGGTATCAGAGCCTGGCTTCTACGCCTTTGGACTTCGATTCGATATCTCTGTTTCGAAAGCTCGTTCGTGGGTTATGTACACGCTCTCTCTCAATGCCTCGATGGGATGTTCCAACAATAAGTCTAAGTACTTTCAAAATACGTTTTGAATGTAATGATATGATTGCTTGTCTGGTTGTGCTGCGAGTGGCCTTTGTGCCAACCTGTGCGGACCCTTCGAGAGTATCGCTAGTAGCTTGTCCGATTTTTACTAACCCTAAGTTTGGTTGAATGTATCTATTCGAGGGACGCCTTGAACTAGTGCACCATCCAAGACTTAAGAAAAGGTGAAACTCGAGTGCTGAGACTTCGCTATCACTAAGCTGGTTGACGTATTCACGCTAGAGGGGCCCTTCGAAAGTGCGCACGATCCAGTCTAAGCGATATGCTGATTTTGAAGCTTGTGCAAGTGAAGATCCAAATGAACAAGTACAACGACTTGTCTAGGATTGCCTCAGCCCTAGATCACTGCTTATCCTTAGTAAGTCTCGAGGACGAGACTTTTTCTAAGTTGGGTAGGATGTAACACCCCATTCCGTTCAAGCGGACTGCCGACTCAATCGGCAATAGTGCAGCTGTCCCGACCCGCTTTGCCTCGATCAAGAAGCAAAGGATATCCAGACTTGCCCCTACAGGAATCCGGCTTGGACTTTCAGAGGCTCGCTCAGACGTATCGCTCTACCGAGGCGAATCATCGCTAAGGTGGGTGGCTACGGTGAACTTGTCTTTGCTTAGCCAGCACACATAAAATCTGGAATTTTATGCTAGTCGCTAGGTGATTCACCCCTGCATGCTAATAAATCCAACGCACCTAGCTAAGAGAATAATCCCAACTTGTATTTCTTGCTAGAACATAGAACTGAAATACTGCTTAACTCAGACCCTCGCATGCTAAGTCCCTTAACGGTTTCACCTCTCGGCTTACCTTCGGGTCCGAGCAACGTGCCTGCTAATGTTCCTTAGAAATGCATGCTTGTCTGCTTGAATGTTGCATTATTTTCATCCTTACTCCGGAAGACTACTCAGTAGTCGTTCCATGTATGATTGACCCTACAAGTATCCGAGACCGTCAGGTCATCTAAGGCAATCCCCGAACCAGGGGAATGCACTAAGCAAGAATGAATACTGAACGTAAATCTCACTTGAATGATAATCATGCTATGTGTGCATCTGAACGAGGATCGTGTTATATACTAATGGAATCACAGCTCGTGGAGCAATATGCCTCGTTCAGACTAAGTTTAAGTTTCATGATTATTATGTCAAGCTATAGAAAAAGGACAGACCCTGACCTGCATTGTCGCGGACCACCTGTGTGCACAATTATGTTATGTTGAGTTCCGCGGACGGTCACCGGGGCACTGGGACCGATCCGATCCGGACAGAACGTATGTTAGTCGTATGTTACCCGGCAAGTGTTACGCGACGGGACTCGCCACCCGCGTCGTACATCACTTCGCCCTGAGACTAAACGGTCCTTTATGGCTATGCCAGCGACATCATGTTCATATAGATAAGTCATCCTCGCTTAGCGGCTATCCGCGTGTGAGTTACTGCATCGCATCAAGAACAACTAAACACCTGAACGATCATGTTAAAACGACCCTTCGTGTTTGCATATGCTTGCCTCCTGAATATTTACACATGCTCCTGCTTAAATTAACAATGTTGCCTCATGTTTGCCTTGGACAGGGAAGGAGATGGTAAGTCGGTAAGTCTCGCCGTGTTTCCTCTAACATCGTACGGCGCACTATCCGACACGATAGGCTATTCAAATATTGTATGAAACTGATCCTAAGGCAACTAGAAAGACAACTTATTAGTTGTGCATGAAACCTATATTACGTGTTTGGATTTGTCGAGCGGGCGAGTAGCTTCCCCACCAGTGCATTCAATGTACTGATAATCCACCAGTTTTTATGCAGGGTGCGGGAGAACCTCGTTCGGTGCGGATGCCTCCAACGTGCGTGCTAAGGCCAGGAGTTCCCTCTGAAGCCTTGCAACGGTGCGTCCGAAACAGAAGCACATATACAAGACATAATGTTGTGAACATCGCTTGACCATCGCCTGTACAAATCATTCCACAGTTGTAGCCACTTGGCACGCTTTTACTGTTTCAGAGAGAGGCTTGAGCGACTTGTAATCTCGGCTATACGCCGCCTGTAACACAAGTTTATATCAATAAAAGAGCTTGCTTTACTTCAACTTGTGTTTCAATGCTTCCGCTATATTTGTCGACTCAGTGAACCTGTTACCGATCGCCTATGCGTTCATGACTCCGCTGCACTCGGACAATCTGTGCGACTCTGTGGCTTAGAACTCTTGCCGCCAGCCAATGAACCATAGCCTTGTACGGGCATGGATCACGCTCGTGCGGCATCATGCCCGGATGGGTTAAGCGATCGTTCCGCGGGAGCGCTGGCGAGGGTGATTCCCGCCTAGCGGGAACGGCCGATTTGCCTGCGGGAGATCGGGGCGTGACAGTACCCACGGCTCATGCCCGATTTTCGGGTGCGGGTCGTGACAGGGGATCTAAAATTTTGACACAAAATAAAAATACAAATGAGAAGAGAGAGAGAGAGAGAGAGAGAGAGAGAGAGAGAGAGAGAGAAGAACCCCTCTTTCTATGGCCGACCTCTTTCCTCCTTCCTCAAGCAATGTCAAAGGTCCAAATTGCCCCCTACTTGTTGTATTATGGGAATAATTAATGATAGGTATAATTGGAAGTCTCTAACTAATTATAATTATACTAATCCCTCCTAATTAAATTAGTAGAATGACAAATGGGCTTGGGTCTAAGTTAGGCTCACTATTTGTCATGACAAAATTAAATAGGACCATATGCGACAAGTCTAAATTTATTATCTAATCTCTCTAACTAATTGATTAATCACAAGCCTCTAACTAAAATAAATAATACTAGCCACAATAATTAAAGCTCAACATAAATAATTATTACAATCATCACATTAATATAAATATTATATTTCTAAAATTAAATACCCATGCTAAATTACCAAACTATACCTAGTTGGAAAAGTGAGAGTGACAATCATACCCACCTTAAAAAAAATTCGTCCTCGAAATTAAGGAAGAAACTAACTACTAAAAGCAATCAATACAAGCAAGAAAGAATTATACCTCACGGATCAAACAGATAAGGATATCGCTCGCGTGTCTCGGCCTCTCACTCCCAGGTACTCTCTTCTAGCGAGTGATGCCTCCACGCGACACGCACCAAAGGAATCGTCTGGTTCCTTAGCACCTTCTCTCTCTGATCCATATTCTCAAATGGCTGCTCTAGATAGCTGAGAGTAGGGCCCACCTCTATCTCCGAGTTATCCAACACATGATTAGGATCTGCCACGTACCGTCTTAGCTGTGACACGTAAAACACATTGTCCACTCCCTCCAATGTAGGTGGCAAGTCTAGTCTGTAGGCAACTGCACCGACCCTCTCAAGAATACTGAAAGATCCGATGAATCGCGGACTAAGCTTTCCGCCTCCACCAAAATAAATCGTGCCCCGTGTCAAAAAAATTGTCAAGAAAATCTGACCGCCAACCTAGCACGAAACACAGCCTTAGCACTCTAACTAAAACAAGCAATCATAAGCAGTACAAATAAAATCTATACCTAAAACTCCAATGGTCTCCGGTGGCTATCGGCCCAATGCCGTTGTATGTCCTGTGCCACCCGAAGTCTATCCCAGATGAGCTTTGTCATGCCCCGGTCCCGCAGGGGCCGATCGTCATCGCTTGGTCCCTACGGAACCGATCGTCCTCGCATGGGCGTGATACCGTGCAAGCCTAAAATGCGCTTGCACAAGGCCAAAGATTTGAACAAGGGCAAGTAAGCTATTCAATACAGAAGTAGTGGCACATATATTGCAGAAAAGTAAAAAAAACACAATGGCAAATGAAAATAAGCTCTTTATTAAAAATTAATAGTATTACAAACGGTGCTTGGCCGAGGTTACAGTTCGTCCAAGCTCTTATTCTCTCGATTATAATGGCACCGTTCCATACATTATGTCCCTCAATACAAAACCAGCTCAACTCGATACGGCTCAAGGCATCGACTCAGATTTTTGGTTCCTTGGGATGAGGCACGTCTATCACTTTCTCGGACGATCCAGCACCTGAGGACAAGTAAACTATTGGTGGGTCAGCACTTTTATAAGTACTGGTGAGTCTAAAATAACTTAACAGAAGCTACACCCCCTGAAACGCACACTAAGTAAGAATGTGGCAAAATATTACATTACTAGTGATCTTGCTAGTTTTACCTAGATTCATTACATGCAGGAGGGACGGAGTCATTTTACTTTCTTTTGGAAACATCTTTGAAAACATAATCCAATACAACCAAACAATCGAGGCAAATAGTTCAAGC
Source organism: Iris macrosiphon (assembly GCA_036927795.1). Taxonomy (NCBI): domain Eukaryota; kingdom Viridiplantae; phylum Streptophyta; class Magnoliopsida; order Asparagales; family Iridaceae; genus Iris; species Iris macrosiphon. The sequence goes on from JAYESA010000008.1 coordinate 145,366,508, forward strand.
ACGATGTACCAATCTGGGTATGCGCAACGTGTCTCATGAACTATACACAAAGACTCTAGGGACTTGCAGCATATATGAACTATCATTCAATCAAGCACACAAGTTGAACTATCAATCAGAGGTCAATCCCCGAGAAATTCAGGATCGGTAGCGGTAATCCAGCTAACCAATGACTCATTTATCTTATGCTATTAGGAGCTGTGACTCATGGTTCAGATCTTCACTAATAGCCATTGTCCGACCGATGCAAATGCATGAAATACTATCAGATAAAATCACAGATACTCCGAGGGTAAGATCTCCTCAGTCTGGAAGGTAGTGTCAGGTCCAGGACCGTACTCCTGCGGATACTCCTGCTTGTCCATATCTGGAAAGGGACCAGGTCCTCAAAGGGACGTAACAAGATACATAATAACATGCCAATAAGTACTAAAATATAAACATCCAACGGGTCGCCTAACCGTCTAAGTGAATGCAGTTTGAGAACAACTTTCCACCAAGTGGGCTATCTGGCCATATAGTGGGACTGGCATGATTCTCTCGGAGAATCAGGGGCCTACCAAGCATGTCGTCTTTTGAATGGCAGAGGCCGCCAAGTAGTATAGGGGTCATCATGATCGCGTATCTCCGGTGGAGCGTACGGGTTACATAAAAGGAAAGTGCAAAGGAGCCCAAATGTCTTACTTGTTGTTCTCCCCATCCCATGATCTAAGCATGCCACATTCATGACACGATAAAATCTCTAAATAACTGCCAGGTCTACTAGCATACAAAGTTTCTACCAGCAGTCATCCCTAACGCACGGCCCATACGTACAGGAGGCCAGACCTGTCACGCAGTCCGTGATCTATATGAGACTCACAACTCGTGTAACAACTGTGTCACGACCAATGAAACATAAAATGCCTCAAACTAATAGGGTGGTCTCATAAAGTAGGTCCAATGCATATACATAAATAAAACATGATACGACGATATCGTCGTTGTACCCAAGTTTCCTTGGACGTACAATTTATATAGCAGTTAAAATAAATGAACTAAATAAGCGGAAATAAATTATGCATGCATCACATAGAATGTAAATATTAGTACAATGGCAAAGTATACTTGTCGAGCAAAAGTTCTGTATAGTGCACGTCCAAAACAGTGTTAAGTTTGTTGTAAGAAGAAGTGGGTTAGGGTTTGGAAGAGTTGTAATATATAGAGATAAGAGGCGGTGGAGGCTGCTGATGTTTCTTCTTATCATTGGTTTTGGTTGCGTTTGAGGAGAGTTTAGTAATAATAGGTAAAGAAGCGGTGGAATGAGAAGGCTCACACGCGCGGAGAAGGAAAAGCAAAGTTGGGTTTGCTACTGTTGCTGTTGATATTTTGCTTCTCCTAACGGGTTATGGGTTCCAGCGGGTAGGCTAGGCTAAGAGATTTGGGTTGAGATCCAATAGGAATTTATTTTCTAATCAATTATATATATATACATAGAAAATTTTAAAAATATGTTGGTGTATACGGTTAAGCCAGCAATTGTCCAAAGGGTCTCCTACATGGAATAAATTAGAAAAAAATTATAATGGCTCCATAAATCCTCTAATTGTATAAACACCTCAAATAAAATTAAATAAAATATATTCCCTCTATTTAGCTCATAATTACTAAATAAATTAAATAATACAATTTTCAGAATTAGGGGTTTTACAAGCATGGCAATGGTTCTCTCTCTTTTTAGGTAGGCAGGTTCTTTTTCAATCATTGATGCAACTTATCTTATTAAGCAAACAAGCAATTCAAAAACTCAGATTTATTATTAAGGCGTACAAGAATCAGATAATGCAGTTCTGTCCACTCACATTGATCAATCGTCTTGTGGTTCGGTCGAAAACTTTCCGAGAAGACTTCCACTCGAGCAAGCAAAGCGATATCTCTTGTACATAGTGCCTACGCGGAGCAGGACACTACATACTTACCCACCAACAAAGAGTTTTATCCTCGAAACTCAAGGTGAAACTCACAAAAATTAAGAGCAGCGATAGTCCTCATCCCTCACCATCCTCAATCAAAACACAAGCAAATCACAAGCACGAAAAAAAATTCTTAAGCAACAAATCAAATCCAGAAAATTTTTGCACGCATCTTTGAGAATATTTATGGACTTATTGTATGGAACGTTCAGTGCAGCACATCGGGCACAACTCAGAGTCGAAGGCAACAAAATGGGCAAAGAATCAAGTCGCTCTGATACCATTGTGTCACACCCCGGTCCCGCAGGGGCCGATCGTCCTCGCACGGGCATGATGCCGTGCAAGCCTAAAATGCGCTTGCACAAGGCCAAAGCTTTGAACAAGGGCAAGTAAGTTATTTAATACAGAAGCAGCGACACATATATTACAGAAAAGTAAAGAACACAATGCAAATGAAAACAAGCTCTTTATTGAAAATTAATAGTATTACAAACGACGCTTGGCCGAGGTTACAGTTCGCCAAAGCTCTCATTCTCTCGATTATAATGGCATTGTTCTATACATTATGTCCCTCTATACAAAAGTAGCTCAACTCGATACGGCTCAAGGCATCGACTCAGATTTTCGGTTCCTTGGGATGAGGCACGTCTAGCACTTTCTCGGACGATCCAACACCTGAGGACAAGCAAACTGTTGGTGGGTCAGCACTTTTAACTTTTATAAGTACTGGTGAGTCTAAAACAACTAAACATAAGCTACATCCCCTGAAACCCACACTAAGTAAGCATGTGGCAAAATATTATATTACTAGTGATCTTGCTAGTTTTACCTAGATTCATTAAATGTAGGAGGGACGGAGTCATATTACTTTCTTTTGGAAACATCTTTGAAAACAAAATCCAATACAACTAAACAATCGAGGCAAACAGTTCAAGCACGATGTACCAATCCGGGTGTGCACAGCGTGTCTCGTGAACTATACATAAAGACTCTAGGGACTTACAGCATATAGGAACTATCATTCAATTAAGCACACAAGTTAAACTATCAATCAGAGGTCGGTCCCCGAGAAACTCAGGATCGGTAGCGGTAATCCAGCTAACCAATGACTCATTTATCTGATGCTATTAGCAGCTGAGACTCATGGTTCAGCTCTTCACTAATAGTCATTGTCCGACCGATGCAAATGCATGAAATACTATCAGATAAACTCTAAGATGCACATGTTCATGGACAAGCAGGCTATATATAAACTCTTTATGTTTCTTATCCCTTGCCGATTGGTTATCCCTGCAGCAGACATACAAGTTAGCAATAATTTGCATAAACATATATGTATAAGGTTCTTTAGTTTCATGTCTGTCTCTGCATCAAACAGTTAGGTATACAAGAAGGCTAGCCTAGCATGCCCCATATCTACCTAAATGCAGCTATCTCTATGAACAGGCTAACTTCTCTAACACAGACTTAACTCTTCTCAACAGAAGCACCGTCTCCCATCTAATAGCCACGTCCCCCTGGATCACGTAGGACCGGAACATCAGGATACACTATTAGTCTTACCACATCAATCTCCTTCCTCTATTCTAATATCCGTACCCCGAGCTCAGGGCGTGTTATTCGTCTCCCACATTTCGTTTGGCCTACATCCACCGCAAACTCCCACTATAACAAGCATATCACATATCACAATAGCAACACAATGTGACAATGCAAACTTTTAATCCATCTATCTCTTATCTAATAGTCGCACCCCCCTGGATCCCGTAGGACCGGAATATTAGGGCGGGCTACTAGTCTCTGCACAAATAAGACAAGTATTTACTCTTTTATCGAAACAAGCATACATTCCATCAAGCTTTAGCATTCAAGACAAGCAATATAAACTCGATGACAAGCAAACATATGAACAATCTTTTAGTTGAAGCTAGCATGGCACGGGTCTATTTATCTCTTTAAGTTAAACATGCAGTTCTACTCTTTCTTTAGCAGGGCAATGTTCGTTTGATAGCAGTGTCAGTGTATCTAGCATACAATATTTCTTATACTTAGCATGGCAATTGTTCTATCTCTTTTTAGGCAGGCAGGTTCTTGTTCTATCATTGATGTAACTTATCTTATTAAGCAAACAAGCAATTCAAAAACTCAGATTTATTATTAAGACGTGCAAGAATCAGAGAATGTAGTTCTGCCCACTCACATTGATCAATCATCTTGTGGTTCGGTCGAAAACTCTCCGAAAAGTCTTTCACTCGAGCAAGCAAAGCGATATCTCTTGTACATAGTGCCTACACGGAGCAGGGCACTACATACTTACCCACCAACAAAGAGTTTTGTCCTCAAAACTCAAGGTAAAACTCACAAAAATCCAAAGCAGCGATAGTCCTCATCCCTCACCATCCTCAATCAAATCACAAGCAAATCACAAGCACGAAAGCACAACTCTCAAGCAACAAATCAAATCAAGAAAACTTTTGCGTGCATCTTTGAGAATATTTATGGGCTTATTGTATGGAACGTTCATTGCAGCACATCGGGCACAACTTAGAGAGGCAACGGGATGGGCAAAGAATCGAGTCGCTCTGATACCATTATGTCACGCCTCGGTCCTGTAAGGGCCATCGTCCTCGCTTGGTACCTATGGAACTGATCGTCCTGGCACGAGCGTGATGTCGTGCAAACCTAAAATATGCTTGCACAAGGCCAAAGCTTTGAACAAGGGCAAGTAAGCTATTCAATACAGATGCAGCGATACTTATATTGTAGAAAAGTAAAAAAAACACAATGACAAATGAAAACAAGCTCTTTATTAAAAATCAATAGTATTACAAACGGCGCATCACCGAGGTTACAGTTCGTCCAAGCTCTCATTCTCTCGATTACAATGGCACCGTTTCATACATTATGTCCCTCTATACAAAAGCAGCTCAACTCGATACGGCTGAAGGCATCGACTCATATTTTTGGTTCCTTGGGATGAGGCACGCCTATCACTTTCTTGGATGATCTAGCACCTGAGGACAAGCAAACTATTGGTGGGTCAGCACTTTTATAAGTACTGGTGAGTCTAAAACAACTGAACAGAAGCTACACCCCCTGAAATCCACACTAAGTAAGCATGTAGAAAAATATTACATTACTAGTGATCTTGCTAGTTTTACCTAGATTCATGCATGAGGGACGAAGTCATATTACTTTCTTTTGGAAACATCTTTGAAAACAGAATCCAATAAAACCAAACAATCGAGGCAAACAGTTCAAGCACGATGTACCAATCCGGGTATGCACAGCTTGTCTCATGAACTATATACAAAGACTCTAGGGACTTGCAGCATATAGGAACTATCATTCAATCAAGCACACAAATTAAACTATCAATCAGAGGTCAGTCCCCGAGAAACTCAGGATCAGTAGCGGTAATCCAGCTAACCAATGACTCATTTATCTGATGTTATTAGCAGTTGTGACTCATGGTTCAGCTCTTCACTAATAGCCATTGTCCGACCGATGCAAATGTATGAAATACTATCAGATAAACTCTAAGATGCATATATTCATGTCACAACCCGCACCCAGAAAATCGGGCATGAGTCGTGGGTACGTCCAGCCTACGCCGCAGCATCGGCGGTAGAACGGTGTCTAGGTCAACTAACTAGATAATAATCTCACACAAAAATCGGCCATGACCTCTCCAAAAGGAGGGCAACCACACAAACAATATAAACCTGTCAAGATCTCAACTCCAAACGGAGGAGCAAATATCACAATGATAATCATAATATACTCAATCACGAATCTAAGCACGATAAGATAACACAGAGATCTAACAACTATAAAGTCTAACCAACAACAACTACTACAACAACCACAACATCAATAATAATAATACAACAATATCCAAAATAATATACAAACAAGGTCTCAATCCAAAACCGGAGACAAATCCGGTACTAAAAGCTAATAAAAACAACAACAAAGTCTCAGTGATCCCGGCTACCAACCCGGAAATTACCCCTAAGCTAGAGGGTCCCTGTCTGCACCATCGACAGGCTCAGGTCCATAAAACGCCGGACACCACTCCTCCGGATACTCTGAAAAATATGTCCAGTCAGGACTGGAGCAAGTACATCTCTAACAGCAGTTCCATTTAAATGATAAAAACTATAAAACAGTTATAGCAAGTAGCAAGAAGAATGAAGCAAGTATGAAACAAGAAAATATGTATAACTGGTGCATAAAGGTAAAGATGCATGGATATCAGAGCAAGATAGTAATAACTGCAAGATACAAGAAATCTACACTAAGAGTAAGTCTGTGCACATGAACGTGTAGTGAGTCTAGCATGAAAAACATGTAGTGAGTCAAGTCCAGAAACATATAAGTGAGACAAGTCAAGAAATGCATGAGAGTCCAGACTATAAAAAATGAACTCGGTGTCTTTGAAATACTTGTTTCGACATGTAAACGGCTAGGGGTAAGTACGGCTCATCGCGCACTGGGTGCGCGGCTACTATCATTCCAGATTAGACCAGAGGGAGTGATGCCTGATGATTCCAGATGGGAATGTTTACATGTCTACTCGAGTATTTTCCCGCCCCAACTAATACAAGTGGATCCAAGACCCGACACGTAAATCAAGATGAGTCCAGCCTGAACATGAATGATGCCTGTAGGTGATGCCTGTAGGTGATGCCAGTAGTGATTCCAGAATAGAGGCCAGAAACATAAAATGTACGTGTCACAAGTAAATGAATCCAGAAATATCAATTAGTGTCCCGTGTTGTGCCAGAATAATCAGATGATACTATACTAGAAGCTGAATCATAATAATCATCAAATAATAAAAACTATCAGAGAATGTACTCGCCTGACGTCCTGAGCAACTGGCGATCCGAACTGGTGTCGCAAGAACCTAATACGAAAAGCAAGATTAAACAGGGTTCTAATGAGTTAAACAGATATAAAATAACTAAAAATAGGCTTCTAGGGTCGTTCTAGGTCAAACAGGTCAAACCGATAAAATCTGGGTCAAAAAATCAACTCTAGGTCCAAAAAGTCAACTCTGGGTCAAAACTAGGTCAAAAGTTAACTTTGGCGGTCAACTAAGTCAACTACGGTCAAGTCTAGGTCAAACTAGGGTGCTCCTGAAATTCTAAGTCAAACCGAGCTCATTAAGCTAGAAAACTCACAAACTCGCCTCCTTGAGATACCGGGATACCCTCGGTATCCGATACCTCAACCTAGGCTACGCACCCCGCCTAAACCCGCTAAAACCTATGCTAGCACGCGTAAATATATACACATAAGCATATAAAATTACTCCAATACTATTCCTAGGCTATTGCTCAAAAACCCCGCTCGAAACTCAATACCTTGAATATCTCAAGGTATTGAGATACCTCGGTATCTCAAGGTATTGAGATACCTCTCTAAACTCAACCCAACTACCCCTCTAGCTAACTTACTATGCATAAACATATATATCTAGCTATAATCTAGGCTAGAATATAGATATCTAATACATATAGGCATATACCTATATATCTATACCCAATACCTTACCTTATCTTACGCATACCTTATACATACCCTTCGTATATATCTATACCTAGATATCTAACTATCTATCTAGCTATGTATATATCTATTTATAAATCTATCTATCTCTCTCTCTAGATATCTATAGATATATATAGCCATAGGTATATATATATATCTATACCTTAGATATATATATAACTATCTACCTATCCATTACCTACTTATCTATCTTATTACCTATTTATCTAGTAATCTAACTACCTATCTATATCTATATATCCATCTAGTATCTATATATATATCTCCCTAGATAACTATTATCTATCTAATAATCTATCTATCTATCTTATTATCTATTTATCTATATGTCTATCTATCAATCTATCTACGTATCTATTTATCTATTTATATCTAGGCATCTAGATATCTAATATCTATCGATCTAGATATCTACCTATCTATGAACCTATCTATCTATCTATTTATCTATGCATCTATCTATTTACCTAGCTATCTATGTATCTATCTATCCATATATCTATTTATCTATCTAATAACCTATTTATCTAACTAGCTATCTAACCATCTATCTATCTTATCTATCTAACTAGTTATCAATTTAGCTAACTATCTAGATATCTATCTATCTATTTCTCTAATCTAGCTAGCTATCTATCCCTCGCTACTCGCCTCGCCAACGCGTTGCTGCTGCTCCCTGGCATTGCTGCTGCTGCTGTGCCTTGCCTAGCAGCAAGCTGCTGCTGCAGCTGAACTGCTGCTGCTGCATTGCTGGTTCTGCTGCTGCTGCAGCTGCTGGTTCCAGTCCCCCCCTCTCATCTCACACACACACACACGACCACATACCCATATACATATACATATATATATATATATATATATATATATATATATATATATATATATATATATATATATATATATATATATACACACTAACTTATATATATCTAACACTCACACACACTCAAACACATATCAACACACACACACACATAATTATATACATATATATATATATATATATATATATATATATATATATATATATATATATATATATATATATATATATATAAACACCCATATATCTATATATATATACACACATATATATCTATATATATTTCTATACATATGCATACTCACACACTCAAACATATATATATATATATATATATATATATATATATATATCCTCACTCACACACTCACTCTCACACACTCACACACACACTCTCTCACACACTAGCACACACTCTCACAAACACACAACCACACACACAAACACTCATACATATATATAAATATATATACATATATACACACAACTCAACTCATATACATATATATCTATATCTAAACACTCACTCACACTCACACACACACACTCACCTACACACACACTAACACCAACACACACTCACACAAGCACTCTCTAACACACTCACACAAGCACTCACTAACACATATCTATAAATATATATATATATAGGGACACACATACATATAAATATATATATATATAAATATACATATATACACATAACACAACACACAACGCACAACGCACACAACACCCACAACGCCCCACCTACGCACGCCCAACGACCCCGACATGCACAAACGCCTATAAATATATAAAATATAGCCCGAGAATTCTAGCACACACTCTCCGATGCTAACCCAACGTGCGCACAAGCTCGAAACTAGGAAACCACGTCGAAATGGCCGTTCGGTCATTTCGACGAACACGCGGTGCGCGGTTCGGAAAACCTCCTGAAACGCACACCAAACGAACTCAGAATCGGCCCAAAATTTACCCACGGGCTCTAAACGATGCCTAGATCCTAGAAAAAGTGCTCCCGCATCGATTCTAGGTCCATGGCGGAAACACACACGCACTTAGCATCGGCGACGACGAAAACCCCTAAATTTGCCCGAAACGCCCGTTTCTCCGCGACACGACTTCCCGTGTCCGAACGGAGACACGCTCTCACCCTCAAGACTTTCGACAACGTCTACCTAGGTCCGTCTAACCTAGGGCATCACCCAAAATTGTGCCAAATTCGGGTTCCACCCGAAATTGACACAAAACCTAATGTCAAAGTCTCTAAACTCAACCAAACTAGTTCCAATTTTCTCCTACGGGTAGGCTTAGGGTCTAGGAAGGTTCTAAAATACTAATTATACTATACAAAAATAATTAGCAAGGGGAAAGTTAGGGTTTTACCTCTTGGGAGTTGAAATCCCAAGGCCAAAGTCTCACAACCCCTAGAAATCACCTCCCTCAAGCTCCAAGCCACCAAATCTAGCTTCCACACTAGATCTAAGCTCCTCACACCTAGGTTGGGGAAAATGCAAGGTTAGGGCTAGCATAAAGAAGAAGGAATAGAAGAAAGAAGGAAGAAAAAGGAAGAAAAGCTTACTTGGAGAAGGAAGGAAGAAGAAAGAAGAAGTAGAATGTGAAGAAGAAGAAGAAGAAGAAGAAGAAGAAGAAGAAGTAGTAGTGGAATGAACAAAGGGGGAGAGAGGGGCTGCTCCTCACGAGAATGGGCTGCTGGATGCTCACGGGTGGGGTAGGTAGGGGTTTACATAAGTCACCAAATTCCCAAAATGCCCCTACTCACTTGGTTTCGGGTTCCGGGTTCCAAAAGCACTCAAACTAGCTCCAAATCTCTCCAACTAACCTCCTAAAAATAAAATAAATATTCTAAACCCAAAAATAAGTCTCACAGGGGTGTGGGCTGGGTCGGACATGGGTCCACTAGGGTCTGACATGGGTCCAGGCTAGCCAAAATCCTTAAACAATCAATAAAAATATAGTACAATCATTAATTAAATATAAATATAATTAATTATAAATAATACACACTTAACCAGATTAAAAATAAAAAAAATACCCGGCTCTGGAAATGGGGTGGTGATAATTCATGGACAAGCAGGCTATATATAAACTCTTTATGTTTCTTACCCCTTGTTGATCGGTTATCTCTGCAGCAGACATACAAGTTAGCAACAATTTGCATAAACATATATGTATAAGGTTCTTTAGTTTCCTGTCGGTCTCTGCATCAAACAGTTAAGTATGCAATAAGGCTAGCCTAGCATGCTCCCTAACTACCTGAATGCAGCTATCTCCATGAACAGGCTAACTTCTCTAACACAGACTCAACTCTTCTCAATAAAGCACCGCCTCCCATCTAATAGTCACGTCCCCCTGGATCCTGTAGGACCGGAACATCAGGACGCACTATTAGTCTTACCCCATTAATCTCCTTCCTCCATTCTAATATCCGCACCCCAAGCTTAGGGTGCCTTATTAGTCTCCCATATTTTGTTTGGCCTCCATCCACCTCAAGCTTCCACTATAACAAGTATATCACATATCACAATAGCAACACAATGTGACAATATAAACTTTCAATCCATCTATCTCTTATCTAATAGCCGCACCCCCTAGATCCCGTAGGACCGGAACATCAGGACGGGCTACTAGTCTCTGCACAAACAAGACAAGCATTTACTCTTTTATCGAAACAAGCATACATTCCATCAAGATTTAACATTCAAGACAAGAAATATAAACACGATGACAAGCAAACATATGAACAATCTTTTAGTTGAAGCTAGCATGGCACGGGTCTATTTATCTCTTCAAGTTAAACATGCAGTTCTACTCTTCCCTTAGCAGGGCAAGGTTCGTTTGATAACAGTGTCAGTGTATCTAGCATGCAATATTTCTTACACTTAGCATGGCAATGGTTCTATCTCTTTTTAGGCAGGCAGGTTCTTGTTCTATCATTGATGCAACTTATCTTATTAAGCAAACAAGCAATTCAAAAACTCAGATTTATTATTAAGGCGTGCAAGAATCAGAGAAAGCAGTTCTGCCCACTTACATTGATCAATCGTCTTATGGTTTGGTCGAAAACTCTCCGAGAAGACTTTCACTCGAGCAAGCAAAGTGATATCTCTTGTACATAGTGCCTACGCAGAGTAGGGCACTACAAGCTTCACCTTCTCATCTGCGTCCACAACCATCTCTGGTCCCAATAAGGATCTCTCCAACATCATCTCATGATAACGGAGTGCGGCATCTTCGTCCATACAACGCCTCAAATGGTGACATCTCGATACTGGCTTGGTAGCTGTTGTTGTAAGAAAACTCTACCTATTGAAGATGATCCTCCCAAGAGCCTCCAAAATCTAAAACACAAGTGTGTAGCATATCCTTGAGAGTCTGAATAGTCATCTCCGATAGTGCATGAAGTGCTCAGATTCAGAAGTTCGTTTGGATTGGATTTGGGTTATGGTTCAGATTGGAAAATGAGATATAACATGGTTCGTACTAATTGTCCATCATGATGACTTACAATTATCGAGCATAGTTTTGGGACTGATGACCCTAGCGACTTGCCCACCAAATCAAAATAAATATTGTAAACCATATAATGACCCTTGTGATGACGTATTTATGAATGAGTCGAGGGTAGATATTGAGTGGTGTATATTAAAGATGGGTCTAGGCGTCTGAGTGTTGGATTTGAGAGATCCTTGGAATAGCCTTCAGCTGAAGATACAGCTAGAAGATCGAAGCGATGGTAAGAACAGCCTGAGTCAACTGGTAAGATTTAGAGTCGCAGATTATCAAATATGATATTGCTTCTGACTTATCGTGCCCCAGAAAGAAATAACATTCATATGAATTGACGACTGTGAACTAGCTTCAAGGAGTTAAAGTCGCGGCTCGTTCAGATTAAATTCTTACAATACCGGAAGGGACGGATGTGCCTCAGATCTACAAGATACATCAAAAAATAGTCTGGGATGCATGCTCGTACATAAGGCGAAGGTAATATCATGTGCTTCGAGGCAGTGGAAGCAGCACGAAGAACTATTCCATGCATGACCTAGGATTTGTGGCAATTGTGTTCGCATCAAAATTATGGCAACACTATCCCTATGGCGTGACGGCAAAATCTTTGCGGATCACAAGAACCCCAAATAGTTGTTCACCTAGAGAGGAATTGAGATTGCAGGAAGAGGTGATAAGCCGAGCTGATCTTGGAGTATAATGCAATTATGGCAACACTATCCCTATGGAGCTAATAAATGGAACACACGTAAAGGTTTGAACACTTGGTCTGGAATAATTGAATTACCACACTGTAGCGTGCATAGAGTGTACGCCTTTTGGAATAATAAAATTTGTGGCTTGAGTTGGACTTACGTTTCCACAGTTGGGGGCTTTGAGTTGATCTGTATGGTTGAAGCATCAAGATACTTTATCAAGCGAATGAGCTTGCATCTATACACGAGTATCATGTTAGACGATTTGTCAAGCAAAGCATACAGTTGTGGTTCAAAACCAGGCAACTGCATCGAAGAGGACATTGTGCCACTGTTGGGGCATTCTGCCACAGAGCATTCAGAGTGAGGGATGTTTCACCTAATCGGTACACTGTGTCGAAAAGTGGCATGGTGCAAGTGGAGATAATTTAAAGATGGTGCCTTGGATATAAGTTGAGAATTGTTATGGTGAATTAGATGGATCGAGGCGAGTATCGGTTGGTGGGGCAAGAAAGCTCGATTCTTTCATCATACCTACATTGTTGGAGTATTACATTGGTCACAGACAACCAGTTGTGCGCAGAGTTTTGTTTTCTCGAACGGGATAGGCTCCGGGATCGTTCGGCCATGGAGAAAATAAATGGTAACGTACTTTGAGCATGGTACTGGCAGTTCAGGCCACTAGGCAAGCTAGCTACTCAGTGCTGGATCGGGTCAAAATGCCTCGGATTAATCCTTTATAGCATGGCCAGTGACCTTCATATAGATAGGATCGCTTGAGATTATGTGTTTGACTAGACGGCGAGCGGCCACCTTGCCTTGGGCAAGAGTGTGCGCATCGATGATTGGATCAGTAAGGCTTGGATTGTGGCATGGTTCAATATATTTAGGACTTGGAGTGCGATGTGGTTCGATAGGTTCACTCTTGTTTCAAGTTTTGAGTAGAATAGATTGCATGCTTAGTTGCTTTGAGTTGGATATAATTGCTAGTGTATTTTACTTGAGTTGAATGCTTGCATGCTTAACCTGTTTTACAGCTTTCCTTAGCACGTCATGCCACTGTCATGAAATGAATCTAAGTTCAAGTAGAAAGATCACCATATAAATGTTTGCATTCACTGTCTACTTAGTATCGGTTTAGACGAGTGGGTTACCCCGCTCACCAATACAACTGTGTACTGACCTACGTTTGTGGGCATATTTTTTAGGACCCAAGTGTAGTGGCTCATCTTGGATATATGAGACATGATGTATGGAATGGTAAGTACCTTTGTGGGCAAGAGTAAGAGTAAGAGTGTTGTTAGCCTTTGTGGGCAAGAGTAAGAGTAAGAGTATTGTTAGCCTTTGTGGCACTCTCATTTATGACATTTTTATTTGGACCCTTTGAGAGATTCTCTGCGTATACTTTGATGCATGCTTGGTACACAATACTTGACTTTCGCTGCAACTTGGTTGTTTCAATGATATCCATGACGTTTGACATCATGGCCTTGTACAAGCGCAACTCTAGGCTCGCACGGCATCACGACCCGATGAGAACGATTGTCCTGTGGGAGCGCTGCAACATGGTGATTCACGTTCAGCGGGGATGATCAAACTTGCGGGAGATTGGGGCGTGACAGAACTCGGTTCGATTAAAGACTTGAAAGAACCGAGCTCAACTCGATTTAGCTCACGAGCTCGGACGAACACGAACCAAGTCTGAACCAAATCCCCATTAAACATGTTGTATAAACTATCATTGTTGCTCTCAAGTGATACATTCCCAAAAGGGCATCAAGTCTTAATGATTTTTTGTTGAACTACTTATGCTATTTGCATCATAAATTTACCATTGGATTCTAGTGCATCAAAGCATCGTATGGACACAATTATTAAGACTTGAGAGAGAATAGAGATACAGTACAATGCAACATACATAAACTAGGAAAAGCCCTAATACGAAAAACTGAGCCAAGTTTGAGTCTGTTTGCGAACAACACCGAGTCAAACAACTTATGGTCGAACTTGGTGGCACGCCCTGATCTCCCGCAGGAATCGGCCATCCCCGCTGGGTGCGAATCACCGCGCCAGCGCTCCCACGGGACGATAGTTTCCATCGGGATGCGATACCGTGCGAGCCTGGAGTTGCGCCCGAGGCAAATACTGAAACGACCGTTCATAACTAGTTCGCAGAGTCGTCATAGCAGAAACATAGAATAAACACAAGTATTGAATCCAAATTAAGCTCTTTATTGATATGAAGTAAAGATTACAAGCAGCACTAGGCCGAGATTACAAGTCGCTCATGCTCTCTCTCTCTCTCTCTCTACAATAACTATGCCCTTAGGCTTAGAACTGATTCAAACGATCTGGATGATGATGTTCCTATACATTATGTTTCATATATGTGAGCTCCAGGTCTGCGCGCCACGCTCCAAGACGCCAAGTGCGGTCTAGTGCCTCATTGCATTAAGCGATCTCCGAATCCGTACGAGTTTTCCCTGCACCCTACATGTAATAAGGTTGGGTATCAGTATATTGACTGCATTGGTGGGGAGGCCTTTTGCCCACACCATAAAATAAGCACGTTCATTAGTTATGTGCGTCGACTGATTTTGTTGTCTTTCTAGTCTTTTGCCTTAGGATCAGTTACATGGCAATATAATGAAAGTAATATCCGTGTCTGCTCAAGAGTGTCATAATAATGAACAACTTAGTTCTTACCATTTTTTACCATTCGGCCTTCCCTGTCATATGCAGTAATATAAATAATGATCTACTGAATAACAAGGAACATCTATGAAATCCAAGTGTTATGTTTGTGTCTCTGCCTTATATTCATTCTACTCGAACTATGTTTGTTACCGTGCATCCATTCTAAATATGCAAAATGTCGTGCAAATGTACTCCTTCACGTTACTCCTTTTCTGAATGCAGATAGCTGCTATGCAAGTATGACTTATCTATATGAAGGTCACCGGCTCTGTTAGCCATATTGGACATGATCTGCGATGGAACGGCTGTCTTTCCAGCTCGGTTGCTAGCCTTACTAGGCCTCCCGAACCATCTGACGAGTCGACGACCATCCAGGTCGGTAGCAAGCCTTGCTGGATGTCCCGTTCTCGCCCATTAGTCATCAACTAGCGTATTACCAGGACTACACTGGCACTGGCCTCCCGGGCCGACACGATTTGGATGCCTCAGCAATCATGTCTAGGACTCATCTCTACCTGGTGCGCAACTAGTTGTCCGTGACCATGCAACTACTCCCCCACTTCCAATCCTAGCCGAGAAACAACTCGGTTCAATCTTGCCGAGGACTACACTCGGATCTTTCTTCTTTACGTAGCTCCCTTATTAGAGACTGCTCGGTGATCTGGATATCCCGAGTACTTTCTTTTCTTCCTTCTCCTGACTCGGAACGACTACTTGATAGTCTTCCTCGTCTATGTATGCAACATGATTTTACTCTATCCCGTGTCATATTTTCCGTGCGGTGCAACGCCTAGGTATGAACTCAAACTACTTTTGTGGCATATATATATATATATATATATATATATATATATATATATATATAAGAAGCTACTACATTTCAACTCAATAGTCCGATTATGCAAATAGCAAGTAAGATCTCCATGTTCTATGCAATGATAAGGCGGGGTTATCCCCTTAGCTATGTGCATTCATCTCTTTTATTAGCAATGCAAAGGTTATCGCCTGAAAACTAGCATGTATCATTCATTTTCTTAGTGTGCAGCTAAGTAGGGACAGGTTCACCGGGGCCACCCACCTTAGCGATGAATCGCATCGGTCGAGCGAGACTCCGAACGCGCCTCTGAAAGTCTAAGTCTGACTCCATTTGAAGATCCAAGTATGAATGTCTTTGCATCGAACGAGTCATCTCGCTGAGCAAGGCGGATCGGTTCGCTACACTTGTACCGTTTGAATCGGTCCTCCGAATTGAACGAAACGGATCGTTACATTTGGTACGAACACCCCTTCAAAAAAAAAATTTCAAAATTCCGTACCAACCAACCCACGAACGAACTTCAAATCAAGCTTGGACCGAGCTGATGAACACGAGTCGTTTGAATCGTTTTACTGCCCTAGTCAAAACGTGCATATATATTCCAACATAATGATTCAGAATTCCAAGTATTTATTACAGAACTGATACAGATTACTTACAAGGAATGCACAATATAATGAGTCGTGATAATACCGAAACACCAGTTATACAATCCATGAATTGCAACATTCAACGGTTGCACAATGATCCTATGCTTTCCCTTATGGACAATAGTGTCCAGAGGGGAAATAATGCAGGATGATGCAACATTGAAGAGGGCCCTGAGCTCATGGGCCCAAGACAAACTTTCAAAATAGGCACAAATACATAATATTAAAAAAATAAAATAAATATAAATATAACAAAAAATTGTTGTTGTAATCCAGATTTGAACGAAGGACCTCTAATGTACAAGTCTAATATGTTAACCACTACACTACAACTCCACAACTGTCCTGTGTTAAGAGTGGCCCATGATACATACTGCTACTATTTTAGAAACAATCATATTTGTTCATTTTTAATCTTAGGACTCTTGGCGGTCGCCCTACTTGTCCAGGGCCACCCCTACCAAAAGAACTGCATGTAGTATATCTACATGACTTCAAACATTCTCTTCACTGGATTTGTTTGGAGGCTTTGTGGGCGGCACAACTACTTCTGCTATTTCTTGTGCTATGGTTGTCCGACCAGTTTCTTCCTTCTTAGTAGGATATAGCACATAGTGCTGAAAAATGAAGAGCAGGTCGAAGAAGAGTACTTCCTGTAAATAAAAGATAATTAATTCCAGAAAAGTAGAGCAACTAATAGGGAATCTTCAAAATCCGAAAGAAGTCATTTCTAGAATGAAACATCAAGTTTAAGAAACAAACTAGAGCAACGTTCTCCACTAAACTAAAAATGTGTGCAGGAAGGGCAATGACCCATTTTTTGAACTTTAGAACAATAAAAACACACTACAGCATGCAGAAGCACCAGCATGGCATACATAGCAATCAAGACACAAGGCTATATCGATTTAGGAATTAGGTGATTGTGTTCTAACACAAATGCACATAAATTGTGGGACTATCAAGAAAACACAGTGAGATTGTGTGAAGGATGTGCACGGTTTTGTTCTCAACATGTGTTTGCAGCCAAAGATTTTTTTATGGAACCTTTAGAATTAGCTTAACAGTGGCGAGTAAAAGATAAGTAGCATAATCGTATGCAATTAGCTTAGTGGTACTTCTATATGTTAATTAGCATCAAGGAGACGGCAAAGACGAGCATCAGCTTGCTGTTTTAGACTTGACTAGGGAGAAGTCTTAACTATATGGCTTTTGAGAAAGATGACCTTTAGATATTAGATGGAGGTCAACTCAGGGAGTGTTCAAATAGTAAAGATCTATCGTTTGCCCAAAAACTAGAAGAGAGAATATATACATACATGAGGACCCTTATGTAATTAGAAGGCTTTTGAGATAGATGACCATAGCTAGGAGATGGAAGATATACCACATTACTGATTGATAGCCGGATGGATGGATTTATCCATCTTGCACAAGAGCAATATTACGATTGAAATTTTGAAATAGTGGAAAAGTTTATTATTTAGTTATTCTACAAATTTACAGCATAGACAATAGATTACACTTGAGTTAGTGTCAAGTACTATTAAGTTATTAACAGAATTCTGTCAGCAGAAGGCACAATAGTCCTATGGGGCTTTAAGGCAACCAACAGTTGTGGCCAGATCTAGTTCAGAAGCAGAATACAGAGCAATGACATATTCTATGTGAGATGATGTGCCTCAAGACACTATTGACCAACTTTGGTATTCAGTATATTGATTCTCTTCCTATGCACCGTGACAACCAAACCGTCATTTTTATAGACAGCAACCTGGTCTTCCATGAGAGGACTTAACACATTAAGGTAAGAGCTATGATGGGTAGTTTGGTATGCACAAAATTTACTCGGTCCCAAGAGCAGATTACATATATTTTTACCAAACCTCTTTTTATCTCTCGTTTTCTATTTCTTTGTAATATTCTGGACATGATTGATATATATGCTCAGCATATGGCCTAATATCCCTATGGGCTTTAGGGAAACCCTAGTCATTGTATATTATTCTCCATCGTCAATTAATAAAAGTTAGATTGGACAAACACAATATTAGGAGTTTGTACAAATTCAGATCCCAATCATGAATATGTAAAACCTCTTATGTTTTATGATCTATGTTGATGGACCAAATACGACAAGGCTTGGTTAAGACATGGGGACACAAGACACGGCACCTATTTTAGTGTGTCCTAGTGTACTTTAGAGTGTCTGATATGTGTCCGACACAACACAACCCACATTTTGGGGCGTAGCTATGATTATAGTGTGTTGTTAGTATTGGAATACTACATTATTTATCTTTTGACCAATGAGAGGCAAAATGAGGTGGCCCTGGGAGACTTATTCTCACAAATGGCGTTCAGTATGAGAATAAACCACATGTAGATAATGAGGTCGATCTGTAGAAAATTATTGCATACCAAGGAAAGCAGGGTCTTTCCAATATTACCATAGAAGTTCACCCATGTACCTGCAAAAAAATACATCATTATCATACCAATGAAGATACTATATACATTACAGATGACTCAAATAATGTCAATGCAACAAACCCTGATCTATAGACTGAACACCCATTTGAAAAAAGTTCAGCATCGCTCCTACTAGATCAAGAATAATGTTCCCAATGCTCCATCCAACTGTGCTTTTGCGCTTAAAATTCATGACAGCCTAACACGTAAAATTATAGTCAATAAATGGTGCTCATTAGGAGGGATATACCCCTAATCATTTATAACAAAAACATTTTCAATGTAATTTCAGAATGACAATATAACAAGGTCAATTTTCTGTATGTAAGGTGTAACATGTAAAAAGTGAGACCCAAACTAGATACAATAGGATATTAAAGAACCAAAGAAACGAAATAACATTAGGATAGATAATTGTTCCAAACTTGAAGACGGCCTGCTTATTGTGCCTTATAAATACCAAGTTAACAAATTAGCAACTAGTTACATTTTTCAAGCTTTGTGATAACTTTTTGAGAGGTACAATCTTCTAGGTACATACACTTTCACGCTCTGTTCTCACCATTCAGAAGCAAGTAATCAACAAAATAACTCTTTTGACTAAATTATGATAAAATGTCCAAATATATATCAATTTCAGCATAGAAAACTACGTCAAATACCCAAGGCCCATGCATAGATTGTTGCACTGTACCACCATTCAAAATAGCAACTTACAAATTCAACGTAATGTTATACATATACAATATAGAAAAACATCTGTCTTTATCAAAAGTTCAATAATTGTAACTTGATACTTGGATCAGCTATCTATTAGTCTGTAAACATTAATGTCCTGAATAAGTGCTGCATCTTGAAAATTAACAGGGGTGACCCCTAGAGAAGTATAACTATAACAACCAAAGAATACAACTAAACAATGTTATATGAAAATACAAAAGTTAACTTACTTGAGGAATGTACTTGATTGCTGTCATGACAACTTGAATAGTGCTGGAAAATTACATGAATCAGGAAAGCCATCAGATAATCATAAAAGGTTTTGAAAGCTAAAATTTAAGTATTGTAGCTAACATCATGTAACAAAGATACTGCATAGTAACAAGTGAAAAAACATATCCATCTCAATTCAACTTAAAATTGAAATGTTTAGTTTGCTTTTGGGTTGAGGGTAAGAGAGGAAACGACTTACTTAAAAACAGAAATGAGCCAGAGCCAAGAATGCTTTGGCAAGGATATGAAGAAACAAACAGCAGCAGAAATCCACACAGCAGAAGATATCGCGATGCATGTCTTTGAAACTTTTTGGTTTCCACGCTGTACTTAAAAATTAGAAAGAAGTGAAGACAGTCCAATGGGGATAAGACATCAGTTCACGAGTTAAGAGATAAGATCACTTACATCATAGATTAGAACTTGAAACAATGTGATAGCTGTCAATAATACAGCATGCATTGAGAATGCGACATCATTAGCGGCTACAGGAATCATCTGTGACATGGAAAAAGAAAATTAAATTGAAAGATTTTGAGTAGTTTCAATGTTTGAGTTGTTTCCAGACCGGATTGCGACGCAGCTTCAACGCTAACCTGGGTCACAGGTTTCAGACTGAACTCGAAACAAAAAAAAAAACAAAAAATGCAGTTTCCATGTTCGAGTTGTTTCCAGACCGGATTGTGACACAGTTTCAACACTACTGAGTCACAGGTTTCAGAGACTGACTTTAGCTCAAAACCAAAAAAAAAAAATGCACAATGGTGTAAATGATTGCTACGTCCAAAGAAATATTTCAAATTATCCTTTTATTTTTCTGATAGAAAAGATGGAGATATACCCAGGCAAATAACATTCTAGCTTGGGCAGAACTCTTGCAGTGTCATAGAGTTCATAGAAAAATCATCAAACGCACTAGTAACTACAATGGTTAAAACACACACTCAATTTCATATACAAAGGTGCCATTTGGAAAAGTTCTTCAATACATATCCGGAAGTAGGTTTAAAGACTGTCATTTTAACCAAAAAAATAGAAAGTAATACAAACATTAAACATTCAAACCAACTATTGTTTATTATATTCATGAAAAAACAAGATTAATGTCTAGAGTAAAACAAGAGAGGAAGAGGTGTCCGAAGATAATTATGCTTTCGTCTCATTGCAATTCCAAAGAGTATAATGCTATTTATAGACTTTACAAATTACAAAGAAATATTTCAAATTATCTCCATATTTTCTATCAGAAAAATAAAAGGATAATTTGAAATATTTCTTTGGACGTAGCAATCATTTTATTTTTCTGATAGAAAATATGGAGATATACCCAGGCAAATAACATTCTAGCTTGGGGAGAACTCTTGCAGAATGTCATAGAGTTCATAGAAAAATCATCAAACGCACTAGTAACTACAATGGTTAAAACACACTCAATTTCATATACAAAGGTGCCATTTGGAAAAGTTCTTCAATACATATCCGGAAGTAGGTTTAAAGACTGTCATTTTAACCAAAAAAATAGAAAGTAATACAAACATTAAACATTCAAACCAACTATTGTTTATTATATTCATGAAAAAACAAGATTAATGTCTAGAGTAAAACAAGAGAGGAAGAGGTATCCGAAGATAATTATGCTTTCGTCTCATTGCAATTCCAAAGAGTATAATGCTATTTATAGACTTTACATATTACAATTCATCCTCCAACCAGAATTTCGGTCAAGGACTGGAATTCCGATAAGGAAGCAACACCTTCGCAATTAACAGCGCCTGGCCAGAGTTTTCTGACCTCGAGGACCAAAATTCTGGTCTTCAATGGCCAGAATGCCAGTGAACACTTCTTCCTACGCCAACATACTTGACAATGAAAAACGCTAATAAACTAGAGATGCACTAATCAGCAATAAATACTTGGCTATCCACTACAGTTAAAAAAAAAAAATTAATGATGTGTACTTTTTCAGCAGCCCATCTTTACATGGTGCACAAGATTGCTATATCCAAAATTAATGTTTCAAATCATACATTTTCATAACTCTGATTAAAAACTATTGTTATTCAAGAACAAAGAAAGAAATTTATACAAACACTGGTAGAATGGAATACTAAACCAATTAAAGGGCTTTATAATCATATAAAAGGTTGACTAACCTCTTTTGATCCATACTTTTCATGGTACTGCCTCTGAATCGCTGGACTGAAGAATAAAGCCGCGTTATAAACAAGATAAGACGAGTGTTTCGTCATGTTCAACACCAAGAAATCGAAGTTCAGCCCCACCACACTTCAACCACCAAAAAAAGTCATATCAGAACATCTGAAACTCTTCAAAAATCCTTCTTCAGAAGCAAGAAATCAAACTTCAACCACACAACATTCTAACTTATACTTAGCAATTCTAACTTGCACTCAACTATTATGTTATCATAACAAGCACAAAAGTGCAGCCAAAACTCTTTCTAAGGATTTAAATTAGCAAAGAAGTCATAGTCAGAAATTTTGAAGTTCCCTTAAAATCATCATAACTAGTAAAATCAAACTTTATGCATACCACATTGTAACTGATACCCAGATATTATATCACCAGAACAAACAGAATATGCATCCAAAGTTCCATCTTTCTTAAGATTTAGATTAGTAAAAAATGACGAATCTCAGAAAATTTAAACTCCCTTAAAAAAATCCTTCTTCAAAACCAAAAAATAAAAAACAAACAAACTTCAACCACACCACAAACATATACCATGTTATTATGTAACAATCAAATGCATTCAAAAAATTATACCTTTCAAAGTATTTAGATTACCAAAAAATCTCATTGGCCAGAAAAACTTTTACAAAACCAAGAAAATCAAACTTAAAGCAATCCACATTCCTTCTCAGACCCAGATATTACACCACCATAACAACAAGCACGCAACTGCAACAAAACTCCATGTTTCAAAGGATTTAGAGTAGCAAAGAAGTCACAATTTGAAGACCCTTCAAATATCCTTCCTCAAAACTAATAAAATTAAACTTCATCTCCACCACATTCTAACTGATACCATAGTTTATAGTATCGGCCGATACCGATACCGACTGCTACTAATTTGACATGTCTTGATCCGATACCGACCGCTACTAACCGATACCAACGTTTGGGGATCTCTTTCCCAGTCTTCAGTATATAAAATTAAATAAAAAGGACCAATCAGCAAGGACATAAAAGCATAGTAGGATTGTAAAAGCGTGTAAATAAAGAAAATTTATTTATCGTTTGTAAACCAATAAGTAAGGGTGACTATTAATTCATTTAATTTCAAAACTATTTAGAAAGAACACAAAATACCTCAAATTATTGCTAAATTTATAAAATATGTTTTCTAAATTTTTAAAATAATTTGTTAATAATTATTTGCTTTCCGATACCAAAAAAATATGATACACCGAACCGAAACTGCCCAATACTGCTGATCCCGATACTCGTAGTAAGGTCCCGTATCGATTCTGATACTGCGAACTTGACTGATACCCAGATATTATATTACCATAACAAGCACAAAAACAAATCCAAAGTTACATTTTCTTGAATAGATTATATTACTAAAATAAGTCATCGTCAGAACTTCTGAGCTCACATCAAATTCATCCACAAAATTAAACTACAACCATTCACAACATTCTAACTGATTCCCAGTTATTATATAAGCAAAAAATTGCATTCAAAATTCTATGAACCAAAGTATTTATAGTACCAAAAAGACTCATTGTCAGAAATCCTTAAAAAAATCAAATTTGACTGGGATCTCCTTGGTCCCGTCCTTCCTCTCACAAAAACTAAAATCCTTCTAAAAACCAAGAAAATCAAACTCCAACCACACTACATTCAAAATGCATCTAAAACTCCACGTTTATAAGGATTTACATTAGCAAAGAAGTCATTGTCAGAAAAATTGAACTCACTTCAGAATTCCTTCCTCAAAACTAAGAATGCCGAACTTTCAATCACACCACAATCTAAATACCTAGATATCATATCACCATTAAAAAGCACATAAATGCATTCAAAATTCCATCTTTCAATATATTCAGATTAACAAAAAAAAAATCATTGTCATCCTCCTAAAAAATGAAACTTCAACAACAACAAATTCTAACTGATACCCAGATATTATATCACCATTACAATCACAAATATGCATTCAAAATTCCATCTTTCAAAGTACTTAAATTACCACACAAAATAGGAAGTCATTCCTTCTTAAAAAAAACCAAGAAAAGCAAACTTCAACCACGTAAAAGTCTTACTGGTACCCATATATTATATCACCATAAAAGTGACAAATATGCATTTAAAATTCAATCTTTACAAATATTGGAACATAAAGGGAGGAAATTTTGGACCTTTTCCTTCTGAAATTGAGTATGACTTGAGGATAGAAGCTGAAGGACCAGGAGACGAAGGCAACCCATCCAAGAATTTGGTATGTAATCTCCATTGGAATGGAGTTCCATGAAGCCATTTCTTCTTCTTTTTCTTCTTCCTTCTTCTTCTTCTTCTTCTTCTTCTTCTCTATATGGAGAGACTTTTGGAAGTTGAAGTTTAGAAAGTGGTGGGAGAAGAGAACATACGAGTGCTCTAATAAGTGGTGTGCACTTGACAGAAAAGACCTCCAACTTGTTTGATATTTATGGAAATGAGGGTGATGACAAAGAATCTGGATGGAATACAGGAGAGGTGCAAATTTTTGTCAGTTTTGAATGAATGGTGGAGGTTATATAAGTTGCAACAGACTGGTGTGTACTTTGCAGAAAGAACCCGAAACAACTATTTCTTGATGATGTAGAAATAGTTTTGACTTGATAGCAATGTAACAAAAGGGCATTTATGATTGTAATGGGGGTGGGCCCGTTAACAAGAATCTGGATGGATAATGGGAAAGATACAAAAAAGAAAAAGTATTGGAATGTGGGAAGGAGGATATGGATTTCTATAATTTAATTATTTTATATAAATAATGTGTTGAATATAATTCGAACCGTCTCAGGTAGTTAATTAAAAAATGTGGAAAAAATCTCGGATATAAATAAATAAATAAATATAATTTTTAGCTTTATCAACCAATATTTATTCTATTTATTATTATTAATTGAGTCTAGGAAAGAGTATATGTTTTCAAAATTATTATGAATAAACTTAACTCAAGATATCATTTTAAGTTGCAGTTTATGTTATGTGAAAGGAGAAAAAAATGGCTCTAAATTTAACATTTTTGAGCTTATCCTTTTGCGTAAAAAAGTTCTATAAGCTATTAGTCATATTCATGTGTTACACGTATCAAAAAAAAATAATATTAAAATAATTTAAATATAATTTGAATGTATTTTATTTACAATTTGTTATAGATATATTTTTAGAAGTGTGAATATATGTTTAGTCAGATAATAGCAGATAGTTAGCTTAAATATAATTTGAATATTAAATATATTTTAGAATTTGTTATGGATGTTTATATGAGTTTTGATATATGTTTAGTTAGTTAAAAAAAATTAGAATTTTTTTTTCTTAACTATATCGTAGTTAGAATAATTTTAGATTTTTTTTTTTCAAAACTAAGTAAGAAAATACATAAGAGGTAAATAAATTTTTTTTATATTTTTTAAATTAATTAGTGGAAGATATACTAATCTACTTAGAGGTCTCAAAAAGTTTGAACCGTTTATAATAGTACAGATAGCTTCATAGGATAATTGTACAATTGACAAAAATTATAAATTTATTTATTTATTCCAAATAATATTTTTTTCTTTTTAAACTCCATAGTGGTATAATTGTGAGTAAGATAACCAAAAATTGTTCCAAATTTTCAAATATTTTCTTAAAAAAGCCGGTGAAGAAGTCTGTGGAGGCTTGGTGCTCACTATATCAATGTGTGAGTTTAAGTTAGGGTCTAATGTTTAGGATTTGGTTATGTAAACTTACAAATGTTTGGACATATATAATAAATATGTTTTGTGTAAAAATTACCAAAAATCCTACTAAGTTATGAATGATCTCTTTTAGATTAGACTAATTCATCTAGAAATCCTACACCAAGAATTTCATTCAAATCTAATCAACCTAAATGATATAATCGAATGTATAATATGATTCTAATTCAATATATATATATATAATTTAAAATCTGATGAATTTTAATTTAATATGATTTATATTGATGCAAGCTTATATAATGTTATTAAAAAAGAGAGGAGAAATATAACATATACAAAGAGGAGGAAAATGAAGAAAATGATCATGTTTTGCTGCTTTTTCTTCTTTCTTTCCACCGTCTAATTTTTTTTTTTTAATGGCCGAGTTACATTAATACACCAATATCCAAATATGAAATTTTATATTCCCTCTTTTGGTAAGGCTTTTCCCTTTTCACTTATATGACTGGGAACTTAATTTGATCAATCGAGAGAATCCATCCTTTCCTTGGGTCGTGCATGCATGTCTCTGGAGGGATTCTGGAGGACAGGTTCTGATGCGAAGGTCTCATAACTAAAAAACAGAAGAAGAAAAAAAACTTTGATACAGATGGCTGAATCAAAACATCACATCTTATATAGCTTACCATGTGTCAAATATATATATATATATATATATATATATATATATATATATCTCGGAGTTCCGCTTTCGGTCTCATCGCTTCCAACTGTTGGATCGCGGAGGTCCCATGCGTGGCCCCCAAGCGGATCCTCCGATCCGATGGTGGGGGGAGGGGGCGGGACTTCAACGGAGCTCCGGGGTGGGTATTTTGATCCGCTTCCATATATATATATATATATATATATATATATATATATATATATATATATGACGGATTGAGCTGGTTCGTGCAGTCAACACGATGATTGTCAATTTTTTATTACAAGCTATATTGCTTTCGATCTCTACAATTAATATGATCGAAAAAAATTGTGCCAACTTTGTTTGGAGAGGGGAGATACATGTTATATGATGGGACACCCTCTGTCGATCGCATAAAGAAAGAGTAGGTCTGCAGCCTTTACGACTGCTCCGTGATGTGGCTTGGCTGAAGCTTACTTGGAAGTTTCTTTCGAGAAACTCACTATGGACAGCTTGGATGGAAAACATATACTTGGAGGGACAGAATTTTTGTAGTAGGTCTTCAAACAATAATGACTCTGTTGTTTTTAAAAGTATTACTTTATACCGCGCTAAGCAGTTGATCTCGAGGGCCTTTAAAGATAGAGAGACCACAAACCTATAGTTTGACTCATAGATTGCACACCAAAGTTTGGTAGAGCAAAGAGGGTCAATTGCGTGTTGAGGGAATGGAAGGAGGAAACGTGTGAGTGTCATCCTGAGGAATGGAGTCTGGCGACCGGAGTTATATGACGGCACGTGGCAATTCAGGAAGCTCATTCGGACGATGAAGGTGGACACGTCACTTCAGATTGATGCATGAATTTGAGATAATACTGGGACGGATCGGTTCACACATAGAGCCGTAGCTGATGCTATCAGAGTCGTACACCCGAAGATGGAGTTAGCGGATGTGGTATGGGCCAAATGTGTTGCTCGAAAAATGTAGTTGTGTCTATACAAATTGAGCCTGAAAAAATAACTCACTCTTGATATTTTGTGAAGATTTGGACTGCAGCTGGAGGTCCAGGGATGTATATTGTGCCGGCAGGAAAATGAATCCATGACACACATTTTCTTCCAATGTCAGGTGGCGCGAAATATTTGGCAACCCAAGATGATAGGTTGGGTTCATCCAGTAGTGGGGTCCATGACTGGAGATCAGTCGTCAAGGGCATCAGAAGAGAGAAGCGGAGCGACTTTGCTTGGTACAAGAAGACCTGCATCAGATTTGCTGCAGCAGTCTGGCATATTTGGAATTAGCGGAATAACTGTATCTTTTAGGGGTCGGTGATTTCCACAATTGGAATTATCCATAATATTGAACATGATGTCAGTATAATGAGAGAAAATGCACCACTGATTGCCTCTTGTATTAGTAATTTTTTGTTTTAATTAATACAATTACCAATAGCGGTGAGCATTACTCTGTTTTGGACCGAAAATCTTTCTGAATGAGAGATTCACCCAGTAAGAGATTCCACTTAGTTTCAGTTTTGAAAATATTAAATATTTTTTTTTGTTTATTTTCCATCAAAAATTAAAAATCGAATAAGACTGATACAATTATATAAATATTTTCAGTTCAATACATATATTGTGATAAAAAATGTATATATTTTAAAAACAATAATTCTATGTGCATATTTTGAAGCCCAACGTTGATAATTTAACAAATAGTCCAACTTTGGATGTAACTTTAAAATACAACAAATGTGTGTATAAAAATAATAATTTTTAATATAATTTAACCACGATTCCAACTTTGGACCCAATCAATTAAACAATAAAAATAGTCCAACCAATAAACACCGAATAAATCAAATAAACCAAATCTATTTATTCAATTCAATTTCGATTTTGATTAATTTTGATTCGATTTCGTTTTTGAATTTTTAGAATTACAGTTTTATCTATTTCGATTCAATTGAAACAAAATGAGCCCCCCTAACCAACATCCAACATTGCTTAATGCTACATAAAAAGAAAGTGTACTTGTTCAAGTGGGAAACCAAAAGATACTTCAAGCAAAAAAGCCACACTGTCAAGACAATCGAATTAGCACTAGGTTCAACTACCATTTTTGCAGATGAGAGAATCGAACCCTGCAAATTTGCAGACATTTATAAGACAGTATGTTAAACTCACTCAGCTCTAGTTAGCACATTGAAACATATCGCAATAAACCAACTTCTTTAAGTTACGGAATAGTCAATTGGGAACACCTTGTGAGACTGGGTGCTGTATATTGTTGTTTATGGCTCTATGTAAACGTATTAAGCATACTCTGTACAAAACAAGAGAGGTAGTAATGAACAGCAAGAGCACCACACTAGATCCTACAAAAATGTCAGAAACCAAGTCTCTTGGGTGTCGATGTGATTAACTTAAGAGTCGAGTAGGAAGAATCACCATTCTGATTCCTGGTTCGGATCATTGCTGCTACTTCCTGTTTTAACCTCCAACTGTGGCTGCACATTGATGTCTTGAGAATCATTCTGACTAGATGTTGTTGGAGCAACTGCAGCAGTCGGATGGTTGTACCTACAAGATTGACCGTACTTGCAAATTCCATGGCGACTGTAATTTGTGCATACAGCTTGATCCTGGTAAGAATTACAAGAAAAGAAAGTTACAAGAAAAGGAGTATAAGTAATATGTTCCATTTCATGGCAGTCTTTCAACATCAAATAAATACCACTATTCATACGAAGAAACAGACTCCATTAATAGCAACTCACAGGTCTCAAAGGCAGGCCCACGGGGTTAAGGACGACTCCAGGTGTTTTAGGGACACGGCTCTTTGGATGATGGAATTTGCATGCTCCTTTAAACTTGCAAATACCAGTTTTCATGAAAAAATGGCATTCTGGCTGACCAGGCCTCTCAGGATATTCGCCAGTATGCACCTTTCTTGGTGTAGGGCCAGTTGTCTTTCGGATGGTATCTCTCATGTTTGAAGCTAATGAAGGATGTTCCACATGCATTCCGGCTGGATATGATGGGTTTACTGGAACCTAATATCAAAACAAGAAGGTGGACAGAGAGCCAAACATCACCAAGACTAATATAGAATGAAATAAAGTGGATAACATGACCAACAATCTTCTAGTCCATAATAGTACAAAAACCATATTGCCAACAGCAGTTTGAAGAGTAGTTTGAAGAGTGGAGAAACTCAAACCACAATGACTCTCTCAGGTTACGACTTCTGGCTCGGTTGAGTCAAAACCAGAACCAATCTGAACCACCACCATAAATACCAAAACAATAACAAAACTTGTATGGTGGCCCATTTTCTCATAGCACATCATACAGGTACATCTCACCATTCTCGATGATTTAACTATCAACGGAGTCTTGACATTATAAATTGGATTTATTGTTGATCATCATGGTATGAAGATCTCAAGTCCAGATGTTGAACAATATGAAAGGTTAAATTCTTTCCGATCAGGTAATAGACATAAACAGAAGCATGCATCATGAATTATCTAAAAGAAATAGAAGTAAAAAAAACATGGAAGTATTCCAAGATCCAACGTAATTCTAGTTTCCTAATTGGCTAAGTGGATCTTACTCAAAAGTTCAATGCTAAACCTCTTTTTTAGATCAAGTAGTTTGCTAAACAAATATGGCACACCATGAATAGTGAATCATGCTTTTGGTTGGATATCAAATATGATTTCCATATATTTTACAAAAGTAGTGAATGTGAATTAACATAGATCTGATCATAACATTTATATCAGATTGCAATATTATGAAAAGGATAAGTACCAAAGATTGCATATAAATATGTTTTGACTTTTGACTCTGTTCGTATGTGTTCGAGATTCTGATAAGCCTTGCCTCACCTGGATAGTAAGCTCATGATTGGGAATTTCAACTCAACGGCCACACCAAAATATAAAATGGACGCAATGACAAAAAAAACCTTGTGTTTAATGGTTTGGATGAAATTCAAAGCAGATGTGAATATCTCGAAGCTTGCTTCCAACCACAGTATATTGTGCTTCTCTGGAAGCCAAAGTAAGGAACTATATTTTTGTATTTCTTAGCTAAATCACTAGTAGGGTATAAATTCTTCTATAGCATTTATGATGCATTATTTAAAAGATGAATGAATACGGATTAGATCACAGATGATAACTTATCCCATAAGGTACTCGTAAGTGTAATAGCGAAGAAAAGAGTGAACCTGCAACAATTAAAAATCTAACAGTAGCCGAATAAAATAGTGTTATTTCGTTAAACACTATTATCTTTTAGGGTGATATTGGACTCTATGGGCTCTGGTTGATGGGTTTTAGGCAAATATAAACCCTAGCATGTTGCTTGGTGAATGCGACGGCGGTGGAGATTCTAGTCCCGCAAATGGGCGGGAGGGAGTGTCTTCTCTCCCTCTCAGTTCTGATCAACTTCCTTCCCCCTATCTTCGAGGAGGGTGAGGGTTGGACTATGGTCATTGGGCGTCGGACCAAAAAGAAACAGGTTGCGATGTCCAGATCAGCGTTGTTGGAACAGGAAAAGAACCCTAGCACAGGGGTTTTAGCCTTGATACAACTCTTCCTCGCGGTGATAAGAGGGTCTCTAGGCCCTATGGTGTAGGCGTACAACTGGGCATAAGCACCAACAAAAAAAACAATCTTGCTGCAGAAGGGAATCATGACTGCTGTGGTCGTAGTCGGGCAGAAGCAACGAGGTGATAGAAATGGTTCAAGGGTTAGCATGGGTCAAAGTGCCCAGCGTGCACAAGACCATATTCTTGCCCCTCGACAGAAGCCTCTAGAGCATCTCTTTAAAGAGCCACCTTCCTTTGCATTATCCAGGCCGAGTAGATGGGTGGATGTCTGTAAACCGAAACCCCATGCAGATCGATTGAATCTCAACTTCTGTCCCTTGCAGCAGAAAGATGGGTTGCAGGTGGTGGTCGTCCCGGAGGAAGAAGTAGAGGATGCTTCATCAAGATGGAGGCGAACACTTTCTCTCTACGTGGTGGGCGCTCAGCCATCCTACATGCAACTTCAGTCCTATATCCGATGTGCATGGTCGATGAAGGGGAAGTTTGAACTGTTCTCACGGGAGAACGGTTTCTTTTTTGCTAGATTTGAGTTGGAGCATGACCTTCTCTGAGTTTTGGACAAGGGCCGTGGTTGTTTGATGGTCCTCTAATGGTCATCAAAAGTGGTCAGCAGAGGTGGTGCTCGAACGAGACTTGTTGGCGGCAGTTCCTATTTGGATTCATCTCCCAAAACTGCCTCTCTTCATTTGCAGCAGACCGGTGCTGGAGAGGTTGGCCAGCTTTGTTGGTATCCCTATTCGAATAGATACCTCCATTACAGATCAGTCTCGTAATATGCTAGAATGTTGGTGGAGATTACTGCGATGCACGAACTTCCTCAAGAGATTCCAGTGGTCCTGCCGTCAGGGCAAATGATCCAGCTTCTGGTGGTGTACGAGGGAGTTCCTCACATTTGTCATGCATGTAGGTGCATTGGTCATGAGGAGAATCATTGCCATGACCCTATTGGTGAAAGCATTAGAGAAGACCTTGCTGAAGTACTTCGGGAGGGTCAGCAATATGGATTCGTCAAGGTTATGTTCAGATTCTTCGTCTAAAGATAGTGAAGCGTTTGTCAATCCTCTGTACATATGTACAAATTTTTCGCCTAATATAGGCTCTGCACTTTGAAGGGAATGACTTAGATTTGCTACAAAACCCACAGGCAGAAGCCTCTAGAGCAATCACTTCCTTGTCAAGACTGGAAGTGGGCAGGTTAATGGGTAACGGGGTTGTGCGGTCTGGTCCGTAGCTGACCGAGCTAGTAGAAGTTTGGGAGGCGGCTGTAGAGGCCATGTGAGACGTGGTTAGATCACCTCAGGAGCTCCCTTCAAAGGGTACAGGACAGCCTGAGTCCAAACCTTGCTTCCTTGGAGAGAGTTCCACGGATGTGAACGATGGACAGACTTCTGGCTTCAACCTCCCAGAGTAGGAGATAACGTGGGTGTTTGCCATTGAAAGTGAGTTTGGAAAACCTTCGTTTAATAACAAACAAAAAGAGTACAAAGAAATCCTAGACAGAAAATCTAAGTACAATATTTTTGATCTGGGTAATGTGACGGTTGAGATCGAGTACTGCAATGACTCTTTTACTCCGTTGACGGTCCGACGAGGGAATGTGGATGCTCTCTTCTCTCCTCTCTGCTGAGTTTGTGTGCACGTACGTAGCTCGCCTGGAGGGGTATGGTCTCTGAAGCAGAAAAATCAGCCATTGGAACGTCAAAGTTGCTCCTATTTATAGCCATAATGTTGGTGGGCTATAAGTGCCGCATATGCTTCTGTTTGGTGGCCGCAGGGGGCTCCTTCAACATAATATGGTTGCAACTGTAGGCGCATGTTATGGACAGGCTGCTACGTGTACATCTTTAACATGATGTAGTTGAGTCCAGGCCGAGCTGCCACGTGGACATTTGTTGCGATTTGCTGTTGCTGAAGATCTGGGCGGTTCTCGTCTTTTGTTCAATGACTTGGTCAGCTTGACATGTGGCCCGCATTTAGTTGGAGAGAATCATTTCAGTCGCAACAGGAAGATTTTGTCCCAGGGAACCTTGCCACGTTGGACGCATAGAGTCTGGGACGCATGGAGTCTAGAACGCATAGGGCTAGAGACGCATGGAACACATGGAGTCTGGAACGCATGGCCAGAGACGCATGGGACCTCGTACACGTAGCGATGCACGCCTGTCAGGAGTAAAGTTCATCTGACGCGAGGTTCTGTCATTTAGCGTGCTTACGTCTTTCGAGGCGTTCAGAAAGTCCTTTGTGTCAGGATTATGTGTCAGGCATAATCTTTGTGTTAGACCTTTATGTGGCCATTATTGGGGCGCAAGGATGCTTGAGGGAATAGTGGCACATGACATTGCTGGCGCATGCGGACACTAGTTACTTAGTGGCGCATGGGAACACTAGTTACTTAGTGGCGCATGGCACTGATGGCACACGGAAACACTAGTTATAAAGTGGTCGACGCATGACACTGGATCATTATGACACCGGGGCTTAATCACTGCGGCGCATGGCCTTTGATTACTGTTGGCGCATAGTAGCTGATTTTCTGGGCCGCATGGTCATTTTGCGGCATGATTTCTTTTAGTCGATCTTGGGACGCATGTTTGTTGGACGCATGGATCTAGATTTTTCATGCTTCTACAAGACCTCCTTCAAAGTTTTCAGACTGATAAGTTTTGGAATACTTTAAATAAGAAACATGGAGGAGAGGACCTTGGGCCGCATGGTTGTGATGCCACATAGGCACGTTGCCGCAAAGGCACTTCCGCCAGGCTATCAGATCATTAAATGTCGAGACTTGGCTCGATCTTCTGAGGAGATCTCTTGGGACTGCGTCAACGACAATTTCCGAGGAGAAAAATATGGATCACGCAAATCAAGGCATCAGGTTCATCCTCATAACTGTCTGGTTCATCGCCTTGATCTTCTCACGCGTCCTAGAAGCCTATAAATAGGCGGGTTAGGGAGGAGAGAGAACTTTTGTCTCAGCTTCCCCCTATTTTGTGAAAGAAGATGCCGAGGGCTACTGTCTATCTCGCCGAGGGGTTTGTCAAGAGCGGCATCTATCCGTGGCCCCCTGATACTGGCATTCTTTTTGGAGGTAGGGGTGTGTCATGATGGCAGGGACACAGAGACACAAGTACACAGCCTCGCAGCGTGGATGAGAAATCATCTAGAACACCCCCCCCCCAGAACATGTTGCCGCATGGATGAGCAGTCATCTGCAACATGTGCATAGAGCCTATATATGGCTTGGTCGCATGGATGAAAACTTATCTGCCACATGCACGCAGAGCCTATCTGTAGCTTGGCCGCATGGATGAAAACTTATCTGCCGCATGCACGCAGAGCCTATCTGAAGCTTAGCCGCATGGTTGAGCCATCATCTGCTCATATGTGCAGACTTAGCTATCTCGAGACGTCCCCTCCTGCGTGTGGTTGCATCCTGGAAGCGGCATGTGGCCGTTGTACACTTTTGCAATCTTTGTTGAGATTGATATGTGTTCTCTTTATGCAGGTTTTACCACATTTCGCGGTGCCCAGGATGAGCATGGAAGGATATCATAGAACTCATCATTCGAAGAGAATACCAACCTTACACGGCGATTTCTCGCCAAGAAGTGATCCTTCAGATGACATGTTTTTTGTAAAACCTGGAGTTTTTTGTAAATTCACTTAATAAAGGTTACTGGAGTTTTTTGTAAATTTAAAAGATCAACTTGAATCCTTCAGATGACGACATGTTGCCTAAAGTCAACCGGAGGAAGGTCATCAACAATCGTCGGAAAATTGGAAAAGGGTCGAAAGATGGAAGAGGGTTGAAGGATAGTAGGAAAAGTAGGATTTTAAAAATTATGTCCCAATATTAAGATACAGTAAGAGTTAAGTGGATTAGATTAGGGTACATGCTACAGGTATACAATTGAGCTAAAAAAAACAAAACCCACAATATCATGTTGAGTTTAATGAGGGGCCACCTTGATGCACCATCCGCCATAGCACGAGGCATGTGCCTCAATGAAGCATAGTGCCTCGTGCCATGCGTCTATGGTGTGTGCCTTGTTTGCGCTACAATGTACCCCATGCCTATGGCGCGCTCCTTGATGTGCCACAACACTGATACTAAATAGATAATAAGAATTGAGACTCAAGAGTTAGTCATTTAGGATTTCATAATATTCAACATTGTGTGTTGGGGGGGAGGAGGGGTGGGATGTTAATCATTCGGGATTTCATAATCACATAGGGTGTTCTTGTAATCTAGTGTTAGTCTAATTGTGGTTGGGAAGTGAGACTCGAGAGTCACCTGTTAGTCAATTGAGATTTTGATCTAAATTTATATAGATTTCCTTCATATCAGCCACACCCTTTTGGCTTCTGATGCTTAAAAAAAAATTCACTTTGTTTCTTTCGTAAAAAATTAAATCCGGAAATTTCTCTCTTTCTTTCATTTTTGCTTCTCTATTATTAGGGTTCTCTCCACCGTCTTTCATGGATCACCGTCAACAAAAATGATGTTGTTCCTCCCTCCGCCTCAAGCCACCGTTGTGTCTGGAGTATACCCGCAAGAAACTCCTCGTCATCTTCTCCTTTGTCATGGTCACCGATTCCTTTGCCATCATCTACATTATTTTCATGGTTTCTAATGCCAACTCCATGAAACGTTCGCATAACTTCTTCTCCTTCTTCGACAAGGTTGATAATGTCATCTTCATCTACGAGTGTCTATTAGAAAAGTAAAATGGAAAGTAAAGTGGTACATGGGTTCATCACCTTCAAGTCGGACACCCAACTGCGAATTTTAATATAGAAGATAACTGGATGTAAAATATGGTTAAGAATAAAAATGGAGATGAAATAAATTGATGAGAATAAACATGGAAATAGAAAGAAGAAGAACATAAAATTGTATCTTCCAACTGTTTGTCCTTTGTTCATAATGAAAAATGAGTTCATGAGTAATTGTTTTTTCTCTATGGCTTTGAAATTTAATAGATGTTGATCTTATGTTTTTGCAACAGTTCATGTTTGGTTCCTTTTGAACTTCTCAAAAGACAATAGTTAACATTGGGTAGAAAGTTAAAAAGACAATAGTTAACATTGAGTAGAAAGTTTATTGTAGTTAATATTTCTGCATTTTTAAATTAATAATAATAACACAGAAAATAATATTTGACAGAGCTCAATTATTTTATTTTATTGTTTACATGGAACATACACGACAAATAATAATTTTCATAAATTAGTGATGTTAAAACAATAATTGATGTGGTTTGAAATTAATTGATTGCGAATTTAGAATCACAACCAGTTTGTGTAATCCAGTCTCCTCTTCTTTTTTTCCTTTCTTTCTCTTAGTGTCTATGACTTAAAAAGAATAAGAGGGACCTGTCCACAGGTTTGTTGGTAACTCGGGCTTTCCTGAAATGTCTTGAAGGCATTTGTCTCTAATTATTATAGCTTTGAAGAGTGTAACCATATCTTCAGACAAAGTGCAATTTAACAAACATGTAAGACTATTCTTTTGCTTCAATGATGTATTAAAGTTTAGGTAAGACCTTTTCATTTCATTACCTGATAGCCATTCCATTGATTTGGATGAGGCAGTAAATAATAACCCGGAACAAAGGATTGTGGTGCACCTAAGTAAGTTATTGGCTCATTTGGTGTTCCCTGCGAAGGCCAGGATGTCATAGGCATTTGGGCTGGCAAAGCATGTTGTTGAGGAGATCCAACATTTTGATATGCTGAAAGAGAATCTTGTCGAGCTACAGCAGTTGGATCAGGATGATGATACCGACAGTTGGTTGAGTATTTGCAGCCACCAGTACGCATGTAATACATACACTCCTTCTGTCCCTGCAAGTATAAATAATCCTCAATGTCCGAAACAAACTGCTTACTTTTATTACCATAGGAAAAAACACAAGGACAACCACAGTACTTTAGAATACCTTCTAATGTCAATCTTCTATTTACACAACAGAATGGATGAGCAAAATACATTAGAATGCTTAATACTAAAAAATTACCAACTTTTCATAATTATAATACTCACTGGTCGCAGCGGAAGACCCAGAAAGTTTAGTTCAACCTCTTCAATTTTTTCTTGATGAACATAATTACATCCATTCCCATATTTGCAGCCTCCTGGTGTCATGTAATACTGCAAAATACATCCATCATCTATCAACCAATCACTTAATGATAAGAAGGATTAAGGTATGGGGCAGGATGTTTAGCTTAGTTTCAGAAAAAGAAATACATGTTAGATCATTAGTTGAAACCATGTGTATGGTGCAAATTTGGCTACAAGATTAATGATTAAAATCATGAATGCAGAAAACAAGAATAAGCAGATGAGGAATAAAGAGAAGACAATGTGTACAACATCAGAAAAAGGAAAATATTTAAAACTAGAAAAACACTCCAAGAACAGTGATTACAGTATAAACCAGGTTCGCTAAGTGAACAAATACCAAAGTTGAAAAAAAAAATGAGAGGATCATCAGATACTGTTATTTGTTTTACAAAAAAAACAAGGACAGCTGCCTCCACCCCTCCCCTCGAGGAAAACCTGGAACCTTACACATTTCTCAAGAGAAGTCATCTTCAGATGTTCTTTATTTAATTTGGTTTTATGTAAAGGAGATCTAGTATGGTAGCCATTACTTAATAAGAAGATTGACGGAAATATTTAAAAAGAAAAAAAAAGGGGGCTTTGCATATGGTTTTTATTGAGTTAGCGAAAGCTTATGACAAAGTTCCTAGGGAGACGATGTGGACTTTGGAGAAGAAACAAGCTCCCAGTAGCCATATTGAGTTTAAGGAATCTATGGAGTTACAACTAAAGGACATAGTATACTATTTTCTATCACTATTGACTTCCATCAAGAATTAACATTAAATGCAAGGTTCGCAATTTCGGTATCGAAATCGGTATTGGACCCTTCTTATGGGGATCGATAATATCGACAGTATCGGCGGTTTCGGATCGGTGTATCAAAATTTTTGGTATCGGAAAGCAAATAATTATTAATAAATTTAGAGAAAAAATTTAGACATTTAGATATAATTATAAGTATTTTTGTGTTCTTTCATAATAGTTTTGAAATTGAATAAAAAATAGTCGTCTTCGTTGATTGGTTTACCTGCTATAGAATTTTTTTTTTATTTACATACTTTTACAACCTTAATATGCTTTTACATCATTGTTTGTTAGTCCTTTTTGTTCCTTCTTTTTTGTCGAATTGTTTTGGTAAGAGACACCCGATGTCGGTATCGGTCGGTATCGGATCGGGACATACCAAACTGTATCGATATCGGTTGTATCGAATCGGTATTGGCCGATACTGCAAACTATGATTAAATCCTAACATTTTGCGCTAGTTACAAATAAAATTATAGGCATATCCAGGAGGTTTCATGGTATATGATGTTGACAAATTTGTGTTTGTTAATGATATTAAAGGGGTTGGATGCTAAAATAGAAGTGTGGTGAGAAACTTTAGAATCTAAGGGTTTCAAAAATAGTAGGACAAAAACAAAGTATATGAAATGTAATTTCAATCAAAAGGAAAAAATAAGAGGGGAGTACATATAAATGGAAAAAAATATATCTAAGAAGGATAGTGTTCAATATTTATGACCAATCATTTATCATTCATCATGATGGAGAGATTGAGAATGATGTCATGTATATAATTAAAACATGATGGCTGAAATAGAGAAGTACTTTTAGGGGTTGTTTGGATAGTTGTAACTTCTTGAAAGTGTCAAAGTGGAACTTTCAACATGTTGCAATGCAAGTGGTGTCACTTTCAAAAATGTGTTTAGATAGATGGTTTTTTGTTCGAGTTTCATATCAATTTTGTTTGGATGGCAACATGAAAGTCAAGGTTGTGAAAAACGCTAGTAGCTAGTCGGGCGGGCACCCGCCGCCTAGCGCCAAGCCCGCTTAAGAGGCCGCTAGGCGGCCACCTAAATCTATGCGGTTCAAAAAAATCCAAAAAATCCAAAATAACCTACTGAAAATTACAAAAAGGTTTACAAAATCCCAAAACATGCATAGTCGGGTGTCGGAGGGACTAGGCGGTCGCCTAGGCGGACATCGGACCGGCACCCGACGCCTAGCGCCTAGACGACCGCCTTTTAGAACAGAGATGAAAGTGGAAGTGATAATTGAAAGTTTGGTGTTTCAATGTTTGGATGGCAACATGAAAATTGAAGTAAAAATTGAAATTATCTATTAATTAACAATTAATTAACATGAAAGTTACAAATAATTATCAAAATATATTAATTCATTTTTAATTAACAAAATGAATTATTTAATGAATAATATTAATTAAAAAATATATTACTTAACAAAAATATAATTAATTACAGATTCCTAATTAACGAAAATTAATTAACAAAACTTAATTAACGAAAAGATTAATTAACAACAATATAATTAGCCAAAAAACTAATTAACAAAAGCTTAGTTAACAAAAATTTAATTAACAAATTTTATTTAACAAAAAATTAATTAACGAAAAACTAATTAACGAATATAGATTAATTATCAAAATTTTCAAGGTGTGTATTGAGTCGGACGACCAAGAACCCGGCCCTGAACCGGCCCGGTCAAACCGTATAGGTCGGCCTGGGCCCGGTCAATGGGCCGACCTGGCCCGGTCCAGTCCAAAAGCGGGTTCGGACTGGGTTAAGGAAATTGGCCTGAAAGCTCGGCCCAGCCTGGTCAAACGAACGAGTCGATCCGGTTCAGATTGAAAAATTTTGGTCGAACCGGCCAGATCGGTGACCCGGTCAATGCCCGGTCCGACCGGCTCGAGCGCTACCACATAACCCCAATCCCTGCGCACGGGCCCCACTCGCTGACACCCCCTCCATCCGAGCGCTGCCACTTGGGCCCCAAACCCCCTTGCGGGCCCTACGCGCCTGACCCCCTCCCCACCCAGGCACTGCCACGTGGCCCGCAAACCCGCCGACCCCCCTCCCGCGGGCCCCACGCGCAGACCCCCCCACCGCTCGCTCTGCGACACGTGGCATCCCTTGCGGCTGACAGTGTATATATTTTTTTATGGGGGTAAATGACCTAATTCTCCCCCCCCCCTATTTAACAATAAATAAAACCGTTGGAGGGGTATTTTGGTCATATACCCCTTCAACAGCAAATATTATCCATTTGAGGAATATTTTTACCAAAATACCTCCAATTTTATGGCAGTTTTTAATTCATTTTAAGGATATTTTGGTCATTTTTGTTGAACATGACCAAAATACCTTATAACAACTATATTTTAAGGATATTTTGGATAATTTTGCACCCGAAAATTTCTATAAATAGGACCTAATTCTTCCAAATTAACCACAACAAATTTTCTTCCTCTACCAACATTTACAAGTAATCCAGTGTGAAGAGACTACTTACTGTTATAGAAAATGACCAACCACAACAACAACAACAACAACAAGAACAACAACCTCAACCCGCACCGCAACAAGGGCCTCATGTCACTACCACTTTTTAGGATAGGAATATTTTTTTCATTCGTATTAATTATTATTGATATATCTTTATTTTATAATAATTGGTATAGTTGTATATATATAAATATTTAATGTAGATGGTTGTATGTTAGCCCCTTAGTTAGACTAATTGTTAACCTAAGTGAACCTAACTAGACTTGTCATGACCATTAGTGCAACCAATTAGTTTAGTCATGGTTGACTAATTTAATTAGAGAGAATGATCAATAACCCCTTGTAATTAAATTAGAAACCCTCCTACTTAAACCCCCATTTATTAATAACTCTTCATGACAACTTGGAGGACATTTTAGACAATTTGAACCAAGCCAACCCTAACCTTAGAGTGGCCGGCCCTAATAAGAGGGGGGAGAGCCTCCATTAATTCATTCCACTTCATTTAATTCCTCCCTCATTCATTTCTTCCTTAAATTTCTTCATTCCCTCCACCAAATTCCTCTAAACAAATCCCAATCCCTCTTATTCTCATCACCAAGGAGAGCTAGAAGCTTGAAGATTGCAAGAGGCTAGTAGAAGAGGAGTTTTCTAGAAATTGGTGTTCATTCCTCACTCTTATGCCCACTTGAAAACCATCTCCCAATAGGTAAAATCTCATTTCCTTGCCATTTTAATTCTAGAATGGTGTAATATACCCATAAGAACCCTTCCTGCTTAGGACTACCTATAGGAAGAAGAACTAGGTCCATAGGAGGCCTATGGAGAAAGTTACATTGAGTTTTGTATCCATTTGGGAAAAACTCCGAGGTGGCACACTAAGTGTTTGATGGAATGCCTAGTGGGTCATTCCTCATTATTTTATATTGCTTTTGGTATTTTAGATGTGTCATGATGATTTGGTGGTGTTTGGGAGTGATTTGAGTATCACAAGGGTATCACAAGCTTGTATGTGATACTCAAGTGTGCACACCTAGTGTTTGATGAATTGCCTATTAGAGTGTATACGTAGTGTTATATATATATATATATATATATATATATATATATATATATATATATGCTACATGTTATGCATGTGTTTTGATAGTGGGAGTATAGTGTTTATATATATATAGATGCTACATGTTATGCATGCGTTTTGATAGTGGGAGTATAGTGTTCCTGTGTATGTATGTGTACTTGAGATTAGAAGGGAGTGTGTGATGTGGTGCTTGGTGTGTGGGTGTTCTGGTGTGTGCACATGAGTTTAGATAGGGGAATTTGTGGACTGTACATTGCCTTGTGCTGTGTTCAGTGCAACATATATCAATAGGGAGTTGCAACATCAAGAGGTTGAAGGGGATCTGCATTAGTATGCAGTGCATCGGTGCTCGGGTTCCTGTGCAGGGTTCATGGGGAGGAAGTTTACAGCAGCAGCAGCAAGAATTTGCTTGCACACCTGTGTGCAAGTGTCAAGAAGTGTGGGAGGAGTCGGGTGTAGTACCCGTGTGCATGTGTGATAGTGAGTACACTAGTATGTTGGAGGTGTTGTTGAATGCAGAATTTAAACTGTGTTGTACCTGGTATCCAGAGAGGAGATTTGGTCCCTGCCGTAGGTAGCAATAGGTTGATGCACAAAGAAACATTAGATAGCAGCAGCACCAAGGCATTAGCATTGTTGGGGATGTGTATCTTGAAGTGGAGTGTGCTTTGATGTTGGTTGAGGGTGTATTAGATGTGAGGGAGGCAGGTCAGAGTGCAGACTTATGGGTGTACAGGTCTCAAGTGTGCAGTCCATATCTGAATGGGCTCGAGTAGTGTGGGTATCTGCTTGTAGCAGCTGTACCAACAGTGTAGAATGGGGAGTTATGGCTGTGCCATGTGTATCAGGTACCCCGAGGTCTCAACTAGATACTTATCTCTGTGTGTGTTGTGTCTAAGAGTGTATCATAGTGTGGAGTTTAGGTAAGTGTATCTTGGTATCCTAGATTGGTACCCATGGGTATTTGGGTGTGGTATTCAGTAATGAGAGTATCAAGGGTATCTTGGATGGTGTATGAGTATCAAGGATATTAAATTGGTATAGAGTAACAGCATGGGGTTCTAGAAATGACACTTTAGAGTGTGTTAGATGTTGAGGGATATTGGAGTAACTGATACAAGTGTGTCAGTATGAGGGAGAGGCTGCAGTAGGCAGTTGGGGTAGTCGGCTGCAGTGCAGTTCAGGCAGTTGCCTCTGCCACAGGCGATGCTCGGGTAAGGGGCAGTAGCAAGCTTGTCAGTTGAGGGGCAGTTGAGGGGACTGTGAGGAGAGTACCTTCGGGTATCAGCAAGTAATGGGAGTATCTGAAAGAGGGGGGATCAGTGAGTTGGTTTGAAGGCTGTGAGGCTAGTGTAACCCTTTATGAAGAAGTGTACCTGTGAGAGTGTGGTGCAAGATTAGTGTATTCATTTGGTGCACAGGGAAATGTTACAGTTGGCTTCAGAACGGGATTATGTCCAGTTCAGTTTTACTTGAGCAACAAGCATACAGGCAGTGGCTAGTTGGTTTTATCTGAACAAGGTGCAGATGAGTAGTGTGTTCCAGGATACAAGTGTGAGTGTGATGTATCAGTCATGGGTAATCGAAGGTATATGGATTAAGTTGTAGGTGAACAACTATAGACAGTTGTAGTATCTAGTTACCTATACCTATAGTATGTATATATGGCTATAATGAGTGTGTTGATATCAGTTGCCTTGAAGGGCATGGTTGATGTGGTATCAGTTGGGGTAAGAGTCATGTATCACACGTGGTAGGAGTATAGCTTAGATACTAAGGTAATGTTAAGTATTGTAAGTGTTAGTAGTAAGGTATTGAGTTACCTTAAGATATTGAAGGTAATCTATATATAAACTAGAATAACTACTAGAATGACTTAGAAATCTAGTTTTAACTAGTGTTGACTAGTTCGACCCTAAAAGTCAACTTTTTAGGTAGTTGACCTAGTTTGACTTGTATGACCTAGAAATGGTCTAGAAATCACATTTTGACTCATTTTAACTTGTTATCCCTTCATTACACCA
Source organism: Iris macrosiphon (assembly GCA_036927795.1). NCBI lineage: Eukaryota > Viridiplantae > Streptophyta > Magnoliopsida > Asparagales > Iridaceae > Iris > Iris macrosiphon. The sequence goes on from JAYESA010000008.1 coordinate 145,410,473, forward strand.
AATGACATAATATTTCATATATACATCTGTGTGACACCAGTTCGGACACCGTTTCGTATCATTTGCTCAGGATCTCAGGCGAGTACATCTTTCTGTTAGTTTTCAGTACTTGATAGTGTATATATATCACATGTTCTAGATCTGTACTACCTGATACTGACACGATGTTACACGGGTTGGTATTGTATGGGTCAAATCAGGAGATGTTATTTATATCCGTGGGTCCCGTGTGCTCACACTATATTCGTCTGCTCCATTTGCTTATATCATATTCATGTGCGTAACGTGTCGTGATTGGATCCATAAATATTAGTCGGGAAGGGGGAGTATGAGTCGATTATGTGATCACACCCTTTAGTGTATTCGTGTGCATGCCAATTATACAAGACATGTATAATTGAGTTACCTTAGTATATTCGTGTGCAACCCAAACCGATCACATGATGAACTTGTACTATAAATCACTTAGTGGTAACATTAGTTCTCTTATTTACAGTTATCTTATTGTAGTTCATACCATGTTGTCTGTATTTACTTTTCCAGTTATCTTTCGTGTTTATATGCCTAGTTCAGCTGTATTTTCCATTTCCTACTTGTACATCTTGTATTCTTTTCTCGTGTTGTTATATATCCTCTACCATGTATATGAAATTGCTTTCAGAGTTTTGTACTTGCTTCAATCCTGACTGAATTTTTTTTTTCAAACGACTATTTAGAGGACTGATCCTACATACTACGACCTGCATGACGAAGAGCCAGTTGAGGTAGCACATGTAGGCCAGGACGATCTGGTACCAGCTGTCGAGGAGACACACCTAGCTATAGCAGACCCTTAGCTAGTATCTATTTATTGCACTGGATATGTCTCCAGCTTAGACTTTGGCATGTTATTTATATTTGAGACCATTTATATTTATTGCTAGATTCTAGACTTGGATATTGCTATGACTTGTTATTTCCTTTCTCTTTGTGATATCGTGCCATTATCTGCCTTTAGTTCCTTGTGATTGAGTATTGATGCTATACATATTCATCTTGTCCTCCTTATGGAGTTGAGTTACCATTGACAGGTTATATGTATATCATTGCGTGAGTTGTTAGATTATATTGTGAACCTTTACCGCGTTCTACCGTCGATGCTGCGGCGTAGGCTGGACGTACCCACGACTCATGTCCATTTTCCGGGTGCGGGTGGTGACACCTCAACTTGAAATAATATCAGAAATTTCGCATCATTTTAGCGGAATTTACAATGAGCACGATACAGAAAGAAGATTCTCGCAGAGTTGTTGAATGTTTGCATTGTGGGAAACGATTCCAATAGAAACATATCTGTGGCACATGAATTATACGCAGGCATCTGAAAAAGTGTATGAATATCTAGTTATTTTTTATTTTCTCCAAAAAAATGTATCATTTTTTAATATATTTTATTATTGTTAGATAGGTCATAGGTATATTTAAACCTAATTACGATTTATGTTTGAGTTTCAGCTTTCAACCTCTCTACAAACTTCATTTATTTTCTCCAAAAAAATGTATCGTTTTTTAATATATTTTATTATTGTTAGATAGGTCATGGGTATATTTAAACCTAATTGCGATTTATGTTTGAGTTTCAGCTTTCAACCTCTCTACAAACTTTATTTGTAGTATTACAAAGAAAATTTGAAAAGAGGTTGCAAAACTGAAACACAAAAATAAGTTGTATGACTTATGTAACAAAAATAATATATATTAAAAATATCTATCTTATTTTCGATTATCTTATATATGACTAATTTTAATCACATTAATAAAATGTCTTATGTCTTGATTACACTAATTTTTTAATTGTCTTTTTTTTCTCCTAAACCCGGTTTACTCTGAACCGGCCCAGACCCGGCCCGGTTCGGCCGGGCCCACTCCCGATCGAGCTCGGGTCCGGACTGGGTTCACCCATCCACATTTCTGGGCCGGCCCGGCCCGCCTCCACTCCGGTCCAAGCCCGGTCCAGGCTTGGTCAAAACCGGTCAACACTAGGCCCGAGCCAACCCGACCCGATACACACCTTAAAAAATTTAATCAACAAAAATTAAGTACTATAGCCATTATATACAGACGTGCTTATTTAAATTTAATTATTGTAGCCATTGTATATTAATTAACGAAATTTAATTAACAAAAATTTAATTACCGTAGCCACTATATGGTAACATACTTCTTTAAATTTAATTATTGTAGCCATTATATATTAATTAACGAAATTTAATTAACAAAAATTTTATTATTATAGCCATTATATGGAGACGTGCTTCTTTAGTAATGCAAAGTTTTAATTACTGTAGCCATTAATGAATTCTTTTTAATTAATGAAATATATTAATTAACGAAAAATTAATTACTAACCGATTCATAACCTCAAACTTTCCACTTTCCACTTTCAACAAGGCGCACTCACTTTCTACTGCAAATCAAAACCTCTCTACTTGCAACAAAATTCTCCACTTTCAATGTACCTGCAATGGCTAGCCAAACACCGAAATTGTTGTAATGCAAGTGCAGATGCATTGAAAGTGGCACTTTCAATGCACTTACAACTACCCAAACGCTCGATGTGAGACCACTTGCAATGCACTTGCAAAAAGGTGGTCACTTGTAACGCAGTTGCAAGCTTCCAAACAACCCCTTATAATTTATGATTGGAAGATAACTTTGAAGCTGAAAAAAAATTCTAGAAGACTGTTGTATGACCCGCCATTCTTTAGGAATCAAAGTTTTCGGCAATTAAAAAACATGTCAAATCAGTGTAATCGAATGTGATCTTGGATGGATGAGTAATGATTTGAAAAATATATATAGGAATTCAATTTAGGTTTTATAATAACTAGGGTTTGATCTTGGTAAGTATTTACCAATATTTATTTTTTGTTTTAATATTATTTATGTGTATTTTTGCTTCTGCTGTAACGACTGGTGGTAAATTGTGTGTTAAAAAAAGTACGAATGAGGTAACAACCTAAAATAAAAGCTAGTAAAATTTTCCCCAAGCAGTTTAGTTACTCCAATTCATATCAATGCAGGTACCTATTAATAGTGAAGCTTGTATTGTACATATAGGTAAGGCCATGCCATACACTAGTACTTGTGAGGTGACACAACATATTTCACTCTACACAGTATAGAAGCCGATTTTCTCTTTCCCTGCATGGTTTCACTTTCATCTTTCTATTTCTTCAATCGCTTATCATTTCCTCCACAAATAAATCTGCTGTTTCCTGAGCTCGAAGGCCAGAGCTTGATTTCAAACGAGGATGGAGACCTAATGGTTTTCAACAGTTTGTCACTTCCATGGCAAACCATGATTTCCTTGTATATTCATAAGCACATATCAAGAAATGATGTTGTTGTTTGTGAATAGAAGCTCTTTTTTACCACTGAGTGGTAATCAAGATCGAAAAGTGAATTATATTTGGTGTTCTATGTTGATATTCACAAGATTAAATAGCCAATAACGACAAAGTTACTAATACAATACTCAACTTAGCCTTTTGTAATCCTAAACATGTTGCATTCCATGTTGTGGATGACTTTTTTTACATGGAGAATACCAATTGCTACTATCTGCATCTCATAAGATTTTCGCAAGTATAGGATTATCGATGAAATGTAAACAAAAACAAAAAACTAGTAAAACCTAGCATATATAGGATTATCAATATGGGCTATGGACAAGATCCAAGTGCTTGATGAAAGATGCACCAGATAATTGTGAGGATCATAGCTGACTGACTTGACTGGCTTTCAAATAGAGGATAATTTCATGTGGTATATGTTGTTAAGACTCTTGGTACAATATGCATTATAAAAACACATAAGAGTGCATCCATCATCATCTAAGCCTTCTCCCATCAAAGGAATGATGTGCTTAGTGATATGAACATTAGAACTTAATACAAGAAGCTCATTCGCTCATTTTGCAGTGAGAATTTATGAGATTCTCATTGACAAAAACTTGGAAAGCCTAACCGTAACCAAAAGGGAATCTTCTAACCTTGCATTCTGTCTGTGCACTCCCTGTAGAAGTTTCTTTTTCCTTTTCTTCAGCAGCCTAATAAGATATGATAGAAATGAAAGATAAAATCAAGAGGATGAAGTAAATGAAGAATCTTATAACATCAAGGGGGGAGTGCAGATATAAACTTATGTGATATATTAAACGGTCTACACACAAAAAGAAGTATCTTACTTAAAAATTAATATGTAGTGAAGGAACACTATGCAACACTTAAATGATGATGCTGACCTTGCTTTTAGTCTGCTTGAATGTTACTTATAAGCAGAAGTTTATAATATCAATTTGGGAACAATATTGCAAACCAGTCTCAAAAAAAGAATAATTATAACCAATTAATGCAGTAACAGCTTCACTTACCCAAGAATATATAATCACCTAGTGAACTGTGAACATAAAAAAGAACAGTGAAACTTCAAATTACACATGTAGCAGTAGGTGCATCAAGATCAACAGATTAAATAAATAGGAATTCACATTGGGCATAAATTCTCTAAATGAACAAATATTGTCATAAACTATCCTCTTGAAGAAAATAACCCCTGTGGGCTACGGATACACCATTAACAAGCATGTTGGGACCAGTATATCCTTGCCACTACAAATACAATTTCTTATTGCCATGTCCTATTTCCCAACTGGAGGCAAGAAAAGCAAATGTTCATGTCCCACATTGGTCGGACTGCAAGGCTGCCTCCAACTATGGGCTATATATACTCGACCCTATGTTAATTTTGAACTATCCATTCTATTTTCCTATTCTATCAGTGACCACGCCTCCAGAGAATTATAAACTAGAATGAAGCAATAATTCAAACAATGTTGAATTCCAAGTTTCTTTTTTTTTATACTATTTGGGGCTACTCTAGCAGCTTAGTTATATGATGCAAAGGAACCATTGTGTCATAGTTCAACCTCCCCAATAGACAGCTTATGTTTCTAGAAAAAAAAATCTCCAAATATGATCGAAAAATTGGATTCTAACCTGTAGTCTTCTGACTGCAGGCAGAATATGCAGATTCTGAGTCTCTGACATCTAAGAAGTTCAACAACTACCCACGAAACATCCAAAAAAACATATGCATGCACACACCAACCACTGCCACAAGAACTTAGGAGCAGAACACGTGTAGACAAACAGTCACACCATTATCACCAAAAACACGAGATTCTAGAAAATAATGGTGTACCTAGATATCAAAACATGCATAGGGTTGTAGAAAGCAATGTTGTGTTAAATCAATAACTTCATAGCAGCTACATCATAGTTCCCAAAGGTCCTGATGAACAAGAGATTTTTGAACCACTTCAAACTGCACTTGATGATTACTTACAATAAGGAAAGGTCATTAAAGGAGAAAACATGACAAAGGCATCAATTATCAAGTAGATAAATAACATAAAAACTAGTAGGTTCCCCACTCGTAAGGAAAGTCGTGAATTTGTGAATTTTACAAATACAACCGGTCACCTGAAAGGGGGGGAAAAGTTTCCACCTGTAAGCTTTCAAAGTGAGTCAAGTATGTCAAACTTGGTTATTGTTTTCCTCTTCGTGTTGCCATGATTCCTTTGTTAAATTTCCAGTTTCTTGTTCATTCAACTCGAGTCTGACTATTCCAATCATAATTGAAATTGAAAATCAAAGAATAAAATTCTAGGCTTGAAGTAAACATGTTACCGTCTTATGGTACAGCGCAGAATACTTACAAAGTCCTACCTCAAGTGAATGTCAAATATACTTGATCATGCAAGGCTGGTTCTATTAGGGGATTGTTTAGAGAAAAAGTAAGTCTTTTGGAACTTGCATCTTGAATAATACAGACCCAAGTTTTAGAAATGGCCTCTACATAGAAACTGGGTAAGCCTGCGTATATCTTAGCCCTCCACGTGCTGCATTAAGCAGTAGCATAGTGAAACTAGTATGCCCTTTTTTGTTAAAGTCCGATTCATCTTGGTGTCACCTCAAGAGTCCCCAAAAATGGACTATCCTATGCTTACTGTTTTATGGGCTCCAATGGTTCCTAGGATCAAGCATAACTTCAGTTGTAACTTCTATAGACCAAGATTCTCCGTATCGGTATCGGACCCTTCCTATGAGTATATGGATCGATTGTATCGGCACTATCCGCAATTTTGTACCGGAGTATCGGAAAGCAAATCATTTTTAGTAAATTATTGAAAATCTAGAAGGAAAAAAAAAGTATCTTAAACATTTAGGCATAATTTTAAGTATTTTGTTTGTTGTTTCTTATTAGCTTTGGAATTGAATAAAGTAATAGTCACCCTTGCCGATTGGTTTACCAACAATAAATAAGTTTTCTTCATTTACATGCTTTTACAACTTTATTATGCTTTTACGACTCTATTATGCTTTTACGCCCTACTGATTGGTCTTCTTCGTTCAATTCAATTTTCCTACCGAATTGACCGGGATAGAGACCCCCAACTTTGGTAGTGGCCTCAGATCGGGGCATGTCAAACCGTATTGGTATTTGCCGTATCATACCGTCATTAACCGATCCTGCAAACTATGTTATAGATATGTTGTTGAAAAAGAAAAAGTTTGATTGGCAACGACTATGCTATTTAAGGCTCATCATCCATTCTTTTCTAGTTTATACTTTATACCTCATTTCAGGAAACCGTGCAGACTAAATAAGTTGCTGAGTCGTTAACTGCAAAGAAGAAGCCTGGAGGTAATATTTTTATCTTTTGCTCTGACAAATAGTCAAATATCAATTTTCTTCCATTTTTAATAACACTTGTTTCTTCTCTTTGTACATGGGAAGAAAGGATACAGGAAACACCAATGGGTGAAGAAAAATTGAAATTTGTGGCTGTAGGTAGAAGAATATTACTACAGCAATCTACATCTGCCACTAATGCGAATGATTGAGAGTTGCATGCATTTAGCCATGTTTTATTTGCTACTTTAAAACAAGGGAGCAGAAAGAAAAAAAGAGCAAGATCATCCATTTATACATCAAAAAGTAATATGGTTAACAAGAATAAATAGTAGTCAATATATGAAGGTCAGTTAAGGTAATAGGTTGGTCCATGCCCAGCCTAGTTATCTATAAGGGGCACAAGCCTAGCTCAAGTGAACACTTCTCCATCCAAGCTTTTAATATATTAGGACCTCGTAATTTACAGGAAGCAGAACAATGGGTCTCAGAAATTGCAAGCTTATGACTCATAAGTGTCACTTCTACCGAAAGTCGCCACTAGACGTGACATCGTACAAGTCTAAATTGTACTTATACAAGACAAGAACAATCACGGTCGATAAAATCTCATAAACAAGTCATTGCAGCAAAAAATAAACAGAAAAGTTGATATACACAAGATATACAAAAACGATTCTTTTTATTGATAATTTACAGCAGAATGACGACGACTCTTGGGCCAAAAGAACAACTCGATTACAAACAGTAGATCACATTACAACGAACGATGACACAAGGTTTACAACTCGAAAAACTATTACAATCAACAATGTTCCATACATTATGTCCTTTATATACAAAAAAATGGCATCTCCGGCCGAACAAGCTCTAACGCCTCAACAAGTCCAAGTGACTCCCCGCACTTGTGGAGGAGGAGATCAGCACATTAGGAAATGCACTAGTGAGGGGTCTTAATCCAACTCACATAAACCAACATGGTAATCATGTGAAAACAGATAAAGTTATTAAGTAGTCCTTTTATTCTTGCCTTAGGATTAATTAACAATTCATAAGAATATATATATATATATATATATATATATATATATATATCACTTGACACATGAAATCTTATCCAAAGCTATCATCCTTCACTGATAACAATGTTATTGTTCATAATATATATAAATGTGTCACAAGTGTGTCAATGCATCAATATAAATATGTCGTGAGTTATTCCATGCAAAAAATTTGATAGACCTACAAACAGATTGACATTAGCATGCAGTATAACTATATGACGGTCACTGACAACACAAGTCATCTTGAACTACTTCCAGGTAAAACGACGAATCATTCCAGTACAAATAGCGAATCTCACTAAAGGTCCTGAATTACCCATATTGCGATGCGTCCTTCCAATCCTGGTAGCTAGTCCCACTAAAGGTCATATAATATTCCGTGCGTGAAACACATTCCACATAATTTTCTCCTAGACCGAATCAGTTCCGCAGCAGCGAACAACATTTGAGAAAAGCCAAACTTTGTGCACAAGTTATCCATGATCATACAAACACATGAACAGTTTAACTATAAAACATATACATAGTACAGAAACTGAAATAAAGCAATGTAAAACTCTACGCGTACATCAGTTTATTCTCGCGATATCCAACTTTTCATTCGATGTTCCGATTCACAAACATTATGTGGTTCAGTGCCACATCCAACACAGTTATGTGGTATCGTACCACATTCATACCGCTTTCCAGTTAAGTAATTTTTCTACTTTGGCGACTCAATGGTCCCTAACATTTCTTCACACTTATATCCCCTTACAACTATAGTACAACATTCCACATGTCCACAACAACAGTACAGTATTCCACATGTTCACAACAACAGTACAATATCCACATGTCTATAACAACAATACAACATTTCACATTTCTATAACAATAATATAATAATGCACATATCTATACAGTAAGTTAACAACAATAAAATTATCCTCTTTTATCTTAGTTCTTTTACTCAATATTAACAATCATATGGAATATAAAAACCAAAACTAATAAGAGTTCTTTTTATTAAGTGTGAAGGTAAAGGAGAGAAGAATCAAAACAACTCATCATATGATGAATCGACTTCGTCCTAACCGAGCAGATAGCGAATGATTTCTCAAAAAGACGATTTGATGTGAGGCACGATCTACTTAATTGGTATAACAATACAAGCGAGACATGCTCCATAAACCAACCAATCCGATCAAATTGAGCAAGTATGCATCATCGTTCAAATCATACAATTTCTCGCATAGCTCAAAACCAACTAGCATATTCAATCCAAGAAGCCAACGCAATGCCTCCACTCGGAGCAATACATTATACCAATTACATAGATCTCTACAAGATTACTCTGTATGAATCCAAGTCCACCCAGGCCCTTCGAGTCAACAAAATAACACAATGTACCGCGCGAAGTGGGGCATTAAATAATACACTACTCGAGAAAAAAATGTCCTCAAAACTTAAAGAATAAATTCCTTCCTCTGCATCAAATAACCGATAAACAAGACTTCTTAATCTTTGATTCAAACTCCCATATTGGTTCCACGACTGAATACGCAGATTAAGACCCAAAATAACTACAAAACACCTTCCATTTTTTATCAACGCATAAGCAAATCTTTCAATACACAACAAATACACATGTAACAACTCTCCGCTCTTATGCATATGCTTTCTCTTCCAATCCATAGTTGCATCAAAATACTCAAACAGATGAACTCAATGAACTCCATGAATCCTCTTCCATCTTGTCCAACTTGAAAACACCTTACTCAACTTAAAGGTCACTCAAGCACAACTTTTCATCATTTCTCAATAATACAAGCTCTCCACTCCTTAGCCAAATTCATTGAATAGTTTACGCCACCAAATTCGATCCAACCATCCAAAATTCTACCAACATTATCTACCTCCAACAATAGTGTCTCGCACAGAATTATACTTCTAAAACTCACTAGGCAAGATATCACTAGCGAACCTAATTGTAGACACAAACATCGAGGAAACAAATCTAGACTAAGGCAATTCTACCAAAGCACGATATTATTCTATTCTGAATCAAAGGAACACATACAAAACCATCTAGATCTAATTTTCATGGAACCATCCATATTGTAATTATCAATCAATATCAATCCAATCTATCTCAAATTCTTATAAGCATTTCAACAAACCTAATCATTGTCTAGACTTATCCAACCAATATCAATATACTTAAGGCCAAAGCCATTCGATTACTCCATTCAAATCTCAAGTGTTGCACTGTACATAATACAAACCGTCTTTAAGAAATCAAATTAAATATCAACCAAATAGCCAAACCATACTGCATTAAAGTCTCAATCACAATCACACGTCAATGTTGACGTCAATGTTCAGTTATTAAAAAACCTCACTATTTCAAAATTGACCATTGAATTAATCATGTTCCATCTCCCAAGAATTTCTCAATCTAATAAGACAACTTAACCAAATTTGAATCTCTTTATTATGTATACATCGATCGTACTCTTTTTAATATGATCACAACTTCGCTCAACATCGATTAATCTCAGTTTCGCATCAAAATTCTAGAGAATTCATCCACAATTAAAGTTAGTTCCAATAACGTCATGATCTAATCAACAAATATCAATTTCCTTTTACTCATAAAAGTCCACCAACATCCAAAAGATTAACCATTCTGCCAAGACTGATCTACTCAAAATAATTACACCAAACATCTTTGAATTTTCAAGCAAATATAAGGTCATCATCAATTGATTCTCAAGGTCAATCTCAATTTATAGCTAGCTTGCGAACCTTATTAGCAATATATATATATATATATATATATATATATATATATATATATATATATCACCTCAATTTGAATATAATCAACAAAGATAATCCAATAATAAGTAATCAAGTCACTAAATTCAAATACAATCTTGTTATTCCAATCGCAACAATTCCATAAACATTGTCAAGAACCAAATTATTTCATATGCTTATCTCCAAATATCACTATCTTGCTTCTATTTTTATCGTAATCTACCTATGTAACTCTTCTTAAGGTCATCATATCTATCCCATAGCTCAACATTGAAAACGCTACATAACCACTAAGGCTAGCTAACTCATAAGCCATATTTAAACATCAAGATAACTTATCTCCATAGGACAAATAGAAGTCACTGCACCCATCCTATGACCTAAGTCAAACCTTTACCCAACAATTCTAAGGGACTCTACCCAAACTGAAAAAAATACTTCTCAAAACAGCTAAAAATCCAAACACAATCAGCCTGCTAACATAATCATAATCAAAATCTAAGGGTCAAAGTCTATCCAGCAAAGTCCTTTCTTAGGGTAACTATATCCAACAATCATCCTCGTCTACATCATAATCGATGAAAACAATCTAATAAACTCTTATAGTCAAAATCATATATCCATACGACAAATTTCATCAATCCAAAGTCATAAAATCTCAATTACCAAACCCAAATCGTAAATCTCAATTACCAATCACGTCGTAAATCTCAATTTGTATTGTTCCATAATCTATCAATCATAACTTATTTCTAATTCCAATCTAACTAGTACTCAATTTCTATGCATCTAGGTTACTTGTATAGTCAAAATCAACTTTAAAACAATCAATATGTCAGGCAATGGTCGCAGTCACCAATTGTTTTTATCTTACAAATCTACTAAATCAATCACATAAAATTTCAATATTCGCTAAGCCAAGTCTAACTAATATTTATTTATGTCATGCTCAGGATTACCTAACCAAGTCATATGAAACTTCAATACTATCATTCAATCCATCTAGCTAGAATCCACCAAGACAACAAAGTTCTACGATTCATCATATTACAGAATCATCGTTCGTCCAACCATAATATCCACAAGTCAACGTTTGTACACACCTCAATTACATTAATTATATAGATAATCAAGAAAACATCCATTCGCTAAACTAAAATGTCTCAACCAATGCTATCTGTCAAACTAGATACAAGATCAACTTATTTCATATTTAAGATCAAATCAGCTTAAAATATCTTAGGACATCGAACAATAATATTCTTAAATTCTTAGGGTCATCCTCATATGCTCCCGTAAACTTTCAATTGCACCACAAATTTCTTGCACTCAACTTAGAATTCAATCCAATTTACTTAAGCCACAATTTAATACGCAATCCACATTGATTTTCCGAGTCAAGTCATCCATTTTATAAATCTGAATTCTTATCCAATACTATCTTAATCTACCAAAAATTGTTTCTTGATCACCCGAAACAATTCAACATGGGACATTCAAAATCGCATCTACAAGGCTTAAATCTAAACTAAGACCTCGCATTTCCCCCGTCCAATCTTGATAGACTCATCGATATCAATATCACAAATCAAGAATACACCTTAGGGACAACTGCAATTTAACAGACGATGGAGGCCACAATGCTTATGGTTACCATTCTGGTCTTATTATTTGATTATTATAGTACAAAGATATTCAAAGTTTTCCTAAAGGGTCCTCAGTTACTTCATCAAAAGATTGTCATAAAAAAACTACATGAACTATTTGATTATATACGAATTACCATGAAACTATCCACTTACTTGGGAAATAACCACAACTTATTTATGTTATCCTTGTATAATATTAACTATTTGTGGTGATTACTTGATTGAAACATTTTTGTTTTTTATTTGTATCGGTTTTCTTGTAATTAGACCACATAACTAGTACATGTAATTAGAAGATATCCCTAGTAGATTTTACATCTATTTACATTAAGCATTATTTTTCTCTACTTCTTGGTCCCCATCTTTGAAGTTCTCATCCTTGTTGACTTAAATCTTAAATGTTAAAAGTCATTATTATTGAGTGTTTCATATATATATATATATATATATATATATATAACCATTCCAATTTCCTGATGCAGGTCCTAAGAAAGGACAAATGCAAATAACATTCACTTTCCTGCCACTTGCCAATCACTTGAAATCAAATTGTAATCATTATATTTAAACAACTTAACTCATTTTTATTCATTGAAGTTTATGCACACTTCCTTCAATACTCACAACTCCTGCAATACCTCTACTGATATCATGTTAATCAACTAATTTATCTTTTCTAAACATCATGCACCTATATTCAACTCAAACCATTTGATGATGCTCTTCGAAGCCATCACTAATCAACAAAATACACACATGAGAATCATAACATATCTAGACTTATTGTATAGAACTCTCAGCAGAACATCAAGGAGAGTCAATAGACTTTGATCAAGAAAATAACTTAGAATTTGAACAGGATTAATTAAGGGTCCAAGTCGTACTTTAATACCATTATGTCACGTCTCAGTTCCGTAGAACCGAAAGTCGTCACTGGACGTGATGTCGTACAAGTCTAAATTACATGTATACAGGACAACATCAAAAAAAAGTCATTGCAAAAAATAAGCAGAAAAATTGATAGACACAAAATACTTTTTGGCCAAAAGAACAACTCGATTACAAACAGTAGATTATATTACAACGAACGGTGCCACAAAGGCTTACAACTCGAAAAACTATTACAATCAACAATGTTACATACAATGTCCTTTATATACAAAAGAATGACGTCTCCAGCCTAACAGTTTCAAGTTGCCAAATGAGGTCCAATGCCTCAGCACGTCTAAGCGATTCTCCATACTTGTAGAGGAGTGGGTCAGCACATTAAATAATGCACTATTGAGCAAGCTTAACCCAACTCACCAAAACCAATACAATAATCATGTGAGAACAATTAAAATTATTAAGTAGTCTTTTTATTCTTACCTTAGGATCAATTAACATAAACATGTATATGAACATAAAGATGTTGTCGGTTAACAATTTCATAATATATATATATATATATATATATATATATATATATATATATATATATACGTGTGTGTGTGTCACAAGTGTGTCCCTGCATCAATTGTTAGGCTTTATAAAATATAAATATGTCGTGAGTTCTTCCCTGCAAACAACTTGATAGACCTACAAATAGATTGACATTAGCATACAGCCTAACTATATGACGGTCACTGGCACCACAAGCCATCTTTGACTATTTTCTGGTGAGACGATGAATCCTTCCGGTGCAAATAGTAAGCCTCACTAAGCCTCACTAAAGGTCCTAAATTATACGTATTGTGGTGTGCCCTTCTAGTCCGGGTAGCTAGTCCGACTTAAGGTTTTGCAATATCCAATGCGTGAAGCACATTCCACATAATTTTCTCCTATGCCGAATCGGTTTCATGGCCGCAGACACCATTCGAGGAAAGCTAAACCTTGTGCACAAGTTGCCCATGACGATTCAAATGCATGAACAGTTTAACTATAAAACATATGCATAATATAAAAACTGAAATAAAGCAATGTAAAAATCTACCCGTACATCAGTTTATTCTCGTGAAATCTAACTTTTCATTCGATGTTCCGATTGACGATCCATTGGTCCCAAACATTCCGTGATACCGCACCACATTCAACACAGTTTCGTGGTATCACACCACATTCATACAGCTTTCTAATCCAACGATTTCTACCTTGGCAACTCAACTGTCCCAAACATTTTTCCACACTACTATTCCCTTGCAATAACGGTACAATATTCTACCTGCCCACAACAACAATACAATATCAACGTGTTTACAACAGTATAACATTTCACATTTCTATAACAGCAATACAATATTCTACATATCGATACAACAAGTTAACAACAATAACATTACTCTATTTTATTTTAGTTCTTTTACTTAGCATTAACAATCATATAAAATATAGAAACAAAGATTAATAAGTCTTTTTTATTAAGTGTGAAGGTAAAGGTTAGAAAGATCAAAATCACCCACCATATGACAAATCGATTTCGTCTTGACCGAGGAGATACCGAACGATTCTTCAAATAGACGATTTGATGTGATGCACGATATTTTTAATTGGTATAATCATACAAGTGAGTTATACTCCATAAGCCAACTAATCCGACCAAATTAAGCAAATCTACATCACCGCTCAAATTTTGCGATTTCTCGCTCAGCTCAAAACCAACCAGCATATTCAATCCAAGAAGCCAATACAATACCTCCGCTTGGAGTGAGACATTACACCGATCATATATATCTCAGCATGATCTCTCCACATGAATCCAAGTCCAACTAGACTCTTCGAGCCAACAAACCAGCACAATGCACCGCACGAAACAGGATATTACAATAACAATGTACAATTATACACATATTTGTAGTTTGTATTGTATAATGATACAAGAACAGAAAGTAAGTCTTTATCCCAAAGGGGTTGACTACATGGTCCCATTTCTTCTACTCATTTCTAACAAGGCCAGCTAATATGTGACAATAGCATTTATTAATTCATCTTTACTTCATTGCAATGTAGCTCTGTACTCACTCTAAGTGGCAATTTCTTTCCAATTTAGCTCTGAATCACAATCATTCAATCAAGCTTTTTGTTACCCGAATAGGTGAATTCTTTTCGATCCATCCCCCAAGGAACCTGACACGATAATTTTTATCAAGCTCGAGCAACAATAGAAAATGAACAAAAAAGATCATAATAAAATCTTTATTGATCACTCTTTCACCATCTTCTCTGATCTTCCGATAGACCCAGAGGACATAGATCAATCTCTAATGCACACATTCAAACCATTTCAAATTATGTTTCCTATCTTATTCATCAATTAAACTCATTAATGCAGAATATGGCATTCGCTATTAAACAATGCTAATCATGATGAAATTAACAGATCAATCAGCATACGGTCCATGGCCAGGGTTCAAGCCACAATTAATAGGCTGTGTAATTAACCAGCTCATCTATATTACTATATAATATGAAAAGTTAGGCTTTACCGTGAAAGTGTTTTCTTCGAAAAAACGACCTTAACTATGGTTACTAATAAAACTTGTTCGTTAAATTTAATCTACACTATACTATCTTATATCTTATATATAATAGGAAAGGTTCTAGGCTTCACCGTGGAACTTTCATGTTCCAAAAATATCTTTCTATATATATATATATATATATATTAACTAGGAATAAAATATGTAAATTACACACCTCCATACCCTACTAACTTAATTACTAAACGCTAATAATCACACACTTACAACTACAATAAATGTTCACCTATCTCAGAAATATATTTACTTCAAAATATTTTATACTATTTTAGAATAGATTGTCATGCAAGTATATATTTAAAATGTGAGAAAAATATGAACAAAAGTCACGTGTGCTTGACGTCTAGTACTATATAATAGGAAAAATTGGATTTTACCGTAAAAGTTTTTTCTTCCAAAAATAACCTTAGCTATGGTTACTCATTAAAATTGTATGGATAGTTAAGTAATTATGCATAGAAAAAAAAATAAAGAGGATTGTTTCCCAAATAGAAAAAAAAAAAACTAAGAGGTGGTTGCTTGCTCTTCTCAAGTAGTAATTGTTTAATATTCTCAAGTATTCGTCTATATGATATATGAGAGCAAAGCAAGTACTCTATTTCAAATAAAAGTGTTACCTAGGGAACATGGAAACTCTAGAAGCCAGTGATGTGTCGGACACGACAGACACCCTAAAATACTCTAGGACAAGCAAAAGTCAATGTCGTATCTATGTCACTGTATCCATATCACGTCATATTTTTGGTCAAAAGCAACATATATTGCTAGCCGACAAATTTTAACCACCCCAGTAATAAAAATCTCGGCATTCAAATCTAGATGCTCACTTGTCCCGACTTGTCCGATTTCTTGAACGTGCCCTACAATATGTTGGTGTTTTTCACTTTGCATTGGGAGTTTTTAGTTCCACATCGGAAAACTATCAATGTGTATATCTCAATATATACCTTTGCTTAGTATTGGTATATGCACATGGGGTAGTGGTCCATGTGGGTTGATTTTCCTAGAGGGATTAAGTGTGAATCATTTATGGCAATCTTTATTTTGTCACCACATTTGGGAAGTTTTCCTTAGGAGATAAGTCCTGAAGAGACTTAGCGACTCGGACTCGGACTCAAGGATGCAAAGTGGTGCTTTGTTGACGTACTTTGCACTTGCCTGGAGCTATGCGGCCAGAGGCTATGCCTCCAGACTGGAATACGGACAGGGGTTATGCGGCCTGGACCTATGCGGCCTAGAGCTATGCGGCCAGGCGCTATGCAGCCAGGAGCTACGCGGCCTGACGCTATGCGGTCAGGGACTTTGCGGCCAGACGCTATGCGGCCTGATATAGAGGGGACAGGATCTATTGTTGGCAACGTCGTGCGGCGCGAGCGGCGCAAACAACGCATGGCGGCCCGTGGTTTTCTGTGCACGTTGCTGCTTTCGGCGCTGTCTGCTCTCAGCGGCTACTTTCGACGTTTGGCGGCGCATGCGGCGGAGGCGGCGCATGCGGCGGAGGCGGCGCATGCGCCTTAGTATCAGCGCATATGTGGCACGTGCTTTCTCGTGCCGCATAGGTGATGATTTCCTCTATATATAAAGGTGTTCCTCTTTCATTTGAGTGGTTGAAAAAAATTTCAACTGAACCAGAAAACCAGAGAGCACCAGAGCTTTATGAGGCAACAGTGAGCACCCTTCCACAGTGTTTTTCGAGTGATCCGAAGGTGACCAAGAGCGTTCCAGAAGTTCTCGTATGAACTTGCTGGATCCTGGGGGCAGTTCGTCGTATAGCGCGAATCTTGCCTTTAGTACAGGTGGTTTTGATCACCCTAGCAGGAGTTGCATTCTTTGTATTTCTTTTTTTGTTCTCGTTCCTTCTCGTTGTAGCGTCTGCGAACGTAAATAGAAGAACGGTTTTCTGTTCCTTGCAGTGTTTGCTTTTTCTCTTTTTCCTTTGTCTGTTTGTAACCTGTTCGTGGTGTTGTACTGCCGTGGAGTTGTTTTTACTGTAGAGGCGCTCTCAAGTGACTCACAGTACACCAACTTTTGTAGAGACAAACTCATGTGTGAGTCTTTACTTTGTGAACCTCCTCTACTTTGATTTGGTTTCGGGACTAACAATCTTAAGGCTCCGCTCAAACCTTCTCGATACTAGCTTTCACAAGCTTGAGAAGTTTGATGGCAGACACTACAATATTTGGAAGAGGAAGATCTCCTTGAATCTTCGTCTTGTCAAAGTTGCTTGTGTGTTGGTTGATCCTGAACCTACCATTGACGAAGATGGAGGAGAGCTTGCAGTTGGTGTGGCGCAGGACGTGCACTCCAAGTGGAAGGAAGACAACGACCTCTGCAGGTTGTTGATTCTCAATGCTATGGACGACTCGATGGCAGAGTCCTACAACAAGAAGGAGAAGGCAAGAGATGCCTAGGGATCTCTTGAGAAATACTACAAAACTGACAAAAAATTGTCTAAAATCCATCACGTCGAGAAGTTCTTCACTTTGCAATTTGAGGACGAGAATGTGATGTTACCACAAGTTAAGAAATTTCTGAAGATGTAACAGAAACTGGAGGAAGATGGCATGAAGCAGGAAGACAAATTTATGGTGGGAGCTATCGTCACCAAACTTCCTCCAGGCTGGATCAAGTTCAAGACTGACATGTACCATAAAAAGATGGAGATCCAGCTCGAAGATCTTCTTCACTGGATTCACATTGAAGATGAAGTCAGGAGACAACTGAAGTTGGACTCCTTGTCCAAGCAGTTGGCTAAGGCCAATATGGTACATGCTAGTGACTCTAAAGGGAAGCAGAAATTTTCCTACAAGAAGAAGAAGGACTTCAACCAGCTGAAGGTGAAGTCGGCTCAGTTCAAGCCAAAGCTGAAGACTGATGTGACATGCTACAACTGCGGCAAGAAGGGTCACTACAAGAGCGACCACAAGTCGAAGCCTAAACCGAAAGAATAATGTGAGCATGATTGCACAGGTTGAGTCACATAGCATGGACACTGACTGGTGGGTGGACATTGGTGCATCTTGCCACGTGTGCTCTAAGAAGGAGTTGTTCGTCAAGTACGAGCCTACCTCTGAGAAAGTCTCGATGGCGGATAAGTCTTAAGTTGCAGTACTGGGGATCGGAATGGTTGTGTTGAAGCTGACTTCTGGAAAGTCACTTGCACTGGAGAATGTGAAGCACGTACCAATGATCACCAAGAATCTGGTTTCTGGGAGTCTGTTGTGCAAGGCGGGCCTGAGGATGGATATCAATGTCGGTCAGATGGTGATGTCCTACAAAGGAACATACTTCGGAAAAGCTTTTTGTACCGAAGGGATGTTTAAACTGTAGCTTGTAACTCCTTCTGTTTGTATCAATGCAGTCTCTACTTCTGGTTATTCTCTTGAGTTGTGACATAATATACTAGGACGTGCATTGTAAATGCATTAACAAGATGTTTAGTCTATGCCTCATCTCCAAATGTGGGGGTAAGGAGGTGGAGAAATGTGAAGTCTGTGCGCAGACGAAGATCGTCAGAAAACCGTTCAGAAGAGTGAACCGAAGCACAGATCTTCTGGAGTTGGTACACTCAGATATCTGTGACTTCAAGCAATTCTCCACAAAAGACGGAATAAAGTATTTTATCACTTTCATTGACGATTTCTCGAAGTACGCGTTCGTATATCTTCTCAAGTCGAAAGACGAAGCGTTCGAGAAGTTCAAGGACTTCAAGGCTAAAACAGAACGTCAAATCGATCAACTCAAAAGACTCAGAAGCGATCGAGGCGGAGAATACCCTTTCCTTGGAATTCACATCGTTTTGCAAAGAAACATGAAATTGTCAACGAAACTACTGCTCCGTATTCTCCCCAATCTAATGGTGTAGCAGAAAGGAAGAACATGACACTGACAGAGATGATGAACTCTATGTTGCTGACAGCAGGACTTCCAAAGTGCTTCTGGGAAGAAGCAGCGCTTACGGCTACGTTTATTCTGAATAGAGTACCGTTCGCGACATCTGACATTACTCATGAACTCTGGTTCAAGGTCAGACACAACTTGAATGTCATTCGAGTGTGGGGGTATCTGGAATATGTGAAGCTTCCAGACCTCAAGATTCATAAGCTGGGAACGAGAACTACAAAGACGATATTTCTAGGATATGTTGATAAGAGTGATGCTCGGAGGTTCCTTGATATCGAATCTAATCATATCACAGAATCTCGCGACACAAAATTCTTTGAAGACAAGTTTGCTAGGCACAAGAATATTGGTCTCGCGGATGTCACGGAGAATGCTGCTAGCACAGACGAGGCAAGTACCTCTCAGAGAGAAGTAGTCCAAGAAGAAGTTGTCGTTGATGAGAACATTTGAACCAGAACCCGCTGAGCCGAGAGCAAAGCGAGTGCGGAGGCCGAAGGACTTCGGAGAAGACTTTGTTACCTATCATGCGAAAGCTGATACGCTTACCTATGACGAGGGAATGAAGACCAGAAATGCTATTTTCTGGAAAGAGGCTATCCATGACGAGTTTGACTCGATAATTTCTAATAATACTTGGAAGTTAGTTGATCTGCCTGAAAGAGCTAAATCCATCGGATGCAAGTGGATCTTTAAGAAAAAGATGAAAGCAGACGGAATTGTTGACAAGTTCAAGGCCAGGCTAATGATCAAGAGATTTTATCAGATACAAGGGATTGACTATTTCGGCACCTATGCTCCCGTTGCACGGATAACTACTATCAGAATGCTGATTGCTCTAGGTGCTATTCACAGAATAGTGATTCATCAGATGGACGTCAAGACAGCATTTCTGAATGGTGAACTGAGTGAGGAGATTTACATGCAGCAGCCATAAGGGTTTGTCGTCAAAGGTCTTGAAGACAAAGTTTGCAAAGTGGTAAAATCTCGGTATGGTTTGAAGCAAGCTCCCAAATTGTGGTACGAAAATTTGACAAAGTCATCAGATCAAATGGTTACAAGGTCAGCGAAATTGATAAGTGTGTGTACACGAAGTTCGCTGGTGATAACGGTGTCATCGTTTGTCTCTATTTGGACGACATGCTAATCCTAGGCACGGATGAAGAATGTGTCACTAGAACAAAGATGTTCCTCTCGTCTAAATTCAGTATGAAGAACATGGGAGATGCATATGACATCTGGAATTAAGATAATCCGGACGGAAGCTGGGCTTGCTCTATCACAAGCTCACTACGTGGAGAAGATGCTCACATGCTGTGGATATCAGGATCTTCCAGGGATCGATACTCCATATAGGTGTGACAAGAAACTGGAGCCTAACCTAGGAAAAAGCGTCAGACAGTTGGAGTATTGTAGCATCATCGGGAGCTTGATGTATGCTACAAATACCACTAGGCCTGACATTGCTTTTGCTGTGGGGATGCTGAGTAGATTCACGAGTAACCCAGGCATTGAACACTGAAAAGCTGTGAAGAGGGTGATGAGATACCTCAAGAAGAATCAGAAGTTTGCACTTTACTACAGCGGAGATCCAGCAGTGGTAGAAGACTTCAGTAATGCTAGTTGGTGCTCAGAAGAAGAGGGCGAGAGATCCACAGGAGGATATGTTTTCTCAATGGGAGGAGCTGTCATATCGTGGAAGTCGAAGAAGCAGACAATGCTCTCACGCTCATCGATAGAGTCTGAGTTCTATGCACTTGCAGCTGCAGCAGATGAAGCAGAATGGCTTCGGGAGCTCATGTACGATCTTCCAATGGTTAGTGTGCAGATTACGGCTGTACCGATATACTGCGATAACCACGCAGCTGCAGCAGTAGCATCTAATAATCTCTTCAATGGAAAGAAGAGAACTGTGCGGCTTCGACACAGAGTACTGAACAATCTCATCAAGACTGGTGTCATTGCAGTGGTGGATGTTCGGAGTCAGGAGAACCTGGCGGATCCGTTCACTAAAAGTCTCAAGCGCCAGCTAGTCGAAGACAGTAGGTAAAATGGACTTGAAGGACCTCGGATATTGTGTCTTTGTAATCCTACCATTAAGTTTTATGCTATTAGTTCAAAGAGAAATCTACTAGACATCTAGCTTTTGGTTCAAGGGAGGACCACTGACTGAAAAAATATCAGGTACAGTGGGTAGTCCTTATGGACAATGTGGTATACGTACCCGAAACCACTGTAGTCTACTTTTGTGTTCTATAGAACAATTCCTGTGTAAGGTTGGCTTCGACGCCTTAATGAGTTCTCGGACAGAGTGAATGTCCGACGTGCGCTGCAGGAAGCACGTGTAGTTCAACAGTACAAGGGACTTGTTTTTCATGCTATAGTGGTGTGACACCACGATGAGGTAAAAGATGTAAAGACTCGGCTGCGAGCCATGTCACAGCGACAGTAGCACCGCAAATAGGCAGGTAGCCTAATGTTGAAAAGGTAAAGAGTTGTAGCACATCGCTACTAAGAGGCCGGTGACCTCATGCTACATTGGGTAACACCACATAAGGTAGTTAACCTCGGCTACGAGCCATGTCACAGCGGCGTAGCACCGCACGAAAGTGCAATGCTTCATGCTGGGATGTAGTATAGCACTACTAAGAGGTTGGTAACCTCATGATACTGTGGGTGACACCACATGAGGTAGTTAACCTAGCTATGAGCCATGTCACAGCGGCGTAGCACCGCACGGAAGCGCAATGCTTCATGCTGAAAAATATTAAACTCTCTTGAAAGGAACTCACCTAAGTATATGGAAAGGGATATAGGCCGTCTCTTGAGGGTAAACTTGTAGATACACAAAATACATATACCGAAACCAGGTCAGCACATGACCTTTAATGTGCAACCGGAGGCACAGCTGATGTCATTATGCGAGTGGAAAGAACAGCAACTATAGTTCAGAATTTAAGGCGTAGTCCATTCTGGTATCGTAGTGTTGTTTGACCCATGCGGAAAGATTCAAGTCGTAGGCGACATCTATCCTAATGCATGATGGACAGTCGTTGTGAGGGACGCTCGACCATATATTGTGATATATGTATGGGATTGTTGGGGTTTTTCACTTTGCTTTGAAAGTTTTTAGTCCCACATCGGAAAACCACAAATGTGTACATCTCAATATATAGCTTTGCTTAGTATTGGTATATGCACATGGGATGGTGGCCCATAAGGGTTGATTTTCCTAGAGGGATTAAGTGTGAACTCCTTTATGACAATATTTATTTTGTCACCACCTTTGGAAAGTTTTCCTTAGGAGTTAAGCCCCGAAGCGACTCGGACTCGGACTCAAGGGCGCAAAGTGGCACTTTGTTGGCGTACTTTGCACTTAGCACGTCAGCATCGTCGCATGGCGCTCGTGCGCTCATTTTATGCGCGAGTTGCATGCACGGTTGCTTGCTCAGGCACATGCTTCGTGGCGCAATGCGACCGTAAAGCTATGCGGCCAGGTGTTATGCGGTCAGGCGCTATGCGGCCTGATGTGGAGGGGACATGATCTGTTGTTGGCGGCATCATGCGGCGCAAGCGGCGCGTGATTTTCTGTGCACTCTGCTGCTTTCGGCGTTGTCTGCTCTCAACGACTACTTTCGGCGTTTGGCGGCACATGCGACGGATGCGGCGCATGTGCCTTGGTATCTGGTCTTCAGCGCATATGCGGCACGTGCTTTCTCGTGCCGCATAGGTGATGATTTCCTCTATATATAGAGGTGCTCCTCTTTCATTTGAGTGGTTGAAAAAAATTCCAACTGAACCAGAAAACCAGAGAGCACCAGAGTTTTATGCGGCAACAATGAGCACCCTTCCACAAAGTGTTTTCCGAGTGATCCGAAGGTGACCAAGAGCGTTCCAGAAGTTCTTGTATGAACTTGCTAGATCCTGGGAACAGTTCGTTGTATAGTGAGAATCTTGACTTGAGCACCGGTGGTTTTGATCACACCAGTTGTAGTTCCATTCTTTGTATTTCTTTTCTTATTCTCGTTCCTTCTTGTTGTAGCGCCGGCGAACGTAAAGAGAAGAACGGTTTTCTGTTCCTTACAGTGTTTGTTTTTTCTCTTTTTTTCTTTGTCTGTTTGTAACTTGTTCGTGGTGTTGTGCTGCCGTGGAGTTGTTTTTACTGTAGATGCGCTCTTGAGTGACTCACAGTACACCAACTTTTGTAGAGACGAACTCTTGTATGAGTCTCTACTTTGTGGACCTCCTCTACTTTGATTTTGCTTCGGGACTAACACAATCAACACATAACCCCCATAGCAGAAAACCCTAAAAAAAAACTTACAAAACCCTATAATCCAATCCAGGCTAACCTTGGCCTTCATTGTGTCGGGAGGATGGTTGAACTTGCAGTTGAGACCGTATCGGCACACGCCGGTCCGCACGTAATACGCGCAGTCGTGCTCGGCGGGGCGCAACGGATATGGAAAGACATCTCCTTTCTCTTTCTCACCCTCCTCCACCTCCTCCGGCGACGAGTCGGCATTCTCCTCCTCCTTCGGTTTCGGTTCTTCTATTGGGCGCTCCGGTTCCGGAGATTCGTCGGGAATGTTAGGGTTCGGGGAGAGAGTTAGGGTTTCAAGCTCGGGAGTTAGGGATTCGACATTGGAGGCGTTGGAGGAAGGAGAGGTGCCCATTTATTGGAGTGGAGTAGAGAGTGAGAAAGGGACTGTTTTGTCGGGCGTTTTCATGAAAAAACTGAAAATTGATATTTTGTGTAAAATATCAATGATGCAAAGTTTACTGTCAAATATTCACAACCTTCTTACACCGGGCCTACCTCCCCTCTAACCCCATTACATATGGGTCCATCGGACCCCACCTCCCTTCTAACACCTTGCTATATGGGTCTCATCTGGGCCCACTTTTCTTCTAAGCCCTGTTAAATGGATCTCATTAGGTCCCACCTTTTCTCTATCAGAAAATTTACTGTAGCGAAATAAATTTATATTAAATTTATCTAAACGAAACAAGTTTGAAAAAATTGAAAAAAAAAAGTCAGGCTCCGCCAACAGTGTTGGCGGAAAACACAACCGCTGTACACGTAAGCAGCAAATAAATTAAATAAATAAAAAAAATGCGGGTCCCACGGTCAATTTCCGCCAACAGAGTTGGCTGAAATTGGGGGGGGCCAATTTCAGCCAACTCAGTTGGCGGAAATTGGCCCGTGGGGCCCACTTTTTTTTTTTGGTTTTGTTTGGTTTGGTTTTTTTACTTTCTTTGTTTTGGTTTTTTTGTTGGTTTATTGTAATTAGTTATATTTCTGTTTTATTTATTTAGTTTAGTTTAGTTTAGTTTTGTAATTAGAGTTAAATAAATTTATTTTAACGAAATAAAATTAAAATAAATTAATTGGAAAGAAATATTTAGAAATATTATTTTCGAAAATTTGTTTCCAAAGCATCAAAATTTGTATAAATTACATCTAAAACATAAAAGTTTAAAAAATTACGAAAAAAATATCAATATGAATTGGACGTTTATATTTAAAAATATTATATTTTTATCGTAAATTTTTTCGTCGTTAACAGACGTTAAAAAATAATAATATTAAAAATTTGCCGTAAGACTATTACGTCTGCCGTCAAGCAGACTTCGAACGGCCATAACTACTTGTTTATAAATTATTTTTTGTTAAATAATAAGTCGATTTGTATGTTTTCGACGAGTGTAACACAAATCATGTAGAAAAAAAATTTATCCGAAACAAGACGCATATGTTACAGGCAAAAATATAAATTTTAAAACTTTAAAGTATCATAACTTTTGACTGGGAGATCGAAACAAGGCCCAGTTTGTGTCAAAATGATCGTATGGAAAAGTACTATAGGATAAACCGTTTCACTGTTTGACGGACTTCGAAAAATTTTAAAATCGTCAAAAAATGATGTTTCGACCTCCAAATTTGACTTTCGGTAATATTATTTTTGAATATTTAAAATTTACTGTAGTGAAAACAATTTATATTGGATGTGGGGGCCCACGGATTTAAAATGATGTTTCGATCTCCAAAAAATTTTTAGAAACATTTAAATTAATTATGTTATGTCTATTATGAAAAATAAACTAATAAAACAAAATAAATAATCAAACCAAACCAACTAAACCAACCAAAACAAACCAACCCAAACCATCCAAAAAATCCGTGGGCCCCACACCAAAATTCAGCCAACATAGTTGGCGAATTTTGGGTGTGGGGCCCACGGTTTTTTTTGGGTGGTTTGGGTTGGTTTGTTTTGGATTGTTTTAGTTGGTTTGTTTTAGTTGGTTTTGTTTTATTATTTGGTTTATTTTTTATTTAGTTTTTTATTTATTTATTTTAACCAACAGCCAACATTTTTTTATTTAGTTTTTTATTTACTTTTGTTTTGGATTTTAATTTATTTAGTTTTGTTTTGAATTATGTTTTGCTATTTTTAAATTTACGATAAAAATATAATATTTTTAAATATAAACGTCCCAATTCATATTGATATTTTTTTCGTAATTTTTTAAACTTTTATGTTTTAGATGTAATTTATACAAATTTTGATGCTTTGGAAACAAATTTCCGAAAATAATATTTCTAAATATTTCTTTCCAATTAATTTATTTTAATTTTATTTTGTTAAAATAAATTTACTTAACTCTAATTACAAAATAAACTAAACTAAATAAATAAAACAGAAGTAAAAAAACCAAACCAAACAAAAAAAAGTGGGCCCCACGGGCCAATTTCTGCCAACTGAGTTGGCTGAAATTGCCCCCCCCCCCCCCCAATTTCAGCCAACTCTGTTGGCGGAAATTGGCCGTGGGGCCCGCATTTTTTTTTTAAAATTTTTTTGCTGCTTACGTGTACAGCGGTTGTGTTTTCCGCCAACACTGTTGGCGGAGCCTGACTTTTTTTTCAATTTTTTCAAACTTGTTTCGTTTAGATAAATTTAATATAAATTTATTTCGCTATAGTAAATTTTCTGTTTCTCTATCTTTCATATAGTATTTTCCATTTCATAATATAATTAAGCTTTAAAACGACTCAAAAGTGAGTCGTCTAAGTCGTATATATATCATCATCAATTAATTATTTTAAACAAAATTAATATTACGTAAAAAATTATTAAAAAAGAGTTAAATTTGTTATAAATAACACTACAATGATTCGAACTCAGCAAAAAGAGAATACCTCACATCTTAACCATATGAGTTAGAAGAGATGTTTGTTTATAATTAGATAATATTACGTAGCTAACCGTTTCAACACTCTTTATGAAAAGTAAAAATATATCCATAATTAATTATAATTAAAATATAAACAAATATATAACAAATTCTAATCAATATATATATATATATATATATATATATATATATATATATATATATATATATATTTAAATATATTTAAATACTTAAATAATTTTATATTAATTTTAGGAAAAAAAATTATTTTACGTGTTGTACGCGAATTTACTAGTAATGTTAAAGTAGAGGAAAGTAAATGAATATTTTATTTTATTTTGTTTTGAAGAAGTTGAGAGTAAAAAAAAATGGCTTGGTATTTACTTGGTTGTTGAATCTAAGTGAAAATTGGAACTTTTTGTTAATCTTTTAATATAGATAGAAAATAGTTCTCTAACTAAACGTGCAAAGTGAAAATAAAAAAAATTCACTTCCGCGCTTTACTTCAGAATCGATGTCAAACTTGTGATTTCGTGACAGACAAAAGTTTTACTGTTCATGTCAAATTATTATAAATTTTGTCGATAAATCCTCCAACAAAACATTTAAAATGATCAAAAATTAAAATTTTGACCATTCTAGTGCTCCAAATCCGCGAACAAAACAGCCACTACAAACACATGAGATAACATAGACATAGATTTTTTTTAATTCTTTACAAAAGGAAATTAAATAAGTAGTTGTATACGGATACAAGACATGTCTCTTATTTATTTATTTGTTTATTTTTGTCTGAAAAGTTAAAAAAAAATCTATAATTAAATTTTATTTTAAATGGAAATGTTATTTTATTTATGAAAATAAAATAAGATAAAAAGAGAGTAATATTTTAGCAAATATTTCTACCCAAAATATTAAAACTAGCATATTCAAAAAAATTATGTTCGTAGTCACTAAAAAAATCTCAACTTGTCCAGAGAATAATATCGAATGTATTTTAGAATCTTCAAAAAAAAATTCAAAGAATAATAAGTTTAAATTAAATTTTGGGCTTTAAGAATTTTTTTCCAAATAACATGATAGATGTTCGAATGGAATAGCTTTTATTTTTAAATCGGCTTTGAACCATAAAATATCAGGGTATACTTTGGTTCAAAATAGGGTTAATTACCAAAATACGTAGAGTGAACCAAGTGGACTCAAACTCAACTCTTTCTAGTCGATTTTTTACTTCAAAAAAAATAAAATATATATATATATATATATATAGAGAGAGAGAGAGAGAGGTGCCTTCAGGTACGGTACATTAACTTACGGAAAACTACGAAAGAGCTGCTGCTGTTTTTATTCTGCAGCATTAAATGCATTGTTTATTGGACCTGCTCCCTCTTCATTACTGTAGCATAAAATGTGCTCTCTCTTTCTTCCTTCTTCTCTTCTTTTTCTCATTACAATTATTCATTCTCTTCTTTCTTCTCTACTTCTCCTTTGGTTTATGTCCGAAAACAGCTCACCCGTGACGAGCGGAAAGAGGCAGACGATGACGTATTGCCGGACAGGGATGGCGGCACAGAGGGTGGTGTCCTCCTTGGTGACGGCGGGGGAGGGCTCGGTTCAGAGGAAGTCGAAGGTGGACCTAGACATGCGGAACTCGACGTCGGAGAAGTCCGGATGGCTGATCCGGCCACTCTACGCGCTACATCGGTCATTTACAAATAATTTGTTAAATTACATTCCTTGTGCAGGAATGGACATTTTGTCGTCAAGAACTCGGCATTCGACTCTATGATTAATGGGCTCATTGCCGTGGACAAGTCATTCGATGGGAAGAATAATGGTCTCAATAAAAAAAGTGGAAGCACCCCTTTTAACAGCGAAAGAAAAAAAAATTATGAGGTAGTTAATTTGCCTCAAGATGTCGGGCCTAAGTTGTTTTCATCAATGCCAGAGCGGAGGTCAAAATGGGCCTTTGCTTAGGAGGCGGCTGAATATGTTATTGAATCCTCCATTGGTGAGTGTTCTCATTTTAGGGACTAACAAAATTTAGAAATGGTATAAATAGTTTTTTTCCATCTATTAGAACTAGTATATACGCACGTGCGTTGCACGTATTTCATATTACTTGAAAAAAAAAAAAGTTTATTAAACGAGCAAACGTAAATTTCTTAATTTTATTATAGGTGAAAATATAATAGGCAAGAGCATGAAAGTTGGAAGAAATTAAATGACGTTAATAGGAAAAGTTTCTCTTATCTCTTGGGCTCATGTACCTACTTGCATGCATGCTTTATTAACTTTTGTTTTATTCTCCAAACTACCTACTTTGCATGCATACATATCTTTTTTTATTAACTACAATTCCCCAAGTTGCCTCATGCATGCATACATATATTTAATATGTATTTAATTACTTTTTTAATTACTTAGATATCCTTATCAACGTTAATACATATTGAAATGTAAGGAAGGGTATTTTTGGAACGAAAAAACTTTTACGGTGAAGCCTAGTTTTGACATTATATAGTAGAATAGATAAGATAACAGTGCCAGGTTAATGCAAGTTTCTCTGGGTATTTCTCTAACCTTTTATATTTTTGGTGGCTACACGGAATGCCCATTGCTGCAGTTCACATCAGTAGATAGTTCTCATTTAGAACTATTGACTTCATAAATATTGTTATTTAGACAATGCATATTTTAAATCTTTAAGCTTTTCAAACTATTGGCACATAGTTGTCATGCATATTGTCTGATTAGAGTAGTCAAATCTTTCATGATTCTGCTATTCTTCTTCTGAGCAGTAGTAACATGTCTGTGTTACCCTACTATGCCTTCTAGTCAGCAGTCAAGTGTTGCATTATCAGTGATGATATTGCCAACATGTTTTAACTGTTAGCTATGCTTGAACAAAAGCTCAATTTTTCTCTTTTTTTAGTCCCACATCGGTTGGACCACCCCCTCCTTGCTTGTATATATTAGTTCTTCTCCTTTACTTTCTTAAAAATGTTGTGTGGGGGACCCCTTGGGCCACACACGCGCCGCCGCAGCCCAGCCCGGCTCGGTTTGATTTGCATAACGGGTGCGGGTACGTGCCCACACCTACGGACGCCGAAAGATCCAATTTACTCTTCGGACTGGGATCCAAAAATCTTTTTGCCCCCTTTATTTTTTGAACCGTTTTGATTCATTCAAATTTTGAACGTGTCTAGGTTCTTTGAACCTTGCAACAACTCTTTTGACAGTCATTCCTCCACGTTTTAAAAATATATTTAAAAATTGTCATGGTGAGGGGGTGTTGCGCGTTAGGCGCGGGTCAAATTTGAAGGGCATTGAGATTAATTTAATATTAAAATAGAATTTACAAAGTTGGTAAATCCCGATTTAATTAAAGATAACGCGTCCCGCGAATTTAATTTAATTAGGGCCCGCGGGGTCAAAATCTGGAAATGACGCAAAGGCCAAAAATGGTGGGGGCTTGGAGTCAGTCTTGGACCCTTTAGTTGGTCCGTCTCAACGGGTTAAGTTGGTACCCCAAAATCGAGGGTAACGACACAGGTGTCCGACACGGAATTAAATAAGGTTTACGATTTTCGAAAATGTTGCGCAATTAATTTAGAGCACACAAAAGTTGATTTTAACAGTCAGAAAAGTCCAGTGCCTAATTTGGCGAGTTGAGTCGAGTGTGCAATATTTGTACGGAATTTATGGGCTGATAATGGGCTCCGAATAATTAGACAAAGATCGGATGCGCCAATGTTTTAATTAATTGGATTAAAATTCCAGGTAAATATCCTCTACTCTAAACCTCAATATCTTCTATCAAAATTTTTTTGGCCCACTCTAACTATCTACAGAATAAATTGAGGGGGTTTACATGTGTGGCTCAAATAGATCAACTTGCCAATCAGTCTCTGGTATCTGTCCCGATCAACTGGTTCTCCAGCCTCAGCATCAATCTTGAACCTCTGATCTATTGGTGTCGCTGCAGGTTTGCACCCCAACATCCCAGTTTCTGTGAGAAGGTCCAGTGCATACTTCCTTTGAGAGAGAACAATTCCCTCTGCTTCTCGAGCAATCTCAATCCCAAGGAAGTACCGAAGAAGGCCGAGATCCTTCACCTCGAATTTCTTGTCAAGCTTTCCTTTGAGTTGGGCGATCTCCTGCTCATCATCTCCTGTGATAATCATATCGTCCACATACACCGCAAGCATGGTGATGTGGCCTCCACTCCAACGGAAGAACACAGTATGATCAGCATTGATCTGCTGATATCCCATCCCTATCATCGCCCTTCTGAATCTGTCAAACCACGCTCGAGGAGACTGCTTCAGTCCATAGAGGGACTTCTTCAACCTGCAGACCTTGCCTACTGTCTGATTGGTGCCAAATCCTGGTGGTATCTCCATGTACACCTCCTCCACTAGATCTCCGTGAAGAAACGCATTCTTCACATCCAGTTGGTGTAGCTTCCATACACCATTCGCTGCCAGAGAAATCAGAGTCATGACAGTGCTCATCTTTGCAACTGGTACAAAGGTCTCCTCATTGTAAACCCCCTGATTTTCAAGAGAATTTTAATTATTGGATTTTTACATTTTCTGGAATTTCTGAAATTTTCTGAGAATTTTCTCTAATTAAATTTAGGTTCTTTAATTATTAAAGAATTTTTAAATGTTAATAAATAATATTAAAATATTATGAAAATAATATTTTATGGTGTAAAATAGAAAACCAGACATAGGGTAATTTTTCGGGAATTTATTGGACCCCGGATGGATTTTTAAAGCCCTAAATACTAATTAATTAATTAAACTAATTAAACCAGATTTATTAATTAAACCCAATTTCCTATTGGGTCGGATCCGGGTTCATTTCAGACCCGACCCGCCTAAACCTACCCGACCCGTGCCCTATCCTAGTGGATCGGGTCGGATCCGCTTAGACCCGAACCCGACCCGAATCTCATCTCCCCAACCCGCACAGCCCCGACCCCTCGGTTCAACTCCCCGCCGCCAGAACGGCCGCCGCCGCCGCCCGTTCACCGCCCAGCGCAGCTCCTCCGCTTCCTCTCCCTCACCGGACCCCGACCCCTCACCTCCGCCGGCCGCAACCGCCGCCGTTTCCTCTCCCCATCTCCCCTATATAAACCTCCAGCCTTCCCTCCGCCGGCTGATCCGCCTTCCCCGACCTCGCCATCCCCGACGAAGCCCGGCCTCCCTCCGCCCTCTCTCCTCCTGCCTTCCTCCGCCCAGCCAGCACCGCCACCTTCCGAGCCCCATCCTCCCCGCCTCGACTCCGTTCCAGCGCCTCGCCGGAGGACCGTGACAGCCGACCGCCTCGCCTCAATCCCCCAGCCGCCTACGGCCAGCATCGGCGAAGCGCCGCTCCGCCCTCCTCCGGCCGCTCCGGCGAAGTCAGACACCGGAGCCCTAAACCTAACAGTGGACAGGGCTTGGACTCGGACACAGCAAGGATTCGACTCGGTTGGACACAGGACACGAGGACACGATTTGAACTCGGTTTTTCAACTCACTTCAGGTATTCATAACTTTGTGCTCGTAGCTCGGAATTCGATTCCGTAAATTGCATCGCGTAGCCTGTATGACCCTCTCGGTGCCCGGACAAACTGCTCGGGGCATCGCGTCCTGTGGTGATCGCACACCGCGATCCAAAAACAGGAAAAACCAGACCCTGTTTTACCCCGGAACCGGGTGCGCCCCGCCAAACGGGACGACTTGGTCGCGTGCGGTCTTCACCGATACGTGTGCGTCGTTGATACGGACGTGCGGGCTTTCGCAGAAGCTGATTCGGATGTGCGTGCACACCGGAATCAGTGCGTATCCGCGGACATCGCCTCGTATTCGACCATTCTGTTTCTCGCTGTAACTTAGTGTACACAAGTCAGATCGAGACAAAACTTGCACCATTGGACTCGTAGCAATACGCTGGTCCTGCGAGCCAAGTTTGGTTCGATTCTGAGAACGTTGACAAAATCGTGTGTCGTGGGCCCCACAGGCTCTACCCGACGGGCGATTTTGAGAACGGCTCATCGGAATCCAATTCTGGAAGTTTCGTTGGGTTCGTATCAACGTTCCTGACATGTTGACATTAAGTTGGACTATTTTTGAGACCTTTGACCCTGGCGCATTTTTTTCGGTGCAAAGCGGCCCACATCTGGACCCCGCCTTGACCCGAAAATGACGTTTTTGCCCTTGTCTCCAAAGTGGACTCAAGGACAGGCGTTCCTAGCTGATTGATGTGTTCTGGACCTGATGGTGATGTCTATTTCAGCAACCGGAGTACTGCTTGGAAATCCAGCTGAAGCCAGAGCAACATTTGGAACCGAAAATCCAGGCAAGTGTACCTTGCCATAAAATGCAGCATTTAATTCATTTTGATTCTCTTATTTTAATTTCTATGACTGTTGAACTTGCCCTATCAAGTAAATTAAGCCCAGGACACCTGACACAAAGCATGATACAGAATCTTCCTGATTATTCAAGGGGGTTTGTATAAGATATAGATTTCATGACTTAAGCTTTATTTCCTTAGAACATGACTGACTGCATTAGTTTTAATCTTGCGTAACATGAACATTGAAAACTGTGACGTGAGATTACATTGGGTGGGGAGAGTATTACCATATCAAGGCTGAATAAATATTATATATTGTTATCTGGAAGTGTCCTAGTCTCTGACACAGAGCTTTGGCACCTGTACTGGCCCTTCGAGAAAACACTGCTATGGTTTCTTGTCACTGATCCTGTAGTAGTCTCAGCCTGAGTATGAATAATAACTCTCACTTGCATTATCACTTAGCTAGTTTAATTATTTACCCAGATTTGTTTGATAGCAACATCGGCATGCCACTGTCTTAGACTTATTAATTTCTTGTGCTTCTCTTGTGTTTAACATTTTGGTTGACTTGCATGCTCATTCACTGTATTTTGGCTCGTATTCTTCTGTACCTTGTTACGTCCCTCTGAGGACCTGGTTTTGTTCTCCAGTTATAGCAGACGAGATCTACCCTGAGGTGTACGGAACAGGGGCACTACTCGGAGCAGTACCTGAACCTGAGGACGAGGTGATCGCTGAGGACTTCTCCTGAACAATTGCTTCGCCCTGCTCAATATTATGGCAAATAGACTTTAATTCCTGTTAATTTAAACTCTTTATTTCCTGTCTTTGAGAACTTGTGTAAACAGACTTAATATCGGATTGTTCTCCGATTTTATTTACTTAGACTGTTGTTGTTTAATATTTCTTTTGATGACTTTGCTATCTTTATTTGTGGATGAGAATAGTAAAACCCTGACTGATGTAATACAGCTTAAGTATGCCCGATGGATCCATTAAATTGGGTTTGTCCATCGGTGCATGCTGCTGGCCATTGCCACGCGTCCAGTCCCTCGGTATTTTGGGACTGGGGCGTGACATGGTTTTTGTGGTGGCCCATGCAGGTCAACGACTAAATTGTTCGATTTCAACTTAGGGACCGAACAGGCCTGCAATAAGAATATGATAAGTTTTTAGGATCTCATCCACTTGCTTGAATC
Source organism: Iris macrosiphon (assembly GCA_036927795.1). Taxonomy (NCBI): domain Eukaryota; kingdom Viridiplantae; phylum Streptophyta; class Magnoliopsida; order Asparagales; family Iridaceae; genus Iris; species Iris macrosiphon. The sequence goes on from JAYESA010000008.1 coordinate 145,444,897, forward strand.
GTTTTTGATATCTGTATCGTATTCGAACTAATTTTTGACTTGCATCTTGCCTTTATTCCTGTGCGCCTCTTATAGTTTATTTTTGATGCAGAATAATGGATTCACGAGAAAACGATGAAACTCCAGCAAGAACACCAGTAGGTGCTGAAGTCACTTACGGAGAAGATGAAGTGACGCTACTGAGTGGAGATCCCTCTACTCACCGAAGCAGACAAGCAGATCCGCAATCTTCTAGATTTTGGCGTGATGATATTCCACCTCCACCCCAGTTTCCTCCACAGATGCCTGCCTTTCCACCAGGCCAAGCAATGGACGGACAGCAGATGTTCCAGATGTTCTACGCAATGATGCAAGCTCAGCAACAAGTTCAAACCGAAGCCCAACGTCGTGAGGCTGAGTACTTGAGGAACAGCCTAGTAAATGCACTGGAGCAGGCCAACCTACCAGCTAGAAGGCAACCGACGGGCTCTATCACAGACTTCCGCCAGCTGAAGCCCCGTACTTTCTCTGGCAAGGAGGGACCAACAGAAGTGCATGAATGGCTCACCAATATTCAGCATCAATTAGAAGCAGCTGAACTACCAAGAGAACGTTGGATGACCGCCGTCAGAATGCAATTGACGGACAATGCTCATCACTGGTGGCTATCCGAAGAGACCAGGCTCGGACCAGACCGAGTTACTTGAGAAGAGTTCTCCAGACTCTTCCAGGAGATATACATTCCGGCCATCGCTCGATCAGAACTGAGGGACAAGTTCAATCGACTCACTCAGGAAGCTATGACGGTGGAAGAGTACAACGCCGAGTTCATTCGTCTGAGTCGCTTCGCTCCTACCTTAATCCCGACAGAAGTAGAGAAGACCGAAAAGTTTTTCGACGGACTCAACATCGAACTACAGAAACTGATTGGATCTGTCGCACCAACTTCGTACACGGACGTCCTTGCTGCAGCTAGACGCATGGAGCGCGTCACCAGGAGAGAAACCAGTCTGAAGAGGTCTTCCACCTCAGTACCAGCCAGAGCAAACAATGGAGAAGTTGCCAAGAAACCTCATCTGCACCAAGCACCACAGGGATCTGCATCCAAAACCCTGGCGGTAGTGTGGCTCATGCTCCTGAAAGTGGACATCCATACTGACAAACTTCTTCTTCTCTACTGGACTCCAGCACACATACCCCTTCTGGGTCGCCGAGTAGCCTACGAAGATGCATTTGACCGCTCTAGGGTCAAGTTTTCCAACTGATGGCCTGTTGTCCTTCACAAAACACACACACCCAAACACCTTCAGTGGGAGTATCCCACTATTATTGCCTTGCAATACCTCACATGGGAACTTCCATCCGAGGACCTTCGAGGGCATCCTGTTGATGAGTTGAGCTGCTGTCAACACTGCATGCCCCCACAGACTCTGTGGTACATTCATGTCGATCATCATACTTCTTGCGATCTCCAGAAGGTGTCTATTTTTTCTTTCTGCAACTCCATTTTGTGCTGGTGTGTATGCACAGGTGGTCTGATGCTGTATTCCGTGTGCTGACAGGTATTCTGCAAGCGTCCTGTTGGTATACTCCGTTCCATTGTCAGACCTCAGTACCTTCACAACTGTTTTGTACTGAGTCTGGACATGCTTATGGAAATTCCGAAAACAAGCAGGTACATCATTCTTATTTTTTATCAAATATAACCAGGTAACACGAGAGGCACACTAAAAGAAACAAAGTACTTATAACCATTCATAGTGTTAGTAGCACATGGACCCCAGACATCAGAATGTACTACCTCAAAAGCAAAAGTGCTCCTATGACCCGTGCCAACATATGAGCTCCTAGTAAGTTTTCCTAACTCGCACGCATCACATACTAATTTCTCTTTATTTGTTTTTGCATAAATCTCTGGATACAACTTACTTAGAGTATCAAAGGAAGAATGTCCCATCCTCCGATGATGGAGTATCAAGATATCCTCAGTCCTCTGCTGCAGTCTTTCCATGCCAGCCTTCTCTGTCATAGATACCAATGCTGAGTCCAGTCCTTCTCGATCTAGGTACCACAGTCCCTCATGCCAAGTGCCAGTCCCAAGTCTTCGTCCTGTCCCTTTCTCCTGGAAGGTCACCTTAGGAATATCAAAAGAAACAATGCATTTAAGTTGGAGGATTATAGAACTAATGGACAAGAGACCGACTGGAAAGGATGGAGCATGTAAAACATTGGATAATCTTACTGAACTTGTACAATTAACAGTACCCTTACCGACCACTGGCTGGAAAGTGCCATCAGCTTTCTGAATGTTGTCTGCTGATGCTAGGTGAGTGTAGGAAGAAAACCCACTAGCATTCTCCGTCACATGCCGAGATGCTCCCGAGTCGATAAACCAGTCTGATGATTTAAGGGAAGAGATAGACGCAAGGGCAAGTGATTCATCAGTACCTTCTGATGGATGGGCATACATGGCAGCGTTGCCCCTAACAAAGAATAAGGTGGACGCCTCCTCTGTTCTACTCCTCATGTCTCCCAGTGCCTGGTCCTCCACAGTAAAGGTGCCATCAGCTTCTCCGTTCCCTTCTGATATCAGGAGGTTCGCCCGATAACCTCCTCGGCCGCCTCATCTACCCTCTCGACCATGACCACGTCCTCCATTATATGCTCGTCCGCCGAACGGTCCTCGTCTGCCGAACGGTCCTCGTCCACCACCTGAATCTCCCTTCCTAGGTGGTTTGGTACAAGCATACCGATGATGACCCATCTCCCCACAGTTGTAGCACTGTCGGTTATGCTGCCAGGGCTCTTCCTTAGATCCTGTGTTACCTGAGCTGGTGATCGCTAGTGCTGACTTTGCTTCGGTGGGACCACCTGTCCCGGCTTGCAGCCTGATGCATGTCTCCTCCTGGATCATGGCTGAGATAGCCTCCTCAAGGCTAGGGATCTTTGGTTGGGCTAGAAGTAGGGCCGTCCTTTGTGCGAAAGCTGCAGTCAGCCCTTTGAGGAACTTCATCGTCCTCTCCTGCAGACACACCTGTCTCTCCTTATACTTAGGGTCCCCGCAGCTCGCCCGATCTGAGGAGTGATCATAATCCAACCATAGACGCTCCAACTCTGTGGCATACTCCTGCACCGTCTTCTCTCCCTGTACGGTGTCATCAATCTCCCCCTTTCTCTGGAAGACCCGTAAGTTGTTCCCCATACCATCATAGGTCCTTCTCAACTTCTCCCACACATCTTTCACCATCTCAATACCGTCTACTGTGGCGGCAATAGACTGGACTAAGGAGTTGAGAAGCCATATGTAGATCACCATATGAGTGGACTTCCACTCATCGCGTCCTGTCGAGCCCTCGTCCGGCTCTGTCGCCTCGCCCGTCCGGAACCCCTCCATGTTTTTTCATGCGAGGGTTCTTCTCACCCGCCGTGACCAACTCAGATAGGTGGCTGGTCCATCTAATTTCAGATCGATGGAGGGAAGCTTCAACTCCGGCGACGTTCGTGTCGTGTTCTCACCAGCCGATATCGTCAACAACTTCATCAACGTCGCCACCTCTGCAGAATCTAGCTTCTTGATGATCTCCTCCATCGATGCGTCGTCTATCCAATCACGTCACGTCCGCTCCATGACTCACGCTCGTCCTCGTCGTCCGCTCCTAGATCCGAACATGTCCCCCCCTTTTTTCAGATCTAGGCATCCCTATTAGGCGTTGTCTCGTGCTGGTGCGGAGGAGGCGGCAGCACGCATGTCATAGCCGCCGTCGCAGCAGCAGCAGCAGTCGCAGCAGCAGTAGTAGCCGCAGCAGTAGCGGGACGGGGCAGCAACAGCGAAGGGCGGCCTGCGATGGGCGGAGAAGGGAAGAAGGGGGAGGGGGGCGTGGAAGAGTTCGGTGGAGGAGATCTAAGAAATCCTCCTGTGGGTTTGTGGAAGCTTGGTAACGGCTAGGGTTTGTGAAAACTTGGCTCTGATACCATGTTGAAATTAGTTGATTATTTTATTGATTGTCTCATTGGCATTATATAGCCTTACAGTCATTAATACAATGATCTCAATCATTATGACAATAATCTCATAATGGAATATCCTGTGACATATTCTGGCATCCCAAATATGTCCTCAGAATATTCCCATGTGCTTATACTATACTTAAATATGACACCCAACATACCATATCAACAATACCTATCTTCCTGATCTTGAGCTGTGATATAAGGAACACAAAAGATGGATTTGGGTTCCTTAAGGTAGTAACAACCTGTAAGCCATTGGTCCCACCATCTCTAAAACATGATAAGGACCAAAGTATTTTGGGGACTTTTGTGATCTTCTTTGTGCCACGGTTACTTGTGTATATGGTTGCAGTCTCAAATACATCTAACTGCCTACTTCAAACTTCATGTCAGTTCTGTGTGTATTAGCTAGCTTTCTCATTCTATCCTTGCCCAAGAGGAGATTATCTTTCAACACTTGTATGTCATTGTCCCTTGACACCATAGCTTCTGCAACCTCTCCATCTTGAATCATTTCAGGTGTAAGTAACGCGATGTGGAGGCGACGTGCCATAAACAGCCTCAAAGGGAGTTACCTTGGTAGAGGAGTGCCAATTAGTATTGAACCAATACTCAGTTCAGGGAAGATATTTACTCCGTTCCTTAGGTCTATGGCCACAAAAACAACTTAGATAGGCTTTAATACACCTATTAGTGACCTCTGTTTGACCATCTGTTTGGGGATGGTAAGCAGTGCTATATTCCCTTATAATTTGAAGAATTCTTTCCAAAATTGACTGGTGAACACAGGGTCCCTGTCAGATACAATGGATTTAGGCATATCATGGAGCTTAAACACCCCATCCAAAAAGGTTTGAGCCACCATAGTTGCCGTATAGGGATGACTTAGTAAAACAAATGTATATACTTGGTAAGCCTGCCAACTACTACCAGGATAGCTGTCTTGTGGTAACTAGTAGGCAGTCCGTCAATAAAGTCCATAGATACATCCTCCTATTAGGGAGAGGTTGTAGAAACCCTGTTGGTGAAGTGTTTTTTTCATTTTGTTTTTGTTGGCACACTTCACAAGCTCTAACATAGTCCCTCACTGATTTTTTTTTTATCCCTTCCAGTAGCAGACCCTCTTTAATCTATGGTGAGTCTTCTAAGTTCCTGAGTGTTCAGGTTGCAAAAGGTCATGATGCTCCTTAAGCATGATATTCACAAAGTAAAAGTTAGGATCTACAATAGCCTATTCTTGCAGTATAACAGTTCATTCCTTTGAGTATACTTAGCAAACACTGCTCCCATTTGTCTTTCTATTCCATATAGTATTTATATTTCTGTATATGTTCCCTGAATTGTTGTAGCCAATATGCATTCACAGTGGAGATCATTGTTAAAGTTTGCTCTCCTCTTCTAGACAAACTGTATGCTGCATTGTTGTCACTGCCCTTCTTATACTACACCGTCCCTGTATTGATACTCGTAGGTGCAACTTAAATATCCATTTGTATTGTCCATCAGTGTACACTCTCTGCTCTAGCATATACTTAAGGGAGTTGTGATATGTTCTAATGAGAAACTATTTACCCCATAGATATTGACTCTATTTTTTTACTACCAGTAGGATAGCAAGCATCTCCTTTTCAAAAGTTGAGAGAACTGTAGTCCTTCCTTTGAGATGTTGGCTTAGGAAGGTTATGAGTCTTTCTTTCTGCATCAATAGAGCCCCAATTCCCCCTACAGATGCATCACATTCTATGACAAACTCCTCATTAAAGTCTGGCATGGCAAGTATTAGGGGTTGGGTTAAGGCCGCCTTCAGTCTTTCAAAAGAATCATGGGCCTCTGATCCCCATTGGAAAGAATTTTTCTTGAGGAGGTTAGTTAATGGCCCTGTTATTACTCCATATCCCTAATAAACCTCCTATAATAACCTGTGTGCTCCAGAAAAACCCTTAGCTCCTTGATAGTCTTGGGTGCATGTCACTCAATGATAGCTTTCTAGTCTCTTGAAAACCCTCTCTAGGTATTCATAATGAACAGATATTAGAACTGTACACTAATATTTCATCAAAGAAAACTAACACAAACTTCCTTAGTAATCTTTGAAAACAGCTTGAAAAGTTGATGGGGGCATTAGTGAGTCCAAGGGGCATTACTAAGCATTCATAATGCCCTTCATGTTTTCTAAAAGCAGTTTTATGAATGTCCTCCTACTTGGTCATATCCATCCCTTAGGTCCAATTTAGAAAAGAACGTTGTCCCATTTAGTTCATCAAACAACTCTTCAATAAATGGGATAGGGAACTGTCATTCACATTATACTGGTATAATGCTCTATAATCTACACACATTCTCCAAGATCTATCAGATTTTTTCCACTATAACAGGAGAAGAATATGAGCTATTTCTAGGTCTAATGAAACATGTGTCTAACATTTCTTGGACCTGCTTATCAATTTCATTTTTATGCACATAGGTGTCTGTAGGGTCTGCTACACACAGAGAGGGATCCTTGTAGGAGAGGTACTTTATGATCATAACCTATCTTAGGGAGCAATCCCTTAGGTTCTTCAAATAGCAACTCATATCTCTACAGTAGTCTAGTTAACTTAGTCTGCTCTTTCTGCTTCCCATGAACAAAACTTAATGATAAACACTTGTGGTTTCTATCTCATATCTCTAGTATATGGTTCTTTATATTGATCCCCAGTAGCCTTCACCCCTTTGAACTGTTGGACCAACCCATTCTCTTGGTACCTCATGGTTAATTCTTTAAAATTTCATATAATGTCTCCCAATGTACTAAGCCGGTTAGCTCCTAGGACAATATGATACTGTAGGAGATCAGCAACAATCTTTCTGCCCTGGCAATCAATTAATACATCCTTACAGAGTCCCTTAGTACCCAACCTCTCTCCATTGGCTACCATTACTTCAAATTGTTTGTTGTCTGATAAAGGAAGCCTCACCCTTTCACTGAAAGATGTATCATTGAAGTTATGTGTAGAACCTAAGTCAACAAGTATCATGCATTACAGGTCTACTCTTTACAGTTCCTCTAAGTTTCATTGTGGAATGATGTTGGCTTCCTGGGAGAGCTTGTAGCGAGATTTCAAATGAGCTTTGATTACTGCTCAGTGCAAATTCCACAGTTTCTGATACTGATGATTGAGTATCAGTATCTCCACTGTCTTCATCATCCACTAACATGTATAGTTTCTTTTCCTTGCACCTATGCCCCCTTGTCCACTTCTTATCATATAAGAAGCAAAGACCCAAGTTCTTCCTTCCTATTAACTAAGTGGGTGATATAGTGGTAGTAGTCTTTCCCAAATTGGATTGTAGCCTATTCTCTATTACCTGATCAGTACCTTTTTTTTGACTAATTTGTGATTTACAGAGGGAATACTGCTAGGAATGTTACTTGCCAGACTCTGGTTCTTGTAGGAATAGGGATTGGATTTATAATTTCTCCTCATAGCTATTAGCTTAGCCTTATGAAGTTTTGCAACTTGCATTATAGCTGGTAGACTTCATATCTTCTTACTCTCTCTTTCAATCCTCCTATATATTGACTCACCAAGCATTTTTAGGAAACCCATGCACTTTTTTAGATAGTTTTTGAAATTGTTGAGTGTACCCATGTATTGTTCCTTCCTGTTTTACTAGTTCAAGATCTATAATATGATCTGTAAATTGTGAGGTGCCAAACTCCATCCTAATGGACTAACAGAATTTCTCCCAACTCATCACCGCTCCCCTAATCTTAATCAACCAGTCAAACCAATAGGCTGTTGTACCCTTCAATTGTAGTGAACAAACTTTGTTTCTGACCCATTCAGGCACACCATAGTAATTACAGTAATGATTAGCTCTTAATAGCCACTCCTCCACATCCACCTCTCCATCAAAAACAGGAAATTTGAGCCTCAGTGTAGTGTCCTCCTATGTATAGTCCATAGGGTGATCCCATGTGACAGGTGTAGAGATTATCGGAGTCATGGGTTAAGGGAAATCCTGTCCCAAGGACTATAGGAACCCCTGGTGTTGATATAGGGTTTGAGAAAGGAACATGTGCCCCCATCATATATATTGTGATCAAACTGACAATAAGGGAATGTGTCCTATACATAGATGGAAAATGATGCGCAGATGATGAAGATTAGGACAACGTGCGTGTATATGGTGGTAAGAACTGGGCCATGAGGGGCAGTAGATGATGAGGGAGGTGCTCCATGGTGGATTGTGATGTACAGCCTCAAATCCTCTTCTAGATCTTACTAATTTTTCCAATAGTTAGTCGAATTTGTTGTTCAAGTTTAGGACATTACTGATGAGTTATGGGGGACTTATTTAGTCCCACATCGAATAGAAAATAAGGAGTAGGCTAGCCTCCTCCTATATATATGTACCCCATTTCTTGGAAGTAAATCAATCAATTATTTTCTCTCTACATGGTATCAGAGCCAAAGCTTTGAATCATTTTTCCAAAAAAAGAAAAAAAAAATCCAAAAAAAATAAGAAGAATTCTCTTTCCCCCTGTCTCTATCCAATGAAAGAATGCAATCCTCCCCGATTGGTAGCCTCTTCCTTTCTAAAGATTCTCCTAGGGATCCATGGCTGCCCGATCCTCTTTCTTGGTTGGACTCGATGACTGGATGGAGAGGCTATGAAACCAAATTGGTACAACCCCTTCCACCAATCCAGAAATAGGGGAAGATCGAATAGAATTTGACATGGCTATGCAGATTTAGCTGAAGAACTAGGTCAATTCACTCGAATTGGGAAAGAAATCTAGAGTTTATATTTGAACTAGAAAGAGGAGAAAAAAGTGAAATTACACTGAAATGAATAAGAAATCTAAAATTCACATATCAATTCTCTGCTTTCTTCTAACAATATCCTATTTATAGGCTCCTGGTACTCTTGTGATACCAGCATTCGTCTGCTGAGTTGGCTCTTGAGCTGGCAGTTTCTTGCTGAGCTGGACTAGTTAGTTACTAGTGGTAACTTGGGGACCAAATTAAACTAACAAGCAAAGAGAAATGCCTCTTGTATCCTCCTTGTACTGAGCTTAGAGACCTTGAGCTCTCCTCTTACTAACACTGCTGCTAATGATCTATACTGGTTCTTGAGCTTATAACACCTTATTGCTAACCATATTACTGATACAGTACATTCCCTTTAGTTATGTGTATAAGAGGGAATGTATCATAAGATATCATTACTCCTATTCACTCTCAAGAGTATGAACAATATTTTTTTTCCCTTCTTTTGCTTCCACGCCAAGTGGCTAAATAGTAGAAGGAAAGAATAGTTATAGGTCCAACTTTCCGAAACGATGATTGATATACCAAACGAGAGTGTAGAGTTATTTATTAATAAGATCAACTTATGATCTCTTACTTTAGACTACATGGATACATAGGTATTCCTATTTGCTTTCTCATAATGTATAAAAAAAGGATTTGAAGATGTCATTCAATTGCAAAAGAGATTAAGTTCCACATATATTTCTAAAAATTGTTCAGGTATTATTTGAATAGTCTTGGATATCGTTCACTCTTTATTTAGATGCATTGTTTTTGCTGTCATATTTTGAACCCAAGGGACATTTATACCCGTCTTTGTGCTGTGTTTTGTACTAGATACCCATGTATGTGGACACAAAGATGGTAACAAGAAGGCCTTCCACTCGTCAGAAGTCCTTCTTCGTTGCGACACCGGATGCGTACGCACGGGCCGCAGTGCGCTGGATCGGGTACGAGGCGCAGTGTGTGCCGTACTTCCTGCATTTCCTCGAGGTTTCCTTGGCTCATCTAGTGCCAGACTTCATCATGTATCCACTCATGCTGCGTTTGAACATGAGGCTTAGGAAGAAGAGCACATGGTAGAGGACCTGTGTTGGGGGAATTAAGGGCAAAGGTTTCTGGGGAAGCCCTCTCCCTATCCTCTTTTAAATGTCAAGAAGAATACCGATACATATGTAAACTCTTATGTTTATTGCAAAGAATCAAGGAACATGATATGTCAGTCCTTTTGATTCTGGCAGAGTGGCGATTGTGTATATTTCTACTCAATTGTCATTGTGCTGATGTTAAGAATCAAAGATTATGTGATCAATCTTTAGTATTCTAGCTACATCTGTTTGATATCTGCCTGAATTTGATTGCATGTCGACTTAACATGTGTTTTGTTGGTATTCCTGTTGCAGATGATACTCGAGGAAGATTTTTATGGCAGTTCTTCTAATTATGGGCATATTAAAATGCCAATTTTTGGACTAAGAAGAATAATAATGATTATTCAGTGACGTACAAGACGATACTAAAATGGAGACAATGGATAAAACAGGTCCTATCTAAGGAGGATTAGCAATGGTGAAACCACTGACTTGTGGCTGGACCTGTGGTTACAACAACGGAGCATTGTGGAGCGTAGGAGTAATGACTTATGTTAAAAGATTATGTTAAAATAATCTTATATAATACGTGTTAGTCCCGAGGCTTAACAACGCGTGGTCGAGATCAGAGGTTCACATAAAAGTTCTTACTCTGACTATTCTCAATTTCCACGAAGAACTATATAAGGATTTTGATTACAACTTGCTCTCAAGATTACAAAAGAATTAACTAAACTTCTCGTTCTTTCTTGCAATCGCAGTTGCAGACAAACAGAACAGAGTTACAATAAAACGAAAACTACTTTCGTTCTTCCTTGCAAAACGCAGTTGCAATCAGACAGAACGAATCAAGAAGAAGAAGACGAAATAAAAAAATATTTTTGCTGGGATGGTGAAGACCACCGTTGCTCAAAGCAAGATTCGTCCTCTATCGACGATCTGCTCCCAGGAGCCAGCAAGTTCACAAGAAAACTTCTGAAACGCTCGTAGTCACCTCTTTGTGTGACTCGAATGGACTGCTTTGGACTCTTCTTCTCAACTTTTTGATCAATCTCAAAAGGAGGCTAGAGGGCTCTTTATATAGGGAATGATGGAAGTCCATCCTCCTCTTCTTTCCGATGTGGGACTAAAAAGCAAATATACAAAATTGATATCCCACAATCGCAGTCCAATGCATAGTCCGTTCAGCACCCGCTCAGCGCCCGTCCAGCACCCGTTCAGCGCCCGCCCATGCAACACGCGCATGCAACCCGAGCATAAAACGAGCGTACGAGCGCAACAACAGCGCACAAGTGTTGCTGATGTGCTAAGTGCAAAGTGCGCGAACAAAGTGGTACTTTGCGCCCTTGAGCCCGAGTCCGAGTCGCTAAGCCCCTTTGGGGCTTAGCTCCTATGGAAATAATTCCAAGAGCATGACAAAAAGAATAAATGCTTTCATGAGGAGTTTATCATTTTTTTCTCCTAGGAAAATACCCCCACATGGCACCCATGTGCCCCATCACACCCCATGTGCACACCTCAACTCATACGAAGTATTATATTGAGATTACCACTTGGTGGTGTAGCCAATGTGGGACTATTTTTACTATTCCAAAGGCAAAAATACCAATAATCTCCCACATATCTCAATATATATGGGTTGAGCGTTCCCCACAGTGACTGCCCATCATGCATTAGGATAGATGTCGCTTTGACTTGAATCTTTCCGCATGGGTTGAACAACAGTATGGTACAAGAATGGACTAAGCCTTGAATTCTGCACCATAACTGTAATTTTTTCCACTCACACAATGACATCAGCTATGCTTCCGGTTGCACATTAAAGGTCCTGTGCACGCTTGATTTCGGTGTATGTATTTTGGGCGTCTATAAGTTTTTTCTCAAGAGACGGCCTATATCTGTCACGCCCCGGTCCCGTAAAGGCCGATCGTTCTCGTTTGGTCCCTATGAAACCGATCGTCCTCACTTGGGCGCGATATCGTGCAAGCCTAAGTTGCGCTTGCACCAGGCATAGTACCTGCACAAGACAGACGGTAGACAAAAATATACATATATAAAGGCACAAAATTCAAAATACAGAGAAGCAAAGTTGAACACATTTGATTGGAACACAAAATACTTTCTTTATTGAATGCTTGAAGATTGAATTACAAAGTACTTACTTGGCTTAGTTACAAAATATGCCATAGATAGATACAACCCTTTTTACAAACCCAAAACTAGCCACAATGTCCATACATCATGTCCTTGTAGTAGGACCAAAAATTAAAACAACTAGCAGAAGAAGAACTTGTACACAGGAGAGGAAAGCTAAGGAAGCAGCATGAGCATGGTTCCTCTGGATGGATGCGCTAGTACTGGTTCAAAATGCTCGCCAAGCTCTCGCTACCAAAACCTGGATATGCCCACAAACGTGGGTCAATACTACAACATGTACTGGCGAGTGACCGTGGCCAAACTCACCTAGAAATTAACACTAAGTAAACATGTGAAGCTAGCATTATTAGGTGATCTTTCTAGTTGTCTAGTTTCTTTTAACAAATTATGCAAGAAAATATAAACAATAGATAGACTACGCGTATGATAAATCTTACCACGGTCGAGATGTTATCCCTGCAACAGATACACAAGTTAGTAACAATTTGCATATATGTATAAAACTCATGCGTCTATATGTGTTGGGAATAAGTGTTAGGTATGCAATAAGGTAAATCTAGCATGCGACCAAACTATATGATGGTCCATGAGAAAACCCATGAATAGTAGCTAGGACTACAAGCCCAGGCTAACTATTAGACATAACACCCCCCCTAATCACGAGGACTACAAGCCTCAGGGTGTTTCGATTATCTCTCCTAGGCCGAACGATTTCCAGTGCCCCAGGAACCACTCGAGAGACGGTACCTTGTGGACAAGTTGTCCAAGACCGATGCGATGAATGCATTCTATCAGAAAAATAATATTTCTATAGCAACAGTTGAACAAAAAAGCATCTATAGGGACTATCTCTTTTCGATAGAGCCTTAGATCTTCAATCTGTCATATCGATCATTTCAAATGATAAGGCATTTTCTATAAATTATCTATGTACAACATTCGATAAGGGTCAAGCATCAGTTCTCTTAAACAAGTTCAAGGCAAATTCTATGTTTTAAGCAGTATAGTTCTTTTAACAAGAAACAAAGAAGTAGCAGTTTTATAAATCTAGCATTCAATTTCTATCTTTTTAGCATGTCTTGTTAATGAGTTAACATTCAGCATAGGGACATGTAATTAAAGTGAACTAGAGATCATTTTTGTTAAGTCGTGCAGACAAAGGATTCATTGAAGGGCCTAAGCCACTCACCGAATGAATCAACGAGAGGATGGGAAAGCCTTACACAATGATCACTCCTTGGTTATGCGTCCTAAAATTGCAACAACACTTGGTTAGCATCGTTCGATCTATTTCTCTTACGATTCAAAATGAATGCGCAAGCCGGAAAGCGAATTATGAAAAACCAAGTCATCGAAAGCAAGGCAAAACACAAAGCAACACAAAACCAAGCAGCAAAACAACCAAAGAAAATTCTTGGACTCATTTCAATAGAAGCAGTTCCATCAGTTTGAAGGGTTCATTGTATTTTGTCCGTGTTGATTTGGCAGTAAGGTTTTCCTGAGACTCGATTCTCAACCAAGTCAAAGTAACAAGTATTTCATAAGTAACCCGCTAGGAGCGGGGCATTACATAATACCACACTGAGAAAAAGTTTCGTCCTCGAAACTTAAGGGATCAAGGAGTCGAGGGAAAAGTATCAAGAGGTCAAAGGAATCAGACTCACCAACATCGTGTCCCCTCGCATCACGCTCAATATTCAACTAATAAACTTTAGGCCTTCTCGTCTGATCAATTTGTCCATTAGCTTGAACCGGAGCTGGCACGGGATTCTGATTTTGGTTACGTCCGATATTCTCATTGTGATCACGTGGCGCGGGCCTCTTGGTCGAACAGTTTCTCAGAAGATGGCCCTTTTGGCCGCAGTTGAAGCACTCCCGGTTAGCAACACAACAAGTTTCCACTGCGTGCCCTTGCTTGCCATAATAGCTATACTCAAGTCTAGGACGTTGTTCGCCCTCTATCTTTTTCTCCCCGTCTTGGTATCTTTTGGCAGGAGGGTTCCGATTTTTTGATGCCTTTTTCGTAGCCCTTTGTGGTGTGAACTGTTCATTCTGTACCACTGCCTCAAAGGACTTAATGTATGATGTACACTCCCGTTCATAACGTCCTTCCTCAAGTCATCGTTCAGGCCTTTTATGAACCGGTGTATACGGGCCCACTCATTTGGAATCAATGAGCTAGCGAACTTAGCAAGCTTGGAGAACTCTGACTCATAGTCCTCGACGGACTTGCTCCCTTGCTTAAGTTCGGTAAACTCATCTTTCTTTCTCTTCCTGGCGGCTGGTGGAAGGTATTGCTCCTAGAATGCTTCCTTGAACATTCCCCAAGAGATTTTGCCGTCTTAGCGCCTTGTGGCAAGATCTTGTTTCTTGATCTACCACCAATCGTATGATCATAACCGTAGCTACATGACTGCACATGCCACCCTCTTGTTCACAAGTATCCCAGCAAATTCGAACAAGTCCTCCAACTTGGCGACCCAGTCCATCACCTTATCCAGCGCGGTCCTGCCTTCGAACTCAGAAGGGTTCAACTTTACAAACTCAGCACCTTTAAAGGTAGACTTCCTGGCTGCCTGCGGAGGCTCATCAGCTTCTGCTAGGCGTGCTTCTCGAGGCGCGGGTGTGGCTGCCAAAGGTGTCGGTGGGTCCCGATGCACTGTAATTGGCGACCAAAGTTGTCACAATCTGAGTCAAAGAGTTTAACTGCTTTTGTTGTGCTATAGCTCGAGCATCTGCCCATTGCTGCTGAGCCTCAAATCGATCATGTTGGACATTAAATAGTTCTTGTTGACTTTCAAACATGCCAATCAGCCTATCAATTTGATCATTGCTCACGCCCGTTGCGTGCGATGTCCCTGGATTACTCGCTTTTGGCATCTTGCTACAAAAGAAGGTAGCTTGCATTAGTATCATCACATAATATGGACTTATTGTATGGGTCATTGGGTTTTTATGCTCTTCAAGATTGGAACATTTTATACCTTCGATTTACTTACGTAGATTCACAACCATTTTCGAAATATGGGACTTTTGAAATTGCTTGAAAACTTATATCATTTTTGAAAATAATATTTGAAGAGGCCAAGGACGTAAAGCCGTGCTCTGATACGACCTGTCATGCCCCGGTCCCATAAGGGCTAATCGTCCTCGCTTGGTCCCTATGGAACCGATCGTCCTCTCTTGGGCGCGAAGTCGTGCAAGCCTAAGTTGCACTTGCACCATGCATAGTACCTGCACAAGACACAAGTTAGACAAAAATATACATATATAGAGGCACATAATTCAAAATACAGAGAACCAAAGTTGAACACATTTGATAGGAACAGAAAATACTTTTTTTATTGAATGCTTGAAGATTGGATTATAAAGTACTTGCTTGGCTGAGTTACAAAATATGACATAGATGTCTACATCCCTTTTTGCAAATCCAAAACTAGCCACAACGCTCATACATCATGTCCTTGTAGTAGAACCAAAAATTAAAATAACTAACAGAAGAAGAGCTTGCACATAGGAGAGGAAATCTAAGGAAGCAGCACGAGCACAGTTCAGCTGAATGGATGCACTAGTACTGGTTCAAAATACTGGCCAAGCTCTCGCTGACAGAACCTGGATATGCCCACAAACGTAGGTTAGTACTACAACATGTACTGGCGAGCGACCGTGGCCAAACTCACATAGAAATCCACACTAAGTAAACATGTGAAGCTAGCATTATTAGGTGATATTTCTAGTTATCTAGTTTCTTTTTACAAATCACGCAAAAAAATATAAACAATAGATAGACTACGCATATGATAAATCTTACCACGGTAGAGCGGTTATCCCTGCAGTAGACACGCAAGTTAGCAACAATTTGCATATATGTATAAAACTCATGCGTCTATCTTTGTTGGCAACAAGTGTTAGGTATGTAAGAAGGTAAACCTAGCATGCGACCTAACTATATGATAGTCCATGGGAAAACCCATGAATAGCAGCTGGGACTACAAGCCCAGGCTAACTATTAGAAATAACACCCCCTAATCGCGAGGACTACAAGTCTCATGGTGTTTCGATTATCTCTCCCAGACCGAACGATTTCCAGTGCCCCAGGAACTACTTGAGAGACGGTACCTTGTGCACAAGTTATCCAAGACCGATGCAATGAATGCGTTCTATCAGAAAATAATATTTATATAGCAACAGTTGAACAAAAAAGCATATATAGGGACTATCTCATTTCGATAGAGCCTTAGCTCTTCAATCTGTTATATTAATCATTTCAAACGATAAGGGCTTTTCTATAAGTTCTCTATGTACACCATTCGATAAGGATCAAGCATCAGTTCTCTTAAACGAGTTCAAGGCAAATTCTATGTTTCAAGCAGTATAGTTCTTTTAACAAGAAACAAGAAAGTAACAGTTCTATAAATCTATCATACAATTTCTATCTTTTTAGCATGTCTTGTTAATGAGTTAACATTTAGCATAGGAATATTTAATTCAAGTGAACTAGAGATCATTTTTCTTAAGTCGTGTAGACAAAGGATTCATCGAAGGGCCTAAGCCACTCACCGAATGAATCAACGAGAGGATGGGGAAGCCTTACGCAACGATCACTCCTTGGTTATGCGTCCAAAAATTGCAATAACACTTGGTTAGCATCGTTCGATCTCTTTCTCTTATGATTCGAAATGAATGCGCAAGCGGGAAAGCGAATTATGAAAAACCAAATCATCGAAAGCAAGGCAAAATATAAAGTAACACAAAACCAAGCAGCAAAACAACCAACAAAAACTCTTGGACTCATTTTAATAGAAGTCGTTCCATCAGTTTGAAGGGTTCATTGTATTTCGTCCATGTTGATTTGACGGTAAGGTTACTCCGATACTCGATTTTCAACCGAGTCAAAGTAACAAGTGTTCCATAAGTAACCTGCTAGGAGTGGGGCATTACAATATCTCTTTCCATACACTCTAGGTGTATTCTTTTAAAGAGTCCTTGGCATGAAGCCTCGAGCTTCCTTACGGTGCTACTCCTTTATGACATATCCCAGAGCTGAGGCTAAACCTCATCATAGTGTCATGTCACTGTAGCATGTGGTCCCAGCCTCTTTGTAGTTCCAAACTACCCAGCATGAATCCTTGCGCTTCCTTGCGGTGTTACGCCATTGTGACATGTCTCGTGCAGCCGAGGATTTACATCTTTTACCTCTGTGGTGTCGTACCACTGTAACATAAGGACCCCGACCTCTTTTTAGTTCTACATACACTCTTTATTCTACAATATTAGGCTACCTACCTATGTGCGGTGCTACATCGCTGTGACATGGCTCACGAAGTCGAGGCATTACCCTTACCGAGTAACCTCTTGGTGGTGTCACCCACTGTAGCATAGAGACCTTACGCTCCTTTGTAGTGCTGCGGTACCGTGCTTCCTGTTAAGCATACCAAACATTCAAAATGTTTGAGAACTCATTAAGGCATCTAAGCCATCTTCCCACGGGACTTATTCCACACAAAAGAACAATTAGTAGACAATAGTGGTTCTGGGTCCGTAACCCCTCAATGTCTGAAAGGACTATCCACTGTTCCTAATATTCTCCCAGTCAATGATCCTTCCTTGAACTAATAGCTAAATGCCTAGTAGATTTCTTTTTGAACTAATAACATAAAACTAAATGGTAGGATTGCAAAGACACAATATCAGAGGTCCTCCAAGCCCATATATGCTGTGTCCTTGACTATATGCGGTATTACTCTGCCGTGACATGACCCAAATCCGAGGTTCACTCCCTCGTATGGTGTCACGCCACTGTAACATGGGGTACTACCCTTCTTTATAGTTCTTGGGATCAGCTGGCGCTGGAGGCCTTACATGAACAGATCTTCCAGACTATCCTGGATCTAATCATTAAACACTGTAATGATCTACGCTAGCTGCGCTCATTCAGTGTCTTATAATGGCCTTTGAGGTCTATCATGAATGGATATGCCAGATTTACCTGACTTCGATCATTAAAGCACTGTAATGATCCACGCAATCTGCACTCATTCAGTGTCCTATGTTCTATCCATATAGTTATCTTCAAATCGTTGAAGAGATGAACAGATGCCACTACTGCAGCTTCCTGGTTTTCACAGTATGTTGGTATCACCCGAATCTGTGTACTAACTATAGGAAGATCATCTGAGAGCTTCTAGAGCCATTCTGTTTTATATGCTGCAGCTTGATAGTGCAAAGAACTCTGAGAGTAAAGACTGCTGCTTCTACTTCCACGATATAGCAACACCACCCCTGGAGAAGTCGCGTCCTTCTATGGATCTTTCACTCTTCTTTCCTGAGCACCAACTGGCATCACCGAAGCCTTCTTTCATATCTGGATAACTGTTGTAGCACAGGATATACTACTTCTCCTGAGAATTCTGACGTCTCTCTTCACAGCTTTCAGTGTTCAACACATATACTGCTTGTGAACTGACTCAGCATCCCTACAGCAAAAGCTATGTCAGGCCTGGGGGTACACGCAGCTTGATTCATTCACCTGATGATGCTCGAGTACACCAATTGTCTGACACTTTTCCTTGGATTTGGCTTCATATTCATGTCACACCTGAGGAGTATCGTCCCTGATACCCAAAGCGTGTAATCAATATTTTATGCTGAGAGCTTGTGACTAAGAAATTCCACCTGGCATCTAGATTATCTTATATCCTCAGGATGACATACGCAATCCCATGTCCTGAGTTTGGACAAAAAAGACATATTTGTTAGTGACACTTCTATGTCCACGACTGGGACTAGCAAGTCGTCCACATAGATACAAACGATGACTCCTCTATTATCAGCAAACTTTGTGTACACGCACTTGTCCGTCTCGCTGATCCTGTGACAACTTTGACTAGATGACTTGTCAAACTCTTGCTGCCACATCCTGGAAATTGCTTCAGGCCGTATCGAGATATCATCAACTTGCAGACTGTCTTCAAACCTGAATGACAATAGTTCTGACTGTTGTCCGTGAATCACTCATGTCTGTCTTCATCCAAGACTTGTTGTCTTTCCATCATCTGATAAATAATCAGCTTGTGAATAGCAGCTATGATAATCATCATCATGATCTACGACACCCTCATCGAGGTGCCAAAGAACTCAATCCCCTATTGTCTGAGAAAACCCCTAGGCAGATAGCCTTGTCTTGAACTCAATTGTTCTGTCTTCTTTCATCTTTATCGACTTAAAGATCTGATAAGCATCTGATTGGTTTAGCTCCTTCAGGCAGATTGACCAACACCCAAGTGTGGTTGGAGGTTATTAAGTCATACTTATTATTTATAGCCTCCCTCCAGAAGACAGCATCTCTGGTCTTCATCGCCTCATCATAGGTAAGTGAATCTTCTTCCACATGATAGGTGACAAAATCTTCTTTGAAGTCCTTCACTCTCCTCACTCGCTTAGATACCGGCTCTGTGAGTTCTGGTTCGATCATTGTCGTTGGGATGACAACTTCTTCTTAGACTACATCTTCGTTGGAAGATTCAGCCTCATGTGCACCCATACTATTTTTTAAAAATATCTGCGATAACAATATTCTTGTGCCTTGAGGAGTTCTGTGTCACAAGATTAAATGATATGATTTAATTCGATATCAAGAAATCTTCGAGCATTACTCTTCTCAGCATCACCCTGAAAGATTGTCTTCGTAGTCCTCGATTCCAGCTTCTGAATCTTTAATTCCGGAAGCTTCACAGACGCTAGACACCCCCACACTCGAATGACGTTCAAGTTGGGTCTGACTCTGAACCAGAGTTCCTGAGGAGTGA
This sequence comes from Iris macrosiphon, assembly GCA_036927795.1. Classification (NCBI taxonomy): domain Eukaryota; kingdom Viridiplantae; phylum Streptophyta; class Magnoliopsida; order Asparagales; family Iridaceae; genus Iris; species Iris macrosiphon. The sequence continues at coordinate 145,464,742 of JAYESA010000008.1, forward strand.
CATCGAAAGTTGCGTATGGTACTCTATTCAGAATGAATGTAGCTGTCAGCACAGCTTCTCCCCATAAGTAGTTTGGAAGACCCGTAGTCAACAGTATTGAGTTTATCATCTCTGTCAACGTCATATTCTTCCTTCCAGACACCCCCCTTCCCCCATACACACACACATTCGGATGAGGTTCAAGTTGGATCTGACTCTGAACCAGAGTTCCTGATAAGTGACATCGAAAGTTGCGTATGGCACTCTGTTCAGAATGAACATAGCCGTTAGCACAGCTTCTCCTCAAAAGTAGTTTGGAAGACCCGTAGTCAACAGTATTAAGTTCATCATCTCTGTCAACATCATGTTCTTCCTTTCAACTACTATATTTGATTGAGAAGAATACGGAGCAGTTGTCTCATTGATAATTTTATTTTCTTTGTAGAAGATGTGAATTCAATAGACCTATACTCTCCACCTAGATCACTTCTGAGTCTCTTGAGTTGTTGCCCCATTTAAAGTTCAGCCTCAACCCTGAAATTCTTGAACTTCTCAAATGCTTAGTATTTTAACTAGAGCAGATAGACGAATGCGTACTTCGAGTAGTCATCGATGAAAGTAATAAAGACTTTCTTTTAGCCTTTGTGGAGAACTATTTGAAGTCACAAATATCTGAGTGAACCAACTCTAGAAAATATGTACTTCGGTTTACCCGTTTGAACGGTTTTTTTGTGATCTTTGTCTGTGCAAAGACCTTACATTTCTCCACCTCCTTACTCCCACATTTGGATATAAACCCTAGACTAGACATCTGGCAGTACGAAGTATATGTCCTAGTCTGGGGTCCCACAACTCTTACAATGAGACTTCAGTCACAAGCAGAAGCTCGAACATCCATTTGAAACTGAATGCCTTGTTTTAAAGTATGTCTCCTGCCAAGATATCACCATCTAGCAAACATGGATGTTCACCCTCAAGTCTGCAACAGACTTCCTGAGATCAGGTCCTTGGTAATTACTGGTATGTTGCTACACGCACTCCTTTGACTGTAACTTCTCGAAGTTCAGAACTATTGTCCCAATCCCCAGATCCTCTACTTGATCCTTGCTTGCCATCAAGACCTTCACCACTGAAAGGTTCGACCTTGACCAAAAGCTCTTCCTAAAGCACATGTGGTTAGATACATCAGTTTTTATCCACTGGTCAGCAACCATGCCATAGGACTTAACCTGTGTAATCATAGAAAGCAAGTTAAGTAATCAAAGGAACCAAGTTTAGTTATACCTTGCTATATTAGTTCGGATTGGTTCTACTTCAAAGTTCCAATTTCAGCCATGCGTCAAGTCCTGTATAGTGCAGTGACCTTCATGTGCATAGGCTATCATGTGCCAATCCATGCGCATAAGCCACCATGCGCTAATCCATGCGCATAAGCCACCATGCGTTAATCTATGCACATAAGCCATCATGCACCAATTCATGCGCATAAGCCTTCAAGTGCATCATGCTTGCGCAGAGACCATCATGCGCATTGAGACACTATGCGTCCAGCTCTGCCATGCACTAAGATGCCAAGATTTCCAATGCGCTGCCATGTGCCAAGTCTTGCAAAGCGCCAAGTCTTGTCATGCGCAAAGGTCTGTCCCTTGTGCGCATACTATGCAATCCTTGGTCATCTTGTAATCTTTCTTCCAACTGGAATGTGCGTCCTTCAGTTGCTATCTCCTCCATCCTCGGAAATGGTAGGTACCGACAACTCACTTTCAATATGTGACAAAGGACTCCTTTCCTCATCCAAATGTTCGAAGTAAATTTCGTCAATCTTCTCAAGTTTATGAAAAAGTGTGTGCAGAAGACTTGAACGGATGTTCCCCATCTTTATTTGGATCTTGCTTTGAGATTGTTAGTCCCGAGACTTAACCAAAGATGGAAGAACGCGTGATCAAGATCAAAGGTTTACACAAAAGTTCTAACTCTGACTATTCTCGATTTCCACTAAGAACTATATAAGGATTCCGATTACAACTTACTCTCAAGATTACAAAAGAATCAGAATTAACCAAACTTTTTGTTCTTTCTTGCAATTGTAGTTGCAGATGGACAGAACAGAGTTACAATAAAACAAAAACTAACTTCGTTCTTCCTTGCAAAACGCAGTTGCAATCAGACAGAACGAACCAAGAAGAAAAATGAGAAGAAGACAGAATAAAAAATTATTCTTACTGGGGCGGTGAAGACCACCGTTGCTCAAAGTAAGATTCATCATCTATCCACGATCTTCTCCTAGGAGCCAGCAAGTTCACAAGAGAACTTCTGGAACGCTCGTAGCCACCTCTTTGTGTGACTCGAATGGACTCCTTTGGACTCCTCTTTCTTAACTTTTTGGTCTGTCTCAAAAGGAGGCTAGAGGGCTCTTTATATAGGAAAGAATGGAAGTCCATCCTCCTCTCCGATATGGGACTAAAAAGTTAATATACAAAATTGATATCCCACAATCAGCCCAATGCATAGCCCGCTAAGCGCCCGTTCAACACCCGCTCAGCGCCCGTTCAGTGCCCGCTCATGCATCATGCGTATTGCAACCCGAGCATAAAACGAGCGTAACAACAGCACACAAGTGCCTTGCGCCAACAAAACACCACTTTGTGCCCGAGTCATAGTCCGAGTCGCTAGCTCCTATGGAAATAATTCCAAGAGCATGACAAAAAGCATAAATGCTTTCATGAGGAGTTAATCATTTTTTCTCCTAGAAAAATACCCCCACATGGCACCCATGTGCCCCACCACACATGTGCACACCTCAACTCATACAAAGTATTATATTGAGATACTCACTTGGTGGTATTGCCAATGTGAGACTATCTTTACTAGTCCAAAGGCAAAAACACCAACAATACTTATCTTTATTATTATAACGCTATAAAACTCCTAATCCTGAAAACCGTATTATTTAACTTATTTAGTAATTATGAGCTAAATAGAAGGAATATATTTTTATTAATTTTTATTTGAGGTGTTATGTGCAAATTAGAGGATTTATGGGGCCATTATAAATTTTTTCTAATTTATTCCATGTAGGAGATCCTTTGGACAGTTGCTGGCTTAACGTATGCACCAATATAATTTTTAGAGTTCTCTATGTATTGATATATATATATATATATATATAATTTCTATTGGATCAAACCTAAACCGCAACTCCTAAACCCACTACCCGCTTGCACCCAAACCCGCGTAGAAAATATCAGCAACAGCAGTAGCAAAACCCAACTTCTCTTTCTTTCCTTCTTCGGGCGTAAAGTTTGAACCCCACGCGTACAACAACTCCACGCGTAAAGTAGAACTCCGTCGCTTAATTTCCTTTCTCCGCGCGTAAAATACCCCCCCGCATGTGACTCATCCCCCACCGCCTCATTACCTGTTATTACTAAACTCTCCCCAACCGCAACCAAAACCAATGATAGGAAGAAACAGCAGTGGCAGTAGTTTCTTAACCATTAAGTAAACCCCCACCGCCTCTTATCCCTTTATATATATTACAACTCTTCCAAACCCTAACTCACTTTTCTTTTCTTACAACAAACTAAAACATTGTTGTGGACGCGTGCACTATACAGAACTTTTGCTTGGCAAGTATACCTTGCCATCGTACTATTATTTATATTCCAACTTATACATGCATGTTTAATTCTGCTTATATAGATATTTAATTTATAGATTTTTGGACCTACTTTATGAGACCGCTCCAGTATTATAGAGCATCATTAGGTTCATTGGCCGTGACACAGTTGTTACACGAGTTGTGAGTCTCATATAGATCCCGGACTACGTATTGGGTTGGTCGCCGGTACGTATGAGCCGTGCGTTAGGGATGACTGCTGATAGAAATTTTGTATGCTAGTAGACCTGGCAGTTATTTAGAGGTTTTATCGTATCATGGATGTGGCATGCCTAGAGCATGGGGTGGGGAGAACAATAAGTAAGGCGTTTGGGCTCCTTTGCACTTTTCTCCTGTACGCCCGGATTCTCCACCGGAGAAACGGGTGATGACGACCACTATATTTTATATTGCAGGCGGCCTTTGTCGTTCAAAAGATGACATGCTGGTAGGCCCCTGATTCTCCGAGAGAATCATGCCAATCCCATTATTGGCCAGATAGCCCACGTGTTGGAAAGTTGTTCTCAAATTGCATTCACTGAGACGGTTAGGCGACCCATTGGATGTTTATATTTTAGTACTTATTGGCATATTATTATGTATCTTGTTACGTCCCTCTGAGGACCTGGTCCCTTTCCAGATATGGACGAGCAGGAGTATCCACAGGGGTACGGTCCTGGACCTGACGCTACCTTCCAGGCTGAGGAGATCTTACCCTCAGAGTATCTGTGATTTATTGACGCTGTTTAGAGATTTTGTTACTACTTCAGTATAGTCATTTTGTAGTGGATTTGTTTCCACCCGACTATCAGACTTGATACTTATCTTTGATATTCAGTTATTATTCAGCTCTTTATTCCTACTGATTATATTGTGCTATGGATGAGATATAGATTTTGTGTGACTTGTTGTGATAGTATATTACCACTGGTGGATTGGACATTCATATACAGCGTACGTGTGTATATGGTTTCCATATATTGGAGTTCATATACATACGGCTGGGCGTGTTACGTATTCCTAGTCCTATATATTTTGGGACTGGGGCGTGACATATTTTTGGTGGTGTCCCATGCAGGTCCAGAATATATTGTCTTGGTTACATAGCTGTACCAAACAAGCCTGCGTATAGGAATAGAGTATAAGGATCTCATCCACACTTGACTAAAATCTCATTCTTCCTTTCAACTATCCCCTGTTTGGACAAAACATGTTTACGCCAAAGACCCTTTACCCTTGTTGGCGTAAAAGCCAAATGATTATCATATGGTGTATAAAGCCAAATGACTGCCTGGATGGCGTAAAAGCCAATTGACTGTCTTGTTGGCATAAAAAGCCAAACTATGAAGAAGACTGTCTACTTTACGCTGCAATAATGACAACTGCTACCTACGTTCAAATAGACTTCCTAATCCTGCGTATGACATGTCATACAAACCACGTAGGTAACCGCCCCAGCGTAAAATTAAGGATTCTTGAATAATAGATAACCAGCATAGAGTAGCCTGATTAGGCATAAAATGTAAGGATGGTGATATGAGTGGATGTGTTACAGCCTTAGTTTCCCAATGGTGACCAAATCTTATGCATTAAATGCAGAGATATGCCTCGAGCCCTGTGCAGAAACAGCTTTTGACGTAGCGTCTGATTTTGTCTCACCTTGAGCGTAAAAATTCATCTCTGTAGGCAGCGTATTCAGAAGACTCAACTTTTCTTCCTCTTGGAAGCGTAAAAATGACTTGTATCAATATGTCACTAAACGACAACCTGGGTCTCCGTGCAAAATCATCATCACAGCCGTCCTCTCGATCATCGTGCAGTACTTTTGTCAGATGTCAGGTTCACTGATTTATCTGACAAATTCATCTGAGGAAATACAAAGAGTTCCACGTAACATACTTTACGCTGCAACGTACTATACGTAGGAAGTGTAGCAAAATTTTACGCACATCGATCCTTTACGCGCAGACTTTTTAAGCGAGCTCTCTCACGCAGGAAATCTTTTACGCGCCGATTATTTTACGCACGGAAGCTTTTCCGCAGACTTTTACCCAGACAGTTCTGAAACTTATTTTACGCCGACTTCACAACTCTGAAACTCTACTTTACGCCAAACTTCTTTGAATATCTGTTTTACGCCGACGACTTTGAATCTCTACTTTACGCTTCTTTGCTTTACGTGGCTAGCCCTGAAGCCATATTTTACGCGGACAATTTCCAGCCTATCTCATGCTTCTACATTCTATTTAAATGTTTATATCCTGTTTGATTCTTGTACTTCGTGTAAACGTTGTATATATCGCCTGCCGAGAGATGGATATGCAGAAAGGATGTACTGTCACCGATGGCGACACAACTTCTGGAGTCAATGGTCAGGCTCAAGGAGGGACCTCAATAATTCCTAAACTTCTAGGATCAGATGGACAGATTCACAATCCAGTTCCATCTGATCTTCCCGTTCCACCTAATGGGACCCTTCCAGTCTCATCGACACCGTAGGATAGCCAGGCACAACTGTTCTAATTCTTCCAGATGATAATGCAGGAACAGAGGCAACAGGCAGCCGAGCAGAGAAAAGAATTTCTAGCAGCACTTGAAAGGATGACTGCACAGGCTACTGTACCAGCTCAAGCACTAGCTCAAGAACCTCGAGCTAGAGTTGGTTCAGTAAAGGACTTATTACAAATGGGTCCAGGCCATACAAAGGCATTGAGAGTCCAGAAGAGACTACCAACTGGATTACTCACACTCGAAAGTTATTAGAGGTATCGCAGCTACCTACAGATCTATGGATGACGGGTGTAAGGACGCTTCTAGATGGTAATGCTCATCACTGGTGGGAATCTATGGAGTGCCAGTTGGGTACATACCAGACATGGGAGCAGTTCCTGGAATGCTTTGAAAGAAAGTACTTTTCGGACACCGTCAGAGATGCATTGTACGACCAGTTTCTCCACCTGGAACAGGGGAACCGAACAGTGGACGAATATGATGCTGAGTTTAGTCACCTTAATAAATATGGCGCTGCCCTGATACCAGATGACTTGGCCAAGGCTAAGAGGTTTCACCGCGGACTGACTCAAGAGCTCCAACATTATACAAGCTCCCAGTCCCGGATCTCTTATACTGAGTTACTGACAGAAGCCATATGACTTGGCCAAGGCTAAGAGGTTTCACCGCGGACTGACTCAGGAGCTCCAACATTATACAAGCTTCCAGTCCCGGATCTCTTATGCTGAGTTACTGACAGAAGTCAGATTGCAAGAAACCATCAGCAGAGGAAAATGAGGTCCGCTGAGGACACAACCAGGACCGGCAAGGACGCAACAAGAAGGACCTATTAGACGTCCTTTAGCTCAACAACACCAGTACCAACACAGAGCAGGACCGTACCAGATTCTAGAGAAGCCCCAATGCAATTATTGTGGGAGACGCGGGCACATCTCAAGAGACTGTCGGGTCCATTTGGGACAGTGTATTAGATGTGGTTCCGGACAGCATATAATGAAAGACTGCCCTATGCAACAGGCATCGACACTTCTACCACTAGTACCGAGACTAGCGCTTCCAACACCGAAGCTAGCTCAGCAAATGATAAGACCAGGAGCACCTCGACCTCCAGCAGCAGGGGGATTTCAGCGAGGACCATCGCTACCTGCACAGGAGGATCAATTCGCGAGGGCTAGATAGGGACAACCACAGAGGAACGGACAAGCTTTTGCAATGGAAATAGATGACATGAATCAGGAGATTGATGTCATAGCAGGTATCACTCTTGCTTTTACTTTTCCTGTTGTGACATTGTTTGATACGGGAGCCACCCACTCATTTATATCATCTAGATTTATTACAAAACACAACATTGTCTCTACACCATTACCTAGTGATGTTAGAATTCTTACCGGGGGAGGAGTTGTACCTATTAGTAGAGTTTGTAGATCGTGTCCTATAGTGATACGTAGCAGAGAGATGAATGCCCGACTCTTAGTCCTTCCTATGCCGACTTTTGATATTGTGCTTGGAATGGACTGGCTAAGCAAGTACCATACTTTCTTCGATTGCTTTGGAGGAAGCATTCTTTTTAAAGTACCAGGCCAACCTGAACTTGAGTTTGCAAGAGGATCCACAGAAATCCTTGATGGTATGCAACTCGCAATGGACGATGTTGTCTATCATCCCATTATTTCAGAATTCTAAGACGTCTTTCCGGAGGAATTGCCAGGACTACCCCCATATAGAGACGTAGAATTCTCAATTGAATTGACGCCAGGAGCAGCACCCATAGCATCACATGTTTATAGACTGGCGAAAAAGGAGATGGATGAACTGAAAACACAGTTGAAAGAACTAGAAGAGAAATATTTCATCCGACCAAGTGCATCACCCTGGGGAGCACCAGTATTGTTTGTACCAAAGAAGGATGGGTCAGTGCGTATGTGCATTGACTATAGAGCCTTGAATGCAGTGACAGTGAAGAATAAATATCCATTGCCATGCATTGATGACTTATTTGATCAGCTTAGTGGAGCCAAGATATTCTCAAAGATAGATTTGAGATCGGTATATCACCAGGTGAAAGTACGGAAGGAGGATATCCCGAAGACCATATTCCGGACAAGATATAGGCACTACGAGTTTTTGGTCATGCCATTTGGATTGACCAATGCTCCAGCCATCTTTATGGACTTAATGAATCGAGTCTTCCATCAGTATTTGGACCAGTTCGTGGTCGTCTTCATAGATGATATACTTGTCTATTCAAAGAGCCACGAGGAGCACGAGAAGCACCTGCGGATTGTTCTAGAGACCTTGAGGAGAGAGAAGCTATATGGGAAGCTCAGTAAATGTGAGTTCTTCTTGGACAGAGTCTCATTTCTTGGATATATTGTTACAGGAGATGGTATTTCTGTTGATCCAGAACAGATCTCGGCAGTCGAGACATGGCCTGTTCCTAAATCAGCAGCAGAAGTGAGAAGTTTCCTTGGACTTGCGGGATATTACCGACGGTTCGTAGAGAACTTCTCAAGGATAGCAACACCTATGACTCGGTTGACTTGCAAAGATCAAGAGTTTATATGGACCAACGAGTGTCAAGCCACTTTTGAAGAGTTGAAGAAGCGACTGACCACAACACCAATATTGACTATTCCCTCAGGATTATGAGGCTATGTAATCTACAGTGACGCATCAGGAAAAGATTTGGGATGCGTATTGATACAGCATGGCAAGGTGATTGCATATGCATCTAGACAGTTACGAGTACATGAGAAGAATTATCCAACTCATAACTTGGAACTTGCAGCCGTTGTATTTGCTCTAAAACTATGGAGACATTACTTATATAGGGAACGAGTGGAAATCTATACAGACCACAAAAGCCTCAAGTATGTATTCACGCAGAAGGAGTTAAATATGAGACAACGTCGATGGCTCAAATTTATGAAAGATTTTGAGATAGAGCTACATTATCACCCAGGCAAGGCTAACTTTGTAGCAGACGCGTTAAGCCAGAAGCCAGAAGATTATTTCTTGACGACACAGAGGGAATTATTGGAGGACTTGCAAGGACTTGGCATTGAAGTAATATTACCCGGAGCAGACGGGACACTAGCCAACTTGCAAATACAATCATCACTAGTAGAGAGAATCAAGGCAGCATTGCCTACAGACGCCAGATTCAAAAGATTAAAGGAAAGGACAGAGGCCGAAGAGCAGACAGGACTGCGCATCCATGATGATGGAATATTATGATGTGGTGATCGTCTTTATGTTCCAAATGGAGAGATTCGACAGGAGCTGGTGACAAAAGCTCATAGTTTGATATATTCTATTCATCCTGGAGGTACCAAGATGTATCGTGATTTACGACAGCACTTTTGGTGGTATGGAATAAAAAGAGAGATAGCTCGCTTTGTAGCTAAATGTTTGGTATGTCAACAAGTAAAGGTGGAGCACCAGAGAACAACAGGGTTATTGCAACCACTTCCAATTCCAGAGTGGAAGTGGAAGCACATCATTATGGACTTCGTCACGGGTTTTCCTAAGAGTCCAAGTGGAAGAGATGTAGTATGGGTAATAGTGGACCGACTCACCAAGTCAGCCCATTTCTTGCCTTTTAAAATTGGCCAATCTACAGAAGCTTTGGCTGACTTATATATGAGGCAGATCATGAGATTTTATGGCATACTAGTCAGCATTGTATCAGACAGAGATTCACGCTTTACTTCACACTTTTGGAGAAGCATGCAAGAAAGCCTTGGAACTCGTCTGAAATTCAGTACATCTTATCACCCGCAAACAGATGGGCAGTCAGAGCGTACTATTCAGACATTGGAGGATATGTTGAGGGCTTGTATGTTAGACTTTGGAGGATCATGGGAGGACCACCTACACCTTGTGGAGTTTTCTTACAATAATAGCTATCAGACAAGCTTCCAGATGGCTCCATTTGAAGCATTGTATGGAAGAAAGTGTAGGCCTCCCGTGTGTTGGAGTGACGTGGGAGAACGTCAAATTCTAGGACCAGAGTTAGTAATCAACACCGTGGAGGCAGTTAAGAAGATACAAGGACACTTGCGAGCAGCGCAAGACAGGCAGAAATAGTGGGCAGACCTTCATCGTCGTCCCTTGGAGTTCAAAGAGGGCGATCATGTCTTCTTAAGGGTATCACCTACCAGAGGCACCATTCAATTCGGAGGACGCGACAAGTTGAGTCCAAGGTATATTGGACCATTTGACGTGCTAGAGAGAGTGGGAGAAGTGGCATATCGACTTGCACTACCACCTTCCCTTGAGGGAGTACATGACGTATTCCATGTGTCGCAGCTCAGGCAATATGTGGTAGACAACAGTCATATTCTCGACCATTCAGAGATCACCATTGGGCCGAGCTTATCATATCAAGAGCAACCCGTAGGAATCCTTGATCGTCGAGAGAAAGTATTGAGGAACCAGTCTATTTTCTTGGTCCGCGTAGCATGGAAGCATGGCGCGCTAGGAGAATCTATATAGGAGCGTGAAGACGACATGCACAAATGTTTTCCGAACCTATTCACAGACCAAGGTATGAAATTACTTTGTTAATTTATACCTTATACCATCATTGACTTCCTACCCTGGCTTAGTTTAATTTCGAGGATAAAATTTTTATAAGTTGGGTAGAATGTAAAACCCCTAATCCTGAAAACCGTATTATTTAATTTATTTAGTAATTATAAGCTAAATAGAAGGAATATATTTTTATTAATTTTTATTTGAGGTGTTATGTGTAAATTAGAGGATTTATGGGGCCATTATAAAATTTTCCTAATTTATTCCATATAGGAGACCCTTTGGACAGTTGTTGGCTTAACGTATGCACCAATATAATTTTTAGAGTTCTATATATATATATATATATATATATATATATATATATATATATAATTCCTATTGGATCAAATCCAAACCGTAACTCCTAAACCCACTACCCGCTTGCACCCAAACCCGCGTAGAAAATATCAGCAACAGCAGTAGCAAAACCCAACTTCTCTTTCTTTCCTTCTCCGCGCGTAAAGTTTAAACCCCACGCGTAAAACAACTCCGCGCGTAAAGTAGAACTCCGCCGCTTAATTTCCTTTCTCCGCGCGTAAAACATCCCCCCCCCCCCCGCATGTGACTCATCCCCCACCGCCTCATTACCTGTTATTACTAAACTCTCCCCAACCGCAACCAAAACCAATTATAGGAAGAAACATCAGCGGCAGTAGTTTCTTAACCATTAAGTAAACCCCCACAGCCTCTTATCCCTATATATATTACAACTCTTCCAAACCCTAACTCACTTTTCTTTTCTTACAACAAACTAAAATACTGTTGTGGACGCGTGCACTATACAGAACTTTTGCTTGGCAAGTATACCTTGCCATCGTACTATTATTTATATTCCAACTGATACATGCATGTTTAATTCTGCTTATATAGATGTTTATTTTATAGATTTTTGGACCTACTTTATGAGACCACCCCAGTATTATGGAGCATCATTAGGTTCATTGGCCGTGACACAGTTGTTACACGAGTTGTGAGTCTCATATAGATCCTGGACTACGTATTGGGTTGGCCGCCGGTACGTATGAGCCGTGCGTTAGGGATGACTGCTGATAGAAACTTTGTATGCTAGTAGACCTGGCAGTTATTTAGAGGTTTTATCGTGTCATGGATGTGGCATGCCTAGAGCATGGGGTGGGGAGAACAATAAGTAAGGCGTTTGGGCTCCTTTGCACTTTTCTCCTGTACGCCCGGATTCTCCACCGGAGAAACGGGTGATGACGACCACTATATTTTATATTGCAGGCGGCCTCTGCCGTTCAAAAGACGACATGCTGGTAGGCCCCTGATTCTCCGAGAGAATCATGCCAATTCCATTATTGGCCATATAGCCGAGGGACTGGATGCGTGATTATGGCCAGCAGCACACACCGATAGACAAACCCAATTTAATGGATCTATCGGAGTGTACTTAAGCTGTATTATACAAGTCAGGGTTTACTAATCTCATCCACAAATATAAGATATCAACTTCAGCAAAAGAAATATTAAGTTACAACCAGACAAAGTAAATAAAATCGGAGAACAATCCGATATTAAATCTGTTACACAAGTTCTCAAAGACAGGAATTAAAGAGTTCAATTAAACAGGAATAAAGTTTATTGGCCATAAGACTGAGCATGGTGAAGCAGTTGTTCAGGAGAAGTCTTCAGCGGTCACCTCGTCCTCAGGTTCAGGTACTGCTCCGAGTAGTGCCCCTGTTCCGTACACCTCAGGGTAGATCTCGTCTGCTATAACTGGAGAACAAAACCAGGTCCTCAGCGGGACGTAACAAGGTACAGAAGAATACGAGCCATAATACAGTGAATGAGCATGCAAGTCAACCAAAATGTTAAACACAAGAGAAGCACAATAAATTAATAAGTCTAAGACAGTGGCATGCCGATGTTGCTATCAAACAAATCCGGGTAAATAATTAAAACCAGCTAAGTGATCATGCAAGTGAGAGTTATTAATCATACTCAGGCTGAGACTACTACAGGATCAGTGATAAGAAACCATAGCAGTGATTCTCGAAGGGCCAGTACAGGTGCCAAAGCTCTGTGTCAGAGACTAGGACACTTCCAGATAACCAGATATATATATAATATAATCAGCCTTGATATGGTAATACTCTCCCCACCCAATGAATCTCACATCACAGATCTCAATGTTCATGTTACGCAAGATTGAAACTAATGCAGTCAGTCATTTATTAAGTTCTAAAGCTTAAATTATGAAATCTATATCTTATACAAACCCCCTTGAATAATCAGGAAAATTCTGTATCATGCTTGTGTCAGGTGTCCTGGGGATAATTTACTTGATAGGGCAAGTACCACAGTCACAGAAATTAGAGCAAGAGATTCAAAATGAATTAAATACTGCATTTAATGGCAAGGTACACTTGCCTGGATTTCCTGTTTCAGTTATAGCTCTGGCAATAGCTGGATTTCCAGGCAGTACTCCGGTTGCTGAAACAAACATCACCATCAGGTCCAGAACACATCAATCAGCTAGGAACGCCTGTCCTTGAGTCCAATTTGGAGACAAGGGCAGAAACGTCATTTTCGGGTCAAGGCGGGGTCCAGATGTGGGCCGTCTTGCACCGAAAAACGCGCCAGGGTCAAAGGTCTCAAAAATAGTCCAACTTAGTGTCAACAGGTCAAGAACGATGATACGAACCCAACGGAACTTCCAAAATTGGATTCCGATGAGCCGTTCTCAAAATCGCCCGTCGGGTGGAGCCTGTGGGGCCCACGACACACGATTTTGTCAACGTTCTCAGAATCGAACCAAACTTGACCCACAGGACCAGCGTATTGCTACGAGTCCAATGGCGCAAGTTTCGTCTCGATCTGACTTGTGTACACTAAATTACAGCGAGAAACAGAAAGTACGGATACGGGGCGGTGTCCGCGGATACGCACTGATTTCGGTGTGCACGGACATCCGAATCAGCTTCTGCGAAAGCCCGCACGTCCGTATCAACGACTCTCACGTATCGGTGAAGACCGCACGTGACCAAGTCGTCCCGTTTGGCGGGACGTACTCGAATCCGGGGTGAATCAGGGTCTAGTTTTTCCTGTTTTTGGATCGCGATGTGCGATCACCACAGGACGCGATGCCCCGAGCGATTTATCCGGGCACCGAGAGGGTCAAACAGGCTACGCGATAAAATTTACGGAATTGAATTCCGAGCTACGAGTCAAAAGTTATGATTACCTGATCTGGGTTCCAGAAAACCGAAATCTACGTGTCTCGAATTGTGTCCTGTGTCTGGACACTGTGTCCGACACGACACAGAAACTAGGTTTCAGTTCTGGAACTCGTCGGAGGGGCCGCGCTTGGCCGGAGCTGGGTCAGAACTAGCCGGAGGGAGGTCGGGCAGCGGAGGAGGCGACAGCGGCTGGGACTCGTCTGCTCGAGGTGGTGGCTCTGCGGCTTGCCGTGGAGGAGGAGTGTTCGACTGAGGGGCTCGTCGGCTAGGGCTCGACGTCAGCGGCTCGGGGAGGCGCTGGAAATAGAGGCTGGGCGGCTGGGGACGTGCTCGCCGGACGGAGCTCAGGGAGGAGGGTGAAGACGACAGGAAGGAAGGGAAGATGGGCGGAGCACGGCGGAGGGGCGGTCGGGGAGCCGACTAGGGTTTAAATAGAAGAGAGGGAAAGGGAATAGGCGGGCTGCCGTTACCGGAGGCGGAGGGTAGGGATGCGAGCGGCCAGGCGTTGCGAGGAGAGGAAGTGGGAGAGTCGGCCGGCGGCGGAAGGCCAAGCGGCGGCGGGTTAGCCGGCGGAGGAAGCTGAAGAGATCGGGGCTGTGCGGGTTGGGGAGATGACGTTTCGGGTCGGGTTCGGGTCTAAGCGGATCCGACCCGATCCGCTAGGCACGGGTCGGGTAGGGTAGGCGGGTCGGGTCTGGGTTGGACCCGGATCCGACCCAATAGGAAATTGTTTTATTTAATAAATCTGATTTAATTAGTTTAATTAATTAATTAATATTTAGGGCTTTAAAAATCCATCCGGGGTCCAATAAATTCTCGGAAAATTACCCTATGTCTGCTTTTCTATTTTACATCATAAAATATTATTTTCATAATATATTAATATTATTTATTAACATTTAAAAATTCTTTAATAATTAAGAACCTGAATTTAATTAGGAGAAATTTCCCAGAAAATTCCAGAAATTCCAGAAAAATGTATAAATCCAATAATTAAAATTTCTTGAAAATCAGGGGGATTACAATCTACCCCCCTTAAGAGGATTGCGTCCTCGCAATCAGAAATTAACCAGTCAACTGGGATGACACGGTTGCAAAATTTATTTGAATCACGATACAATAAAGAAAATCATGGTTCAGGGCTTGAACTTATAGGAAAAATCATTTCCCTAAGAAATAGAAGTTATGCAATTTCCTAAATGTGGGAAATCTAGAAAATTACTGTTTTAGAAAACCAGGTTATATTTCAAAACTTATTAGTTTTTAAAATTCTGAGTTATTATCAAGTTCAAAATTACTAGATTAATACTAGGTTATTAATTATTAACAGGTTAAAGTTATCAGGTTAAGGTTATCAGGTCAAGTCTGGGGTCACGAACCAGCAGGCACGAACTAAAGCAAAGCTAAAAACGGAACAACTAAAACTTACTCGCATTAGCAACTCCATGGTTCTGCACGTCTCCTACAGTCATCGCGAAAACTTGGCCGCGTCCTGGAGGTGGTGCTCTCTGTTACTGCTGGGCTTGCTGGTAAGGTGCTGCTTGATGTGCCATGGGTGGCCTTGGTTGATGTCCTCCTGGTGCTGGTAGAGCTTGTGGGTTCGCTCTTGGTGCTTCCCTACGATCAGGGCAGTCCTTTACTGCATGCTGTCTGGATCCACAACCTAAGCACAGTCCGTGTTTACGTCTACACTCCTTCTCAACATGGCCTATTCTGCCGCAGTAATAACAAGTAGGAAGAGTCAGGGTTTTGGATGCAGATCCCTGTGGTACTTGGTGCAGATGTGGTTTCTTGGCAACTTCTCCATTGTTTGCTCTGGCTGGTACTGAGGTGGAAGACCTCTTCAGACTGGTTTCTCTCCTGGTGACGCGCTCCATGCGTCTAGCTGCAGCAAGGACGTCCGTGTACGAAGTTGGTGCGACAGATCCAATCAGTTTCTGTAGTTCGATGTTGAGTCCGTCGAAAAACTTCTCGGCCTTCTCTACTTCAGTCGGGATCAAGGTAGGAGCGAAGCGACTCAGACGAATGAACTCGGCGTTGTACTCCTCCACCGTCATAGCTTCCTGAGTGAGGCGATTGAACTTGTCCCTCAGTTCTGATCGAGCGATGGCCGGAATGTACATCTCCTGGAAGAGTCTGGAGAACTCTTCCCAAGTAACTCGGTCTGGTCCGAGACTGGTCTCTTCGGATAGCCACCAGTGATGAGCATTGTCCGTCAATTGCATTCTGACGGCGGTCATCCAACGTTCTCTTGGTAGTTCAGCTGCTTCTAATTGATGCCGAATATTGGTGAGCCATTCATGCACTTCTGTTGGTCCCTCCTTGCCAGAGAAAGTACGGGGCTTCAGCTGGCGGAAGTCTGTGATAGAGCCCGTCGGTTGCCGTCTAGCTGGTAGGTTGGCCTGTTCCAGTGCATTTACTAGGCTGTTCCTCAAGTACTCAGCCTCACGACGTTGGGCTTCGGTTTGAACTTGTTGCTGAGCTTGCATCATTGCGAAGAACATCTGGAACATCTGCTGTCCGTCCATTGCTTGGCCTGGTGGGAAGACAGGCATCTGAGGAGTGAACTGGGGCAGAGGTGGAATATCATCACGCCGAAATTGGGAAGATTGCGGGTCTGCTTGTCTGCTTCGGTGAGTAGAGGGATCTCCACTCAATAGCGTCACTTCATCTTCTCCGTAGTTGGCTTCAGCACCTATTGGTGTTCTTGCTGGAGTTCCGTCGTTTTCTCGTGAATCCATTATTCTGCATCAACAATAAACTATAAGAGGCGCACAGGAGTCAAGGCAAGATGCAATTCAAAAAAATTAGTTTGAATACGATACAGATATCAAGAACGTTTGCAAACAAGTGGATGAGATCCTAAAAACTTATCCTATTATTATTGCAGGTCTGTTCGGTCCCTAAGTTGAAACCGAACAATTTTTAGTCGTTGACCTGCATGGGCCACCACAAAAACCATGTCACGCCCCAGTCCCAAAATACCGAGGGACTGGATGCGTGATTATGGCCAGCAGCACACACCGATAGACAAACCCAATTTAATGGATCCATCGGAGTGTACTTAAGCTGTATTATACAAGTCAGGGTTTACTAATCTCATCCACAAATATAAGATATCAACTTCAGCAAAAGAAATATTAAGTTACAACCAGACAAAGTAAATAAAATCGGAGAACAATCCGATATTAAATCTGTTACACAAGTTCTCAAAGACAGGAATTAAAGAGTTCAATTAAACAGGAATAAAGTTTATTGGCCATAAGACTGAGCATGGTGAAGTAGTTGTTCAGGAGAAGTCTTCAGGGTCACCTCGTCCTCAGGTTCAGGTACTGCTCCGAGTAGTGCCCCTGTTCCGTACACCTCAGGGTAGATCTCGTCTGCTATAACTGGAGAACAAAACCAGGTCCTCAGCGGGACGTAACAAGGTACAGAAGAATACGAGCCATAATACAGTGAATGAGCATGCAAGTCAACCAAAATGTTAAACACAAGAGAAGCACAATAAATTAATAAGTCTAAGACAGTGGCATGCCGATGTTGCTATCAAACAAATCCGGGTAAATAATTAAAACCAGCTAAGTGATCATGCAAGTGAGAGTTATTAATCATACTCAGGCTGAGACTACTACAGGATCAGTGATAAGAAACCATAGCAGCGATTCTCGAAGGGCCAGTACAGGTGCCAAAGCTCTGTGTCAGAGACTAGGACACTTCCAGATAACCAGATATATATATAATATAATCAGCCTTGATATGGTAATACTCTCCCCACCCAATGAATCTCACGTCACAGATCTCAATGTTCATGTTACGCAAGATTGAAACTAATGCAGTCAGTCATTTATTAAGTTCTAAAGCTTAAATTATGAAATCTATATCTTATACAAACCCCCTTGAATAATCAGGAAGATTCTGTATCATGCT
Organism: Iris macrosiphon; assembly: GCA_036927795.1. NCBI lineage: Eukaryota > Viridiplantae > Streptophyta > Magnoliopsida > Asparagales > Iridaceae > Iris > Iris macrosiphon. Next base: position 145,482,595 of record JAYESA010000008.1, read on the forward strand.
TGTGTCAGGTGTCCTGGGGATAATTTACTTGATAGGACAAGTACCACAGTCACAGAAATTAGAGCAAGAGATTCAAAATGAATTAAATACTGCATTTAATGGCAAGGTACACTTGCCTGGATTTCCTGTTTCAGTTATAGCTCTGGCAATAGCTGGATTTCCAGGCAGTACTCCGGTTGCTGAAATAAACATCACCATCAGGTCCAGAACACATCAATCAGCTAGGAACGCCTGTCCTTGAGTCCAATTTGGAGACAAGGGCAGAAACGTCATTTTCGGGTCAAGGCGGGGTCCAGATGTGGGTCGTCTTGCACCGAAAAACGCGCCAGGGTCAAAGGTCTCAAAAATAGTCCAACTTAGTGTCAACAGGTCAGGAACGATGATACGAACCCAACGGAACTTCCAAAATTGGATTCCGATGAGCCGTTCTCAAAATCGCCCGTCGGGTGGAGCCTGTGGGGCCCACGACACACGATTTTGTCAACGTTCTCAGAATCGAACCAAACTTGACCCACAGGACCAGCGTATTGCTACGAGTCCAATGGCGCAAGTTTCGTCTCGATCTGACTTGTGTACACTAAATTACAGCAAGAAACAGAAAGTACGGATACGGGGCGGTGTCCGCGGATACGCACTGATTCCGGTGTGCACGGACATCCGAATCAGCTTTTGCGAAAGCCCGCACGTCCGTATCAACGACGCTCACGTATCGGTGAAGACCGCACGTGACCAAGTCGTCCCGTTTGGCGGGGCGTACTCGAATCCGGGGTGAATCAGGGTCTGGTTTTTCCTATTTTTGGATCGCGATGTGCGATCACCACAGGACGCGATGTCCCGAGCGGTTTGTCCGGACACCGAGAGGGTCAAACAGGCTACGCGATAAAATTTACGGAATTGAATTCCGAGCTACGAGTCAAAAGTTATGATTACCTGATCTGGGTTCCAGAAAACCGAAATCTACGTGTCTCGAATTGTGTCCTGTGTCTGGACACTGTGTCCGACACGACACAGAAACTAGGTTTCAGTTCTGGAACTCGCCGGAGGGGCCGCGCTTGGCCGGAGCTGGGTCGGAACTAGCCGGAGGGAGGCCGGGCAGCGGAGGAGGCGGCAGCGGCTGGGACTCGTCTGCTCGAGGTGGTGGCTCTGCGGCTTGCCGTGGAGGAGGAGTGTTCGACTGAGGGGCTCGTCGGCTAGGGCTCGACGTCAGCGGCTCGGGGAGGCGCTGGAAATAGAGGCTGGGCGGCTGGGGACGTGCTCGCCGGACGGAGCTCAGGGAGGAGGGTGAAGACGACAGGAAGGAAGGGAAGATGGGCGGAGCACGGCGGAGGGGCGGTCGGGGAGCCGACTAGGGTTTAAATAGAAGAGAGGGAAAGGGAATAGGCGGGCTGCCGTTACCGGAGGCGGAGGGTCGGGATGCGAGCGGCCAGGCGTTGCGAGGAGAGGAAGTGGGAGAGTCGGCCGGCGGCGGAAGGCCAAGCGGCGGCGGGTTAGCCGGCGGAGGAAGCTGAAGAGATCGGGGCTGTGCGGGTTGGGGAGATGACGTTTCGGGTCGGGTTCGGGTCTAAGCGGATCCGACCCGATCCGCTAGGCACGGGTCGGGTAGGGTAGGCGGGTCGGGTCTGGGTTGGACCCGGATCCGACCCAATAGGAAATTGTTTTATTTAATAAATCTGATTTAATTAGTTTAATTAATTAATTAATATTTAGGGCTTTAAAAATCCATCCGGGGTCCAATAAATTCCCGGAAAATTACCCTATGTCTGCTTTTCTATTTTACATCATAAAATATTATTTTCATAATATATTAATATTATTTATTAACATTTAAAAATTCTTTAATAATTAAAGAACCTGAATTTAATTAGGGGAAATTTCCCAGAAAATTCCAGAAATTCCAGAAAAATGTATAAATCCAATAATTAAAATTTTCTTGAAAATCAGGGGGATTACAACTTGATCCTCGAATCTCCATCTTGAGCATCATATTGCCTCCACCCTCAACCAATTCCTCTGTATCCCTAGAAATATCTCGAAGACCCCCAAAAACAAGTTTTCAATGATCCACAAACTCCTTCTGAACACTCTTCGAGCTTCTATTCATTGTTTGTGGCCTACATGTACAACTCAGTGACTTGAGCATGTATATGCCACAATATATATCTCTTCGAGCCAGCAGTTGGGAGCCCTTCGTAAACTTCCAATCTTTATCCCCAAACAGACTATGACAGTTATCATCCGCCAGCCTTGCTACCGAAACAAAATTATAGACTTAGTACATGTCGTACACCATTGAAAACGAGATTCTCGTCAAGCTCTATTATCAAGTGCACATAATTGATGCCCACAACTGTAGTCGTTTCCTTGTTGTCCATCTTTACATGCCTAAACATGCCTCCTCGGTACGACGTGAAGATCCTCCTATGCGGAGTAACGTAATACGACTACACCGTGTCCATGACCCAGCCGTCATCACGACATATGTCACAAGGTTCTCTTACATCGGTTGCTGCAATATTGAGGTCTCCTATATATAGCCATGAAATATTCCTGATCATCCTTGCATTTAGCCTTCTCATTTTTTAGCTTCATGTAGTTCTTCTTAAAATGACCCCTCTCGCCACAATGATAGCAGTCGTCCTTGCGGTCCACAGTTGCAAGATTCAAAGAACACCCGTCGTCCTCGCCTGCGACTTGAGTCTTCCTTTCCCATAGGAAGCAACTAGAGTGGACTCATACGACAATTTCATCTGCTTACGCCGGACCTCTTCGTTCAACAAGCTACTTTTTACTGCATCTATCGTGTCAACGCTATCTGGTGTGGAGTTGCTCACCAATACCACCAATGTCTCTCAACTTTTCGGTAGAAAAATCAAAAGAAGAAGGCCTGAAGCTCATTGTCAATCGCAATCTTCATCACAGACAGCTGATTGATGAAACCCTAAACCTCGTTCAGATGTTGTGCCACTGAGGCACCCTCCGTATACTTTGAGATGCCTAGAAGGCAAATAAGAAACATCTTGTTGTCAGCCGTCTTCCTTTCATATAGCGAATGCAGCTTCACCCACAATACTTTTGTCGAGCTCTCCATGAACACGCGGTGAAACACTGAATCATCCGGCCATTAGCGAATGAATCCAACGGCCTTTTGATATAATCGTTTCCAGTCATTAGCAGTTTTGTCCGATAGCTTTGTGTTATCGTATTCCAATCATGCAAGTCCTTGCACCAGAATAGATTCTCTATCCTTGGCTTCCAAATCGCCTAGTTTCTCACGTGAGGCGATAATACATGTGTTTATCTGCTCTGTTGACATGATTACACATTCACTCTCGAGAAACTAAGAGCTCATATATCATACGTTTGTAACAAACTAGAACCAAAAGCTCTGATACTAGATGTTGCGACCAAAAGTGCCAATCCTGCGCTCCGATACTGAGTCTGAAATTGACCACAGCAAAAACCATGATAACCCACTTGAGATAACCAACCACTCGTCTAACGCAAGCACCAAGACAGAAAAAATACAGTATATGTTCGGTGACTACGTCACCTGGACAAATCATAATCTATATAACTTTAAGTGATATTACAAGATTGAATAAACTATATTAAATCATTTGTCTAAATATTCAACCCCCTCACCAAACTCAACAAGAAAGAAGAAGATTATAACTCGAAATCACTCACCCTATCCGTAGTGATCTCTATGTACGAAGACGACGACTCTAACCACAGATCTTCTCTTTTTGTTGTCTTGGATGACGAATCCTAATAGTAAAGTACGAACTTTCTCTTGAGAAATTCTATTTCAGCTCATAAGAATTTCTAAAATAGGAAACCTGATTCAGATTTGGGCCCACAAATATGTTGTTCCCAATTTCAGACTGAACCCAACAAAAAATCCACATAAACCTTATTTTCGCAGGACAAACTTTGGCGGAAAGTTCCTCTATTAAATTTTTTTTTCAAACTTCTCATCTTTTAGCCAATTCTATTAAAAAAAATTATCGTTATACCAAATTTTCTGAAATGAGTAATGCTATTTGTACCTCTAAATTATCCCTCCAAACAATTCTTTCTTATGTGGCAGTTGACGTTGCATGTTAAATAACATTATGTAGCATATAACGTGGCAGCTGATATGACAAATTTTAACCTAAAAATTTAATTACCCAAAAAATTTAATATTAATATTAATGTTAATGTTAACTTAATATTAATATAAATTTTAATTTTAAAATTTGCCATGTCATCGGTCACATTAACCGTGACATAGTTGCCACATAATGAGGGATGATTTGGAAGAACAATTTGGAGGTACAATTAAGGTTATTCTTCTGAAATATATAACTCGTTGAGCATCATTAGTAGTTGGGACTCTCCAATGATGTGAAAAAAAAATTTTAAATCTAAAATTTAGAAAGTTGAGCTCCAAATTATGACTTACTATTCTACAAAATGAGTTCCCACAATCTAGATCTAGAAATTAGGAGGCCCAACTCATAGCACCTAAGAATGGGATGGGGCCGAAAATCTATAAATTGGACTAGAAATTGGGAGGCTCAACCCTTAACACCTATGGGTAGGATGGGACAAAAAAATCTATAAATTGGAACTAGAGATGATACTTACTCTTCTATAAAATAAACTACTACATCTTGAATTTAGAATCTATAATGCGGGACGGACCTTACTAATGATGCTCTTAGCACCTATGGGTGGGATAAGATCATAAATTTAGAAATTGAAACTAAATGGAGCTTACTATTCTACAAAATGAGCTTCAAAATTATGAATATAGAAATTAGAGGATGAGCCTTACTAAGAGCATCTTCAACCCTATTGTCTTGTTTTGTATTGTGATTCCTATGTGACATGAGGCACAAGACAATGTCTTTCCTATGTGATAAGATTATATTCACACGACAGTGAGAAATAAAAATGTTCTCCAATGCAAAAGTATTGAGAAGATAAAAAAATCTAATTATTTCCAACTTCCAAGACAACTTTTTTACTTCTCCCTTTTTTTTTTATAAATATTTTTATTCATAATTGATGATGTGGAAGTAAAATATTATGAAGTTTATTGTCTAGATCTAGACCACCAACTTTACATTGTCTTTGACACGTCAATGTCATGTCAGCTTCACAATTTATTTCACATTTATATTAAAAAAAAAAATTAATAAAAAATTATAATTTTTAAATGATAACCATTTTTTTTTCGAACTCCCAACAGCGTTCTCTAATGATGCTCTTATGCGACGAAATGGGACATTCGATTCGGCTCCCAACTGTACAAACTTTTAGTATAAGGTACCCATGGATGGACTTCACGTACTCCCCCTCACGTACTGTTGAGCGAGTAGTGCCATCAACAATGTCCCCAATATCCCTCCCCCTCCTCGCCTTCGCGTTGCTCGGCCTCCTCGCCATTACCAAGTTCTCCGTGTCCGTCCTCCACTGCCTCTACGCGTACTTCCTCCGCCGCCCCAAGGACCTCAAGTCGTGCTACGGCTCGTGGGCGGTGGTGACCGGCTGCACCGACGGCATCGGCAAGTCCATCGCCTTCGAGCTCGCGCGCAAGAACCACCTCAACCTCGTCCTCGTCGGCCGCAACCCCGACAAACTCAACGCGGTCTACGCCGCCATCGCCGAGGAGTGCGGGAATAATAATAATAATATCCGTATCAAGAACGTAGTGGTCGACCTGTCGGGGGGCTTGGAAGTTGGGATGGGCCTCCTGAAGGAGGCGATAGGTGGGCTGGACGTGGGGGTCCTGGTGAACAACGCAGGGGTTGGGACCCCTCTCCCGGAGTTCTTCCACGACAAGGGGATGGACACGTGGATGGAGATCGTGAAGGTGAACGCCGAGGCCGCGACGGAGGTCACCAAGGTGGTCTTGGAAGGGATGCTGGAGAGGAGGAGAGGCGCGGTCGTCAACATCGGCTCGGGGTCCGGGTCCAAATTGGGGGTTCCTACTTACCCCTTGTTCGACGTCTACGCCGGTACCAAAGCGTGAGTCGTTGCTAATAGCTTCTTCTACTCCTCCTTTTTATCTATACATCTTTGACACGACACCGACAATCTATCGAAACACGACGTGATTAGCTGCTGTTCTATGATCTCGGATAAGCGTAGAGCGATGAGTTGTGAATGCACTGTGTTGTGTAGATTTATTGGAACAAAGATATTTGGTCCGTCCGGTATGACCGTTACTGGTCCGCGGCCACCTATTGACTGCTAGCATAGGCCCACCCAGACTAAGGGGCCAATAGGTGACCGTCATGTGGCCGCGCGTTAGTGGTGGTCACCCCAAAAGACGGACAAACCCCGGTCTCTTTCAATATTCTGTCACGAATCCATTTGGAAAATAGCATCCTTCACTTGTCAAGTTACCAGTCAAAACTAGTATGGTTCATCAAACCACTTTCAAATATATATAATTTTTCAAATATATATATATTTTTTCATTAATTTTATGATGCTAATATTATTTAAATTTAATTATCTTCAAAAAAATTATAATTGATGTATCCAATGAGCATTTCGGAGAGGAGTCTTAAGAATATTTGAGGGTAGATTTTTATTGGGTGTCACTTTTGACACTATATTTATTGGGTGTCGTTATTGACACTTCTGAAATAACATTCAACACTTCTTTCTAATTGTCTATCATTCAAATTCCTAATGCATTTCTGTATTAGAAATATAGGATGATATTTTAGGAATGTCAATAACGATATCTTATGAATCCATTATTGACATATCTGAAATGTTATCCTACATTCATCTCTATATGTGTGCACAAATTAAATGATATAAAATTATATATGATAATATTTTAGAAGTGTGAATAACATTACCATATTTATTTAATACACATTTAATGGACTCGGAAAATTCTACTCAAGAATCTTAACAGATAATATCCAGAAGGGTTTGGTTCAACTAACAAAACATGACAAAAACGTCGTACTCCGCAACCCACTTTGTTATACTTGGTCATGAATTTATTTCTCCTAGATCACCACGCATTCATCTGTTAATATTTAATTTGAATATGACAGCTATTGGTCCATTTGATTTAGTCTAAGCATAAATCAATGAATTAAATAATCAATCCAAACGCGCCCGAAAGTATTTTGTCTTTTGTTAATGTCACAGCTAGGAGGATATCTTTTTCAACAGAGCTAAATTAAAAAAAAAAAAAAAAAGAAGATAGTCATCACCAAATAAAATTATTATCATCTAAAGAAATATCTGGTGATAGCACTAATAAGGAAAGTAAAAGAGTGGATATGAATTCTAAATTTAGTTCGGACAAAGATTTAACTAAGAATATAAGAGAGAAGGTTTTGGCGCCAGTAGAGCCCATAACACTGAAACCGTCACCAGTGATTTCGTGTTATCTTGAAAAACAAAATAAGATAATAAGATGTATCTAAAAGTCTATGCTACTGTATCAGAAATTAAGAAAGAGATGTGGCTAATGACTGACAGTTAAATATTTCTATTTTTGTTATGTTTCAGGTATATTGATCAGTTCTCCAGAAGCCTCTATGTCGAATATAAAAACAAAGGCATTGATGTGCAGTGTCAGGTGAGCTGTATAACCCTGCTTTCACATCTAATATTACAATGTCATTACTCCTACTCACTCTCAAGTGTATGAAACAAGATTTTTTTTTTCCCTTTTTTTTGTGTGTGTGTGTGTGTTTTGCTGCTTCCACACCTAGTGTCTAAATAGTATAAGGAAAGAATAGTTATAGGTGCAACTTTCCGTAACAATGACGATACATAATTGAACACCTGAACAAATCTTCTGTAGCACTTCTAAGTAGTAATTTGTGTAACTCGTGCATCTAAATCAGAATCAACTCGTGACACTTATTTTGCTTATGTAATTTCTTATATATATATATATATATATATATATATATTCATTCTCGGTTTAACTTGGTTTATCTTAGACAGGGAAGGATTAATGGTAAGTTGGTAAGTATCGTCGTGTTACTCTTATATCGCACGCGACCTCCCACTTTTGACGAAAACTGTCCCACACTCACGGTCAACCCCTTTGATCGAACTTTTTGACGAAAATATCCTTCTCCTGCTCCTCCACTCCTCTCTTCTCTTTCATCTCTCCTCTTTCATCTATTATTTCTCTCCTCTATGCTACTTTCCACACTTCCAAGAACCCCCACCACCGCTATTAAGCTTCCTCCTCCTCCATACCCGACCTCCCCTCGACCATTCAACTCATCATGCCTAAGGCCTAACTTTTGGAGGTCCTGTTCCAGGGCCTTCTTATTCCGCATGTAAGCAGTCTTCACTTGCTCCATGGACATCAGAAGGAACTTACACTCCTCTTCCACGGCGATGACCAGGTCGGTCTGTCGCGCCTGCTGCAGTTCATTCAGGCGCTGCTCCACTTCAGCCAACTTCTGGCTCAAAAGGTCAGCCAATTGCTCATAACCAGGAAGGGTCCTCAAAAGCTCAATCTGGTTCTGGGCACAATGCTTAGCCCAAGTAAAAGCCTTGCCTCGCCCCAGGACGACGTGCACCCCCTGCTTCAGGTGCATGTACAAGCTCTGAATAGTGACCTTCGAGGCATCTTCCACGTCAGCAAATGTGGAGGGAGTCAAAGGAGTCATGACGGTAGGGGCTACAGTCGGTCGAGGAGGAGGCATAGCAATACTAGACGACCCCGGTAGCAGAGCGGCAGTCGCGGAACGTCGGGCCCTGGCTTCTGCAAACTGCTTCCCAGTTGAAAGTAGCAACCGTACACTAGGTAGTCGAGTGATATCGACTACCGTAAGAGTGACGTCGGAAGATGTGACGGTGTCAGCTGGTCCTATAACAACAGATGAAGGGGCAGGCACCTCAGCCCCGGCAGTCGAAACCCCCTCTATACCAGTCTCAGCAGCAGATCCAACAAGGGGTTCTTCGTTCCTAGCCAGAAGGGGAAGAGGCATAGACCTCCTTCGAATGAGTCCACTGCCCCCTCCTTCCTCTATAGCCTCTTCGGCAGTTATGTCTGTTGTTCGAAGAAGGGAGCCGCCGCCTGCAGGATCATAGCTACTCAGGGGCAGAATTATCCGAAGAATTGAAAACTCAAGCCAGAAAATTTTATCTCTAGTAAAGCGGCGAAATAGTGTACCTGGAGAAAATAACATGATTGAAGGCTCACCCGCCACAGTTGGAGGAACCTCCAAAACACTCAAGTTACCTCCCATGACTTGGAGATCAGCGGGTTCCGTCGATGGCTCTTCAGGAATACAATCACCCGGATTCTCAAAGACGAGCTCTTCAGGGGCAGCGTCAGACTCGTGAGAGGTCGTCCCCTCCTCCAGTTTCGCATAAGAAACCCTGGTAGCCGTCGACCGTCGAGGGCGGCCCTTCCTCCCTTGTATCTACAAATTATCAAAAATACCAAAACCAAGGTATTCATACGAAGGACCAGGTAGAATTAAACTAAGAGAATTACGGATACCGCCATAGCATCCAAAGTAGATTCTTCCTCCGACACCACCAATACAAGGGGTCCTAGCTCCTCCCTTACAGAGCTCTCTCCGCCAGGGTCCGACTCTCCGACGGGTCCCATCCCTGAGGCCACTTCGACCCGCGCCTTCTTGGGATGACCAGGATGACGAGCCACCGCGGACTTGCGCTTAGGAGTGGAAGAACGTCAGGAGAAGTCCCCTTTTCGGAAGTCGGATCCGAATCAATTATCAGAGGCCAAGCTACACTCTGGCCCTTCTTAGGCGTCCGTCGGTCTTTCACCGACGAGGGCGCAAAGACGGTACCGGCTAAATAGGCCGTATCCGGGATATAGTCCGCTGGCGGCGTATTGATTGTGCAGTAGAAAAGGCCCGCGACATACAGTAGGGTCGGCGCCACATCAGCGGCAGGCAACCCGAACTCTACCTCTATACCAACGGCAGTATAATAACGTCATGCTCGAGCTCCATCGAGAAGACCACCAACCGTCCCCAGCGAGGCGCTGGGAGTCTTCAGTAGAAGTTGGCTATATCCGAATTGACGAGCAAACCGGCTGGAAAGATAGGGCTCCAGGAAGACCTCCACCCGGTTTTGATATACCAAGTGAGAGGGACAGATGGTAAGGAGCCATCGATAGAGGGTCACTGACAATCGACGACCGACAACATCACTATCCTGGTAGATGACGCTCCTCTCCTCCTCAGTGAAATCTGGAATCGTCGTACAAAATGTCCAGCCATTCAGATCGGCGAGCTCCCTCCTGCACGAGGGTATGTCCTCGTGATTCCACTTCATCCCCCGATAACGACGGATAAAGGCGTCTCCCTCTAACATCCATTTTTGAGTACCGGGGCGCATCAGAGACCGATGGTGCAATAAAAGCCAACCCATCAGGTAATGATAGGGTAACTCTACCCTGTTGAATTCGCCAACTCCCTTGTGGCATTTTACCTTTTCGGTAAATCGTCGAAGGCCCCAATGGGTGCCACAAACCATCGCGGGTAGTAACGCGAGTGGATTGCCAAAAGCTAGCCGCACAGTCGGGAGGATGAGATTGCGACTAATTCTTTTAATCGAGCCTGACCCCCCCGCAAACACGCAGTTGCGCAGCCAAACCATCAATTACCCCGCCAGCAACACTTGGTCGGATAGCTCATGAGTGTCCATGAGAAAATAGCTTAATTCCTCGCCATCAACCGACTTCTCGCGATACTGTCGGATCGAGGCCGCGACATCCTTTTGGGACCGTGACGCCCGGATATAAACCTCGTCTGACCCATGCGCCTCCGAAAAAGGATAATGCCTCTAGACAGTAGTATGCGGGATAGGCACCTCAGAAGCCTTATCTTCCTTGTACTCTCTCTGGTAGAAGCTATGGTGGCACAACAATTCTTGATATACGGCCAAAAATCCTGGACTCTCCTTCTCAAACTCCTCCAGCTTGTCATTGCTCGGAGTGTATTCCTCATAGGGCACCTCACCCCAGGGAAGCCTCGAGACTGAATGCATCTCGTGTAAGGCCAACCCATCTCCCTGCCAGGAGTGAAGAAAGTCCTCGTATGACAGTTATACATCTCCATCAGTACGAGGAAGAGACAACGATTCGTAGATAGGCCGTAACAAGTGCCCCTCACGGCAAAAAAAATGCCAGCGGTACGGAGCTCTCGCTTGTAGCGCTTCAACACCCACTTGGTCAACCGATACCAAGAAGGAGTGTAATGGGCCCAACCAAGGGTTCGCAGCTGCCCCGGTGGATACGCACCATTCTTTGCAACCATATGTAGGAAGGTATCCACGACATACATATCAAGGTTCAGCCCCAAATCACTCTTGACAACGCCGGGAGCTAACCCAGTGGAAGAATAAGAGGGCGACTCCTTTCAACACGAGAAGGCCCCCTTGCCTTGATGCCCTCCGATCCGGATCTTGCCGGTAAGAGCACCTCGCAGCTCAGGCGTCAAATTCCAAGCCATCAACCTCTTTTCCATCACTATGTGGAAGTCCGACAAAGGCATATGGCGTTCGAAAGGAGGTACGGACATCTTCGTCCCACGGTGGATGAAACTCCAATCCTCCCTGAACCTCCCCAATTTGGGGGCGAACAAGGTCAGAGCATCGTCAAACAGAAAGTAGGGCTTCTTAGAGGTATGACCCTTCCCAGTAGCGGCCACCCCCGAAGTCATTTGACTTAGAAGAAAAAAATTTGCCCTGCTCAGCAATCTGTTTCTGCCTATCGGACGAAAAAATCGCATTCAGCTGGCATTGAATGGCAGCGGCTAGGTCCTCAAAATTTGCATTCAATGGAACTCGCCCGGGGTTGAGCACCAACTCTCCTGAAGGGGTGGTCGGTAACTTCACTACACAACATAGAAAAGACATGCATATCAACAAAGAGGAATCTTCATAAAATTAACATACAAAGAAGAATGATAGGCGCATCACACTTCCGCGCACGACGGCGTGCACGACGACACGTACCCATGCGATTAATCACAGCTTGCGCATCTGTAAGGCTGCCCATGGCATAGTTTCAGTTATGCGGCCGCGTATTCATAACTGGCGCATCTGCAAAGTCAAGAGGCTGCGCATGTCTCTACATCCATGCGACAAACTGTGCGAATCGCGTCTCTCTTATATATCTCCACCCATAAAAGAGAGTCCTTACCTATGACGGGTCCCTGAATGTCTGAAGGAAACTTTAGGGGGCGAACCTCGACGGCGGTAGCCTTCCCCTTTCCTGTACCCTTCTTCCTGGACGCAACGCCCTCAGACACGGGGACCTTACCCTTGGCAGCGACGGAGGACGAAGGAACTCGGGAAGACATGATGATCGACAGGAAAGGAACAGAAACAACGGCGGCAGAAATAGAGAATAGAAGAAAAATCAAGAGCCCTTCTCTCTCCGAACATCCCTTCTTTTATAAAACAGGGAGGCCTCGAAGAACGTAACACCCTGCCCACGTGGCAGACTAGGATAAGAGAGGCGATGGATTTTCTTTGATCCGCCGTCATCCGACGTCTCGGGCTCCGTGTTATCATATGGCCCGGGATCCCAACGGACCGACGCGAAGATAGAATCAAATCTCGCTATTTAATGCAGATTTGACAGCATGGCAGAGCCCTCCGTGCGACAACCTCTACATGCATCAACCTTACGAGCTTAGCAGGAGGAGACGGGCAGTTAATGCGTGATGGATTCATGCTTCTTATTCAAAATATTTCAGACTTAGCCAAGTCTGAAAACTTTGAAGGGGGTCTTGTAGAAGCATGAAAATCCTCCCATGCGCTCCAGTTTACAGTCAACAAATAAGTAAGGTACGCATAACTACGATGGGCGCATAACAACAGCGGACACATGACGCCCTCATGCAGGCCGAGACGCATACCGTCCTGTGACGCATCGTCCCTACAGTTACACCAGAGACTCTGACAAAACAGACAGTCATTCTGACCGCCTTGAATCATGTACCACTGACTGAAATCCGTATTGACAGCTGCGTCATAATTAATTTTTGCAGTATACAGTTGTTCAAATGCCACAAAAGCATAAAACGACAAAAGATCCATGCGTCTCTGGCCCAATACGTCCCAGACTCCATGCGTTTCATGCATTCCATGCATCTCTGGCCCAATGCGTCACAGACTCCATGCGTTACATGCGTCTCTGGTCCAATGCGTCCCAGACTCCATGCGTCCTATGTGTCTCTGGCTCCATGCGGTTTCGGATCCATGCAGTTCCCATATGCGGCCTGAACGACCACAGAGCAGGGCGGTCACATAAAACCCCCTGACACAGATTTCGATGTCTGTCAGAAGTTCTGACACCTCACTCATCACCCTGAGATACTTCAGAATCCGTGCAGACGACGACTCAAGAAAAGACAACAAGTCACATCAGTGCATTAATTGCCTCGACAGACGGACCATGCTACGTGTCCTACGTATGCGGCTTCAAGACCCATGTGGCGTCGGCATCATGCGGCCAGAGCATCCACCTGACCAAGGCCAAACAAGAGGAGTCTAGGCTTCAAGACCCATGCGGCCTCATCCACATACGGCCAGAGGGTCATTTCGACCAAGACCAACGAGAGCTTCTATGCGACTACAATAGTATGCGGCTCTCGACTCACAAGATTTTTTGTTACGACCGAAGATGATTTCTCGTACAGTTAGTGTTGACCAAGTGTCTAATTGACTGAGTTATGCACACAACAGCCCTGAGATCTCTTCAAACAGAAAATCCTAACCGAACCCATGTGGCGGCTTGCCCACACCATGCAGCTACCGTCACGGCCGTATTCTGCTGAAGGAGTCCCATGCAGCCACCAAGCATCAGGGGATGCGGCACTGGTAGCACGTCCACAGGGAGGCTATAAATAACAAGGTACCACACCCATACGAGAGGGTTATCTGCGTATTCATACTAGAACCAAGGAGAGAAGTTTTTGCGTCCGGATCGTCTACGGAGTAAAGAGAGTTGCTACACTCCTAACTCTCCATCGTCACCTCCCAGATCAAAATAAATTTGTACTTAGATTGTCTCTTAGGACTCTACTCTGTAGTTTCAAGTTTGTTAATCAAAATCAAGTCCTCTTAGTTCTTCCTTTTGATTTAAATGGCAAACAAGGCTTCATGCCAAGGACTCTTTAAAAGTACCCACCTATAGCGTATGGAAAGAGATACATGTCGTCTCTTGAGGGAAACTTGTAGACGTCCAAAATATATACACCGAAACCATGCATGCACAGGACCTTTAATGTGTAACCAGAAGCATAGCTGATGTTATTGTGTGAGTGGAAAGAATTACAACTATGGTGCAGAATTCAAGGCTGAGTCCATTCTTGTATCATACTATTATTTGACCCATGCGGGATGATTCAAGTCGAAGCAACATCTATCCTAATGCATGATGGACAGTTATTGTGGGAACGCTCAACCCATATATTGAGATATGTGAGAAATTGTTGATGTTTTTGCCTTTGGACTAGTGAAAGATAGAGTCACGCCCCGATCCCGAAAGGGTCATTCGTCCTCGCCGGATCCTTTACGGAACCGATTCGTCCTCGCTGGGGCGTAATGCCGTGCGAGCCTGGGGTTGCGCTCGCACAAGGCAAAAACTTGCAGTTTTAGGAACCCATTTTAAAACATAATTTATAAAACACATTCACAGAGATTTGAACACAAGTGCGGAAGAAACATGCTTTTTCATTGATAATTCAGAGTAATTTACATAGAGTTTACATTGATGCGCCTTCTCGGCTATTTGAATTGCATTACAAAAGATAACTCAAAATGCAGGGCACGCTCCATCAGATACTCCACGTCGTTTGTACATTACGCCCTTGTATAGATTGAAGTCCATGCCTCCAAAATGAACTGACTACAGCTATACTTCAAAATAGAGGTGCTCCTAACGCCTCCTCGCTATGCACTAGCGTTGTGCCGTCTGAGTGCCTGAAATAGTTGCCCACAACGTGGGTCAGTACTCAACTTGTACTGGTGAGCGGGATGAACCCACTCGACTAAATCGACACTAGCTTATTAGGGGCGAGCATGCATTAAGATGATCTTCTATAAGGAAGCAAGTAAAATCAATTCATATCAGTTGCATGTTTTGATAGGAATGAAAATAGCATCGAATCCAACCAGTACACCGATTGCTTACTCAACCGATGCACGCCTTCCCTGCAACGAAACACAAGTATACTTACCATCTGCACAAGACAATAATTAGCATGTGTTCCATTTTATGCGGTCATTGGTGTGATCGACACCTTAGGGACTATTTCAAGCATTAGCGGCGCGTCCTATCAGCCCGGGTAGCAAACCCTGCTGGAGGTCCCGCTATGCATCGTGACTAGCACGAATCAAATATTTTCCTCCGGATCGATACGGTTCTAGTGCCCCGGAAAGCCGTTTTGAGGAAATGCCAAACCTTGTGCACAAGTTGTCCCAGACCATGCAAATGTATGAATAATTCATATATCATACAATGCATTGAAATAAACAGAAAAAGTAAAGCAGCAATATATATATCTCATGCAACAGTTCATATTTTCTCAAGCGGTGTTCCGATTCAGTTATCCCATAGGTCCAAACTCTATCCGAGACACCAGGCCGCCACCAACAACCAACTTTCCTTTACAAACCACCAAAGTTTATAATGTGTGCAAGCATATAATGAAAATAGTCTACAATTCCTATGTTCCTTTCTTAGTGGCTGGCATGCCTTGTGGCTAAGGATTTCCTAGGCGTCCAACCGGGCATCATCGAGTGAACGTTTGAAACATTAGAGATGTTGGCGTGAAGAAGTAGGAAAGAAGGGTCCAAACCACTCACTGGTTAAGGAAAAAGAGGCTGAAACAAGGAATCCCGCTAGCGACGATCAAACGTCAGTTACGCGGACCTGAAACAGCACGAGCACCGAGTTAGAAATCTTGCCTATCCTTCCTTGCCGAACTTCCCAAAATCCAAGCTCCAAACGATAAAACCAGCAGCGAAAACCAAGCAAATCTAAAGCAACACCAAATCAAAATCCCAAAGTGGCAATCAAGAAAACCAAGCAACCAAAACACGAAAATTATTGGACTCGTTTCAATAGAGGCATTTCCATGAGTTGGAAATGATCATCGTATTTCATCCGTGGCAGGAAGATGCCGAGATCTAAGTTACGACTCAGACGGACTAGCCACAAGCCCAATTACATAGTGCTCGACCCGGTCGGATCGGAATTTGAGGCACTACATAATATACCACTAAGAAAAAGTTTCGCCCCGAAACTTAAGAACAAGGCCCTACCTCCGACTGAATGAACAACGAAGGATACTTCTCCTTCATCTCCGATTCCACTTCCCAGGTTGATTCCCCAACTGTATGGTTCCGCCATAGCACGCGAACCAAGGACATCGTGCGGTTGCGAAGTACTTTTTCCTTACGATCCAGAATCTGCGCCGGCTCTTCTGAGTATGATAAATCCGTGCGCAATTCCAATTGTTCGAAGCTAACCACATGACTAGGGTCATGCACATACTTCTGAAGTTGAGAAACGTGGAATACGTTGTGCACTCCAGCCAAAGCGGGAGGTAGTGCAATCCGATATGCCACAGCTACCACCCGTTCTAGTATCTCAAAGGGGCCGACAAACCTGGGACTCGGTTTGCCCTTCACGCCGAAACGCATCACCCTACGCATCGGCGTCACTTTCAAGAAGACATGATCCCCGACCATGAACTCCAAAGACCAATGATGGGTATCGGCATAGCTTTTCTGTCGGCTCTGCGCAGTTCGGAGTCTTTCTCGAATCAAGCGAACTTTCTCAACTGCCTGCTCCACCAGCTCTGGCCCGAGTACCTGCCGCTCGCCGACTTTGTCCCAACAGATTGGAGATCGACACTTGCGCCCATAGTGCTTCGTACGGTGCCATCTGGATGCTCGATTGGTAGATGTTGTTGTACGCAAACTCTCAACTAGTCTTTAAATCGATCGCACACAGCCGTAACATATCTTCAAGTATCTGATTTGTCCTTTCTGTTTGGCCATCAGTCTAGGGGTGGTATGCGGTACTGAACTGTAGTTTGGTTCCCAAAGCAGACTGTAGGCTAGTCCAGAAACGAGATAAGAAACGTCCGTCACGGTCAGAGATGATAGAGGCAGGCACTCCGTGTAATCGAACAATCTCGTCTATGTAAATCTGTGCTAACCGATCGACGCTCGAAGCAACTTTTATAGGCAGAAAGTGGGCTGATTTGGTCAAACGATCAATTATGACCCAAATCGCATCATGCCCCCGTGGCGTCTTCAGAAATCCCACAATGAAATCCATAATGATGTCCCATTTCCACTCGGGAATAGCTAGGTTCTGCAGCTCCCCGTCGGGCCTCTGATGTTCAGCTTTCACCTGTTGACAGGCCATGCACTGTGACACAAAGGTCATATCCCGCTTCATACCTTGCCACCAGAAGGTTCTGCGTAAGTCCATGTACATCTTAGTGCTCCCCGGATGCAACGAATACTTCGCATAGTGTGCTTCTGCCATAATTTCCCTTCGGAATTCTGGGTCGCTAGGGACACATAGCCTTCCTTTCATCTGTAAGGCCCCATCTTCGCCTGCCACAAAGTCAGACGTCTTTCCCGTCGAGATCAGTCCGCGTACCTTCGCTAGGAACTGATCACCCCCCTGAGCTGATTTGATTCTATCACGTAAACTCGGTTCAAGGTGGAGTGGTGCCAGCTGCACTCCTTGATGCCGAACTCGAAACTCGATGCCCATCGCCTCTAGATCTCGAAGTAAACGGTTGTTTATAGATAACGAGCCCACGTACTTCCGACTCAGAGCATCAGCAACGACGTTTCCCTTGCCCGGTGTATAAGCGATCGTTAGATCATAGTCCTTAATAAGTTCTAGCCAACGCCGCTGCCGGAGGTTCAGTTCTCGTTGGGTGAATAGATACTTGAGGCTCTTGTGATCTGTGAAAATTTTGCAAGCAACACCATAAAGATAATGCCTCAACAACTTCAGTATAAATACAATCGCTGCCAATTCTAAATCGTGTGTCGGGTAGTTTTTCTCGTGCGGCTTCAGTTGCCTGGAGGCGTACGATATTACCTTATCCCGTTGCATGAGTACACATCCCAAGCCGAGTCCTGAAGCGTCACTGTATATCTGAAACTCCTCTACCCTATCTGGAAGTGCAAGAATCGGAGCTGAAATAAGACGCCGCTTAAGTTCTCGAAAGCTGGCTTCGCATTCATCACTCCATTTGTATACAATCCCTTTCTGAGTAAGGCGAGTCAAAGGCGAGGCCAGTTTAGGGAAATCTTTCACGAACCTACGGTAGTATCCCGCTAGAACCAGAAAGCTTCGTACTTCGCTGGCTGACGTAGGTTGCTTCCAGTCCACCACCACCTCTATTTTCTTCGGGTCTACGGCGACGCCTTCTGCCGAGACGACATGACCAAGGAACGCCACGCTGTTCAACCAGAACTTACACTTCCTGAGCTTAGCGAACAACTTATGCTCTCGTAATGTCTGCAGCACGATCTTCAGGTGTTTTTTGTGTTCCGCCTCGTTCTTGGAATATATTAGAATGTCGTCGATGGACACGACGACAAACTTGTCTACGTACGGCCGAAACACGCGGTTCATCAGATCCATAAAAGCTGCAGGGGCGTTCGTCAAGCCGAACGACATCACGAGGAATTTATAGTGTCCGTAACGGGTCCTGAACGCAGATTTTTGAATATCATCTGGTTTGATTTTCAACTGGTGATACCCTGACCTGAGATCAACTTTAGAGAAAACTGTTGCACCTTGCAGTTGATCAAATAAGTCATCTATCCTTGGCAATGGGTACTGATTTCGCACGGTCGCCTTATTTAATTCTCGGTAGTCAATACACAGCCGCATGGATCTATCCTTTTTCTTTACGAACAGCACCGGAGCACCCCACGGAGAAACGCTTGGACGAATGTATCCTCGGTCCAACAGATCTTGTAACTGAACCTTAAGTTCTTTCAGCACTGCTGGGGCCATTCGATAAGGTGCCTTTGATATCGGTCGCGAATCTGGAAAAGTGTCAATGCTGAATTCGATCTCACGATCAGGAGGCATTCCAGGCAGCTCGTCCGGGAAGACGTCGAGGAAATCTGCTATGACATCAGCCTGAGGTGCATTTGCACTTTCCTGCCGGGTGTCTCGAACAGAAGCTAAGTACCCTTCACAACCCGAATGCAACATACGCCTAGCCAAAATTGCTGATATCACCATTGCCGTCTTCGGTGCAGCGCTGCACGAATAGTAGAAGTCTGCCTCGCCGGGTAGACGAAATACGACTCGCTTCTCCGCGCACTCGATTGTTGCATGGCAAGCACCCAACCAATCCATCCCGAGAATAATATCGTAATCCTTAATGTCTAGTACAATGACATCTAAGGAAAGCTTCCTTCCTCCGATGCAAATATAACCATCCCTACAGATCGCATGGGCGGCCATGTCGACTCCCAAAGGTGTGCTTACGCAAAGATTCATAGTTAAGGGAGTAGAAGCTAATTTATGCTCAACAGTAAAATCAGCAGATATGAAACTATGCGTAGCACCTGAATCGAATAAGACTCTAGCGGGCAGTTCTCTGAAAAGTAAAGTACCTGTCACAACAGTTTCAGAGACGGATGCCTCATCCCGAGTCAGTGCATAGACTCGGCCTTGAGCACCTTGGCATTGTGGGTTCACTGGCACAACATTGGCATCACTTGCTGGAGGCCCCCTGTTCTGATTTCCATTGTTCCGATTCCCGTTGTTCCGAGTCCCGTTGTTCTGATTCCCGTTGTTCTGATTCGGTTTGCCTTCTTGACAGTTAAAGTGTTTGTGGCCCAGACGACCACATTTAAAACATCCAGTAACCCGACATTCGTCTACTCGATGCCCTGATTTGCCGCACCTGTTGCAGTACGGTGCCTGGGATTGACCCCTTTGTTCTGATGTGTGCGAACGCTTTTGTGCTCCAGACCCTCCCGTTTCTTGAGGTCGCTTATTGTTGTTGGTACGGGGGGTTTGCACCTCGACCTTTGGGGGATAGCGCCCAAAGATCCGCTCGCTATTCAGGACTGCTTCGTAGCATTCCCTGTAGGTTTGACATTTCTGGTTGATGACGTCCCTACGTAACTCGTCATTCAAACCTTTCTGAAAACGATAGCACCACGCCTGCTGGTTAGGCAGGAAGTGCCCAGCAAACTTGGCCAGCTTAGCAAACACTGAGTCGTAATCGTCAACAGACAGACTTCCTTGCACCAGATTGCTGAAGTCGTCTTCCTTCTGTTGACGCACGACCCGGGGAATATATTGTTCAATGAAGGCAGATTTGAACATTTTTCAAGTGATTTTGCAGTTGGGATTGGCATCGTAAATCCCTTGCTTAGTTGTCTTCCACCAATCATGCGCATGCAGTTCCAGTTGAACCGATGCACAGGCCACTCGCTTGGATCCCCTAATGCCGACCAGATTGAAGAGCCCTTCCAGCTTAGCAATCCATCCCAACACCACGTCCGGTTCCGCCCGTCCGTTGAACGTTGGTGGATGCATTTTTGTGAACTCTGCTGCACGACAGGTGTTCCAAGCTGAAGGCTGAGTTTCTTCTGACTCATCTTCTACCGCCACAGCCGACGGCGTCGCTGTAGCTCCCCCGTTGCTGGGTACCAATGATGCAATCAGTTGCATCATAGTATCCATCTGCTTCTGTTGAGCAGCAAACTGGGTCTGAATATGTGCGTGCTGAGTAGCGGCTTGTTGTTGCTGCGCCTCCATGAGGTGCATAAGCCGTTCTGACATCCCGTTTGAACCCGCTCTTCCGGATTCTCCAGAACTTGTCGGATCGCCCTGAATGGGCTGAGCACTGCTTGCAGCGGCAGTGTTTTTCTTAGCCATTGCTACAAAAGAGAGTAGCTTGTTAACACTCCAAAATCGATAGATTTTATATCTATGGGCTCATTGTATAGGCGACTCATCTCATGCAGCGGACGCCGAATGCAACTCAATTGAGAGACGCATCAAACTCCTTTATTATCTTTTTGAAATCCCAAGGAAGTACAGCCGTGCTCTGATACCAATATGTCACGCCCCGATCCCGAAAGGGTCATTCGTCCTCGCCGGATCCTTTACAGAACCGATTCGTCCTCGCTGGGGCGTGATGCCGTGCGAGCCTGGGGTTGCGCTCGCACAAGGCAAGAACTTGCAGTTTTAGGAACCCATTTTGAAACACAATTTATAAAACACATTCACAGAGATTTGAACACAAGTGCGGAAGAAACATGCTTTTTCATTGATAATTTAGAGTAATTTACATAGAGTTTACATTGATGCGCCTTCTCGGCTATTTGAATTGCATTACAAAAGATAACTCAAAATGCAGGGCGCGCTCCATCAGATAGTCCACGTCGTTTGTACATTATGCCCTTGTATAGATTGAAGTCCATGCCTCCAACATGAACTGACTCCAGCTATACTTCAAAATATAGGTGCTCCTAACGCCTCCTCGCTATGCACTAGCGTTGTGTCGTCTGAGTGCCTGAAATAGTTGCCCACAACGTGGGTCAGTACTCAACTTGTACTGGTGAGCGGGATGAACCCACTCGACTAAATTGACACTAGCTTATTAGGGGCGAGCATGCATTAAGATGATATTCTATAATGAAGCAAGTGAAATCAATTCATATCAGTTGCATATTTTGATAGGAATGAAAATAGCATCGAATCCAACTAGTACACCGATTGCTTACTCAACCGATGCACGCCTTCCCTGCAACGAAACACAAGTATACTTACCATCTGCACAAGACAATAATTAGCATGTGTTCCATTTTATGCGGTCATTAGTGTGATCGACACCTTAGGGACTATTTCAAGCATTAGCGGCGCGCCCTATCAGCCCGGGTAGCAAGCCCTGCTGGAGGTCCCGCTATGCATCGTGATTAGCACGAATCAAATATTTCCCTCCGGATCGATACGGTTCTAGTACCCCAGAAAGTCGTTTCGAGGAAATGCCAAACCTTGTGCACAAGTTGTCCCAGACCATGCAAATGCATGAATAATTCATATATCATACAATGCATCGAAATAAACAGAAGAAGTAAAGCAGCAACATATATATCTCATGCAACAGTTCATATTTTCTCAAGCGGTGTTCCGATTCAGTTATCCCATAGGTCCAAACTCTATCCGAGGCACCAGGCCGCCACCAACAACCAACTTTCCTTTACAAACTACCCAAGTTTATAATGTGTGCAAGCATATAATAAAAATAGTCTACAATTCCCATGTTCGGCTAAGGATTTCCTAGACGTCCAACCGGGCATCATCGAGTGAACGTTTGAAACATTAGAGATGTTGGCGTGAAGAAGTAGGAAAGAATGGTCCAAACCACTCACTGGTTAAGAGAAAAGAGGCTGAAACAAGGAATTCCGCTAGCGACGATCAAACGTCAGTTACGCGGACCTGAAACAGCACGAGCACCGAGTTAGAAATCTTGCCTATCCTTCCTTGCCGAACTCCCCAAAATCCAAGCTCCAAACGATAAAACCAGCAGCGAAAACCAAGCAAATCGAAAGCAACACCAAATCAAAATCCCAAAGCGGCAATCAAGAAAACCAAGCAACCAAAACACGAAAACTATTGGACTCGTTTCAATAGAGGCCTTTCCATGAGTTGGAAAGGATCATCGTATTTCGTCCGTGGCAAGAAGATGCCGAGATCTAAGTTACGACTCAGACGGACTAGCCACAAGCCCAATTACATAGTGCTCGTCCCGGTCGGATCGGGATTTGAGACACTACAGATAGTCCCACATCGGATACACCACCAAGTGGGTATCTCAATATAATGCTTTGCTTGTGTTGAGGTATGAACATGGGATGTGGTGAGCCACATGGGTGCTATGTGGGGTATTTTCCTAGGAGGAAAAATGATTAACTACTCATGAAAGCATTTATGTTTTTTGTCATGCTCTTGGAATTTATTCCAGAGGAGCTAAGGCGCGACTCGAACTCGGACTCGGGCTCAAGAGCATAAATTGGTACTTTGTTGGCGCACTTAGTACGTCAGCATCGGCGCATGGCGCTTGTGCGCATTTGATGTGCTTATGCGCTCGTTTATGCGCGAGTTGCATGCGATGTTGCTACCATGGGTGCATGCGCGAGTGCTTAAGCAGGGTGCTGAGCGGGCGCTGCACTGGCGCATACGCAGGCGATGCGCGACCATGCATGGCTATGCGCGCGCAGCTGGGCGATGCGTGTTGTGTCGTTGCCCCGATGCGCTACTGCGCTGAAGGCGGTTCAGAGTCGGTTATAGAAAGATTACATCTTTAATTCAGATCGAATTTTGCGTGATCTGAATTAATTTCGTTCTAATCTCTTTGTAACCAACTATATATGTGGCCAGGTTCCTCTATAAATACTCTCCTTCGTTGCTCTTTGAAGGTTAATTCATAATTTCGAGAGAGAGAGAGAGAGAAAGTTGAAGAGAGGTTGCTGCCCCAAGGAGTCCAGGAGTTCGTGCGAGTCCAGGAGGGAGGTGACACGAGCATTCCAGAAGTTCTTCGAGAGCTTTGGATCCTGGGAGCAGATCGCGGATAGGGCGAATCTTGCTTTGAGCGCCGGTGGTTTTGATCACCCCAGCAGGAGTTCTGTTTAGATATTTCTTCTTCTTCTCTTTGTTCTGTTATATATCATTGTGGCGTCTGCGAACGCAAAGAGAAGAACAATCTATTATAGCTTCTTTTTTCTTGTAGTCAGTTTGTAACATGTTCTTGGAGGTGTGCTTCTTAGGAGTTGTGCATCACTTGGAGAGAGACTCTTGCGAGTTTCTGGTGTGCCAACTTCGCCCTTGGTTCTTTGTGGTCCGTTGGAATCGAGTTCTTCAGATGACAAACTTGTTTGCCGGAAGCTCTGTGTCTCGACGACAACTTGGGTTCTAGTAGAGAGCGGACTTTCGGGTTTCGCTTGTAGTTCTGCTATTGGCCCGTGTTCTACCATCTTAGATCCACCTCGGGACTAACACTTTTCCTCTCCTCCGCAATGGGGGCGGGGGGTTGCTCGCGCGGGAGCTGGGGGGGGGGGGGGGGGGGGGGGGGGGGCTCGCGAGACCGCTGCTCTCGCGGGGGCGGGAAAGAAGACAAGAATATTTATGTTCGAAAAATATGGTCAAACGAGTTGACTGTCAGTCGGAGACAATTTTTGTCAAAAATGAAAGATTTTGTACATCATGGTAATCGAATGGGATGTACCTTGAATTATGGTAAATAAAGCGGGATGCAACTCAAATTTTCTCTAAATTTTTTTTTTTTGAAGATACCATTCAATTACAAAAGAAATTAAGTTCCACATATATTTCTAAAAATTGTTCAGGTATTATTTGAATAGTCTTGGATATCGTTCAGTCTTTATTTAGATGTCATCTTTTGAACTCAAGTGACACTTATACCCTGTCTATGTACTGTGTTTTGTACTAGATACCCATGTATGTGGACACAAAGATGGTAGCAGAAACGCCTTCCATTCGTCAGAATTCCTTCTCCGTTGCGACACCGGACGCATACGCAAGGGCCGCAGTGCGCTGGATCGGATACGAGGTGCAGTGCGTGCCGTATTTCCTGCATTTCCTCGAGGTTTCCTTGGCTCACCTAGTGCCAGACTTCATCATGTATCCACACATACTGCGTTTGAACATGAGGCTCAGGGAGAGCACATGGTAGAGGACCTGTGTTGGTGGAATTAAGGGCACAGATTTCTGGGGCAGCCCTCTCCTTATCCTCTTTTAAATGTCAATATGCAAACTCTTATGTTTACTGCAAATAATCAAGGAACATGATATGTCAGTCCTTTTGATTCTGGCAGAGTGGCGATTGTGTATATTTCTACTTAATTGTTATTGTGCTGATGTTAAGAATCAAAGATTTATGTGATCAATCTTTAGTATTCTAGCTATATCGGTTTGATATCTGCCTGAATTTGACTGCATGTCAACTTAACATGTGTTTTGTTGATGATACTCGAGGAAGATTTTCAGCGCTGCAACGATGCCCGCCCCAAGGGCGTGACAGTGCTGGCCCGCGGCCACGTGGCGTCCAGCCATTGGCTCCCTGGCCCGTGGTGGGCCCAAGCTAGCAGGGAAGCCAGTGGCTGGCTGCCACGTCGATTCAGGCGGGCCAAATACTTTTTTCCAAAGATTTTTATTACAGTTCTTCTAATTATGGATCCTTTTTTGTACGAGATGAAACAGGCATTTGTTCAGAAAAAAAAAATTGCAGTGGAGAGATGTTTGGGCCGATCCGGAGTGTTGGGTTGTCTTATTTGAGACTAATTTCGGTTGTCCCATGACCCTTACTGTAGGCCGATCCTAGAGGTTCTCCCGTGATCCCAACTTCTTGTAGGGTCATACTGAATCTGGCACGTTGCCTTAAGCAAAAGAGGGTTGTCCAAGTCCAAAGTCTTGTCTGGTGTGCCCTTGGGCCGGCCCTATGTAGAAAGAGTGTTGTAGGACTTACGCTATGTTATCATCGAAGAATTTAGCCATAGTTGGGCTAGTTATTCAAAGTCAGCAATTGAGATTAGCGGCTGTTACAGCCTGCATTATTAATCATAACAATATAAGAATGTTCAAATTCAGGGCACTATGACAAGCAGTAGTATGCCAATGCGATCAAAGTCGGTACATTTCTAAACATTTCAATGACCAAAATTCATCATAAACTGCTGGAAATTTGGTCTCAAGTCGGTGTGTGTAAGACAGCATCAACAACATATTAGAGAATCTCTAGAAGAAGAAAAATTAACTGATTTCATCACACCATGTAATGATGATAAATGTGCTACCAAATTGATTGTATTAATTGTACAACTATGTTGCAGGAACACGAATACAACACAACACAATACAACACGGTTTTGACACAGCGACAAGGATTTAGACATCTATTTTGATCATGTCATGCCCAATACATGCTTGACATGATACAACACGGATATAACATGAATAATTGGGGTGTCGGTGCTTCCTAGATGTACATACATTTTTGAAGGGGGACCAATGCACACTTTTTGAGATTAGTTCTTCTCAGGACAAATAAAAACAAACAAACAAAAAAGGAAGATGAAAAAAGAAAAATCAATGATCAGACATCTAAACTACTGAGCCATTATCAGCCAAGCTTGATCTCTGCTGATCAGCATCTTGCATACTAGGTTTTCTGCTTCCAAGGGATTTTTGGCTAAAGATTCTAGCAATACCACTCCTCATTCTTTGAGTCGATTGAGATCCACCGGCGGACTGACTCCCTCCGGTTCTCCTTTCTAGGTCGTCGGTGAAAAATTTAACCAGCTCATCAAACCTGCGCTTCATTGTTGGAAAGAGCAATATAGACCTTGTAATGCCTTGCAACCTTTCAAAGCAAGCAAAGTGTTAGAAACTGCAACAAGGGGGAACCCCAAGAAAATATATATGATTTTGAAACAAATCTTCATTCACCTCCTAGCTATCGCATTGATCTCAGCTTCTCTTCTCTCGTTCTTCAGCGCCGATCCAGCATGAAGGGTCTTCATTCTGTCAGCATCACTGAAAAACAGTACCAATTTGGATAGATAACCCTCCTCATCTTCTGAGAAGTTCTCGACTCTGATTTGTTCCTTCATAATCAATAACGGGTCGAGAAAATAATCGAAGAATTTGTCTTTGGGCCGGTTTTGAGATGTTATCTCTGTATTGTTACCTGGAAAGATCAAATATATTGGGCAGAGAATACACATAAGTTTATTAAGTTAATCTGTGGGATCAAGGGAATGTAACTTTTAACTTACTCAACAGAAAACCATCAGTGTTGGCCTTAGCGGAACGCAGAAGTGCCTGAAGAATACAGTATGCAGGCAGACCTATGCATATTACTGTGCTTGTACTCTTGCCTGATTTCCGTGATTCTTCAACATCTTTATCCGTTATAACACCTTCAGCGACAAGATTCTCACCACGGCGCCTACACTCTGCAAATAGGTCTTCAAGTAACTACATATATGCACAAAACAATTGGTCAGTCTGCTCTAAAAATAGTTCCCTTCAGTGTAAGATCATTCTTATACAATAAAGCTCAAGGCCGAATCACCTAAACATCAGCCTCCTATTTGTTTATAATGCACAAAAGAAAAACAAAGCCAAGTCCAAGATTAGAGCGAACGGTCACTAATTCTTTTCAGATAGAATATATGAAATAAAAGATGCACACCTTTCAAGTGATAAAGATAAAAAATAGTCAAAAAAACCAAAGTTCAGAGAAGACTACTGAATGAATTCAAATTAGATACTGGACTGGACCCAAGTTTAGATCCAACCAGAGAAAGCATCAGCCATTCTATTTTTAAAGTCAAATCGTTAGAAATGGCAACAGGTCGTAGTTGAAAACTGTAGAAAGGATAATGTGAATACTAATTTTACGAAGGAGATGGCTTTTGTCTTGATAGAGGAAAGAATAGGTTTGGTAGCATCGTGTTGATCACCATTTTGGAGGCTTCAAGCCTCCATTGGTTCGTCGTCCATTCCCTACACTAAGGTATTGTTAGAAAGAAAGAAAGAAAAACAGTTTTCCAACCCCGGTAACAAAGTAGCCATCCCTTAAAAAGGAAACAAAGTTTAAATTCAGTTTTAACCTGAATATGGACAGTCTCACTACTCACTCCTTATCCAACCTGAATATGGACAGTCTGAGAATATGTTCTAGTCTCCTCGTTGTGATGACACAGCTCAACAATTGTGCTGGTGTTAATCCCAAACCTTTGCATGTCCCTTTGAATAGTCTGCCAAGTAAAGCCTAGTATGAACAGCAGCTCATTTTCAAACAGTCCCCTGCAAACCCATATCATGGACCACCACTCCATATGAGCCATTGGCTTATATACCATGGTGATTTCAATGTGGAAATCCCTGTTTTAGTGAGATTATGTTGCTAGTAATTCTCCTTTATATCTTTGTAAATCTTGATACAATGATACTAGTGATCAGGACAAAAGTTCGTCAATCTGACTTTAGCTGGTCACCCCACTTCCATTCCTCTATAATTCTGTCCATTGTGAAGTTGTCATTGTATATTTAGGAGTTCCTCTTTCTATATCTACAAGTCTTCTTTGGTGCATCCAGGGGTCAAAACCATAGTTTGTATTATCGACCGATACCGATCCGATACGGCCGATACCGATACGGTTTGGCATGTCCAGATCCGATACCGACCGCTACCCGGAACCCAATATCCGATACCCGATACTGACCGATACCGACATTTGGGATCTCTTTTCCAGTTAATTCGGCAAAAAAAATGAACGAAAAAGACCAATCATCAAGGGTTTAAGAGCATAGTAAGGTTGTAAAAGCATGGAAAAGAAGAAAACTTATGTATCTCATGTTAACCAATTGGAAAGAGTAACTATTTTTCATTTAATTTCAAAACTACTAAGAAACTGTTGAGAGTATTAATGAGCTTTTAGTCCCACATTGAGTAGCATAATAGAGAGAGGGGTTAGCCTCTCATATATATATATGTAGCTCCACCTCAATAATAAACAAGTCAAGTATTCTACTAAATTTCTATTTGGTATCAGAGCCACCAAACCCTAACCCCACTACACAGCCCCCCTCCAAACCCCCCCTTCTCTCCCTTCTCCCCGGCGCCCCACCCTCACCCTTCCGCCGCCAGCACAGCCGTCACCCCACCGGCAGCAGCCCCCCTCCCCGTCGCCAGCACAGCCGCCCCCCTTTCTCTCCGCGCCGGCCCCTTCCCCATCGCCGCCAGCGCAGCCTTCCTCCTCCTCGTCAGGCCATGCGACCTCGGGTCGCAGCCATGCACGAGACATAAACAGCGGCTCTCGGGGACGCCGCTGCCGCTGAAGGAGGAACAATAGACGTGGAGATGACGGCGATCAAAGGTGGAGACGATCTAGATCTACCACCGCCTTGCTGATGGAAGAGGAGAAAAAGAAGATAGAGACGATCTACGACAAGCTGACGGTCAAAGAGATGAAGGCTTTGGTGGACGATCTCTTCTCCAGGAGGCTGACCGAGACTAGCTCCAGTGCTGCACAAGCAGATGTGGATCCTTCACCATACAAAATGGAGAAGTTGGAGAAACTGGAGATAAAGTTGGAGGGTACTTCTAACTACTTGAAGTGGTCGCGTCAGGCGATGCGGACTCTGAAGGCAAGGGACTTCGTGGGCTATGTGAATGGACAAACCAAGGCACCTGAAGATCACTCCTCACGGGGATTTGCTGTGTGAAAAATCGTCACCAATGTTGTAGCTGGATGGTTGACGGCCTCATTGACTGACCAAGTGTCGGGCAACATAGAAGCGATGGAGGGTGCTGGTGATATTTGGATGACGCTGAGAGACATGTACTCAGGGTCGGGCAACCCTATGAGAGTCTTCCAACTGCATGATGAACTTGATAAGGTGGTCCAAGAAGATCACACCATCTCTGAGTATGAGGCTATGCTGAAGAAGTATTGGTCAGATCTCGACCACTATGATCCCATTGGCGTGGAGGATAAGCAAGTGGAACCGGCATTTGTGAAACATTATCAGAAGTTCATGGAGTATGTCTCGCGACAGAGGATGTTTAAGTTCCTGAAGGGGCTCAATCCAGATTCGAGCATAAGAGGAATGTCCTACTTGCACAACCCAGGCTGTCATCACTGGAGGAGGCCATAGCTACTATGGCACAAGAAGATGCACGGCTTAAGCTGTTGCCTAGCACCATTAGCTCTCCGGAGGAAAATCAGCTCTAGCGATTTTTAACCCAAACCCTTCCGGATGGGGAAGGTGCTACAACTGTGGAGACCCTGGACACTTCATCAGATTCTGTATGAAACATTTGAGAAGCCACTCCAGCGATCGTGGACGCAGCCGTGGAGGGCGTAGGGGTGGCAGAGGAGGCTATGTCGGTGGCAGGGGTAATTATTCTAGAGGGCACAAGGCAAACCTGACAAAATATAAAAAAATAAGAGTCAGACATCCGATATGACCCCTAGTGAGAGAAAATTGCTAGAAATATGGAGGAGCATGAAGCTTGGAATCAGCGACAGTCGAGCCAACACCGCTGGGACATCGACTCCAACCACCTCTGGGGGTAACATCACCTACTATGTCCATACAAGCACATGTATATCTGCTCATGTCCTTGTATCTACCTACAGACCAGGAAGTCTAAATCGGATAATTGACTCTGGGATATCCCGCCATGTCACGGGTGCTCATGATGAGTTCCAAAATTACACTCACCTGGCGACGCCTGAAAGTATTCAAACTGTTGATGGTACTGCTAGACACATTGTGGGTAAAGGCACAGTTGAATGCACCACTTTCATGACTCTTACTGATGCCTTGCATGCTTCATCTTTTTCTGTTAATCTATTGTCCATTAGTGTTATTGTTCTTCAACTTAATTGTGTTGTTTCCTTTGACATTCCTAAGATAATTTTTCAGGAGAAGGGAACGGAAAGACGGTTGGGGAATGGCACTTGGCATAAAGGGCTATGGTACTTGGACAGGGGTAGGCTGGATGCAGCACTGGCATCAGTAGTGGATGAAGCACAACCAGAGAAGCCGCGAAGGACTGTGGAAGCAGAATTATTACTCCAACATCAGCGCATGGGATACTATTCATTCAGTCTATTGAGTCGGATGTATCCCTCTATGTATCAGAAGGCTAATAAGCAAAAGTTGGTTTGTGATGCTTCTGAACTTGGAAAATATACCAGAAGCTCTTATGTGAGTTCTAGAAATATAAGTTTAGTTGCTTTTGATATGATACACTCTGATGTGTGAAAACATTGTCCTACAACTGTTGTTAATGATTTTAAATGATTTGTCACCTTTATTGACGGCTATACTCGTGTCACCTGGGTATACCTAATGAATAGTAAGAGTGATGTCTTTGCATGCTTTCAAGATTTTTATCGCATGATTACAACACAGTACGGTGCTAAGGTAAAAATTTTGAGGTCTGACAATGGAACATAATACACCAACAAGGCTATTGAAGAGTACTTATCAGCCCATGGGATACAACATCAGACTTCATGTGCCTATACACCAACACAGAATGGCGTAGCAGAACGGAAGAACAGGCACATGTTGGAAGTGGCACGGTCAATGATGTTTGCTATGAATGTTCCTAAACGCTTGTGGGGGCATGTCGTGTTGACGGCTGCATATCTCATCAACAGGATGCCCTCTCAGGTGTTAGGATGGAAGACACCGTTTGAGATGCTTACAGGTGAGAACAAGTATATTGTTCCCCCGAAGGTATTTAGATGTGTATGCTTCGTGAAGTATAATTGGCCTGCGGTGGAAAAGTTGGACCCTCGGACAGTGAAGTGCGTCTTTGTCGGCAGTCAGGAACTCAGAATGGATATTCTTGCTGGAGTCTTATGAAGCGAAGGCTCTTTATGAACATATATGTTACATTCAGAGAGATGGAACCATACTATCATAATGGTTCAGGTGAAGGCTCCGCATTTGGTGACACACCTAACACGAGGTCTTAGGAGTGAGGGAAAGATGGGCCCAAACGTGATTGTCGGGTCAGTTTCATGTCCAATGATGAAAGTTGGTCCAAGGGAACAAGGAGGAGATAGCGAGAGTGAGGAAAGTGACGAGGATGCACACAATCAGGAGGAAGAAAGGCATGTTTCAGTACAGGGGGAGGAACAGACTATAAAACAATCTATAGAGCTCCAAGTCTACAGAAGAAGAAAGTAGCATTCTACTACTGTGCCTATTGTCCCTACTGTGCCATGTCCCTCGCCTAACCCTGCCCCAACTCCTGAAGATGCACCTTCCGCACCGAAACCCTCTGATTCGGATGCGGATCCATCTGATTCGTATGGTATGATCTCTCCTCCACTATCACATATTCCCTTAAGGAGATCTTCTCGCAGTAATGCAGGAAGATCCCATAATCATTATGGTTATGAACATGACATTGCCCATTTTTTATTATACTCTAATATAATCCCCTACTTGTGGAGCATCCATTGCATCGTTAGACACCACATCTGTGCCTAAGTGTTGGCAGGAAGCGAAGGAAGATCCGAGATGGAAAGCTGCAATATTGGAGGAACTTGGGACACTCGAAAGAAATGGGAACATGGAAACTTGTTTCATTACCTAAAGGAAAGAGAGCAGTTGGATGTTAATGTGTCTTCACAGTAAAGGAGATGCCAGAAGGAAAGGTGGAGCGATACAAGGCAAGATTGGTTACAAAGGAATTCACTCAGTCCTATGGCATCGACTATGATGAGACATTTGCTCCAGTAGCAAAGATGAGCACTGTGAGAACCCTGGTCTCTTGTAGCAAACCATGTGTGACAACTTCATCAATTGGATGTGAAGAATGCCTTTCTTCATGGATATCTACAAAAAAAAGTATACATGGAGACGCCCCCGGAGTTTTGCATGAAGCAGTCGACAGAAAATGTGTGCAAACTGAAGAAATCACTGTATGGACTCAAGCAATCTCCTCGGACCTGCTTTAAAATATTCAGGAAAGCTGTCACAGACATGGGGTACAGCCAGACCAATGCAAATCACACGGTCTTCTTCCGACATGCGAGAGGCCATGTCACTATACTTGCAGTATATGTAGATGATATGAGGAGAAGATTACCCAGCTGAAGTCAAAACTTGTCCAGGAATTTGAAGTAAAGGACTTGGAAATGATGAGATATTTTCTCGAGATCGAGGTGGCTCGAGGAAGAGATGGGATAGTCCTTTCTCAGAGGAAGTATGTACTATGCCTGCTCACAGAGACTGGTATGCTGGGATGTCGATCGGCAGTCACTCCAATCAATCAGAAAGATAATTTAGGGACAGAGGCAGGAGAACCGGTTGATCGTGAGAGATATCAGAGACTTGTAGGCAGATTGATTTATCTATACCACACTCGCCCTGATATCTTATTTGCTGTGAGTGTAGTAAGTCGCTACATGCATGATCCAAGGAAGGGCCACATGGATGCAGTTTTTCATATTCTGAGATACCTGAAGGGGGCCCCTGGAAGAGGGCTATGGTTCAAGAACAATAGACACATGGGTGTTGAGGGATACTGCGATACAGATTCGGCAAGCTGAATGGACGATAAAAGGTCTACCTCAGGGTACTGTATCTTTGTGGGGGGTAACCTAGTCTGATGAAGAAGCAAGAAACAGTCTGTGGTAGCACGATCTACCGCTGAAGAAGAAAATAGAGCTATGACTCTGAGAGTGTCAGAGTTGTTGTGGGTGAAAACACTACTGACATAGTTGAAGCTGGATCAGGGAACACCATTGCGTCTTCTGAGTGACAGTCAAGCTGCAATAAGTATAGCTAACAATACAGTTCAACATGACAGAACGAAACACATCGAGATTGATCAGTTCATCAAAGAGAAGTTAGAGAAAAGGATATTAAAGCTCGATCGTGTTCGCTCAGAAGAATAAGTCGCAGATTGTCTTACTAAGGGACTTAATTCATTGAGTCTTTCTAAACTATGTAACAAAATAAGGATGATTGATATCTATCGTCCATCTTGAGGGAGAATGTTGAGAGTATTAATGGGCTTTTAGTCCCACATTGAGTAGAATAATAGAGAGGGATTAGCCTCTCCTATATATATGTAGCTTTACCTCAATAATAAACAAGCCTATTCTACTAAATTTCTATTAAAACAACACTAAAAGTACTTAAAATTATGCCTAAATATACAAAATATATTTTCTAAAATATTAACAATTATTTGTTTTCCGATACAAAAAAATCCGATACTTCGATCCAAAACTGCCAAAACAGCCGATACCGCCAATCCTGATACTCATAGGAATGGTCCGATACCGATACTTCGAACCTTGGTCAAAACATATTGAATTAGTTTTCGCATCAACTATTTTCCTTGTTAGTTCTGGTCATATCTCCTCTCTTCCCCTTAAAATATATTTCCAAGTGGCAAATGCATTATTATCTGTAACTTGGTCCCAGAAGCTTCTTTTGCCTTGATCTCTCTCCTACATCCACTTAGCTCATAGTGAATGTTCATTTTTGACGAAGTGCCACATTATTTTGTAGTTCTAAGCTTCTGCTATATCCTCCAATCTTCTCAATCATATTCCTCCTTCCACTTTTACTTTGGTGAACTCTGTCCAGCTGATAGTATGTTCAGAATTCTGCCACAAGAAGTCTGCACAAGCCATTTCTATCACTCTCACAGTCGCACTTGGGAGCTTGAACACCTGCAGCAAGTACTTACTAATTGCTGAAATGCCAGATCTAATAAATTCTATCCTTCCTGCAGAAGAGAGTAGTTTTAAATGCCATCCTTCTGATCTCCTATATATATCATTGACTCTGCATGAAACCCGACGACCTTTTTACTGCACTAAATATTTCTTTTAGCAAAGAAACAAAAAACTTATCCTCCACTTTTATGTCTTCCTTCAATTTTCATACCAAAACCCTAAGTTTTCACGAATCTAAAACTCTACAACCTATATCAATTTTATTGTATAAATAATCAAATTTCGAGGATAAATTGTATGAAATTAGTAAAGTAAGAACTAGATCTTCTATAGTGAAGTAGAGGAAATGGATTTAGTTACTCGAACTTAAATGTCCGATATATTTCCTGTTAATGCCATTGTAGAAGGTGATCAGTTAAGTAGGCGACAAATATTTTGATACATTAATATAGACCAACAAACATCAAGATATACAATCTCTAATGTACGGTGTGCCACTAAGTTAAAATTTTCAGAAGATACTTTACCACATTTGGGCATCAAGTCATTTATATAAGCAACAACGTAACCATCAAATACTCTGTAAAACATTCATTTACACTAAATGCTTCTAGCTATAGAATTTTCAGCTTTGACATGTGTTGAGTTGATATGGTATGTTGGGTGTCATATTTAAGTATAGTATAAGCACATGGGAATATCCTGAGGACATATTTGGGATGCAAGAATATGTCACTGGATATTCCATTATGAGATTATTGTCATAATGATTGAGATCATTGTATTAATGACTGTAAGGCTATATAATGCCAATGAGACAATCAATAAAATTATCAACTAATTTCAACATGGTATCAGAGCCAAGTTTCCACAAACCCTAGCCGTCACCAAGCTTCCACAAACCCACAGGAGGATTTCCTAGATCTCCTCCACCGAACTCTTCCACGCCCCCCCTTCTTCCCTTCTCCGCCCTTCGCAGGCCGCCCTTCGCTGTTGCTGCCCCGTCCTTCGCAGCACATCCAGTTGGTGTAGCTTCCATCCACCATTCGCTGCCAGAGAAATCAGAGTCCTGACAGTGCTCATCTTTGCAACTGGTGTAAAGGTCTCGTCATAGTCGATGCCGTACGTCTGACTGTATCCTTTGGCTACTAGTCGAGCTTTGTAGCGCTCAACCTGTCCATCTGGGTTCTGCTTCACGGTAAAGACCCACTTGCATCCAACTGCTCTCTTCCCCTCTGGCAGTCTCACAAGCTCCCAAGTGTGGTTCTTCTCCAGAGCTCCCAAGTGTGGTTCTTCTCCAGAGCTCCCAACTCCTCGTGCATTGCCGCTTTCCACTTTGGACTAGCACTTGGCATGAGGGACTGTGGTACCTAGATCGAGAAGGACTGGACTCAGCATTGGTATCTATGGCAGAGAAGGCTGGCATGGAAGGACTGCAGCAGAGGACTGAGGATACCTTGATACTCCATCATCGGAGGATGGGACATTCTTCCTTTGATACTCTAAGTAAGTTGTATCCAGAGATTTATGCAAAAACAAATAAAGAAAAATTAGTATGTGATGCGTGCGAGTTAGGAAAACTTACTAGGAGCTCATATGTTGGCACGGGTCATAGGAGCACTTTTGCTTTTGAGGTAGTACATTCTGATGTCTGGGGTCCATGTGCTACTAACACTATGAATGGTTATAAGTACTTTGTTTCTTTCATTGAGTGTGCCTCTCGTGTTACCTGGTTATATTTGATGAAAAATAAGAATGATGTACCTGCTTGTTTTCGGAATTTTCATAAGCATGTCCAGACTCAGTACAAAGCAGTTGTGAAGGTACTGAGGTCTGACAATGGAACGGAGTATACCAACAGGATGCTTGCAGAATACTTGTCAGCACACGGAATACAGCATCAGACCACCTGTGCATACACACCAGCACAAAATGGAGTTGCAGAAAGAAAAAACAGACACATTCTGGAGGTCGCAAGAAGTATGATGATCGACATGAATGTCCCACAGAGTCTGTGGGGACATGCAGTGTTGACAGCAGCTCAACTCATCAACATGATGCCCTCGAAGGTCCTCGGATGGAAGTCCCCATGTGAGGTATTGCAAGGCAATAATAGTGGGATACTCCCACTGAAGGTGTTTGGGTGTGTGTGTTTTGTGAAGGACAACAGGCCATCAGTTGGGAAACTTGACCCTAGAGCGGTCAAATGCATCTTCGTAGGCTACTCGGCGACCCAGAAGGGGTATGTGTGCTGGAGTCCAGTAGAGAAGAAGAAGTTTGTCAGTATGGATGTCCACTTTCGGAAGCATGAGCCATACTACCACCAGGACGGAACTTCACACAACACGCCTAATACATCCAGTATTAGGCGAGAGGGGGAGATGGAGAACTTGGTGGTAACCGATTTAGAAGTTTGGCATGGAGGCACGGAGAAGGGACAAGAAGGTGAAGGTGTTAGGCCTACGTCTCAGGGAGAGTTACTTACCTACAGCAGGAGAGAGAAGCAAACTGCAGGACCAGTACCGACAGTGCCAGTGCCAAGTCCCTTGCCTGCGTTCGTCCCAACTCCTGAGGCACCGACACCAACCCCCCTTCAGGTGATACCCCCTCCTTCACAAGATATCATTCCTCCTACTTCTACTCCTCCCACACCACTATCTGTACGGAGGACCACTCGCAGCAATGCAGGAAATCCTCCAAACAGATATGGTTGGAATATTGCTCAGTTTGTTTCTTATGACCATATCCCTTCTTCTCATGGAGCATTTATAGCATCTTTGGATAGTATTACTGTACCTAACAATTGGCAGGTTGTCAAGAACGATCCAAAGTGGAAAGCGGCAATGCACGAGGAGTTGGGAGCTCTGGAGAAGAACCACACTTGGGAGCTTGTGAGACTGCCAGAGGGGAAGAGAGCAGTTGGATGCAAGTGGGTCTTTACCGTGAAGCAGAACCCAGATGGGCAGGTTGAGCGCTACAAAGCTCGACTAGTAGCCAAAGGATACAGTCAGACGTACGACATCGACTATGACGAGACCTTTGCACCAGTTGCAAAGATGAGCACTGTCAGGACTCTGATTTATCTGGCAGCGAATGGTGGATGGAAGCTACACCAACTGGATGTGAAGAATGCGTTTCTTCACGGAGATCTAGTGGAGGAGGTGTACATGGAGATACCACCAGGATTTGGCACCAATCAGACAGTAGGCAAGGTCTGCAGGTTGAAGAAGTCCCTCTATGGATTTAAGCAGTCTCCTCGAGCGTGGTTTGACAGATTCAGAAGGACGATGATAGGGATGGGTTATCAGTAGATCAATGTTGATCATACTGTGTTCTTCCGTCGGAGTGGAGGCCACATCACCATGCTTGCGGTGTATGTGGACGATATGATTATCACAGGAGATGATGAGCAGGAGATCGCCCAACTCAAAGGAAAGCTTGGCAAGGAATTCGAGGTGAAGGATCTCGGTCTTCTTCGGTACTTCCTTGGGATTGAGATTGCTCGAGAAGCAGAGGGGATTGTTCTCTCTCAAAGGAAGTATGCACTGGACCTTCTCACAGAAACTGGGAATGTTGGGGTGCAAACCTGCAGCGACACCAATAGATCAGAGGTTCAAGATTGATGCTGAGGCTGGAGAACCAGTTGATCGGGACAGATACCAGAAACTGGTTGGCAAGTTGATCTATTTGAGCCACACACATCCTGATATCTGCTTTGTAGTAAGTGTGGTGAGCCGCTATATGCATGACCCACGGAAGGGTCATATGGATGCAGTGTACCAGATTCTGAGGTACTTGAAAGGTGCTCCCGGGAAGGGACTAATATTCAGGAAGAACAATCATGTGAGCATCGAGGGCTACTGTGATTCTGACTGGGCTAGTTGTGCTGATGACAGGAGGTCTACCTCGGGATATTACATATTTGTAGGAGGTAACTTGGTCTCCTGGAGGAGTAAGAAGCAGTCTATGGTGGCCAGATCGACAGCTGAAGCAGAGTACAGAGCTATGGCCTTGGGAGTTGCAAGAGCTGCTATGGTTGAAGAATATGCTGGTGAAGCTGAAGCTGGATCAAGGAGCCAAGATGAAGCTGTGGTGTGACAATCAGTCAGCTATTAGTATCGCCAACAATCCAGTACAACATGACAGGACCAAACACATCGAGATTGATAGATTCTTCATCAAAGAGAAGTTGGATAGTGGATTACTGGAGCTTGGCCATGTTCCAACCAAGGATCAAGTAGCAGATGGACTAACCAAGGGACTCGCCTCAGTGAGCATGATTAGAGGATGTGACAAGATGGGCTTAGTGAATATCTTTCACCCATCTTGAGGGGGAGTGTTGATATGGTATGTTGGGTGTCATATTTAAGTATAGTATAAGCACATGGGAATATCCTGAGGACATATTTGGGATGCCAAAATATGTCACAGGATATTCCATTATGAGATTATTGTCATAATGATTGAGATCATTGTATTAATGACTGTAAGGCTATATAATGCCAATGAGACAATCAATAAAATAATCAACTAATTTCAACAACATGCCTTCTTTCTTGTTCACTAAATACTACAAAATTATGTGCGCACACGCGCGCACACACATTTCAATCAATGTACAAACTACTATCAAAATATGAAGCCCAAGTTTCCACCTAGCTATGTTCCTAAGCAGTGAACTGAGTGCTTTGTGTTGCATCTTGTAATTGCATATAGGGTTATCTTACCTTAAATGGTTTCAGCTCAGATACATTCATGACTGACTTTGAGCGTGTAAGAGGCTTCTTTGACCCTGAGCGTGAGGGAGGGTTGTTTGGATCTTGATTCCCTGGCCGGAATGAAGAATGCCTTGAGAAAGAACCAGAAGACAACATCTCTTTCTTTCGGTAGGGACGCCTAAAAGGAAAAACCATCACTTCAGTTTTATAGACAGCCAAATTCTGCAGAAGTTATCCATGAAACATTAGCTGGCATAGCACCTAGGAAAGCAAGAACCTTCTTGCATGTCAAGTATGTCATTACTGTATTCGTCATAAATAGCCAAAGAAGAGATGATATAGGTCATGCCCATCTTGACTGATGACTCCTGCCATATCAAAAGGTAAACCTCAATGAAATACCAATCTCTGAGGTAAGCAAATATGATATCAAGGAAATGGAAAAACCTGATATGTAACTACAGCTGCATATCCGCCCAGAAAACAACTTGATAGGATGGAGGCTGCAACTGCACCTGCTACTGCTGCTGGCCAGAGGAGAATAGCGAGACCTGCAAAAGGCACACATGCAGTTTCCAAGAATGGCCCTTCTCGGCCTACAAGATCATAAAACAATCGCTTCCATCCCTTAAAAAGCATGTATGGGCTCTTGAATAGGGCTACAAGTGTGATCATTAGCATGTCAATCATGACGCCAAGCACACCTACCAAAAGGGCAGCAGGTAGCCAAAACAACCTGGAAAGTAATTGAGGAGAGATTGGCAGTCAGTTCATTCAGAAACCAAATGAGAAAGTTATAAGATGAAGGAAAAAATGAAACAGGACAGAAAACTGGCAAATTAATCCAATTGATTCAAAAAGCAATGGAGCACAAAAGCCAAAGAATGAGAGATGGTACAATACTGAAGAAAGAGACATTTGGCATAAGAACCTCTACATGGATCAGCCATATCTTATCTTTATAGGAATTCTTTTTCAACTAGAAGAGCTAAAGCAATGACAATCAAAAGAGTTCTAAGTCAAAGTCTATTATTTATTGAGTGCATAGTGGAAATATGTTTTGGATGGGGATTCGACCCTTTTCAAATGATGAATATGACTTCGGTGCAAGTTAAGACTCTTCCCAAAGATGTATATGACTTAGGTTAGAGTCAAGACTCTTCCCAAAGTTGATTTGATGAATATTCTTTTAGCAAAAAGGGTTCTATTTTTCTTTACCTTTTTTGCATCCAAGGAAAGGATACTAACAAAGAGAACAACAAATCCCAAACACTTCAGGTTGACAACAAGATCTTTTTTCCCTCCAAGAAGGAAAGAAGGGGGGGGGGGGGGTGTGGAGGGTTGGTTATCCTCTTCCACCTCTTTAAGGTCTCTTTTTCATTCAAGTTAACAAGGGCAAGAACAATTATCTTTTGTTGGGCAATGAACAATACAACAAATTGGGGGTAAGGTTGCATATATCTTGACCCTCCCCAGACCCTGTGTAAGCGGGAGCCTTGCGACCATGGACACCCTTTTTTTTTAATGAACGAGTTCATACTACCGAATGATAGAGAATCTAATGGTCTCATAGACGTGAGCTAAATCCAAACTTCATTATAATCATCACGAATAAACCTAAAATGTAAAAGCCCATAAGTTGGCGTCATATTCCACCATTTATAAGAGAGGAATTAGGAGAGAAGGGAGAAAAATAAGTAGAGATAATTCTAGGATAAATTAAGAGAGAAGTGAACAATATAGAAAAGTCATATATATATATATATATATATATATATATATATGCTCCTACGGACAAAAAATCTTCTAATAGATAGAAACTGATGCAAATCATATTGCATTTCATAAGAAAATAGTTATTTTACAAACTATGAGAGAACGGTAATGATCATGATTCATCGGAGAATTTGAAGAGAAAAAATCTGGTAAGAGAAAACAAAAACTTTCTTCAATTTCATAATTTGCCTTTCAATATAAGATGGATTTCTTGATATTTTCATGTAAAACATCTTTTGCTTCTAATGCTAACTAAACTTCAGGTTCAAGTTCTACCTTTTGTTTTACATTTGGCAACAGCGAATATAATGTTTGTGTATTTATCTCCGTCTCCTACATACTCATAATTATTTAGAAATTAATAGGTCTTAAATCAAAATTGTTTTAGGGTAACTGGAATTGTATGATGCACATACACGAATATGATATGATATGGACAGAGAGACACGGCAAGAACATCTATTTTTGACGTATCCTAGTGTATTTTAGAGTGACTATCACATGTCTATTATGTGTCTGGCATGAAGCAATACCGACACAATACCTCTGCTGCTTCAACCCCCCCCCCCCCCCCCCCCCCCCCCCCCCCCCACACACACACAACCCCCCACCCACCCACCCGATCTAATTTATGGCTCCACCCCTGCTATCGAAGCAACTTTTGATAAAGGAAGTCCCTTGCCACAAGAACAAGAAGGGTACGTGATGAGCTATGTTGTTCAGAGTGTCGTCGGGGCGCCAAAACGACACTTTTTTTTATATAGGGTGTCCCATCCCTTTGTTTTGGTGCCCCAAAACCAAGGTTCAAAAACTCGGTATCGGACAGTTTGTATGAGTATCCGTATCGGCAGTATCGGCAGAATCGGATCGGAGTATCGGATTTTTGGTATCGGCTGTATCGACAATATTTAAATAATTATTAATAAATTAGTAAAAAAAATTAAAAAAATAAATTACATATTTATGCATTATTTAAGTGTTTTTTATGTTTTTTTTATTATAATTGAATAAAACAATAGTCATCCTTGCTGAATGGTTTACCTACGATATATAAGTTTTCTTCCTTTACATGTTTTTAGTTACAATCTTACTATGTCACTATATCCGTACTAATTGAATCTTGTATTGTTCTATAGGTTTTAATTTTGACGAATTAAGACGCATAGAGGGAGGCACAAGAGATTAGAAGCAATGCAAATGGCAGGATGAGATCATGAGACAAGAATCACAAGACCCATAATTATATTTGTCCAGATATTTTTTAAAATTTTTGTAAAAAAAAAGATTTAATTATATTCAGAATTTTAGTTTTATACATAGTTACAAATTGTTACAATATAATCCATGACACCAATTATTTTGTTTCATAATATACCGAAATAAAATTAGCTACAAGATTTACACGTTTGAATTTAAACGTACGACAAAAAATCACTTAGCCAGAAAATTTCATTGGGACTCTGGTAGAATAAGACCAGAGTCCAAAAAAAACATTAATAATAATAATAAATTATATTAAGTGACATATATAAATATATATATATATATATATAAACAATAAAACGTTAATAATAATAAAAAGAGTCACAATAAATTTTGTTGGCTATATATATATATATATATATATATATATATATATATACACACACACACTCTTATAATGAGACTTCAAAACGGCTCAAAAGTAAACCGTCTAAACCGTTTGTAAATACTCGACCAATTATTTAAAAAAATTAATATTACGTAAAAAAATAATTATTTTCCATCAAACTTAGGTTCGAATTCAATATTCTATTCAATAATAAAAAATGTTACATGCAGTAATAAATATTGTTAGATAGTATATATATGCTATCTAATATTGTTATCTATGTAATATTTTTTATTATTGCAACGTAGCACAGGCGCGCCTCAAGGAGACACGTTCGGACCGATGAACTCACGATCCAATAACTCTTGCAGTTGGCACTTTAACTCCTTCAGTTCAGCAGGAGACATTCTGTATGGAGGCTTAGAAATCGACTGTGTATTCGGGAATGTGTCGATGGTGAACTCGATCTCTCGGTCTGGTGGCATGCCGGATAGTTCGCTCGAAAACACATCAGGAACTCCGCCTCAACGGAAGAAGACTCAACGTTTGCGTAATGCAGCTGTGTGTCCCGAACCGACGCTAGGAATCCCTCGCAGCCTTAGTGTAGCATTCGCCGAGCAGATATCGCAGAAATCACCATGCAGGCCCTGGTCGTATCAGTTGTTGGACTACTCGTGTAGCAGAATTCGGCTTCTCCAGGCAGGGGAAAGACGACTCGTTTTTCTGCACATTCAATAGTTGCCGAGCAGGCGCCAAGCCAATCCATTCCCAAAATGATATCATAGTCCCGAACATCTAGAACTAAAACATCTAGCGATAGCTTCCTTCCTCCAATACAGACGTAACCACCTTGGCATACTGAACGAACAGGTATTTTCGTGCCGGAGGGGGTGCTAACACTTAAATCTAGATACAACAGGGTCATT
The DNA here is from genome assembly GCA_036927795.1 of Iris macrosiphon. NCBI lineage: Eukaryota > Viridiplantae > Streptophyta > Magnoliopsida > Asparagales > Iridaceae > Iris > Iris macrosiphon. The sequence goes on from JAYESA010000008.1 coordinate 145,525,902, forward strand.
TCTATATTGTTCTCCACGACAAAATTTGTGGATATAAAATTATGCGTTGTACCAAAATCAAATAGCACACGTGCAGGTATGTTATTAAAAAGTAAAATACCTGACACAACGGTGTCTGAGGCCAGAGCTTCCTCTCGTATCATGGTGTAGACCCGACCTTGAGCTTGGCGACGCTCTTGCTGAGGCGCAGCTCTATTGGCCTGGGGTGCAGTAGCCTGATTTGGATGTTGAGGTGGAAGCTTAGAGGGAAGCAGACAATCTCGAGCTATGTGGCCTTGACCGCCACAGTTGAAGCACAGCCCTTTCTTGCTGTAACATTTTTCGATGGTGTGCCCCTGTCTTTTGCAAAAATCACAAAATGGCCTCTGGTTCCCTTTCTGATAACCGCAGTTGTTTTGACGCTTTGCAGCGGTGTTTCCTCTCTCGTTTCCGTGGCGCTTGTGATTGGAGGTATACATAGTGCCAGCAGGAACGGGAGGATACTGTTGTTCAAGAGAAAGGACGTGGTTGAGAACTTCCCACATCGTCTGGTACTGGGGAACGACTACGTGCGCGTGAATAGCAGGACGCAGACAACCTTCAAATCGACTCGCCGCATCAGGTAAATAGGAGCTTGCGAATTTAGCGAGCCGGTTGAACTCGGCGAAATACTGCTTGACTGTCATGCTTCCTTGGCGTAGTTGCACAAACTCGTTCTCCTTCTGACGACGTACGGGAGGGGGTATGAACTCCTCTTCGAACGCGCCATAGAAAGTAGCCCATGCAATCGTCTCCTCATCATCGTCTGTTGGAAGAGACCTTCGATGCATGTTCCACCAATCGTGCGCATTCAAACGGAGCTGGAGTTGGGCACACGCAACGCGCTTCTGCTCGGGCACCTCCAGGAGTTTGAAGTGGTCTTCCAGTTCGGACAACCAATCTAGAGCCGCGATTGGGTCCTCAGTCCCTTTGAATGGCGTGTTGCAGACTTTCTTGAAGTTGCCAAAGTCGAAGGCAATCACATCCTTCTTCCTTGGAGTCTCAGGCGTCTCGACTTCAAGTGCAGGTTGCTCCACCGGTGTCGCTGCTGTTGCCACGGACTGGTTGGAGGCCAAGGTCTGAACAATCTGCTGCAGGGTATCTACCTGCTTTTGTTGGACTGAGAATCGGACTTCTATATGGTCTTGAAACTGGTTCTGCCTCTCTTCCGCTCGCTTCTCGGCCCGTTCGTAACGAGCCTCCTCCCTCTGTTGGTTAGCCTCCAACATCCGCATCGTTTGCTGAATGGGGTCAACACGGGACATAGCTCTCTGGCTCCGAGAACTTTCCGAAGTGCCGGAACTGCTTTATTGGGCTTGCGTCTCGCCCGGTGCTAGCGCTGATGATTGCGCTTGTGCCATTCCTTCAAAAGAAGGTAAATTACATCAGGATCATAATGTATTATGGACTCATTGTATGAAAGTATCTCATTTTGGCCTAACGAGTTCAAGAGTTCGCACAGGAATTTGATCGATAAAGGAACTTTTCCAACACGAGGGTCAAAGGAACTTGAAGCTCAATATGCTAGTTATACTTCTCATCCGGGTAGCACAAAGATGTATCGAGATCTCCGTACGATATTTTGGTGGCACGGCTTGAAACGAGATATGGCACTGTTCGTGTCGCACTGCATGACTTGTCAGAGAGTAAAGGCCGAGCACCAGAAGCCGAACGGAGAGATGCAGAACCTCGCTATACCGGAGTGGAAATGGAAACATATAACAATGAATTTCATTGTTGGCTTGCCAAAGACGCAACGGGGTAATGATGACGTCTGAGTCATTGTGGATCGACTCACCAAGTCAGCTCACTTTCTGCCTATCAAGTCTACTTGGAGTGCCGACCGCTTGGCTCAGATCTACCTCAACGAAATCGTTCGGCTCCACGGCGTGCCCGTAACCATAGTCTCCGATAGAGATGGTCGATTCATATCACGTTTCTGGGAAAGCCTGCAGTCAGCAATGGGGACGAAGTTGAAGTTCAGCTCCGCCTACCATCCACAGACAGACGGTCAAACAGAACGTGTCAACCAAATCCTCGAAGACATGCTACGACTCTGCGCCTTGGACTTGAAGACTAGTTGGGACATGCATCTACTGTTAGCTGAATTTGCATACAACAATAGCTTTCAATCCAGCATTCAGATGGTGCCGTATGAGGCGTTGTATGGACGGAAGTGCAGATCTCCGATCTGTTGGGACGAAGTTGGAGAACGGCAAATTCTTGGCCCTGAACTTGTGGAGCAGACTGTCCGAAAGATTCGTTTGATTCGGAAACGACTAAAGGTAGCTCAGAGTCGGCAGAAGAGCTACGCTGACACGCATCGACGGCCACTTGAATTCCTTGAAGGGGATCGGGTATTTCTCAAAGTCTCGCCCATGCGAGGAGTCACCAGATTCGGAGCAAAGGGAAAGCTAAGTCTAAGATTCGTCGGTCCGTTCGAAATACTAAAGCGAGTTGCCTCAGTTGCATATCAGATTGTCCTACCACCATCACTGTCCGAAGTGCACGATATCTACCATGTTTCTCAACTTAGGAAGTACGTATACGACCCGAGCCATGTGGAAGATCTTGATCAACTTGATCATAAGACAGACTTGACATATATCGAACAACCCGTACAAATTTTGGATCGTAAAGAAAAGCTGCTTCGAAGTCGCTCGGTTCCTCTTGTGCGCGTGCTTTGGCGAAATCACTCGGTCGAAAAATCCACTTTGGAGCTTGAATCTGAGATGAGGGAAAGGTTCCCTTCCTTGTTTCCTAGTGGTAGGTTCTATTCCTAAGTTTCGTGGATGAAACTTCCAATTAGTTGGGTAGGATGTGGTGCCCCGTTCCCCCTATTCGGGGAGCGCGGCTAAAAAATACAAGACGGTATCGTTCGATCGGGATAGATTGAATCAAGAACTCATCTTCGTTATGGATTTGCTTCTTCGGAATCGATTCTCATATTCAGTGGACCGTGCCCCCGGGATCGACTTAGCGACAGAGTCAGGAGGGACCTCTCCGCTGCATCTTTTGTTGCCTAGTTTTCGTTGTCGCATGTTGCTTTCGTGCCTTGAGTTGGTTTTCGGATTTGCTCAAGTTTTCTTGAACGGTTTCGATGGATTTCATTGTTTTCGTTCGTTGAACTGCACTTCAATTTCGATATTGGAGAGAGTGGAAGAGGTATTGATCAGCTGTTATATATATGCTATCTAATATTGTTATCTATGTAATGTTTTTTATTATTGCAACGTATTTTATTGTATATATATACTATCTAACAATATTTATTACTGCATGTAACGTTTTTTATTATTGAATTCGAACCTAAGTCTGAAGGGATATATATATATATATATATATATATATATATATATATATATATATATATGTTCGAACTCGAGTGACTCTTGTGGTTACCGAAGAGAGATATATAATATCCCGACTGGGTAGCAGAAGGTCAGTGGATCGAGACACGGGACGTATTATTCCTTCCATTTATAAATGGTGAAAGTTGGGGGACAGTGGGCCCAAAGACATACAATGCAGTGTGTACAAAAGTCCCGAACGTTACGCCGGACCCCTTGCGTTACGCCAGAAAGTCAAATATATATATATATATATATATATATATATATATATATATATATATATATATTTGCAAGACACTCAATAAATATATATACATGCAACATAAACATAAGACTTATTGTGGCTAGCAGTGGAAACTATGTGTTGTTGCTGCGGTTTGTGAGGGAAAGTTTCTGGTTCGAGCGGTCTGTTTGTAAAAAAAATTGACTTTTTTTTTTAATACACAAAGTAAACCCTAGCCCTATATATACTATCGTGATGAGGAGAGAAAAAAATCGACTGACATGTTCCTCTCCCTCTCCGCCTCCACCATTCCACTCCTATTTCTCGCCTCCACCGCGCCCAAACCAAACGAAGATGGAGACCACCGATCCTCTCGCCTCCACTCCTCTCGAGCACAGGCGTCGACGTCGGCTGCGGCGAATACGAAGGCTGAGGCCGCCGAGGTGTTTGACTTCGACTAAGGGGCTTTATTACCTCCTAAAAATGAGGTAAATTCTTTACGATTTCTGTAAATTATTTTCTTTTCTTTTCTTTGGGGTGGTTGTTTGTAGACATATCTGGATCTATTTATAGAATTTTTTTGTTGAATTTTTCATTATTGATTTCTCTGTAAGGATTTGACATATATGCCAAAGCAAATGTTCTTTTTTTTGGAGATTCGATTCTTCACATTTTTTCTGGAATATCGGTTCCGTATTGGTCATGTATCGGCCGATATGAACCGATCCAAAAAAAAATATGGAGGTTTTGGCCGGTACCGATAATTTTGTCAAGTATCAGATCGGTTGTGCCCAGATCCGATCCGATACGGCCGATACGTATCGGTATCGACCGATACTTTAAACCTTGCCCAAAACGTCTTTGGCGCCTGGAAGATCCGTCCAGGCCTAGGCGGTAGGCCCAGGCAGTGACTGGGTTGCTTGGTTTTTTTAAATCATGAACTTAACTATAATTAGCTAATATGCTTGCTACATATTATATTTACAACTATGGTTGCAGAATGATTAAGAGTACTGAGTAAGAATAAGAATGAAGATCATAATTAAAGAACCTTACTTACAATTAAACAAAAAAATTGAAAGATTTTAAAGAAAAATATTTTGTAACTTACTTCATCACGACGAGTGTTGTTCTGAACCCCCTCCATCAAAACCTTTCTTGGGAATGTTCAGAGAAAAGAAATGGTAGATATACAGTACTTCAGCAGAATGAAGACTGTTGAATTCTCAAAAAGACCGTTGAGTATATATATATTTAGTGTCATTATTGACACTCCTAAAATCTCATCATGCACTCCTCTTCTAATTTTATTCATTCAAATTCTAAATATGTCCATGCATTAAATCTAACATTAATTTGTGACACTCCTAAAATCTCATCATGCACTCCTCTTCTAATTTTATTCATTCAAATTTCAAATTAATGTCAGATTTAATTCAGGGGCATATTTGAAATTTAAATGAATAAAATTAGAAGAGTAGTGAAGGATGAGATTTTAGGAGTGTCAATAACGACACTATATTTATACTAGTAGCATTTTGACACTCAATATTTTTCCACTGAATTCATGGAAGGAGACATTTCTCAAAAAATCTCCTTGCTAAGATTTAGTTAATTTAGTTTTAGGGAATTGTAATTGTCAAGGAGCCATTTACAATATCCAAGGATTTTCAATATGGGTTATCAATACTACCCTCAATTTATTACAGTTTTTAAAAATAAAATTTATAGCTTCCCTTATAAATCAAGGATAATTTTGGTAATCCATCTTGAAAATCGTTGGGCATTGTCAAAACCTCCTTGGCAATTACAGCTCCCTAGTTTTATACTAGTAGCTAAGGAGACTGTCATTAGTTTTATATTGTAGCATTTTTGGCAATGTCATTATTTCTCATGCTTTGTAATTTAGTTTTACTTCTAGCATTTAGTAACATACAATGAATACTATGAAATGTTAAGGTTTAGTTTTATTAATTAATTTGAGTTTTTAGCATGAGAGAGACAATTTACATAATGTATACTAGGGAGTGTATTCTTAGAGCACCTTGACCCCACCCCCGCTCTAATTTTAGATTCCACCGCCCCGCCCCATACAACATAGGTGATTGGTAAGTTGGCCTGCCTTTTGGTCATGCAAGAAACGGAAAATTCCTCCTCCTAGACCAGTAAGTGTCTAGACAAGGCAGGTAAGAACAAACTGTTCCCACTAGGAACCAATTACAGCTCAAGCAGTACAACAAAGAGCCAAATGGATCAGGATTCCTATAATAAGTTGACTACTTACAAATTGTGTTCCTAGCAAACGCAGGTTTGGCAACCCAACTTACTATAAAATTGGCCAACATCATAGATGAGTCACTGAATTCACAAAATATGATTGTTGATTATCAATAAGCTCTGAATTGGGAGCTCTAATAGGTGTAACTGAGGTAAATACTATGCATTTTGCTATTCCTGTTTTATGATCATAGGGATCTTTTTTTGCTTTGGCTCTTTTTTGGGCTCCAAGGTCTTCAAACTTCAATGATAAGTGGAAGTCTTGGATCCCCCACTTTTAGGAGAGTTCTGCTCCATATGTTAAATTTGTTTGAATAGTTGGCATTTCTGTACCGCAAGCATAAAATTTATTTTTACTGTATGTTGCCGGACACGGATAAGTCAGTGACACGGACACAACACCTATTTTGGTGTGTCCTAGTATATTTTGGAGTGTCCGGGTTGTGTCCAATACATGTCCGGCACCAGACGGACCACATTTGATGCAAGCCACTAGAGACTGCACCCTGAGCTCTAGAAGAATACTCAAAGCAGCTCCAGTCGCCGCAAAAATCCTAGAAGGACTCAAACAATTAGCTGACATTGTGTAAAGTTATAAGGGTTTGGTTATTCTTTGGGGAGCCAAGGTTGCAGAATACAAATAAGATACATAATATGTCACTAATTATATTTTAAAATATAATCAGAAAAAAATCGTGGCGCCAATAGTTGAGGCAACGAAGGCCTCCTTTGATTGCTGGCCTAGTCATACCAGTTGACTAGGTGCTGTGTTCTGAAGATAGTAGAGGAAGGAGGCAGGTAGAGTTTTGAATTCTGGTTGATACCATGTAAAGGTGAACTCCTCAATCTTCCTCTTTAGTGATTGGTGTTAGTCCCGAGGCGGATCTATGATGGTAGAACATAGGCCAATAGCAGAGGTACAAGCGAAATCCGAAAGTCCGCTCTCTAGTAGAATCCAAGTTGTCGTCGAAACACAGAGCTTCCGTCAAACAAGTTTGCCCATTGAAGAACTCGATTCCAACGGGTCACAAAGAACCAAGGGAGAAGTTGGCACACCAGAAACTCGCAAGAGTCTCTCTCCAAGTGATGCACAACTCCTAAGAAGCACACCTCCAAGATCAGGTTACAAACTTACTACAAGAAAAAATAAGCTATAATAGATTGTTCTTCTCTTTACGTTCGCAGACGCTAAAATGAGATAGAACAGAACAAAGACAAGAAGAAAGATCTAAACAGAACTCCTGCTGGGGTGATCAAAGCCACCGGCGCCCAAAGCAAGATTCGTCCTATCCGCGATATGCTCCCAGGATCCAGCAAGCTCTCGAAGAACTTCTGGAACGCTCGTGTCACCTCCCTCCTGGACTCGCACGAACTCCTGGACTCTTTGGCGCAAAACCTCTCTTCAACTCTCTCTCTCTCGAAAGTATGAATCACACTTCAAAGAGCAACGAAGGAGAGCATTTATAGAGGAACCTGGCCACATAGTCGGTTACAAAGAGATTAGAACGAAATTAATTTAAATCTCACAAAATTCGATCTGAATTAAAGACGCAATCTTTCTATAACCGACTCTAAACCGCCTTCAGCGCAGCAGGACAGCGGCGCAGCGGCCCAGCGCTTATCGCGCATCGCAAAGCGCCCAGCTGCACATGTGCGCATAGTCGCGCATGGCCGCGCATCGCCTGCACATGCGTCCGCGCAGCGCCCGCTCAGCACCCGCGCATGCAACCATGCTAGCAACAGCGCATTCAACTTGCGCATGAGCGCATCAAATGCGCATAAACGCCATGCGCCGATGCTGACGTGCTAAGTGCACCAACAAAGTGTCACTTTGCACCCTTGAGGCCCGAGTCCGAGTCACTAAGCCCGCTCCTATTGAATAAATTCCAAAAGCATGACAAAAAATATAAATGCTTTCATGAGGAGTTAATCATTTTCTTTCCTCCTAGAAAAACACCCCCACATAGCACCCATGTGCCTCACCACACCCCATGTGCATATCTCAACACAAGCAAAGCATTATATTGAGATACCCACTTGGTGGTGTAGCCGGTGTGGGACTATCTTTCACTAGTCCAAAGGCAAAAACAATAATTTCTCACATATCTCAATATATGGGTTGAGCGTTCCCCACAGTGCCTGCCTATTATGCATTAGGATAGATGTCGCTTCGACTTGAATCTTTTCGCATTGGTCAAATAGCAGTATGATACAAGAATGGACTAAGTCTTGAATTCTACCTCATTGTTGCAATTCTTTCCACTCACACAATGACATCAGTTGTACTTCTGGTTGCACATTAAAGGCCCTGTGCACACCTGGTTTCGGTGTATGTATTTTGGACGTCTACAATTTTTTTCTCAAGAGACGGTATGTATCTCTTTCCATACACTATATATGAGTTCTTTTAAAGAGTCATTGGCATGAAGCCTTGCGCTTCCTTGCGGTTACATCGTAGAATATTTTGGAGTAATTGTTATATTTTTTATTGATAATCTCTTGGCTATTTATAGCCTTACAATCCTTCATCTTATATTAATACCCCATTAAAAAACCCTGTAGAATATTCTAATATCTAACAAATATACCAAGAATATTCTAATATACCAACAAATATACCAAGAATATTCTAATATACCAACACTCCTCAAGATGGACGAAAGATATTCATTAAGCCCATCTTGTCACATCCTCTAATCATATCTGCAGAGCTAAGTCCCTTGGTCATACTGTCTGCTACCTGCTCCTTGGTTTGAACATGACCTAGCTCCAGTAGTCCACGGTCCAACTTCTCCTTGATGAAGAACCTATCGATCTCGATGTGTTTGGTCCTGTCATGTTGCACTGGATTGTTGGCGATACTGATGGCTGACTGGTTGTCACACCACAGTTTCATCTTGGCTCCTTGATCCAGCTTCAGCTCCACCAGCATACTATTCAGCCATAGCAGCTCTGCAACTCCCAAGGTCATAGCTCTGTACTCCGATTCAGCTGTCGATCTGGCCACCACCGACTGCTTCTTACTACTCCAAGAGACCAAGTTGCCTCCTACAAATATGCAATAGTCCGAGGTAGACCTGTTATCAGTACAGCTAGCCCAGTCAAAGTCACAGTAGCCCTCGATGTTCAAGTGATCATTCTTCCTGAATATCAACCCCTTTTCGGGGGCACCCTTCAAGTATCCCAAAATCTGGTACACTGCGTCCATATGACCCTTCCTTGGGTCATGCATGTAGCAGCTCACCACACTCACTGCAAAGCAGATATCATGACGTGTGTGGCTCCAATAGATCAACTTGTCCATCAGCCTCTGGTATCTGTCTCGATCAACTGGATCTCTAGCCTCAGCACACAGCTTGAACCCCTGGTTGATCGGCGTAGCTGCAGGTCTGCATCCCAACATCCTTGTCTCTGTGAGGTCCATCGCATACTTCCTCTGAGAAAGAACAATCTCCTCTGCTTCTCGAGCAATCTCAATTCCAAGGAAGTACCGAAGAAGACCAAGGTCCTTCACCTCGAGCTCCTTGCCAAGCTTCCCCTTGAGTCGGGCAATCTTCCGCTCATCATCTCCTATGATAATCATATCGTCCACATACACCGCAAGCATGGTGATGTGGCCTCCACTCCGACGGAAGAACACAGTATGATCAGCATTGATCTGCTGATCTCATCCCTATTATCGCCCTCCTGAATCTGTCGAACCACGCTCGATGAGAGACTGCTTCAGTCCATAAAGGGACTTCTTCAACCTGCAGACTTTGCCCACTGTCTTATCGTTGCAGAATCCTGGTGGTATCTCAATGTAAACTTCCTCCACTAGATCCCCATGAAGAAACGCATTCTTCACATCTAGTTGATATAGCTTTCATCCCACATTCGCTGCCAAAGAAATCAGGATCCTGAAGGTGCTCATCTTCGCTACTGGTGCAAAGGTCTCATCATAGTCAATGCCGTACGTCTGACTGTATCATTTTGCCACCAGTCGAGCCTTGTAGCGCTCTACTTTTCCATCTGATTTCTGCTTCGGTGTAAAGACTCACATCCGACTGCCATCTTCTCCTCTGGCAGTTTTACCAATTCTCAAGTGTGGTTCTTCTCAAGAGCGCCTAACTCCTCGTGCATCGTCGCTTTCTACTTTGGATCGTTCTTGGCAACCTGCCAATTGTTAGGTACAGTAATACTATCCAAAGATGCAATGAATGCTCCATGAGAAGATATATTATTATATGAAACAAACTGAGCATGGTCATAACCATATCTATCAGGAGGATTTTCCGTATGTACTGATAATGGTGTGGAAGGAGTAGGAAGAATGTTATCACCTGAAGAGAAATCCGGTGGTGGTGGTGTAGATGTCTCAGGAGTTAAGACGGACGCAGGCAAGGGACTTGGCACTGGCACTATAGGTACTGGTCCTGCAGTTTGCTTTCCTTTCCTGCTGTAGGTAAGTAACTCCCGTTGAGTCGTAGCCTAACACCTCTCATCGCCTCCCCCTGTTCCTCTTCTCTCCTGCTCCTCCTCAAACGTTCCTCCATGTCATACTCCTAAATCGGTCACCACACCCTCACCAATCTCCCTCTCTCGTCTCATACTCTCAGTATCAGGTGAGTTGTTTATGGATGAGGTTCCCTCATGATGGTAGTATGGCTCAAACTTCCTGAAGTGAACATCCATGCTTACAAACTTCTTCTCTACTGGGCTCCAGTACACGTACCCCTTCTGAGTCGCCGAATAGCCCACGAATACATACTTGACTGCTCTGGGATCAAGTTTCCCAACAGACGGTCTGTTGTCCTTCACAAAATATATGCAGCCAAACACCTTTAGTGGAAGTATCCCACTATTATTTTCTTGCAATATCTCACATGGAGACTTCCATCCGAGTACCTTCGAGGACATCATGTTGATCAATCGAGCTGTTGTCAACACTGCATGCCCCCACAGACTCTGTGGGATATTCATGGCTATAATCATGCTCCTTGTCACCTCCAGAAGGTGTCTGTTCTTCCTTTCTGCCACTCGATTTTGTGCTGGTGTGTATGCACAGGTGGTCTGATGAAGTATCCCTTGGGCTGACAGGTATTCCTCAAATGCTTTGTTGGTATACTATGTTCCATTGTCAAACCTTAGTACCTTCACCACTGCTCTGTACGGAGTCTGGACATGTTTATGAAAGTTTCGGAAACAAACAAAAACCTCACTCTTGTTCTTCATCAAATACAATCTGGTGACACGAGAGGAACAATCAATAAAAGAGACAAAATACTATTAACCATTCATAGTAGTTGTGGTGCACGACCCCTAGACATCAGAATGTATAATATCAAAAACAGAATAGCTCATATGGCCTGCACCAACATATGAACTCCTAGTAAGTTTGCCTAAATCACAGACATCACATACTAGTTTCTCCTTATTTGCCTTCTCATAAATAGATGGATACAACCTACTCAAAATACCAAGAGTGCCCCAACCGCCTGTGATGGTGTATCAGTGTATCTTCGTCACTCATCTTTGGTCCTCTCATTCCTGCCCTTTCTGCCATAGACACTAATGTCGAATCAAGTCCTTCCCGCTCCAGGTACCACAGTCCATCATGCCAAGTGCCAGTCCCAAGTCTTCGTCCCGTCTCCTTCTCCTGGAAGATCACCTTAGGAATATCAAAAGAGACAATACATTTTAGTTGGAGGATTATAGAACTAATGGACAAAAGACTGACTGGAAAAAATGAGCATGTAAAATATTGGATAATCTTACTGAACCTGTACAATCAACAGTACCCTTACCGACCACTGGCTGGAAAGTACCATCGACTGTTTGAATGTTGTCTGCAGATGCTAGGTGAGAGCAGGAAGAGAACTCACTAGCATTCCCTGTCACGTATCGAGACGCACCCGAATCGACAAACCAGTCCGACGATCTTAGGAAAGACATAGATGCAAGGGCGAGTGAGTCATTAGTACCTTCCAATGGATGGACATATATAGCAGCGTTGCCTCTGGTGAAGACTGAGATGGACGTCTCCTCGTCCCACTCCTCATGTCTCCATCGCTTAATGCTCTCTGCTTTCTCCTGAGTACTTCCAGCATGCCCAGTAGTGCCTGATCCTCCTCAGTATAGGCACCATTAGATCCCTCCTCGCCTTCTGCTACCAGCAGGTTCATCCGATAACCTCCTCGACCACCCCGTCGACCCCCACGACCACGGCCACGTCCTCCAAACTGTCAACGTCCGTCACTTGAATCTCCCTCCTTGGGTGGTTTGGTGCAAGCATACCTCAGATGGCCCACCTCCCCGCAGTTGTAACACTGTCGGGGTCTCTCTTAGGTCATGTGACGCCTGAATTGGCAACCGCCAGTGCTTTCTTCACTTCAGGAGGACCACGTGTCCCTGTCTGTATCTTGATACGAGTCTCCTCCTGGATCATAGTCGAGATAGCCTCCTCAAGTGTAGGAATCTTCGGTTGGGCTAGAAGTAGTGATGTCCTCTGAGCAAACCCTGCGGTCAGCTCCTTAAGAAACTTCATCGTCCTCTCCTGCAGACATACATGTCTCTCCTTACACTTCGGATCCTCACAGCTCGTCCGATCTGAGAAGTGATCATAATCCAACCACAGATGCTCCAACTCCGTGGCATACTCCTGTACCATCTTCTCTCCTTGTACGGTGTCGTCGATCTCCCCCTTGATCTGGAAAACCCTCAAGTTATTTTCCACACCATCGTAGGTTCTCCTCAACTTCTCCCACACGTCTGTCACCATCTCAAGGTCATCCACTGTGGCGGCGATCGACTGGACTAAAGAATTAAGGAGCCAAATGTATACAACCATATGAGTGGACTTCCACTCGTCACGTCCTGCCGAGTCCTCATCCGGTTCTGTCTTCTCTCCTGACAAGAAACCCTCCAGGTTCTTCCCTGCGAGGGTTCTCCTCACCAGTCGTGACCAACTCAGGTAGGTGGCCGGTCCATCAAGCTTCAGATCGATGGATGAAAGCTCCAACTTCGCCAATGTTCGTGTCGCGCTCTCACCAGCCGACAGTTTCATCAGCTTCATCAACGTTGCGACCTCCGAAGAGTCCAACTTCTTGATAAGCTCCTCCATCGACCCTCCTCTTCTCCGATCACCTCACACGTCCCACGATTCACGTTCGCCCTCTTCGTCCTCTCCTAGACCCGATCATGTCTCTCCCCCATCAGATCTAAGCCTTCGATGTCAACGTCTGAAAAGACCTGCGGGAGAGTTCATGAACCGAGGCAGAAGGCTCCGGGGGAGTCGCGGCTTCGCGGTGGTGGTGGCGGATGAGCGGTGCGGCAGCGGTGGTGGCGGGCGGTGTGGCAGTGGTGGCGGTGGTGGCGGCTAGGGTTTGGGAGTTGGTTGGGAGTTAGTGGCTAGGGTTTGAGCTCTGATACCATGTAGAATATTTTGGGATAATTGTAATATTTTTTATTGATAATCTCTTGGCTATTTATAGCCTTATAACCCTTCATCTTACATTAATACCCCATTAAAAACCCCTGTAGAATATTCTAATATACCAACAAATATACCAAAAATATTCTATTATACCAACAAATATACCAAGAATATTCTAATATACCAACATACATCATTAAGAAAATGTTAGCAAGACCATTTTGAACTAAATATTAAGGAGAAACAAACAAGTCAAGCTTTGAAATCAACACCAAATGACAGACCTGATTTCATACGGTTCTCCATTTAGAGGCTTAAGAAGACGAAGGTCATCCATAATCGAGAAATAGGAGTGAAAGCATAAATCTTTCAGGTCCCTGACCACTGTGAAGCTTCCCTTGATTGTACTCCAGGTCCCATCCTGCACATGTAAGATCAAATCAAATTAATAAGAAATTCTAGCAACAGGGTAAAGAATATCAAGATCATCATCATCAATTGATAAATAGTAAGTACCACAAAGCAATGGATGAAGTCATCAGTTTTTCCTTCTCCAACAGCCTCAAAAGTAGCTAACATTGGTGCAAAGAAACCATAACCAGCACCGGCTACTACACTCCCCAAAATGCCTATCAGTGGCCACAGAACCAAAAGCACAGGTAAAGCAATACAAATGAGAAGCTTTAAACAAGGCCCAAACTGTTTGGTTCTGCCGTCAGAAAAACATACATAATGGTCAGCACATCACTAAATTGTATGGACAAAGAATATATGCATAAACAATCCACCATTGAAAAACATAATCATGTTACCTTGCTATACTGTAATATGTCCAGAATGCATGGACTGGCCAGAGACCCAAAATGATAGCAGAGTTTCCAATTGTCAAGATAAGGCAAACCACTGGGCAATGTAAAGCACCTGAAAATAGAAATAACACAGAGATGGTACCATCGGTCATGACCTGAAGTATTTCACTGAGACAGATACGTAGTAATAACTAAATCGCATGTGTTATGCATTCAACTAATTTACACATGCAATCTAATTGGCTACACTTATTTCTAGCATATCCATAGAAACTCCTTAAACAAATGGGTATTGTTGAGCCTTGAAATGAAATTGGTATTGTTACAAAGGAAATAATAAAAGAAGGTTGAAGATGAAAAAGAAAGGTGGAGACAAAAAAGTTAGGGCTTCAGAGAAAGGTTCATGTAATCGGTATCAGAGTCGTTTTCGAACCTTCTGATGAGGATTGGTATCATCGATAGTTTCAACAGACAGACACAAAATTAACAATATATATTAGAAAAATGTAGAAATTTAATTGTCTGGCACATTTAGGCAAATCTTATTGAGTGTTGTTTCCAGTTAGTCTTGAATGGAATAATACTCAATATTGTTGAATCACTTACCAGCAATATATATTTTGGTTTATTTCACTTGATTTTAGACAAAGTGTTGATATGGTATGTTGGGTGTCATATTTAAGTATAGTATAAGCACATGGGAATATCCTGAGAAAATATTTGGGATGCCAGAATATGTCACAGGATATTCCATTATGAGATTATTGTCATAATGATTGAGATCATTGTATTAATGACTGTAAGGCTATATAATGCCAATGAGACAATCAATAAAAAAATCAACTAATTTCAACATGGTATCAGAGCCAAGTTTCCACAAACCCTAGCCGTCACCAAGCTTCCAGAAACCCACAGGAGAATTTCCTAGATCTCCTCCACCGAACTCTTCCACGCCCCCCCTTCTTCCCTTCTCCGCCCTTCGCAGGCCGCCCTTCGCTGTTGCTGCCCCGTCCCGCTACTGCTGCTACTACTGCTGCTGCGGCTGCTGCGACGGTGGCTGTGACATGCGTGCTGCCGCCTCCTCCGCATCAGCACGAGACAACGCCTAATAGGGGTGCCTAGATCTGAAAAAAGGGGGGACATGTTCGGATCTAGGAGCGGACGACGAGGACGAGCGTGAGTCGTGGAGCGGACGTGACGTGATTGGATAGACGACGCATCGATGGAGGAGATCATCAAGAAGCTAGATTCTGCAGAGGTGGCGACGTTGATGAAGTTGTTGACGATGTCGGCTGGTGAAAACACGACACGAACGTCGCCGGAGTTGAAGCTTCCCTCCATCGATCTGAAATTAGATGGACCAGCCACCTATCTGAGTTGGTCACGGCGGGTGAGAAGAACCCTCGCAGGAAAAAACATGGAGGGGTTCCTGACGGGCGAGGCGACAGAGCCGGACGAGGGCTCGACAGGACGCGATGAGTAGAAGGCCACTCATATGGTGATCTACATCTGGCTTCTCAACTCCTTAGTCCAGTCTATTGCCGCCACAGTAGACGGTATTGAGATGGTGAAAGATGTGTGGGGGAAGTTGAGAATGACCTATGATGGTGTGGGAACAATTTACGGGTCTTCCAGATAAAGGGGGAGATTGATGACATCGTACAGGGAGAGAAGACGGTGCAGGAGTATGCCACGGAGTTGGAGCGTCTGTGGTTGGATTATGATCACTCCTCAGATCGGGCGAGCTGCGGGGACCCTAAGTGTAAGGAGAGACAGGTGTGTCTGCAGGAGAGGACGATGAAGTTCCTCAAAGGGCTGACTGCAGCTTTCGCACAGAGGACGGCCCTACTTCTAGCCCAACCAAAGATCCCTAGCCTTGAGGAGGCTATCTCAACCATGATCCAGGAGGAGACACGCATCAGGCTGCAAGCCGGGACAGGTGGTCCCCCAGAAGCAAAGTCAGCACTAGCGATCACCAGCTCAGGAAACACAGGATCTAAGAGAGCCCTGGCAGCATAACCGGCAGTACTACAACTGTGGGGAGATGGGTCATCATCGGTATGCTTGTACCAACCACCTAGGGAGGGAGATTCAGGTGGTGGACGAGGACCGTTCGGCGGACGAGGATATAATAGAGGAAGTGGTCGTAGTCGAGGGAGTAGACGAGGCGGCCGAGGAGGTTATCGGACGAACCTCCTGATATCAGAAGGGAACGGAGAAGCTGATGGCACCTTTACTGTGGAGGACCAGGCACTGGGAGACATGAGGAGTAGAACAGAGGAAACGTCCACCTCATTCTTTGTTAGGGGCAACGCTGCCATGTATGCCCATCCATCAGAAGGTACTGACGAATCACTTGCCCTTGCGTCTATCTCTTCCCTTAAATCATCAGACTGGATTATCGACTCGGGAGCATCTCGGCATGTGACGAAAAATGCTAGTGAGTTTTCTTCCTACACTCACCTAGCATCAGCAGACAATATTCAGACAGCTGATGGCACTTTCCAGCCAATGGTCGGTAAGGGTACTGTTAATTGTACAGGTTCAGTAAGATTATCCAATGTTTTACATGCTCCATCCTTTCCAGTCAGTCTCTTGTCCATTAATTCTATAATCCTCCAACTTAAATGCATTGTTTCTTTTGATATTCCTAAGGTGACCTTCCAGGAGACAGGGACAGGACGAAGACTTGGGACTGGCACTTGGCATGAGGGACTATGGTACCTAGATCGAGAAGGACTGGACTCAGCATTGGTATCTATGGCAGAGAAGGCTGGCATGGAAGTACTGCAGCAAAGGACTGAGGATACCTTGATACTCCATCATCGGAGGATGGGACATTCTTCCTTTGATACTCTAAGTTGTATCCTGAGATTTATGCAAAAACAAATAAAGAGAAATTAGTATGTGATGCGTGCGAGTTAGGAAAACTTACTAGGAGCTCATATGTTGGCACGGGTCATAGGAGCACTTTTGCTTTTGAGGTAGTACATTCTGATGTCTGGGGTCCATGTGCTACTAACACTATGAATGGTTATAAGTACTTTGTTTCTTTCATTGAGTGTGCCTCTCGTGTTACCTGGTTATATTTGATGAAAAATAAGAATGATGTACCTGCTTGTTTTCGGGATTTCCATAAGCATGTTCAGACTCAGTACAAAGCAGTTGTGAAGGTACTGAGGTCTGACAATGGAACGGAGTATAACAACAGGACGCTTGTAGAATACCTGCCAGCACATGGAATACAGCATCAGACCACCTGTGCATACACACCAGCACAAAATGGAGTTGCAGAAAGGAAAAACAGACACCTTCTGGAGGTCGCAAGAAGTATGATGATCGACATGAATGTCCCACAGAGTCTGTGGGGACATGCATTGTTGACAGCAGCTCAACTCATCAACAGGATGCCCTCGAAGGTCCTCGGATGGAAGTCCCCATGTGAGGTATTGCAAGGCAATAATAGTGGGATACTCCCACTGAAGGTGTTTGGGTGTGTGTGTTTTGTGAAGGACAACAGGCCATCAGTTGGGAAACTTGACCCTAGAGCGGTCAAATGCATCTTCGTAGGCTACTCGGCGACCCAGAAGGGGTATGTGTGCTGGAATCCAGTAGAGAAGAAGAAGTTTGTCAGTATGGATGTCCACTTTCGGGAGCATAAGCCATACTACCGCCAGGACGGAACTTCACACAACACGCCTAATACTGCCAGTATTAGGCGAGAGGGGGAGATGGAGAACTTGGTGGTAACCGATTTAGAAGTTTGGCATGGAGGCACGGAGAAGGGACAAGAAGGTGAAGGTGTTAGGCCTACGGCTCAGGGAGAGTTACTTACCTACAGCAGGAGAGAGAAGCAAACTGCAGGACCAGTACCGACAGTGCCAGTGCCAAGTCCCTTGCCTGCGTTCGTCCCAACTCCTGAGGCACCGACACCAACCCCCCTTCAGGTGATACCCCCTCCTTCACAAGATATCATTCCTCCTACTTCTACTCCTCCCACACCACTATCTGTACGGAGGACCACTCGCAGCAATGCAGGAAATCCTCCAAACAGATATAGTTGGGATATTGCTCAGTTTGTTTCTTATGACCATATCCCTTCTTCTCATGGAGCATTTATAGCATCTTTGGATAGTATTACTGTACCTAACAATTGGCAGGTTGCCAAGAACGATCCAAAGTGGAAAGCCGCAATGCACGAGTTGGGAGCTCTGGAGAAGAACCACACTTGGGAGCTTGTGAGACTGCCAGAGGGGAAAAGAGCAGTTGGATGCAAGTGGGTCTTTACCGTGAAGCAGAACCCAGATGGACAGGTTGAGCGCTACAAAGCTCGACTAGTAGCCAAAGGATACAGTCAGACGTACAGCATCGACTATGACGAGACCTTTGCACCAGTTGCAAAGATGAGCACTGTCAGGACTCTGATTTCTCTGGCAGCGAATGATGGATGGAAGCTACACCAACTGGATGTGAAGAATGCGTTTCTTCACAGAGATCTAGTGGAGGAGGTGTACATGGAGATACCACCAGGATTTGGCACCAATCAGACAGTAGGCAAGGTCTGCAGGTTGAAGAAGTCCCTCTATGGACTGAAGAAGTCTCGTCGAGCATGGTTTGACAGATTCAGATGGGCGATGATAGGGATGGAATATCAGCAGATCAATGCTGATCATACTGTGTTCTTCCGTCGGAGTGGAGGCCACATCACCATGCTTGCGGTGTATGTGGACGATATGATTATCACAGGAGATGATGAGCAGGAGATCGCCCAACTCAAAGGAAAGCTTGGCAAGGAATTCGAGGTGAAGGATCTCGGCCTTCTTCGGTACTTCCTTGGGATTGAGATTGCTCGAGAAGCAGAGGGGATTGTTCTCTCTCAAAGGAAGTATGCACTGGACCTTCTCACAGAAACTGGGATGTTGGGGTGCAAACCTGCAGCGACACCAATAGATCAGAGGTTCAAGATTGATGCTAAGGCTGGAGAACCAGTTGATCGGGACAGATACCAGAGACTGGTTGGCAAGTTGATCTATTTGAGCCACACACGTCCTGATATCTGCTTTGCAGTAAGTGTGGTGAGCCGCTACATGCATGACCCACGTAAGGGTCATATGGATGCAGTGTACCAGATTCTGAGGTACTTGAAAGGTGCTCCCGGGAAGGGACTAATATTCAGGAAGAACAATCACGTGAGCATCGAGGGCTACTGTGATTCTGACTGGGCTAGTTGTGCTGATGACAGGAGGTCTACCTCGGGATATTGCATATTTGTAGGAGGTAACTTGGTCTCCTGGAGGAGTAAGAAGCAGTATGTGGTGGCCAGATCGACAGCTGAAGCAGAGTACAGAGCTATGGCCTTGGGAGTTGCAGAGCTGCTATGGTTGAAGAATATGCTGGTGGAACTGAAGCTGGATCAAGGAGCCAAAATGAAGCTGTGGTGTGACAATCAGTCAGCTATTAGTATCGCCAACAATCCAGTACAGCATGACAGGATCAAACACATCGAGATTGATAGATTCTTCATCAAAGAGAAGTTGGATAGAGGATTACTGGAGCTTGGCCATGTTCCAACCAGGGATCGAGTAGCAGATGGACTAACCAAGGGACTCGCCTCAGTGAGCATGATTAGAAGATGTGACAAGATGGGCTTAGTGAATATCTTTCACCCATCTTGAGGGGGAGTGTTGATATGGTATGTTGGGTGTCATATTTAAGTATAGTATAAGCACATGGGAATATCCTGAGGAAATATTTGGGATGCCAGAATATGTCACAGGATATTCCATTATGAGATTATTGTCATAATGATTGAGATCATTGTATTAATAACTGTAAGGCTATATAATGCCAATGAGACCATCAATAAAAAAATCAACTAATTTCAACACAAAGTATATCTAGATACTTTTGATTGGAATAATATTAAGATGGATGAATGTTGGAAATTTATCAACATACAACTTCGAAATTGGTAATGTCTGTAGAGTGTTGATAAGAAATTTTATGGGCACACTATGGCATTGGTGATCTTCAGCAAGACCAAATCATTTGTCGAGTCTTTTTTTGTATTCTTGTTTTCATTCAATTTCTTTTTTCTTTCTGAGGAATTGACCACGAAAGAGTGCCTCAATTTTGGTGCCAGCCAATATCAACGGAAGTCTATGTTGTCATAGGCAACGTCTAGGCGTGCAGGTTGGAGAGGAGGCGCCTCGACTTCAGAAAAAAAATCCCCCTGGGGTGGCGATAGTCGCCTAGACGCGCCTAGGGGAAAAAATGCAATATTTAGACAGGTTATAAGAACTTATTAGTTATAGACTTCTTAGTTATAAGAACTTATTAGTTATAGACTTCTTGTGTTCATTCATAAATGTTTGCCTAATACTTATTATAACTTATTATTAGTGTTACTTTAATTCTTAATGCTTATTAGCCTTACTTGATGTTGAATATTGGTTATTTGTTGCTTCTTACATTATATATAGTATATGTAAGTTGTATATAGAATTGCATAATATCAAGAACAAGCAAGAAACCTTGGGGGCACCTAGGCGAGGTGGGTGGTATGTCGCCTCGTCTCACCTAGCGCCCAGTACAACATAGATGGACGTCAATATTGGATTTAGAGAAGCTAAAATGAAACGATATAGTTGATACGTATTGGTATTGGCCGATGCTGCGAACCTTGCTTCAGAGTTAAAGAATCTTGCTGTGTTGAGGTACTTTCTTGGATCTAAGTAGATCAATTTACGGGTTCGAGTAAATATTGCTTAATGAGAATGGAGAATTCAGATCCTTCATCACCGAGGGGTAAATACTGCTCAATGAGATTGGAAATTTTGGATTCAGGCCAATCAATTGAAAATCGACCCGATTCATCATCTGAGTATCTCTGAGAAAAATCATGTCAATACTAAAGAATAGTGGGTAAAGTTCTCTCTTTATCAATGACACATCCTAATATTCTTAGGTTCTATTGATGATAATAGATCCCTATAAGTTGTTCATCATCATCATTATTATCCAAGTTTTTTCTATTGGAATGGCATTGGCTATGGGGCATAAGAAAGCACCACAAAATAATTGACATTTTTTATGACCAGCTATGGATCTGACATTAACCCTCTACGTTGTCAAATTTCATAGCCAAAGGGGCTATGAGCATGACACGCCATGCCATAAAATATAGTTGGCCGGTTGGCGAGTAGGTAGACTTACCTGTTGATTATGTAGTTTAAGCTCATACAACCAAGGAGAACACTTCTAACTTCCCTCAGAATATAGAGTCTAGAGTCGCTAGACTAATAGGTAAGTCGGTACAATTTGTTACAAAGAAATGTATTTGTCTATATGGCACATTAAGCCAAAGAGAGGAGTTATTGTATCTATATTGGAGTTGATCACATCAACTTGGAGAAAACAGTGGGTGAGATAGAGTGCAGAGGAGGAATACAACACACCTGCCTCAGACGATATAGAGATTGAGGTCAATACTGTTGGGCGCGGCACGAAAGCGTTTGCCAACCCACATGAGATAACCAACCAATCTACGAACACCAAGCACAGATGAAGACAACTATATGGTGGTGACTACGTCACCTGGACAAATTTTATTTATAGGATGAGAAATCATATTTTAGAACATAATAGGATTTCCTAAATAGGAAACCTTAAGATAATAATCCTATTACACCTAAAATAGTCCAACATCAATTATAGAAGTCCAAATATGGTCAAATTAAATATTTGATATAAATTTGAAATCTAATCAAATCTTACATTTAATGTAGATTTTTAAATTATATCAAATCAAATCTTTGACCATATTTGGGCTCCAAAATTTATCAAATCCAGACTGGACCCCATCAATATCTCCCTCCAGTCTGATGAGAGGGTGTTGACCCCAAGACTCCTCACCTGGACCCCATGCATGTCGCCCCGCGACAGAGTTCCTGCTCCCCAATATCACCGATCTCCGATCCCTTGAGATGTCTTGCATCTTATGTCATCTCCAGCTCCTCGATCGTCACGTCGACGTTAGCTGTCATGTGTAGCACCTCCTGCACCACTGGGATCCTGCCGATATCAATGACACGGCCAAGACCGAAATCCCTGACGATCAGCCTCACCGTGAGTCTAGGTTGTCTGTCCCCGACTTCCGTCTTCCACCGAAACGTGTTAACGTTCCGACGAGCTTCTTCACCCTTGGCTGGCCCAACCAAACGGACGGTGCGGTTCTCCCGAGATTCGAACTCCTGAACCCGCCCACCTTCATGTCCGAACCTGAAGCTCTCCCATACACATGCGTCCTCGAGCAGAACATCACACACTGTGCATGTCGTCGATGACCTACAGCTTCCCTTGGACTGTGTGAATGGAGATGCACCAGCCTCAGATTGAGTTTCTGCAAACATTGATCTCCTCCCAGGTTTCGAACTGCTAAAACCGATGTCACTCCGTAAAGTTTTGGCAAACCACCGGTCGCCAAAACCGGATCCGTGGAAGAACCCCCCACATGGAGACCGACCAACTGTCATGGGACCGACAGACTGACCCTCAATCTTTGACTCATCACCATTCGTCGATTTGTCTCGACGAACCGATTCTTTTGTATCCCTCAAAGCATCTTGAAGTCCCTCCAAGACAAGTTTTCGACGATCCACCTCCTGTTGAATACCCTCGAGCCTCCATCCGGTGTCTGTGGCCTGCCTGTACACCTCAGCGGCGTAAGCCTGTACATGCCACAACACAAATATCCTCAAGCTAGTTGTTTGGAATCCTTCGTAAGCATCCTATCTTTGTCCCCAAACAGACTGCGACAACCATCATCTGCCAACCAACCTACCAAAACAAAGTTGTAGCGCAAACTCGGTACATGTCGCACACCCTTGAGAATGAGCTTCTCACCAAGCTCCATTGTTAAGTGCACATCATCGATGCCTACATGTAAACCCCCTCAATTTATTCTGTAGATAGTTAGAGTGGGCCAAGAAAATTTTGATAGAATATATTGAGGTTTATAGTAGGGGATATTTACCTGGAATTTTAATCCAATTAATTAAAACATTGGCACACCCTATCTTTGTCTAATTATTCGGAGCCCATTATCAGCCCATAAATTCCGTACAAATATTGTACACTCGACTCAACTCGCCAAATTAGGCACTGGACTTTTCTGACTGTTAAAATCAACTTTCGTGTGCTCTAAATTAATTGCGCAACATTCCGAAAATCGTAACCCGTATTTTATTCCGTGTCGGACACCTGTGTCGTTACCCTCGATTTTGGGGTACCAACTTAACCCGTTGAGCCGGACCAACTAAAGGGTCCAAGACCGACTCTAAGCCCCCACCATTTTTGGCCTTTGCGCCGTTTCCAGATTTTGACCCCGCGGGCCCCAATTAAATTAAATTCGCGGGACGCGTTATCGTTACTTAAATCGGGATTTACCAACCTTGTAAATTCTATTTTAATATTAAATTAATCCCAATGCCCTTCAAATTTGACCCGCGCCTAACGCGCAACGCCCCCTCACTATGACAATTTTAAATACATTTTTCTCCGCAATTTTTGCGTCATTTCATGTGTTTATGCAAATTCCCGAATTTACGGGGGCTTATTTGCAATTAACAAATTGTTGGCACACCTCATTGGTCATGATTATTTGTAGGGTCCCAAAATGGGGTCCCAATCCCAATTCCCTCATTCCTTCATGAAGAAACAAATATTTCCTTCATGTGAGATCTCAACCCTTCATTTGAATTAGGTAAATCTCTACCCTCCAATCCCCACACCCTATCCTATAAAACCATCACATCACCCTCACCACTCCCCAAAACCGGCCCTAATTCCTAGGGGCTTTGGAAACCACCCACCTCACTTTCTCTCCTCCCTCTTCCTCACTCAGCAGCCACTCTTCTTCGTCCCTTCCTCTTCTTCTCCATTTTCCTTCTTCTTCACCATCTTCTTCCTCCCTACACCTGTGCAATCCGGCCGAGACCACCGTTCACCTCCAGACCAGAGCTGCCCCCCTCGACTGCCGTTCCAGACCGGAGCAGCCAGCTCCGGCGAAGCAGCGGCAGCCTCCCGCTGTGCAGCCGAGCATCCGGCCGGTGCAGCCGCGTGCGTCCCCGCCCCAGTGCAGCACGACCCCCTGCGGCCGTGTGTCCCCACTGCCAGGCCGAACCCCTCCACCGCGTGCGCCCAGCCTTCGGCGACGGTGCAGCAGCCGACCGCCGGCACCGTGCAGTTTTCCCCGCTGTGCGTCTCTCCCAGCCGTGTGATCCCGGCGCTGGACCGAGCCGTCCCCGCCGACCGGACTGGTTTCCGTCACCCCCCTTCTTACCACCTTCTGAAGACTCCCCAACATCAGCAGTGTCGATGAAATCCAGGCGCATCTCCGCGTGGCCAGCTCGACGCGATGACCTTTCCCTTCTACGCTTGGACCATTTCGTCCGACGTTTCTTTCCGAAGTTCTCTCCGACACTCATCTCTTCCCATCTTCTGTGAGTATTTCCATCTTAGTTAGGATTTCGTTTCAAGTATTCTGTGGGGGTATTAATCTGTGAGATGCATTCGGTTCTACTGCTGATAAAACTGTTTGGTTGGTGTATGACTGTAAGTAGAAAATGGAGTGTGGGCTCATGGCAATGAAGAATGGTAACTATAGTTAGAAAACCTATGGTTCTTCCATTGAGCGTGATTATGTAGGAAAAGCTTGTGGTTTAAATATAATGGTGTATATTTTTGCATGTCAGAGTGACTACGGGGGTTATTAGAAAGGAAATCAAGCATAATGATGATGTGATTGTTTAAGAAAATGATTAGAATAGAATAGAATGGTTATAGTTATTGTTTAGGAAATTTGGAAACACATGGAAAGATAGGTAGAGAATGATATTGTGGGTTATTATGCAAGGATTGATATTTAGGCTTAATTCAGGTTATATATGCACTTGATGGTTGGGGATGATATAGATTAAATGAGGGTTTAATAAATAATTATTTATTTATTTCGAGGATGATAGTAAAAGTGTATGTTAAACGTCTGTGAACACTGAGGAGAAACTGAGGGTCGGATCAGAGTTTGATTAACTGAATATCGTAATTGAGGATTGGGCCTGGTGATATTATACAGGTGAATGATTTGGCGATAGGTATTATTCGGATCAAGGATCAGAGATGGAAGACTGTGAAATTAGTAGTTAACTATTTGAGACTGAGACTGAGTTTTGGTGTAGTTGTGTGTCGTATCCCTGCTTGACGTAGAATAGATTATTGATTCTGGTTTGTATCTCATCTCTAGGTACTGCGGGACCTGAGGACTTGGACGCGGTACCCGATCTCCGTCATCAGCAGCCGCACGCAGGCAAGTGTACCTTGCCACCATGTATTTCAGTTTACAGATATTGTTGTTCTTTATGTACTCGTGCACATATTTCTGTTGACGATCGATACTCCGTGTCCGGTTCACAACCGGGTGTTGACATTCGACGTGACGTCTTAGAATAATTGCTAGATGCTTCACAGCACCTCGATGCACGTACCTGAGTACATCGATTCCCCAGGACACACTCATACACTGTGATCGTGCCAGATTCCTGTATCCTGATACTGACATCATGACCAGAGACTGGGACGACCTTAGGGTCGCGTCTGTTGAGTTACTTCCGTGTGTCGAGACTGTTAGATAGAGGTTCAGGTTCAGCGCACTATCGCTGACCGCTTGGGAAGGGGAAGACAGTTACTAGACGTTTGGGCTACTCTGCACGCGCTTATATATATGTAGTATTTTTTAGTGATACATGTTTCTAGAAATACCTGTTTCTAGAGATACCTGTTTCTAGTATAGCTGTTTCACCCGTGTGACTCTTTGCCCGGAGCTGCGGTACGTGCCGTGTGTTTCCGTGTCCGGAGCTACGGTTTTACTTTGGACGGCCCACGTGTCGAACGTTGTCTTTAAACTGTGTCACACTAGTTGGTTATGATAGAGTACCCTGTCGTGCACTTGTACTTTCTGTTTACTTGGCATGTCATATTTCTGTACCTTGTTACGTCCCTCTGAGGACCTGGTTCCCTGCCAGTTTTGCAGCATAGATGATTACGGAGCACTTGGAGATACTGATGGAGTGGCATATCTTGCGAGCATGGTACCAGGTACTCACATTATATCTACCGGCATTATGGTTATTTTACATTGATTATTCATCTGCTGTTGTAGCCTAGTTTTGTAGACTCATATTTCTTCTCGAGTCTATTCGAGATAGTGTGTTAATGGGCGGCCGACCTTAGCACATTTAGCTCTTTCTTGTTTACTGTTGTACATTGTGGATTGAGACATAGAGGTTTACATTTATGGAATATCTAGATAGTGCCCTTTTATATTACAGCTTATACGTATTCGAGTCAGACCAGAGTCTGGTCGAATGCGTAGCTGGCGTGTCACGTATTCCTGGTCCTACGTATTTTGGGACTGGGGCGTGACATGTTTTTGTGGTGGCCCATGCAGGTCCAGTTTAAATCGTCTTGGTCACCTGACTGTGCCAAGCGAGCCTGCAAATTAGGAAAAGATATTATGATTGTTGAATAGGATCTCAATCCATAATCGATTTTAAAATCTCTTTGTATGTGATTATCGCCCTTGGACTTCCAATTTGCATTCGTTCAATCTTCGTCAATATCGCTATTCTTGTTTCTCGTCCCCTATTGTTCGGGGAGACGAATGCTGGTGACTGATGAATTCCCTCCAGAAGAAGATCGAAGACCAGACGACAGAAGACAGAATTAGTATACTTTTCTATGAGAAGAATGTTACCTTATCAGAATAGATTGATGGGTTCTTTGGATTCTAGAACTAGTGTGGAAGATTTGCAAGAGAGTTGGACACAGTGGTACCCTACCCGTGCTGGAGGTAACAGTGATCTTAGAAGTACTGAGAGCTAGAAGGATTGTTGAACATGACCTAGAATGATTTATGTGAATGCATAGCCTAATGATGGAAACTAGTGGTTGTATATGATAGCAATACCAGGAATGATATTATGGACTAGAGGAGATAAAATTTCAAGCTCTCACATGGAAATAAAATGATGGAAATTTTAGTATGAGAATATTAGTATGATTGTGGACATCATTATTATAATTGTAATTTTGACTTAGAGAGATAAATAACGAAAAGAAGGAATTTGAGGAATAAAATTTTAGGGAAAACTTTGAGGAGAAGAGAATTATACATTAGGCAAGGAATTTTTTCTTTTCTTTTGAGGATTGATGTTGGAAACAGAACGGGAGAAATTATTTTGAGGTTTAGTTTAGACTATGACATTATCCTAGACATGGATTGGTTGAGCCAATACCACGCAACGCTTGATTGTCGTCGTGGTTGTGTCACCTTTAGACCACCGGATTACCCTGAGTTTGAGTTTTTAGAGAGCCTGGAAGCATGGTGCCCACCTACCTTTGAGGCACACATTGCAGAAGGGGAACCAGTGTACCACCTTGTTAAATCAGAGTTGAGGATATTTTTCTAGAGGATCTTCTAGGCCTGCCACCTGACAGAAAGAGTTTGTTACAGAGTTGACTCCAATAACCGAGCCAATTATTTTTCTATCTTCAGACTAGCACCGACAGAGTTTGGTTGAGTTGGAAGTCCATAATAGAGGACCTCTTAGACAAGGGTTTCGGTCGGGCTAGTGTTTTTTCATGAGAAGCAACCATCTTATAGTACCGAAGAAGGACGAGACGGTACGTCTGCGTATTGATTTCAGGGACGGTATATTTGTGTATCGATTACAGGATTTAATACAGTAATGGTAAAGAACAAGTACCCTATGCCGCGCATCGATGATTTATTTGATTAGCTTAGTGGCGCATGTGTATTCTCGAAGATCGATCTCAGATCCGGTTATCATCAGATCAAGGTACGGAAAGAGGACATCCAGAAGACGGCCTTTCGGACGAAGTATGGCCACTATGAGTTTTTAGTCATGCCGTTTGGTTTAACCAACGCGCCAGCAGTATTCATGTGTTTGATGAACAATGTTTTCCACCAGTACTTAGATAAGTTCGGGGTGGTATTTATAGACGATATCCTGATATATTCCAAGAGCCAGGAGGAGCATGAGAGACATCTCAGGATTGTGTTGGAGACGCTGAGACATGAGAGGCTGTATGCCAAACTCAGCAAATGTGAGTTTTGCTTGGACAGAGTACCATTTCTGGGACACATAATCACCGGAGATGGACTATCAGTTGATCCGGAGAAGATAGCTGCAGTAGAGACCTGGCCTACCCCTACATCAGTTACGGAGGTTAGGAGTTTCCTCGGACTTGCCGGATATTACCGGAGATTTGTGTAAAACTTTTCGAGGATAGCTGCGCCTATGACGCGACTGACGCGTAAAGGCGAAGAGTTTGTCTGGACCGATGAGTGTCAGGCGGCTTTCGATGAGCTGAAGAAGCGTCTGACATCCGCACCGATTTTGACACTACCTTCCGGATCAGGAGGATTTGTAGTGTACAGTGATGCGTCAAGGAGCGGATTGGGATGTGTACTAATGCAACACGGCAAGGTGATAGCCTACGCGTCGAGACAATTGAGAGTTCATGAGAAGAACTATCCGACGCACGACTTGGAGCTAGCTGAGGTGATATTTGCACTAAAGCTATGGAGACATTACCTTTATGGTGAGCGTGTTGAGATTTATACAGATCATAAAAGCCTGAAGTACGTCTACACGCAGAAGGAGCTCAATATGAGGCAGAGACGTTGGCTAGAGTTGATGACAGATTATGATATTGAGCTACAGTACCACCCTGGCAAGGCGAACATCGTAGCAGATGCCTTAAGCAGAAGCCCATGGCATACTTTTTGACGACGCAGCGACAGTTGATAGAGGATCTCCAGGAGTTTGGGATAGAGATCGTATTGCCAGGCATGGACGGACTGATGGCCAGTCTTGAGGTTCAGTCTACTTTGATTGAGAGGACCAAGGCAGCATTGCCTACAGATGTGAGATTTCGACGTCTGCGAGAGAGGACAGAAGCCGGCATGCAGACGGGACTCAGGATTCATGAAGACGGGACTCAGGATTCATGAAGACGGGACTCAGGATTCATGAAGACGGAACGCTGAGGTGCGGAGATCGCCTATATGTTCCGAGTAGCGAGCTACGCCAAGAGTTGATGACCGAGGCTCATAGCTCGATTTATTCCATTCATCCCGGGGGTACGAAGATGTATCGAGACTTGAGACAACATTTCTGGTGGCATGGGATGAAGAGGGAAATTGTAAGATTTGTGACGAAGTGGTTAGTTCGTCAGCAAGTCAAGGCTGAACATCAGAGGACTGCAGGATTATTGCAGCCACTCCCCATTCCCGAGTGGAAGTGGGAACACATTACCATGGACTTCGTCACAGGATTCCCGCGAAGCCCTAGCGGGAAGGATGCAGTTTGGGTTGTCGTAGACAGACTCACCAAGTCTGTACATTTCTTGCCCTTCAGAGTTGGGCAATCCACAGAGATACTAGCTGACATGTATATGAGGCAGATAATACGATTACATGGAGTGCCTGTCAGCATCGTATCGGATCTTGATTCCAGATTCACGTCATATTTTTGGCGGAGTATGCAGGAAAGCCTAGGAACTCGTCTCAAGTTCAGTACCGCGTATCATCCACAGACTGATGGACAGTCAGAGCGCACGATACAGATATTAGAGGAGATATTGCGAGCGTACATGATTGATTTTGGAGGTTCTTGGGAGGACCATCTTCACTTGGTAGAATTCTCCTACAATAACAGTTACCAGGCCAGCATACACATGGCACCTTATGAGGCACTGTACGGCAGAAAATGTAGGTCGCCAGTTTGTTGGAGTGACGTGGGAGAGCGTCAGATACTTGGTCCCGAATTGGTGACACAGACAGTAGAGAAGGTCAAGCAGATTCAGAGCCACCTGCGCGCAGCACAGGACAGACAGAAACACTGGGCAGATGCGCACCGCAGACCATTGGAGTTCAAGGTGGGTGACCACGTATTTTTGAGGATATCGCCCACTCGTGGTACCATCAGATTCAGAGGCAGAGGCAAGCTGAGTCCGAGGTATATCGGACCTTTTGACATTCTGGAACGAGTTGACGAAGTGGCTTACCGTCTTGCATTACCTCGATCATTAGAGGGAGTACATGACGTATTTCACGTATCGCAGTTGAGAAGATATGTCGCAGACCCTAGCCACGTGCTTGATCATTCGGAGATTACAGTCAGGCCTAGTCTGTCTTATGTAGAGCGGCCAGTTGAGATCCTCGATCGCAGCGAGAAGACTTTGAGAGGACAGACGATTCGACTGGTCAGAGTGGCATGGAAGCACCATTCACCAGGCGAGTCTACTTGGGAGCGCGAGGATTCTATTCGACAGCGATTCCCGTACTTATTTGAGGAGCAAGGTACTAATTTACATACGGCAATTTAAATTAGTAGTTATTTTAAATTCTGTTAGATATTATCGTGCTTTACTTTTAATTTCGGGGACGAAATTTTTCTAAGTTGGGAAGAATGTAAACCCCCTCAATTTATTCTGTAGATAGTTAGAGTGGGCCAAGAAAATTTTGATAGAATATATTGAGGTTTAGAGTAGGGGATATTTACCTGGAATTTTAATCCAATTAATTAAAACATTGGCACACCCTATCTTTGTCTAATTATTCGGAGCCCATTATCAGCCCATAAATTCCGTACAAATATTGTACACTCGACTCAACTCGCCAAATTAGGCACTGGACTTTTCTGACTGTTAAAATCAACTTTCGTGTGCTCTAAATTAATTGCGCAACATTCCGAAAATCGTAACCCGTATTTTATTCCGTGTCGGACACCTGTGTCGTTACCCTCGATTTTGGGGTACCAACTTAACCCGTTGAGCCGGACCAACTAAAGGGTCCAAGACCGACTCTAAGCCCCCACCATTTTTGGCCTTTGCGCCGTTTCCAGATTTTGACCCCGCGGGCCCCAATTAAATTAAATTCGCGGGACGCGTTATCGTTACTTAAATCGGGATTTACCAACCTTGTAAATTCTATTTTAATATTAAATTAATCCCAATGCCCTTCAAATTTGACCCGCGCCTAACGCGCAACGCCCCCTCACTATGACAATTTTAAATACATTTTTCTCCGCAATTTTTGCGTCATTTCATGTGTTTATGCAAATTCCCGAATTTACGGGGGCTTATTTGCAATTAACAAATTGTTGGCACACCTCATTGGTCATGATTATTTGTAGGGTCCCAAAATGGGGTCCCAATCCCAATTCCCTCATTCCTTCATGAAGAAACAAATATTTCCTTCATGTGAGATCTCAACCCTTCATTTGAATTAGGTAAATCTCTACCCTCCAATCCCCACACCCTATCCTATAAAACCATCACATCACCCTCACCACTCCCCAAAACCGGCCCTAATTCCTAGGGGCTTTGGAAACCACCCACCTCACTTTCTCTCCTCCCTCTTCCTCACTCAGCAGCCACTCTTCTTCGTCCCTTCCTCTTCTTCTCCATTTTCCTTCTTCTTCACCATCTTCTTCCTCCCTACACCTGTGCAATCCGGCCGAGACCACCGTTCACCTCCAGACCAGAGCTGCCCCCCTCGACTGCCGTTCCAGACCGGAGCAGCCAGCTCCGGCGAAGCAGCGGCAGCCTCCCGCTGTGCAGCCGAGCATCCGGCCGGTGCAGCCGCGTGCATCCCCGCCCCAGTGCAGCACGACCCCCTGCGGCCGTGTGTCCCCACTGCCAGGCCGAACCCCTCCACCGCGTGCGCCCAGCCTTCGGCGACGGTGCAGCAGCCGACCGCCGGCACCGTGCAGTTTTCCCCGCTGTGCGTCTCTCCCAGCCGTGTGATCCCGGCGCTGGACCGAGCCGTCCCCGCCGACCGGACTGGTTTCCGTCACCCCCCTTCTTACCACCTTCTGAAGACTCCCCAACATCAGCAGTGTCGATGAAATCCAGGCGCATCTCCGCGTGGCCAGCTCGACGCGATGACCTTTCCCTTCTACGCTTGGACCATTTCGTCCGACGTTTCTTTCCGAAGTTCTCTCCGACACTCATCTCTTCCCATCTTCTGTGAGTATTTCCATCTTAGTTAGGATTTCGTTTCAAGTATTCTGTGGGGGTATTAATCTGTGAGATGCATTCGGTTCTACTGCTGATAAAACTGTTTGGTTGGTGTATGACTGTAAGTAGAAAATGGAGTGTGGGCTCATGGCAATGAAGAATGGTAACTATAGTTAGAAAACCTATGGTTCTTCCATTGAGCGTGATTATGTAGGAAAAGCTTGTGGTTTAAATATAATGGTGTATATTTTTGCATGTCAGAGTGACTACGGGGGTTATTAGAAAGGAAATCAAGCATAATGATGATGTGATTGTTTAAGAAAATGATTAGAATAGAATAGAATGGTTATAGTTATTGTTTAGGAAATTTGGAAACACATGGAAAGATAGGTAGAGAATGATATTGTGGGTTATTATGCAAGGATTGATATTTAGGCTTAATTCAGGTTATATATGCACTTGATGGTTGGGGATGATATAGATTAAATGAGGGTTTAATAAATAATTATTTATTTATTTCGAGGATGATAGTAAAAGTGTATGTTAAACGTCTGTGAACACTGAGGAGAAACTGAGGGTCGGATCAGAGTTTGATTAACTGAATATCGTAATTGAGGATTGGGCCTGGTGATATTATACAGGTGAATGATTTGGCGATAGGTATTATTCGGATCAAGGATCAGAGATGGAAGACTGTGAAATTAGTAGTTAACTATTTGAGACTGAGACTGAGTTTTGGTGTAGTTGTGTGTCGTATCCCTGCTTGACGTAGAATAGATTATTGATTCTGGTTTGTATCTCATCTCTAGGTACTGCGGGACCTGAGGACTTGGACGCGGTACCCGATCTCCGTCATCAGCAGCCGCACGCAGGCAAGTGTACCTTGCCACCATGTATTTCAGTTTACAGATATTGTTGTTCTTTATGTACTCGTGCACATATTTCTGTTGACGATCGATACTCCGTGTCCGGTTCACAACCGGGTGTTGACATTCGACGTGACGTCTTAGAATAATTGCTAGATGCTTCACAGCACCTCGATGCACGTACCTGAGTACATCGATTCCCCAGGACACACTCATACACTGTGATCGTGCCAGATTCCTGTATCCTGATACTGACATCATGACCAGAGACTGGGATGACCTTAGGGTCGCGTCTGTTGAGTTACTTCCGTGTGTCGAGACTGTTAGATAGAGGTTCAGGTTCAGCGCACTATCGCTGACCGCTTGGGAAGGGGAAGACAGTTACTAGACGTTTGGGCTACTCTGCACGCGCTTATATATATGTAGTATTTTTTAGTGATACATGTTTCTAGAAATACCTGTTTCTAGAGATACCTGTTTCTAGTGATACCTGTTTCTAGTATAGCTGTTTCACCCGTGTGACTCTTTGCCCGGAGCTGCGGTACGTGCCGTGTGTTTCCGTGTCCGGAGCTACGGTTTTACTTTGGACGGCCCACGCGTCGAACGTTGTCTTTAAACTGTGTCACACTAGTTGGTTATGATAGAGTACCCTGTCGTGCACTTGTACTTTCTGTTTACTTGGCATGTCATATTTCTGTACCTTGTTACGTCCCTCTGAGGACCTGGTTCCCTGCCAGTTTTGCAGCATAGATGATTACGGAGCACTTGGAGATACTGATGGAGTGGCATATCTTGCGAGCATGGTACCAGGTACTCACATTATATCTACCGGCATTATGGTTATTTTACATTGATTATTCATCTGCTGTTGTAGCCTAGTTTTGTAGACTCATATTTCTTCTCGAGTCTATTCGAGATAGTGTGTTAATGGGCGGCCGACCTTAGCACATTTAGCTCTTTCTTGTTTACTGTTGTACATTGTGGATTGAGACATAGAGGTTTACATTTATGGAATATCTAGATAGTGCCCTTTTATATTACAGCTTATACGTATTCGAGTCAGACCAGAGTCTGGTCGAATGCGTAGCTGGCGTGTCACGTATTCCTGGTCCTACGTATTTTGGGACTGGGGCGTGACACTACAACTGCAGATGTCCCCTTGTTGTCCATCTTCACACATTCAAGCATGTCATCGCGGTATGACGTGAAGATCCTCCTATGTGGAGTGGCGGGATACGACGCTCCCGTGTCCATAACCCATTCGTCATCATGACATATGCCACAAGGTTCATCTACGCCGGTTGCTGCAATGATGAGATCTCCCATAGACGTGAGATCCTCACGACACATTTACATTACTTGACGAGCCATCATGGACTATAGTTCGGGCGGACGACGATCGTTGCAGCGCGGTAGAGAGCCCCGCTACAAGGCCCCGTCTCCCCCATGCTGATGTTGCTAGCTGACTATGAGACATTCATGTCCGGATCGGATCGGCCACGATGCCCCGACGTACCGTTCGCAGGAACCATAAACCTGTGCACAGGCAGTCCATGACCATTAATGGTCAACACTTAGATTTTATTATATGCAATATTTTAGGACCTTGCATGAACATAACTACTTGACATAGTGCGAATGCATTTACTCATTCAGAGATCTCATAATCGGGTGTGTTCCATTTAATGCACAGTTTATGCTGATGTTTTACTACTTATTGCAGCTCCCATTTTGGGAGTTGCCTTAGCGACCCAACGGTCCCGAAGACTTTACATGTTTCTATCATTTGGCTTGGAACGACTATTTTGATAGTCTTCCTGCCGCAGGTAAGTGAACAATGATCTGTGTTGTGCTTCTATATCGAGGCAATATGTATGTGACGAGCATTTCAAGACGTGTGAAGTAATATACTTGAAGAAACATATAAAGAACAAAAGTAACGAAACAAAAGTAACGATACGAGGGTAGGGTTATAAGAACTGTGAAGCAAGCATACTACTCCGTTCAACCGATCTACTTCCATATTCTATGCAAAGAGACATAAGATAGGATTATTTCCTTAGCTAGGTGTGTTGTATTCTTTATTAGCATGCAAGGGATGATTCGTCTAGCGACTAATATGTATCGACCATATTTTTAAGTGTGCAGGCTAAGCAAAGACAGGTTCATCGTAGCCACCCACCTTAGCGATGATTCGCCTCGGTCGAGCGATACTCTGAGCACGCCTTTGAAAGTCTAAGTCTGAACTCCTGAAGGACCAAGTCTAAAATCCTTTGCCTCAAACAAGTCTTCTTGCTGAGCAAAGCGGGTCGGATCGTCGCACTTGCGTCATTTGAATCGGCTCTCCGCTTGAGCAGAACGGGTCGTTCCATTATACACCACTCATAATAATTCTTGTCCTCGAGACTTTCTGAGCGCAAATCGTTCTATCGCATCTATCGAATCTATCTCAAGCATATCAATCAGTATCATAAGATCCGTTCGAACACAACTTCCTACTCGTTCCTCATTTCGTGTCGCGTGTATGCTGGGTCTGTCTCATTGAATGACCCTATCATTCAATCCAAGCTCTGACTCGGTCTCTACTGCGCCTTAGCGCAGAACATATATCGCTAAACGCGGGGTATGTTATAATCCATCTCAAATGACGATCTAAGGCTGAGACAAACTTATTCAATTTGTTATACTCGTCCATGCGAATCTAACATATTCACTTGCACTAGTATTCGAGATCAGCATATCGCGAGTCTTGATCGTGCACATATTCAAGACGTCCCTCAAACATATGCATGTCAACCAACTTAGCAATAGTGAAGTCTTTGCACTCGAGTTCACATATCACTGAGTCTTGGATCATGCACACGTTCAAGGCATTCCTCAAACATATGCATTCAACCAAACTTAGCGATAGTGAATTCGGACAAACTACTCGCAAAAATCTCAAGGGTTCTCGTCTTACGAATCATAATGATACCTCCAACGGGGTCAATCAAAATCCAAGTCATTTCTGATCCTACTCAAACCAAGTTTTGCACTACCGTTAAGCACGATCTATCCGATTAACCGACTAATATCCAAGTCTTATTATCTATTCTGTTCATGTTAAACACATTGTACACTTATCGACCCAAGCCTAACTCTAAGTCTTGCTGTCCCAGTTCTATGGCTTGCTCGAGCAATACTCTAAAGTCGTTCACACAAGTTCTTTCACTCGACATAAGGTCGTCTGCCTAACCACTAGGTCGGCTTACAAGGTCATAGATACATATCAAGTTCACGATTCTCATCTTGCAAATTCGTTGCATGATACTCACTCCAATTCCTAAGGTCAAAATATTATTCTTTCGTACAAGACATTCTACTAAAGCTCGTTTCACTCGAATTTCTAAACATCGAGCACATATCATTCTATCCACATCAACACGTTCATTTGCACATGATCCACGTCCGTTTAGCAAAATCGTTCATAAGATACGTTCGTTCAATCAAATCTGCGATATATCAACGTCGCAGGTCAAACTCATCGATTTGCATAGTCTATCTCCTCCATTACGTTTGATAGAATTTATCTATCCATTCTTTTCTAAGTCTAGACCACCAAGCCACGATCGCATTCTAAATCTTCGATCTAAATCATAAACTTTAAGTCGTCCAACACGATCAACGTATCCGTTCACGAAACCATCAAGCATATCTTACTTCACGTTCTAGGCTAACTCCTTCTCAAAATACTTTGATTCATTTGTATCATAAAACTCGTCTTATCGTGTCGAACCACAAGTCAAGATGAACCTTTAATTACCATGCTCCGGTCTCCCGCAAGTTCAATCATCCCCGTTGGACATGAAATCACCACGCCAATGCTCATG
Source organism: Iris macrosiphon (assembly GCA_036927795.1). Classification (NCBI taxonomy): domain Eukaryota; kingdom Viridiplantae; phylum Streptophyta; class Magnoliopsida; order Asparagales; family Iridaceae; genus Iris; species Iris macrosiphon. The sequence goes on from JAYESA010000008.1 coordinate 145,562,836, forward strand.
CGGGATAATCGTCCTAATCCGGATGTGACGCATATACGAGCATGGAGTTGCACTTGTACAAAACAAGAACGTCAAATGTTATGGTTATCATCGAATGAACAAACACCTTATCGTTATACTTTGTTTCATCCAAGTTGTATACTAATCTCATAAGTCATGTTTATCTAATAACCTTTCATGCCATGATCATAATTCGTCTAGCCAAATCGCCCAGCTTCAATGTTACTGTTCGATCAATCCGTAGTTTACTTTTAGCATTCCTCAAACAACTAAGCTCAAATCTACAAGCTAAAGTATATCCAACTTTGTTACGTTCTATTTTATCGAGTTCGTTTGTATAATCTTCAAACATGTTCCCGCGAGTTCGATCATCCCCGCCGGACGTGAAATCACCATGCCCGAGCTCCCGCGAGTTCGATCATCCCCGCCGAACGTGAAATCACGCACTGTGCATGTCGTCGATGACCCACAGCTCTCCTTGGACTGTGTGAATGGAGATGCACCCGTCTCAGATTGAGTTTCTGCAAACCTTGATCTCCTCTCAGACTTTGAACTGCTGAAACCGATGTCACTCCGTGAAGTTTTGGCAAACCACCGGTCGCCAAAACCGGATCCGTGAAAGAACCCCCACCTGGAGACCGATCAACTGTCATGGGACCGATAGACTGACCCTCAATCTTCGACTCATCACCATTCGTTGCTTTGTCTCGACGAACCAATTCCTCTGTATCCCTCAAAGCATCTTGAAGCCCCTCCAAGACAAGTTTTCGACGATCCACCTCCTGTTGAATACCCCTCGAGCCTCCATCCGGTATATGTGGCCTGCCTGTACACCTCAGCGGCGTGATCCTGTACATGCCACAACACAAATATCCTAAAACCAGTTGTTTGGAATCCTTCGTAAGCATCCAATCTTTGTCCCCAAACAGACTGCGACCGCCATCATCTGCCAGCCAACCTACCAAAACAAAGTTGTAGCGCAAACTCGGTACATGTCGCATACCCTTGAGAACGAGCTTCTCACCAAGCTCCGTTGTCAAGTGCACATCATCGATGCCTACAACTGCAGTTGTCCCCTTGTTGCCCATATTCACACATTCAAGCATGTCATCGCGGTATGACGTGAAGATCATCATATGTGGAGTGGCGGGATACGACGCTCCCATGTCCATGACCCATTCGCCATCATGCCACATGCCACAAGGTTCCTCTGTGTCAGTTGCTGCAATGATGAGATCTCCCATAGACGTGAGATCCTCCTGATTGTCCTTGCCTTTGGCCTTCTCAGCTTTTAGCTTCATGCAGTTCCTCTTGATATAATCTCTTTAGCCACAGTGATAGCAGTCCTCCTTCCTGTCCACAGTCGCAAGGTCCCGAGAACTCCCTATGTCCTCGCCTGTGACTTGAGTCTTTCCTTCTCGTAGGAAGCCAACAGAGCAGACTCCTGCAACGATTCCACTTGCTTATGCTGGACCTCCTCGTTCAACAAGCTACTTTTGACTGCCTCCATCGTGGCAACTCCATCCGGAGCCGAGTTGCTCACTGACACCACGAACGTCTCTCAGTTTTTCGACAGAGAAATCAAAAGCAGAAGGGCTTGAAGCTCATCATCAATTACCATCTTCATCGCAGACAGTTGATTGATGATGCCCTGAACCTCGTTCAGATGTGTCACCGGTGCACCCACCGTGTACTTCGAGTTGACGAGTTGGCAAATCAGAAATGCCTTGTTGCCAGCCGTCTTCCTTTCGTACAACGAATACAGCTTCTCCCACAATGCTTTTGCAGAACTCTCTATGGACACGTGGTGAAACACCGAGTCGTCCAGCCATTGGCGAATGAATCCAACAGTCTTCCGATCCAGTCGTTTCTAGTCTTCAGCAGTTTTGTCCGATGGCTTTGCGCTATCGCCCTCCAACGGACCATGCAAGTCCTTGCACCAGATCCTCCATCCTTAGCTTCCAAATCGCCTAGTTTTCTCCTGTGAGAGTGATCATACGAGTGTTCATATGCTCCGTAGACATAGTTGCACATTCTTCCTCGAGAAGAACCTGACTCTGATACCACTTGTTAGGAACGCGGTGTGCCCGAACCAGAGTTGGCCCATAAGGTGCGATATTGGACTGGGCCCATCTGCCTTAAAAGAGAATTCCCATGTAAGGCCTTAACCAATCTCAATTATCTACATATAATGATCCCACCTCCTATCCGATGTGGGACTAAATTACCAACTCCATTGTCGAGCATTGTTGGATTGTATCTCGTTTTCGGTTGAGCGCTCAAAGGAGGGTGACAATGGAGTTAGTAATTTAGTCCCACATCGGATAGGAGATGGGATCATTAGTTGTAGATAATTGGGATTGGTTCAGGCCTTACATGAAAATTCCCTTTTAGGCATATGGGCCCAGTCCAATATCGCACCTCATGGGCCAACTCCGGTTCGGACACACCGCATTCCTAACAAATACGACTTCTTCAAGAAGTGGGGTAGCATCGAACTTTCTATTCATCTCTACAGTGATAATTGAGCTGACTTCTTCATTGCCAGAGACCCATATCATCATGACCTAACCAAACGTATAGAAATAGATTAACAATCTATTCGAAGAAAATAGATTCACAGGAGCTGTCTAATCTAGATAACTTCCAATCAACAATTAGCAGATGTGCTTATAAAAGGACTAACTGGAGCAAAGTTTCATATTCTTCTTGTCAAACTTGTCAAAGAAAACATCTAAGCCAACTTTGTGGAGGAGTGTAGAAGAGAGAGAGAAGGAAAAAGCAAAAAATAAAAAGAGAGAAAGAAAACTGTAGAATATTGTCCGCGGAAATTCCAGTGATCATGGATTGGAATTCTGGCCTAGATGGGACTTTGGTCTTTGATACTGGAGAAGTCCGCCTAGACGCTAAAAGGAAGATTGCTAACCTTATTGGGCAAGACCGGAAGTACGTTCAAGTTTAGAATTGTTGTTTATATATTCAACGCATTTCCTTTATTTCCATATCAATAAAAGCCTTAGCTTCTTTCCTACTTCCTCTCTTTTTCTTTCCTATATCTGCAAATCTCTACACATGGTAAACAATAATTGTAAAGCATAGCATCGGAATAATATAAATATATAATCCTCCACAATTACCATAACTCTAGAGTTAGCGACACGAACATTAACATGGTATGAAAGTAGCCAAGGTTTACATCATGTTTAGCGTGAATTCTAAGCTATACTGATGGCTATGAAAATTTAGCTCTGAACCTATAAATGGGGTGTTATATTTGTTGGGGTGGGTTCTCTTCCTATGTGGAGAAAGTCCGGGAGTGCGACGAACGTCATCCAAGGTTTGGAAAAGCTCGAGGAAAGTCGAAGATGACGGAACTTATCTTCGGAGCTAAAGCAATCAAATGGAGCAAACAGGAATTCATGTTTTTCCTGTTTGCCATACTGGAATATCGGTCTTTTCAAACAAGTGTGCATGACTAGTGGAAAACCAAAGTTTTGGTTGCCAGTCCGAAATTTCGGTTCTGGACAGAAAACGGACCTAATTGGAGATATATACAAGAGACTCTGTAATTTAACTTTCAAAAGAGGGAGAGATCGAAAGAGGCTCGTGAGAAAGATTTGAGGAGTCCGATGAGATTGGTCGTGGTGTTCTATGGGATCACGTATCGATAACTTGTATCAATTCTATGTATTATATATTCTTCATCTTTGGGTAGTTGTTATGATTCATGTTCGAATCAATGTGAAAATTTTGGTAGGAGTCGATGTATCTTCTATTTTCATTAATGGAGGTTTTTCAGGGTTGGAATTCATATCCTTCGGTGGTTCTCTCAATTTGAATTTCCACCTAATAATCTGGTTTTGCGATTATGCATTATGCTTGTTGTTGGTATATTAGAATATTTTTCGTATATTTGTTGGGATATTAGAATATTCTACAGGGGTTCTAATGAGATATTAATGTAAGATGAAGGATTGTAAAACTATAAATAGCCAAGAGATTATCAATAAAAAATATAACAATTACTCCAAAATAATCTACATGGTATCAGAGCCAAAATCCTAGCCACCACCTCCCAAACCCTAGCCGCCACCACCCCATCGCTGCCACACCGCCCGCCACCACAGCTATCGCGCCGCCACCACCGTTGCCTCGCCGTCCGCCACCATCGCTGCCGCTCGTCCACCACCACCACCACCACCACGAAGCCACGACTCCCGCAGAGCCTTCTGCCGCGGTTCCTGGCATCTCCCGCGGGTCGTTCCAGACGTTATCGAAGGCCTAGATCTGATGGGGAGAGACATGAACGGGTCTAGGAGAGGACGAACGTGAATCGTGAGACGGGTGTGAGGTGATCGGAGAATAGAAGGATCGATGGAGGAGATCATTAAGAAGTTGGACTCTACGGAGGTCGCAACGTTGATGAAGCTGATGAAAGTGTCAGCTGGTGAGAACGCGACACGAACATTAGCGAAGTTGGAGCTTCCATCTATCGATCTGAAGCTTGATGGACCGGCCACCTACCTGAGTTGGTCATAACGGGAGAGGAGAACCCTCACAGGGAAGAACCTGGAGGATTTCTTGTCAGGAGATTTCTTGTCAGGAGAGAAGACAGAGCCGAATGAGGGCTCGGCAGGACGCAACGAGTGAAAGTCCACTCATATGGTGGTATACATTTGGCTCCTCAATTCTTTAGTCCAATCGATCGCCGCCACTGTGGATGGCCTTGAGATGGAAAAAGACGTGTGGGAGAAGTTGAGAAGAACCTAAGATGGTGTGGAGAATAACTTAAGGGTTTTCCAGATCAAGGGGGAGATCGACGACATTGTACAGGAAGAGAAGACGGTACAGGAGTATGCCACGAAGTTGGAGCGTCTGTAGTTGGATTATGATCACTTCTCAGATCGGACAAGCTGTGAGGACCCGAAGTGTAAAAAGAGATTCTTAAGGACCTGGCCTCAGCGTTTGCTCAGAGTGCAGCACTACTTCTAGCACAACCGAAGATTCCTACACTTGAGAAGGCTATCTCGGTCATGATCCAGGAGAAGACTCGTATCAAGTTACAGACAGGGACAGATGGTCCCCCTGAAGTGAAGACAGCACTGGCAGTTGCCAATTCAGGCGGTACATGACCTAAGGGAGACCCCCGACAGTGTTACAACTGCGGGGAGGTGGGCCATCTGAGGTATGCTTGCACCAAACCACCCAAGGAGGGAGATTCAGGTGGCGGACGTGGACAGTTTGGAGGACGTGACCGTGATCGTGGGGGTCGACGGGGTGGTCAAGGAGGTTATCGGACGAACCTGCTGGTAGCAGAAGGCCAGGGAGCTAATGGTGCCTATACTGAGGAGGATCAGACACTACTGGACATGCTAGAAGTACTCAGGAGAAAACAGAAAGCGTCAAAGGATGGAGACAGGAGGAGTGGGACTGAGGAGGCGTCCACCTCAGTCTTCGCCAGAGGCAACGCTGTCATGTATACCCATCCATCGGAAGGTACTGAAACTCACTCGCCCTTGCATTTATGTCTTCCCTTAGATCGTCGAACTAGATTGTCGTTTCGGGTGCGTCTCGACACGTGACAGGGAATGCTAGTGAGTTCTCTTCCTATATCCACCTAGTATCTGCAGACAACATTCAAACAGCCGATGGTACTTTTCAGTCAGTGGTCGGTAAGGATACTGTCGATTGTACAGGTTCAGTAAGATTATCCAATATTTTATATGCTCCTTCTTTTTCGGTCGGTCTTTTGTCCATTAGTTCTATAATCCTCCAACTAAAATACATTATCTCTTTTGATATTCCTAAGGTGGTCTTCCAAGAGAAGGAGACGGAAAGAAAACTTGGGACTGGCACTTGGCATGATAGATTGTGGTACCTGGATCGGGAAGGACTGAATTCGACATTGGTGTCTATAGCAGAAAGGGCAGGAATGGGAGGACCAAAGATGAGTGCCGAGGATACACTGATACTCCATCACAGGCGGTTGGGACACTCATCTTTTGGTATTTTGAGTAGGTTGTATCCATCTATCTATGAGAAGACAAATAAGAAAAACTAGTATGTGATGCATATGATTTAAGCAAACTTACTAGGAGCTCATATGTTGGTACGGACTATAGGAGCTCTTCTGTTTTTGATATTATACATTCTGATGTCTGGGGGTCGTGCGCCACAACTACTATGATTGGTTACAAGTATTTCGTCTCTTTTATTGATTGTTCCTCTCGTGTCACCTGGCTGTATTTGATGAAGAATAAGAATGAGGTCTTTGCCTGTTTTCGGGACTTTCATAAACATGTCCAGACTCAGTACAAGCAGTGAGAAAGGTACTAAGGTCTGACAATGGAACAGAGTATACCAACAAAGCACTTGAGGAATACCTGTCAGCCCAAGGGATACTGCATCAGACCACCAGTGCATACACACCAGTACAGAATAGAGTGGCAAAAAGGAAGAACCGACACCTTCTGCAGGTGGAAAGGAGCATGAAGATCGCCATGAATGTCCCACAGAGTCTGTGGGGGCATGCAGTATTGACAGCAGCTCGATTGATCAACATGATGCCCTCGAAGGTACTGGGATGGAAGTCTCCATATGAGATATTGCAAGAAAATAATAGTGGGATACTCCCACTAAAGGTGTTTGGCTACGTATGTTTTGTGAAGGACAACAGACCGTCTGTTGGAAAACTTACTAAGAGTATGAGGCGAGAGAGGGAGATTGGTGAGAGTGGTGACCGATTTAGGAGTGGCATGGAGGAACGTTTGAGGAGGAGCAGGAGTGTGATAGAAAAGGCAGGAATGGGAGGAGCAAAGATGATTCTCGAGGATACACTGATACTCCATCACAGGCGGTTGGGACACTCATCTTTCGGTATTTTGAGTAGGTTGTATCCATCTATCTATGAGAAGGCAAATAAGGAGAAACTAGTATGTGATGCATGTGATTTAGGCAAACTTACTAGGAGCTCATATGTTGGTGCGGGCCATAGGAGCTCTTCTGTTTTTGATATTATACATTCTGATGTCTGGGGCCGTACGCCACAACTACTATGAATGGTTACGAGTATTTCGTCTCTTTTATTGATTATTCCTCTCGTGTCACCTGGCTGTATTTGATGAAGAATAAGAGTGAGGTCTTTGCCTGTTTTCGGGACTTTCATAAACATGTCCAGACTCAGTACAGTGCAGTGGTGAAGGTACTAAAGCCTGACAATGGAACAGAGTATACCAACAAAGTACTTGAGGAATACCTGTCAGCCCAAGGGATACTGCATCAGACCACCTGTGCATACACATCAGCACAGAATAGAGTGGCAGAAAGGAAGAACAGACACCTTCTGGAGGTGGCAAGGAGTGATGATCGCCATGAATGTCCCACAAAGTCTGTGGGGACATGTAGTGTTGACAGCAGCTCGATTGATCAACAGGATTCCCTCGAATGTACTGGAATAGAAGTCTCCATGTGAGATATTGCAAAAAAATAATAGTAGGATACTCCCACTAAAGGGAGTTGGCTGCATATGTTTTGTGAAGGACAACAGACCGTCTGTTGAAAAATTTAATCCCAGAGCAGTCAAGTGTGTATTCGTGGACTATTCGGCGACTCAGAAGGGGTACATGTGCTGGAGCCTAGTAGAGAAGAAGTTTGTGAGCATGGATGTTCACTTCGGGGAGTTTGAGCCATACTACCGTCAGGAGGGAATCTCATCCATGAGCAAGTCACCTGATACTGAGAGTATAAGGCAAGAGAGAGATTGGTGAGAGTCTGATGACCGATTTAGGAGTATGGCATGGAGGAACGTTTAAGGAGGAGCAGAAGAGTGAAAAGGAACAGGGGGCAGCGATAAGAGGTGTTAGGCCCATGGCTCAGGAGGAGTTACTTACCTACAGCAGGAAAGGGAAGCAAACTGCAGGACCAGTACCTATAGTGCCAGTGCCAAGTCCCTTGCCTGCGTCCGTCTCAACTCCTGAGGCACCTATACCACCACCATCAGATTCTCCTTCAGGTTATATCATTCTTCCTACTCCTCACACACCATTATCAGTACGGAGGACCACTCGCAGAAATACGAAAAATCCTCCTGATAGATATGGTTGGGACATTGCTCAGTTTGTTTCATATAATAACATATATTCTTCTCATGGAGCATTTATTGCATCTTTGGATAGTATTACTGTACCTAACAATTGGCAGGTTGCCAAGAACGATCCAAAGTGGAAAGCGGAGATGCACGAGGAGTTAGGCGCTCTTGAGAAGAACCACACTAGAGAACTGGTAAAACTATGCAAGTGGGTCTTTACACTAAAGCAGAACCCAAATGGAAAAGTAGAGCGCTACAAGGCTCGACTGGTGGCAAAATGATACAATCAGACGTACGACATTGACTATGATGAGACATTTGCACCAGTGGCGAAGATGAGCACCGTCAGGACCCTGATTTCTTTGGCAGCGAATGGTGGATGAAAGCTACACCAACTGGATGTGAAGAATGTGTTTCTTCATGGGAATCTAGTAGAGAAAGTGTACATGGAGATACCACCAGAATTCTGCATGGATAAGACAGTGGACAAGGTCTGCAGGTTGAAGAAGTCCCTCTATGGACTGAAGCAGTCTCCTCGAGCGTGGTTTGACAGATTCAGGAGGACGATGATAGGGATGGGATATCAGCAGATCAATGGTCATCATACTGTGTTCTTCCGTCAGTGGAGGCCACAGCACCATGCTTGCGGTGTATGTGGACGATATGATTATCACAGAAAATGAGCAGGAGATTGCCCGACTCAAGGGCAAGCTTGGCAAGGAGTTCGAGGTGAAAGACCTTGGCCTTCTTCGGTACTTCCTTGAGATTGAGATTGCTCGAGAAGCAGAAGGGATTGTTCTTTCTCAGAGAAAGTATGCGCTGGACCTTCTCACAAGACAGGGATGTTGGGATGCAGACCTGCAGCGACGCCGATCAACGAGGGGTTCAAGCTGTGTGCTGAGACTGGAGAACCAGTTGACCGAGAAAGATACTAGACTGGTGGGCAAGTTGATCTATTTGAGCCACACACGTCCTGATATCTGCTTTGCAGTGAGTGTAGTGAGCCACTACATGCATGACCCAAGGAAGGGTCATATGGACACAGTGTACTAGATTCTGATGTACTTGAAGGGTGCCTCCGAAAAGGGGTTGATATTCAGAAAGAATGATCACTTGAGCATCGAGGTCTACTGTGACTCTGACTGGGCTAGCTGTACTGATGACAGGAGATCTACCTCGGAATATTGCGTATTTGTAGGAGGCAACTTGGTCTCTTGGAGTAGTAAGAAGCAGTCGGTGGTGGTCAGATCGACAGCTGAAGCAGAGTACGGAGCTATAACCTTGGGAGTTGCAGAGCTGCTATGGCTGAAGAGTATGCTGGTAGAGCTGAAGCTGGATCAAGGAGCCAAGATGAAGTTGTGTGACAACCAGTCAGCAATCAGTATTGCCAACAATTAAGTGCAGCATGACAGGACAAAACACATCGAGATCGATAGGTTCTTCATCAAGGAGAAATTGGACCATAGACTACTGGAGCTAGGTCATGTTCCAACCAAGGAGCAGGTAGCAGACATTATGACCAAGGGACTTAGCTCTGCAGATATGATTAGAGGATGTGACAAGATGGGCTTAGTGAATATCGTTTGCCCATCTTGAGGAGGAGTGTTGGTATATTAGAATATTCTTGGTATATTTGTAGGTATATTAGAATATTCTTGGTATATTTGTTGGGATATTAGAATATTCTACAGGAGGTTTTAATGCGGTATTAATGTAAGATGAAGGGTTGTAAGGCTATAAATAGCCAAGAGATTATCAATAAAAAATATAATTACTCCAAAATATTCTACAGTTGTACATATGTATGTTGCAGGTTCCATTCGTTGTTCGATCTTAAGAAGTACTTGTCAGTTGGGGTAAGGCTTTTTAACATTTGTTATTAATATTTCTTTTGGTGTTGGGTAAGACTTTATACATTTGTTATTAATATGTCGTTTGGTGCTCCATTGCAGGACGAGGTACCTAATAAACTATGGTATGGCAAGGAACCGCCATACAATCACATACGAGTATTTGAATGCAAAGTCTTCGTGCATGTACCGAAGGTTGAGAGGTCTAAGCTTGAGGGAAGACGAGGCAGTGCGTCTTTGTCGAATATGGTCACGACGAGTTCGGCTACAAGCTCTACAACCCAATAGGAAAGAAGCTCTTGAGAAGCCACAATGTTGTGTTTGTCGAAGACCATATAATAGCTAATATTTTTCTCATCAAGGATGATTTCTAAGGCTGAGGACTTCCCCGAGATCGAGTTAGTTCCCCCTATCACTGTGGATGAGCTAGACCAACAAGAGTTGGTACATGAGGTGCTCCTAACCTTGATTATCAGTCTGGCAATGTTGATCAAGGAGATTTTCAGATAGATGAGCATGTAGATGCAGTTCCTAAAGATAAGATTAATCAACAACCAGTACCAGAGGTTCAATTAAGGAGAACCACCAGGGAACATCAATTATCGAAGAGGTACTTAGCTAATAAGTATATGTTCTTGACTGACGGGGAAGAAACCATAAGTTTCATAAAGGCGTAGAAGACGAGATCATAGAGGAGTAGATGAAGGAAATGCATGAGGAGATGAGTTTCTCACATGCCAATGACACAAGCTGGTACGGCTGCCTAAGGACAAGAGTGCCATGAAGAATCGGTATATGTTCAAAGTGAAGCAGGGAGATGATATTACTCGTCCATAATACAAGGCACGATTAGTAGTCAAGGGTTACAGTAAAAAAGGATGGGAGTTGAATTCAATAAGATCTTCTCGCATGTCGTCAATATGCCATCCATAAGTGTGTTGTTGGATTTGGCATCAAGGCTTGACTGAGGTCGAGCATGGCGATCTGGAGGAGTTGTACACAGAGCAACTCGAGGATTTCGGTAAGAAGGTCAAGGAAGACCTGGTTTGTCGATTGAAGAAGAGTTTGTGCGGAGTTGAAGCGGGCCCCGCAGCAGTGGTATAAGAAGTTCGAGTCGTTTATGGGAGAGCATGCTTATGTGAATCCGACATCAGATCGTTTTATGTTTGAAAAGTATTTTGACAAGGATGATTATTTCATTATTCTATGTGGATGATATGCTACTAGTGAGTCACAATACTTCAATGATAACAAAGTTGGAGCACCAATTGATCAAAGCTTTCTCAACGAAGGATTTAGGTGCAGCGAAGACGATTCCCGGAATGAAGATCAGCCGGGAGAGGAGGTCAAAGATGTTATGGTTGTTCCTAGAGAAGTATGTGGTGAGAGTAGTTCAAAGGTTCAATACGAGCAATTCCAAGAAGATGAGCACTTTACTTGCAAGTCAATTTAAGTTTATCACCGATCAGCATCCATCAACATAGGAGAAAGCGAGTCTAAAGCGAGTCTAAAGCGAGTCTAAGAGGGTGTCATATGCTTAGTAATAGCTAATCTTATGTATGTCATGGTATGCAAGAGGCCAGACATAGCATATGCAGTCATAACGGTGAGCCAGTATCTCTCCATTCCGGGGAGAGACTATAGGAGCGGTCAAATGGATGTTAAGATATCCCCAGGATACTTCCAGTTTAAGACTTTAATTTAGAAATTACGACCTAAAGTTGATCGGATATATTTGATGTTAATATGGCTAGGAATGCTGACACGAGAAGATTGAGATCAGGCTACGTGATAATGTTTACAAGGGGTGCAATGGTCTAGCAGTCGCGAATTCAGAAGGCCCTGACAAAGACAGAAGAAGAGTTCATTGAAGCAAACGGAGGCATGCAAAGAATTACCATAGTTGAAAAAAGTTCATGAGAGAACTGGTGTTGAAACAAGAATAGTATGTGTTGTTTTGTGATAATCAAAATGTTATACACCATAGTAAGAATACGAATTTCATAGTAGGTCCAAGCACATCGCAACTTGGTACAACTGGATATAAGACATGTTGAAAGCCAAGGATGTTGAGCTTAAGAAATTTCATATTGATGACAATGGGGCGAATATGCTCACAAAGATTATACCGAGTAAAAAAATTGAATTTTGTAGAGAGATCTCTGGAATGAATAGCTCCTCCACCAGTGGGAAGAGGGAGATGTTCAGGTAGGTTGCCTTCCTATATGGAGAAAGCTAGAGAGTGCGAAGAGCATTGTCCAAGGTTTGGAGAAGCTTGGGAAGTCGAAGATGACGAGGCTCATTTTCGGAGCCAAAGCAACCAAATGGAGCAAAACCGAAATCCGGTTATGCTCAACCGGAATACTGATTTTTTCGGTATGTTTTAGTAGTGGAAAATCATATTCTGATTTGTCACCGATTTTTTTCCAACAAGATGTGTGTGCAAAACTGGAATTCTGGTTGCCATTCTGAAATTTCGGTTATAGCTGGAAATTAGGTATGGGTCATTTTTGTTTGCTTGTATTTAACATCCAAATAACTCCAGACTTGAGGATCATTAGGAGAAGCCTATACTAGGTTTTCCTAACCTAATTGGAGATGTATACAAGAGAGTTTGCAACTTTTAAGAGAGATGAACAGACCGAAATAGGCTCGTGACAAAAATTTAAGGAGTCCGATGAGATCGGCCATGGTGTTTTACAGGATCTCGTATCGGTAACTTGTATTTTTTTTTAGGGCTATTTGATTTTACCCCCCTTTAGATTAGGTATATTTATATTACCCCCCTGTTAGATCAAAAGTTGAATTTACCCCCCTGAAATTGTCGTTAAAAGTTTTCAAAATGTCGTTAAAAGTTTTGAAAGTGTCGTTAATAAGTTTTTAACGACACTTTCATGGAGATAAAATCAACTTTTGATCTAACAGAGGGGTAATATCAATATATATAATCTAAAAGAGGGGTAAAATCAAATAGCCCATTTTTTTATTCTTCATCTTTGAGTAGTTTTGGTGATTCGTGTTCGAATCGCATGAGGAAGTTTGGTAGGAGTCGGTGTATCTTATATTTCTATTAGTGGAGGATTTGAGGGTTGGACTCCAGAACATTTTCTTTTCTTTTCTTCCGATTTGGATTTCCGCGTAAAAAGAAATGTGTGTTTGTGATTGTCGCTACATATTTGTGCGTTGCATGTTACTTTCGAATTTCGGTTCGCTCCTAATGGAGTTCTTGTCATTCGGGGACGGAGAATATTCCGCTACGTTCCGCACTCCGTTCCCAACATGATTAATAGAAGAAAAAGTATTGCGCCCAACCCTCATCCCATCTCCAGAGTTTCGGTGCAACTTCAGGGGACTGATTTAACACAATGAAACCAATTCATTCCAAGACCAGACAGAAACCATGCTCAACGAACCTCCGGCAGCTTTATCTTCTCCAAATAAATGTTAATGCTCAAAATGAACTGTCCAAATTTTCAGTAGAAAGTAAACCATGACCCATTAACGTAAACACCGACAGTTGGATACCTCTATCCTCAAGAAATAGATATGGTTATAGACTTATAGATCTGTTCCAGTTCCATTTGAAATATGTTTCAGTAATAATTCTCGCACCATTCTTTCCCAAAAATCTATCAAAATCTAAAGCAGGCTGGCACGTGTGAGGCAGATTTAGAGTCATGCATACATATTTTCCTTCTATGTACATGTTCCAGTCAAAAGGGAAAGTGAACCACATACCAATCCCACAAAGAAGAGAGCCATAACAATTATCAGCAAAATTCCTACATATTTAACCCAACCAAAAAAAAAAAAACATAATAGTTGAGAGAAGTGAGTGACCTTTAATGATGCCCAGGAGTAGCAAGCCAAGGAAGAATGGCAAGAAGCAGAGAAAGTTCCAGAGGGAAGCCCAAAAGCCTCTTGAAGGTTCCATTGCAAGCCCCCCTCCTCCACTCCACAGATCAAAATGAATTGGAAACCAACTTCAATATTCAACTTCAACTTCAACTTCAACTTCAACTTCAACTTCAATATTCCATATAAAATGATTTTCTTTTTCTTTTATTTTTTCCAACTCAGACCCTCCCCACAACAAAAAGCGGTGAATGTTATGATGATGAGGATATGGGTATTTTGGGTTTTTATTAATTTATCCAACCACTGCCACCACTGGTCTACTGTTGGTGGTTATAGAGAGAGAGAGAGAGAGAGAGAGAGAGAGAGAGAGAGAGGAGTGTAATGTTAAGTGACCGCTTGGAATTGGAGAGGAAGACTGGAGAGGGGGGACATATGCTTGCTTTCATTTCAAGCACAATAAAGAAAGCACTGCCACGATTTCATTGGAACTACCTACTGTTTGTGTTATGATATACATATTTAATCATTGACGGGGAGAGAGTTTGGACCGCATATGTTTGATCGGTGCAGTAACTATCAAGGGAATGTATTTAGAGCATCACTAAGTAACGCTCATCACAATTTTTTATAAATTTTAATTTTTAGATTCTCAGTCCTAATCCACTCATAGAAGCTATAAGTGAGTCTGAGAATTTCTAGATTCAGAATATAAAAAATTATTTTGTAAAATAGTATATTTTAATTTGAAGCCTAATTTTATATTTACATTTGTTTTTCAGATTAACTTTTGGCCACACAATATTTGGGACCAAAGCTCATTTTATCATTCTCTACTATTCTTATACAAATCCAACACATTCTACCTTTACCTTCTTTTTTTATTAGACCTCAAGATAAAATTTTGAACATCATCTACTAATGATGCTCTAAGTAAGGGGCTGTTTGGATATTTCTACTATTACATTTAAACTAAGTACATGATATTATCTAACAAAATAAATATTCAAAATTCTAAAAACATATCTGTAACCAATCCTAACTAAAATATATTCAAATAATATTTACAATATTTTAATATAATTTAATTTTTATTTAATTTTTCAACAATATTTTTTTTTCTTTTGTACGTGCAACGCACGTGAACATGACCAGTGTATTTAGGGGCTATTTGTGTCACGCCCCGATCTTCCGCAGGCAAATCGGCCGTCCCCGCTATGCGGGAATCACCCTCGCCAGCGCTCCCGCGGGACGATCGCTTTATGACCCATCCGGGCGTGATGTCGCACGAGCGTGATCCACGCCCGTGCAAGGCCGTGGTTCGTTGGCTGGCGGTAAGAGTTCTAGGCCATAGAGTCGCACAGATTTGTCCGAGTGCAGCGGAGTCATAAACGCATAGCGATTTGATAACAAGTTCACTGAGTCGACAATATATATAGCGGAAGCATTGAAACACAAGTTGAAGTAAAGCAACTCTTTATTGATATGAACAAGTGTTACAGGCGGCGTATAGCCGAGATTACAAGTCGCTCAAGCCTCTCTCTCTGAAACAGTAAAAGCGTGCCAAGTGGCTACAATTGTGGAATGATTGTACAGGCGATGTACAGGCGATGTTCAGGCGATGTTCACTACATTATGTCTTGTATATGTGCTTCAGTTCCGGACGCACCGTTGCTTCGGAGTGATCTCCACACCTCAGCACGCACGAAGGAGGCATCCGCACCGAATAAGGTTCTCCCGCACCCTGCATACAAACTGGTGGATTATCAGTACATTGAATGCACTGGTGGGGAAGCTACTCGCCCGCTCGACAAATCCAAACACATAATACAGGTTCCGTGCACAACTATTTAGTTGTCTTTCTAGTTGCCTTAGGATCAGTTTCATGCAAATATTGAATAGCCTAACTCGTGTGGCAGTGCGCCGTGCGACATGAGAGAAAATACGGCAAGACTTACCAACTTACCATCTCCTTTCCTGTCCAAGGCAAACTTTGAGGCAACATTGTTAATTCAAGCACGGGCAAGTATAAACATTCAGGGGCATAGCATATGCAAGCACGAGGGTCGTTTTAACATGATCGTTCAGGTGTTCAGTTGTTCATTGATGCGATACAATGACTCGCACGCGGATAGCCACTAAGCGAGGATGACTTATCTATATGAATAGTTGTCACTGGCATAGCCATAAAGGACCAGTTGTAGTCTCAAGGTCGAGGATGAAGTGCAAGCAATGAACACGATGGGCATTGCACTTATCCCGCCGATACAGACGACTACCGTTATTGTAGTCTCAAGGTCGAGGATGAAGTGCAAGCAACAGAAACGGTGAGCCTTGCACTTATCCCGCCGAAACAGACGACTACCAGAAGTTCCGTCTAGACCGGGTCGGCCCCAGTGCCCCGGAGACCGCCCGCGGAACGAGATTCGAAGATCACCTTTTACAAGTTATCCGCGACATGCAAATCAGGGTCTCAGGTCAAGTACAGAAACAAGTTCGAGGCAGAATATATATATAAGAACAAGTCCGGTATGGAACGAGTTCGAGACAAAATATATATATATAACTTGTTGAGGCAGGATTCAGTAGTTTGCTCCACGAGCTGTGATTCAGGGACTTATTCATTCTTGGTGCAGATTCCCTGGTTCAGAATTTGCCTTGGTGACCTAACGGTCCCGGATACTTGTAGGTTCATTCAGACATGGAACGACTACTTAGTAGTCTTCCGGGGTTTGGATGAAAACAAGGCAACATACAAGCAGACAATCATGTGTTTCTAAGGAACGTAA
The DNA here is from genome assembly GCA_036927795.1 of Iris macrosiphon. Classification (NCBI taxonomy): domain Eukaryota; kingdom Viridiplantae; phylum Streptophyta; class Magnoliopsida; order Asparagales; family Iridaceae; genus Iris; species Iris macrosiphon. The sequence goes on from JAYESA010000008.1 coordinate 145,579,416, forward strand.
GCAGACACGTTTGCTCGGACCCGAAGGTAAACCGAGAGTTAGATCGTTAGGGGACTTGGCATGCGAGGGTCTGAACATATTTAAAAGCAGTATTTTATTTTCCATGTTCTAGCATAAGTAATACAAGTTGGGATTATTCCCTTAGCTAGGTGCGTTGGATTCTTATTAGCATGCAGGGGTGAATCACCTAGCGACTAGCATGAAACATTCCAGATTTTTATGTGTGCTGGCTAAGCAAAGACAAGTTCACCGTAGCCACCCACCTTAGCGATGATTCGCCTCGGTAGAGCGATACGTCAAGCGAGCCTCTGAAAGCCTAAGCCGGATTCCTGTAGGGACAAGTCTGGATATCCTTTGCTTCTCGTTGAGGCAAAGCAGGTCGGGACAGTTGCACTTTTGCCGTTTGAGTCGGCAGGCCGCTAGAACGGAACGGGGTGTTACAATTTGGAAGCTTGTAAGTGGGTTGCAAGTGAACATTTTTTTTGCATCTGTGTTATAAGTGTCATCACCTCACGCGTTTGGTAGCTTGTATGTCACACCAGTTTCCAGATTTGATATTTCTTAAATTTCTGATATTCAAGTTTTCCTGATATTGTATTTCTAATGTATTTGTATGATGCTTCATGTCATTTATATTTTTCTTGTTGTTTGGAGAGACTACCTGTCACGACCCGCACCCGAAATTGGGGCACGAGTACGCGGGTACGTCCAGCCGACGCCGCAGCATCGGCGGTAGAACGTTGTCTAGGTCATGATACTAACTAAGCAATCTCACACGAGCATCCAATCTCCATAAGGAGGCATGGATGACACAAATACAATATGAACACATACTCAATCACATAACTACAGCACGATAAGAAATCGAAGAAATAAAATGAAATACAAAACAAGTCTAATGTAAATAAATCTAACTCAACAATAAATCCAAGTCTTAACAAAATGTCGGAGACAAATCCGGTACCAAATACACTACTGAAGGAAACTAACTAGATGACTAGTGATTCCGGCTAGACCTCCCAGAATCATGACTGAACTACTAAGTCCAAGACTACAGCTACTCACCCTATGGTCTACAAGTGTCGGATACCAGTCCTCTAGGCATAGTCTGGAAAATATTTTCCAGTCAGGAAGGAGTAAAGTACATTTCTAATAGCAGTTCTATATCAATAATATAAACTATGTAGCAGTATATAGATGGAAATATACAAGATGCATGTATATGTACGAGAAATATGCAATAAAGGATATACTGGAAATACTTTAAGTAAATGCAGGAAAGGAAACAATATGTCAATGAGCAAGAATACTATGACTAAGTGTGTGAGTACTAGCTTTAACATATGATCGACTTGGGAACTTGATCAGGCTGGTTACATATGATTAGCTATGATTCATGTAAGGTCAGGCAAACCATTTGGTTAGTTATGATACATGTAGAGGTCAGGCTAATCACATGTAACAGCTATAAAGCATGTAAATGGTCAGGCCGCACCCGACGTGAGATGTGGGGTGAGCTATGATGCATGTAGAGTTGGGTATGATCACATATCTACACTAAAATACTCTCCACCCCCGACTGGTATAGTAGATCCAACCATGGTACGCTATGGCACGGGATTCCCTAGGGAGGTAGCAAATCTTCCCGAAAATCAGTGTCTGTACATGCACAAGATAACAATGAAACAAGTCTTGTACGAGCTACACCATGAACAAGGAATAACATCTCATGACGAGATCCGTATATACCAATCCGTGTAACCAGCGTGTCGAGAATATGGATATTTACACTAGATACAATGAACATAGGAGATATCATAAATAAGAAGCTAATCAGAGAATGTACTCGCCTTGGGTCCTTAGCTGGTAATGTCAATGTCCTGTTCCAGAGTATCGTCTAGATGAACCAACAGTCCTATAGACATATCATAAATATAACATTTGTATCAGATGCTACACTAACAGAACACAAATACATAACTCAGGGGCTATGCCAGGTATGGCACTGGTCAATCTAGGGTCAGTGTGCGTCAAGTTGCACGGGCGTTGCGTCTGTGATTGCTGGGCAAGACAGACGATCAAAATGGTACGGGCTTGCCAGTACGTTAGTGTACGTGTGGCAGACTGCTAACAGTTCACAGGGTCACAAGGTCATGTGTAAGGACGGGGCATCCGTAATTACACTCGGGTCGCCTAAAACATTCGTCAATTAAACATATTATTAATAATTGTATTAATACGTATTTAAGGTTATACCAAAATATATACAAAATAGGTATAAGTGTATATACATTAATGGAAATATATATTATATATATTTATATGTTAAAATATACATAACACCCATTTTTTAAGAATATATATATATATACATATATATACACTAATATACGTACATATACCAAAATACATATTAACTTAAACTATATATATATATATATATATATATATATATATATATATATACATGTACATGTACATGTACATATATACCAAAATAATTATATATATACTACGTATATATACACCAAAATACATATTAATATTTATTATTTAATAGGTATACACAAAAATAATTTTATATATACTACGTATATATACACCAAAATACATATTAATATTTATTATTTAATAGGTATACACAAAATATATATTGAATACATATATATATATATATATATATATATATATATATATATATATATATATATATATATATATATATATATATATATATATATATATAGGGAGAAATACACGAACATATATACATACATACACATATATACATACACATATACGCACATACACATAGATACGTACACATATACACACATACACGTATACACATACACCTACACACACATATACGTATATATATTTAACATTAATTAAATACATAATATACATATACATATATTTAGTATATACATATACGTATATACGAATGTATATATACATGTATATGAGTATTAAGGAGGGAAGAGGGAAAGGCTCACAGAGGTGGTGCTCAGCCGTCAGAGGGCTGAGTGGTTGCCGGACGTTCGGGGTGGCTGCCGGGCTGCAGCAGGAGGCCGCCGGACTGTGGGTTGGTCGAGGAGGAGATGGAGGGGAGCTGGCCGGAGCAGGGAGCAAGGGGAGGGAGATGCAGTGCCGGAGTTGATGGGGCTTGCAGAGGTGGAGTCGGCTGAGTAAGGAGGAGCTAGGAGATGGAGGCTTCGCTGGAGTCGGGTGTGGGGCTCCGGGTTGCAGCAGTCGGCTACGGGGCTGCCGGAGACAGGCCGGGGTCGGGCTTGGCCGGGTGGCCGGGGGTGAACAGGATATATGGGTTGTTCCCCCCCTTTTAATAAATTTGAAAAAAACAAAGGAGAAGAAAGGAAGAAGAAGAAGAAAAGAGAAAAAGAAAGAAAGGAAATTGGTTTCCTACATTGGAGAGAGGGAGGAGTGAGGTGAGAGAAAAATAGGGGCTTCCCTAGGTTTAGGGATTATGGTTTTCTTGGGAAGGGTGTGGGTGATGTGACTTTAAATAGGGAGAGGGTGTGTGGGAATGAAGGGTGAGGATGCACCCATTTTAAATGGGTGGTTAGGATTTGACATGAAGAAAATTCCTTCATATGAGGATGAGGGTGTTGACTAGTCAATATTTGGGGCTCTCCATTTAGTTGAACCAATGGGGTGTTGACACCTAATGCAAATTTACAAATTAGCCCCCTTAAATTTGGGTATTTGCACAGATGCATAAAATGATGAAAATTTGGTGGGCGATTCGGTGTTTGGCATTTTGTAGGGTGAGGGGGCATTGTGTGCTTGGTATGGGCTCAATTAGCAGGGTACTGGAATTAAATCGGGATTAACGGGATCAGACAAAATGGTATCCTCAATTTAATTAGAAATAAATGTAAGTTGTGTTCTAAAATTAATTAGGAGTACATGGGGCCAAAATTAGGTCGGATTACAAATATCAATAGTGAAGAAGACTCAGAACAGAATATTACCCTAATTTGGGTCACACAAAAAATAGGCCAAGATTGCCTCCAATTTCGATTGGAACGCACAACGATACAAGTCAGAATTTATTCAGAAAATAAATAAACGTCCACGACGATTATTGTGCGGCTAAAATGAAGCACAAGAGAGCATAATTATGAGTTACAAAAATGGCAGAATGGAAGGCGGGCATGTCTAGGGCAAGGTTGTGAAATTTGTTGGAAGGCAAAAGCTAGGGTAGCGCTCCAATTATCGAAGCAACGGCAAGGTGCAACAATTAAATAAATTACGGTAATTAATTATGACCTCCAATAATTTAAATTCTAATTAATACAATTAACACGTAATCCTATCATTCGGACAGGTGTTCGTCTAGTGGGGCTTCTAGGTCAAGTCTACCAGCTCAAACATTAATGAACACTGAATATAATATAATATATTTAATACACATCTCATAAAATTATTTAATTTAAATACACGAAATATTAAATACATAAAAAGTCGAAAATATCCCTGTTTTTGGAATATGGTAGTGACAAGTCTACCCTCCTTAAAAAAATTTTGTCCTCGAAATTTAAAATCCTTATAGTAGTGTTTATTTATTATATTATTTTTCATCAACGGTTAAATTCACCAACCCACATAATCCTGAAATAATCCACCTTGTCATTTCACGATTTTCAAAAATTCTGAAATTTATCGTATTCCTGAAAAATTCTCGAATTAAAATCAAATTTCATTTTTACCACGATTTCCTCCGAAATTTTAAGTTAATAATTCAGTACTCGAAATTTAATATCCACTCCTCTAATTTAATCCAAACAATGCATATCTTATAAATTAAGAATTTTCATCTAAAAACACTAATCCATGAATCCAATAAAATTTAAAAAATCTCATCCAAAAAGTTTGTGTTTAAACACTAACCCATTTATCATCTTACTCCTTAATTTTGAGTATGTCACTAGATAAAATTTTTTTTTTTTTACTATCCAATCCTTTGATCGAAAATCCAGTCCTTGCACATTTATAAAAATTAAAATCTTATCCCAAAATTTGGATTCAACACTAATCCATTAGTGATCTAAATCCTCGATTCCTTTTTCTCACAATACTCAAATAATATAATACTCACAAAATCCTCAATTAAAATCTTCAATTAAATCTATATCTTGCAGTCAAATGAATACAATAATAATCTTCTTAATTTCCTCGAAATTTTAATGATAAATATATCATAATCCTACCATATTAAATTCTTTACCTCTCATTTAAATTAATGTTTATCCTCGAATTTTAATGATAATTTAATCACATCTTAATCCTGATAAAATCAATGATTCATCAACTCTGCCACATTAAATCCTTAACTCTTTATGCTTATCTTCCAAAAATTTTGCATCTCGTTTCTCTTGTCAAGTCATAACCTCTTCATAAATCTACTATGGTCAAACCCCAATAATCATGGTCTAAGAAAACTCTACCTACAACCATGCAATCTAAGAAAATATGTACGGTCATGTGTCTTTTGTCATGGTATTACAGTCTCTGTCAGGGTGTACTACTAACTACATTCTAACAAGAAAATCATGCATACGAACTATGGTACTAGGGAAATCAGTCAACCAATCAAATAGAAAGGAACAGAAGGAAGGACAGAACATAGTCTTCTAACCCATTACTTGGATATCTTCATCCTCTAATATACACTTAACTCTGGCACATTCGCTAACTAATTCCTATCCTTGTACACTGGTACCAATATCAATTAATCATTAGTCCACAACATCCATGAATACATCCATATTGCACACACCTGTCTATTAATACCAAAATCTGATACCAAGAACCTCTAACACAATCATAGGTCAATGATGCATGTAAAGTTTGATACCTCTATCTCTTTAGGTACCTCTTGTTCTACTATAAGTACACCCACTGCTAGTTCTCGTTCCTACTATAATTGTTTATACCATTTGTTTTTATCACTCAAATGCACACCAAGTGTAACACACCATACTAAGCACTGTTCTCCCTAATACAACTCTAGATGGACACCCAAGTCTGTCTGCGGTGCCATCTCAATCATGCTCAAGTCAACAGATCCTTACACATGTATATCATCTACTCATATACTAATATATATTTCTCATCCATCGTAAAATTTTATCCGCATAATAAAATCATCAAAATTTAACCTTTGAACAACTTAAAATAAGTATACTTCCTCAAGGGTCAAATATTCAATATTGAATTTTTTTTTCACTTCCCAAATCCTTATAGCTCTGACTATGTTTATTGAATTGAATTTGAAATCCTCAAAATAATAACATAGAATCTCAACTCCTCAAAATTCTTAAAAATTGAAATTTATTTCCACTCTTCATTTTCTTAAATCCACAAGCGTACATATAATTACTCACAGTCTCTAATACTCGAGGTGCACTCAATACATCTATTGTCTACAACTCTCAACTGGGTACTAAAATTGTACTGCCCAAATTACTTGCACTATTACTCCAGTGATTTAAGTTATCATTACACGTATTTTCTTCCATGATTTTCAATCTATATCAACTAGTATATCATCTAATTATCATCACGCAAAGTGCTTACTATTATTAGCATCATTCTCGACCAATCCTCTATATATAATCATTAGTACTCTTGGTAAGATAACACTAGCTTCATTATTGGATCATCTCATCAACTTATTAGAACTCATGATTACCTGTCCCTTGTATAACACTCATGTTTCTTTACTCTTATGGGCAAGTATATGGTTCATCATCTCGATTGATGTATAGGTATTTTCCTTTAATCTTTTACAGCCTGTTAAACTAATCTGTGATACGCTTCACCATTTTTATTACCAATTTTGATATTTCTGTACTCATGACATCTCATTAACTCTTTATGCATATACAGTTCTTTACCTTTAACACTCCCGATATCAATTATCAAATTGAACATCATGCTCCATTAATCCTTAACACAATTCCTGGATACTTAATTGTTTACATAGATCATCCAATTACATAATCATGATTATCCAGGACGGGTATGTTGGCTCTGATACTAACTCTAGGAACTATCACTGATACCCTATACTCTCCTTTACTTACAGTACTATAATGACACATATCCTAGAACCATTGTTACAAGGTACTATGCTAAGGGCTAACTCTAGATTAAGGCCTACTGCTCACATGTCCAACTAGGAAACACTTACAACTTACTAGCAACACTCAGTCAATACTAATACTCAAGACACAGACATAATTACAAGTCACTAATTATCATACTTAACAAGGAATCCTCAAGGAATAGGAGCTCAAAAGACTGGATTGAGGACTGAAGGTGTTTCTACTGCTAGCAACAAAAGAACGATGGAATAAAGTCCTGTATTAACAGAAATAGATAAGTGTTGAGATGATACTTTAAGAACCAATTTTAAGATACAACCTGATAATCATACACGTCGGTCAGAAATCATGACGCTGAGAATCCTCGCCACGCCAGTAAGCATAGGTGCGATAAACGACAAGTTCCGTAACTAAAGTACGCAACCTTATAATCATGTCATCTAGAATCTTTGCCACGCCAACCGGTATAGCTGCGATAAACTCTAGGTTCCATAACTAAAGTAGACGTTTTACCTTTCTCACTGTTCTCATCAATATATGTCATCAGATGATATCGTAAAGTTTAGTCCGTAAAATTTATCTTGGTAAGAAATCAACTCAACAACGATACCAAGAATTAAATTTAACAACCGGTCAACAAGAATCAAACTCAATATTAACGAGTGAGGACGGATGGAAACAAGGGCGAAGGATTTAAATTAGAAATTATAATAAGATTCTAAAGGAGTCGTCCCAGGAATCTTTCAAGAATTTTGTGATTGAGTATCCTTTCTCATCCTAGTATCCTATGTCCTATATTCTATAGCAGGAACGTAGTAGTACAACTATGACGTTGCACTACTACGACATCGCACAACTTGCGAAGTCTGACCTGTATGGACCACCACTAAAAATGTGTCACGACCCGCACCCAGAATTGGGGCACGAGTACGCGGGTACGTCCAGCCTACGCCGTATCATCAGCGGTAGAACGCTGTCTAGGTCATGATCTAACTAAGCAATCTCACACGAGCATCCAATCTCCATAAGGAGGCACGGATGACACAAATACAATATAAACACATACTCAATCACATAACTACAGTACGATAAAAAATCGAAGAAATAAAATAAATACAACACAAGTCTAATGTAAATAAATCTAACTCAACAATAAATCCAAGTCTCAACAAAATGCCAAAGACAAATCCGGTACCAAATACACTACTGAAGAAAACTAACTAGATGACTAATGATTCCGGCTAGACCTCCCAGAATCACGACTGAACTACTAAGTCCAAGACTGCAGCTACTTACCCTGTGGTCCACAAGTGTCGGATACCAGTCCTCTAGGCATAGTCTGGAAAATGTTTTCCAGTCAGGAAGGAGCAAAGTACATTTCTAATAGCAGTTCTATATCAATGATATAAACTATGTAGTAGTATATAGATGGAAATATACAAGATGCATGTATATGTACGAGAAATATACAATAAAGGATATACTGGAAATATTGTAAGTAAATGCAGGAAAGGAAACAATATGTCAATGAGCAAGAATACTATGACTAAGTGTGTGAGTACTAGCTTTAACATGTGATCGACTTGGGAACTTGATCAGGCTGGTTACATATGATTAGCTATGATTCATGTAAGGTCAGGCTAACCATTTAGTTAGCTATGATGCATGTAGAGGTCAGGCTAATCACATGTAACAGCTATGAAGCATGTAAATAGTCAGGCCGCACCCGACGTGAGATGTGGGGTAAGCTATGATGCATGTAGAGTTGGGTATGATCACATATCTACACTAAAATACTCCCCACCCCGACTGGTATAGTAGATCCAACCATGATACGCTATGGCACGGGATTCCCTAGGGAGGTAGCAAATCTCCCCGAAAATCAGTGTCTGTACATGCACAAGATAACAATAAAACAAGTCTTATACGAGCTACACCATGAACAAGGAATAACATCTCATGACGAGATCCGTATATACCAATCCGTGTAACCAGCGTGTCGAGAATATCGATATTTACACTAGATACAATGAACATAGGGGATATCATAAATAAGAAGCTAATCAGAGAATGTACTCGCCTTGGGTCCTTAGCTGGTAATGTCTATGTCCTGTTCCAGAGTATCGTCTGGATGAACCAACAGTCCTATAGACATATCATAAATATAACATTTGTATCAGATGCTACACTAACAGAACACAAATACATAACTCAGGGGCTATGCCAGGTATGGCACTGGTCAATCTAGGGCCAGTGTGCGTCAAGTTGCACGGGCGTCGCGTCTGTGATTTCTGGGCAAGACAGACGATCAAAACGGTACGGGGCTTGCCAGAACATTAGTGTACGTGTGGCAGACTGCTAACAGTTCACAGGGACACAAGGTTATGTGTAAGGACGGGGCATCCGTAATTACACTCGGATCGCCTAAAACATTCGTCAATTAAACATATTATTAATAATTATATTAATATGTATTTAAGGTTATACCAAAATATATACAAAATAGGTATAAGTGTATATACATTAATGAAAATATATATTATATATATTTATATGTTAAAATATACATAACACCCATTTTTTAAGAATATATATATATATATATACATATATATACACACTAATATACGTACATATACCAAAATACATATTAACTTATACTATATATATACATGTACATATATACCAAAATAATTATATATATACACCAAAATACATATTAATATTTATTATTTAATACGTATACACAAAATATATATTGAATACAAATATATATATATATATATATATATATATATATATATATATATATATATATATATATATAGGGAGAAATACACGAACATATATACATACATACACATATATACGTACACATATACACATATACGCACATACACATAGATACGTACACATATACACACATACACGTATACACATACACGTATACATATACACCTACACACATATACGTATACATATTAAACATTAATTAAATACATAATATACATATACATATATTTAGTATATACATATACGTATATACGAATGTATATATACATGTATATGAGTATTAAGGAGGGAAGAGGGAAAGGCTCACAGAGGTGGTGGTGGTGCTCAGCCGTCGGAGGGCTGAGTGGTTGCCGGACGTTCGGGATGGCTGCCGGGCTGCAGCAGGAGGCCGCCGGACTGTGGGCTGGTCGAGGAGGAGATGGAGGGGAGCTGGCCGGAGCAGGGAGCAAGGGGAGGAAGATGCAGTGCCTGAGTTGATGGGGCTTGCGGAGGTGGAGTCGGCTGAGTAAGGAGGAGCTAGGAGATGGAGGCTTCGCCGGAGTCGGGTGCACTGGTGGGGTGTAGCCGGAGTCGGGATGAGTTGCAGAGGCGGAGTCTTACCGGAGGGAATACAGCCGAAGGAGTTGAGTCGAGGGGATCTCGGCTTAGGCCGGAGTTGGGAGAGCTGGGAGGAGCTGGACTGCAGGTCGGGGATGGCCGGGCTGGCAGCGGGGAATGAGCGGGGCGTTGCCGGAGCTGTGAGGTGGGGGAGACTCGGCGTAGGGAGCTGTTGTTGATGGCTGGCCGGAGAGGAAGTGATACAGGGAGGAGCAGCAGGGAGAGGGTTGGTAATGGTAGAGTATGATGATAATGGTGGTGGTTCGGTCACTGGCAGGCCGGGCTTAGCCGGAGGGAAATGAGAGGCAGCTCGTGCAATGGAGGAGTCGGCTCGATGGAGGTCGGGTGCAGGCTGACCGGGGTAGGGAGTTTCTGCAGGCCAGAACCGGCCGAAAATGAACAGTGGGGGCTCGTGGAAGCTCGCCGGGTGTGGGGCTCCGGGTTGCAGCAGTCGGCTACGGGGCTGCCGGAGACAGGCCGGGGTCGGGCTTGGCCGGGTGGCCTGGGGTGAACAGGATGTATGGGTTGTTCCCCCCCCTTTTAATAAATTTGAAAAAAATAAAGGAGAAGAAAGGAAGAAGAAGAAGAAAAGGGAAGAAGAAAGGAAGGAAATTGGTTTCCTACGTTGGAGAGAGGGATGAGTGAGGTGAGAGAAAAATGGGGGCTTCCCTAGGTTTGGGGATTAGGGTTTTCTTGGGAAGGGTGTGGGTGATGTGACTTTAAATAGGGAGAGGGTGTGTGGGAATGAAGGGTGAGGATGCACCCATTTTAAATGGGTGGTTAGGATTTGACATGAAGGAAATTCTTTCATGTGAGGATGAGGGTGTTGACTAGTCAATATTTGGGGCTTTCCATTTAGTTGAACCAATGGGGTATTGACACCTAATGCAAATTTGTAAATTAGCCCCCTTAAATTTGGGTATTTGCACAGATGCATAAAATGATAAAAATTTGGTGGGCGATTTGGTGTTTGGTATTTTGTAGGGTGAGGGGGCGTTGTGTGCTTGGTATGGGCTCAATTAGCAGGGTACTGGAATTAAATCGGGATTAACGGGATCAGACAAAATTGTATCCTCAATTTAATTAGAAATAAATGCAAGCTGTGTTCTAAAATTAATTAGGAGTACATGGGGCCAAAATTAGGTCGAGTTACGATTATCAATAGTGAAGAAGACTCAGAACAGAATATTACCCTAATTTGGGTCACACGAAAAATAGGCCAAGATTGCCTCCAATTTCGATTAGAACGCACAATGATACAAGTCAGAATTTATTCAGAAAATAAATAAACGTCCACGACAATTTTTGTGCGGCTAAAATGAAGCACAAGAGAGCATAATTATGCGTTACAAAAATGGCAGAATGGAAGGCGGACATGTCTAGGGCAAGGTTGTGAAATTTGTTGGAAGGCAAAAGCTAGGGTAGCGCTCCAATTATCGAAGCAACGACAAGGTGCAACAATTAAATAAATTACGGTAATTAATTATGACCTCCAATAATTTAAATTCTAATTAATACAATTAACACGTAATCCTATAATTCGGACAGGTGTTCGTTTAGTGGGGCTTCTAGGTCAAGTCTACCTGCTCAGACATTAATGAACACTGAATATAATATAATATATTTAATACACATCTCATAAAATTATTTAATTTAAATACACGAAATATTAAATACATAAAAAGTTGAAAATATCCCTCTTTTTGGAATGTGGTAGTGACACTACCCGAGACCATTAGAATACCCATTAGCATTGACATAGGCCCGGTTTATGACCCGCATGTTGACTGGACACCTGGTTTAGTTCATCTTGGTTGAACCCATGGCTAAATCATCCCCCTCTCCCCTTATATATGAGTGTTTTCTCTCTCCTCCCTTTCATTCTTCATTTCACTCTTTCTTCTTCATTTTTCTTTCTTCTTCCTCTCTCCCTAGACCGAACCCTAACTCTAGAAGAGGTTGTGATCATTTGGACCGTGAGAGGTAGAGGCTAAGAAGCCACAGGCAAGTACATCTTGCTCAATGATAAAGCCATAAATTTTTAAATTTTGTTTATATTGTGTAATTTAAAATGTGTTTGATAGAAAATGTTCGCCTTTATATTTTCATCTAATTTAGTTCTTGGAGTTTTGGATTTTGATGGATGATTTGGAGTATATCCGAGTTTTAAGATTTGGGTTTTTCATGGGTTCACTTTTGTTTTCCTGGGGTTTGATCTCCCAAAATTTTATGATTTACAAAACTAATTAGCTCATAGTGTAGAGCATCATATTTTATGTAACTTTACTTTTGGTCATGCTTGATCTCGGGTCCAGCTAAGTTTAGTACTTAAACTTGCTATAATACGTATACCTAAATGGCAAACTAAAGAAGAAGAACAGTGCTCTGTGAAGAGTATGCAAAAGAACCCCTTTGGCATAGAAATACGTATATTTCACTTTGGGCGCATGCACTCAGCAAAAGTGTGCCAGTCACACTCCTTGAGTCAGTAGCGCACTTTCGAGAGAAAAATCAGTTGGCGTACTTTGGTGGGTATTCAATCAAAGTTCTCTCTGGAAAACCAAGAGAAAGTGCGCCACAGTCAGTCAGAGAAATTTCTTCGCGTTTGGCAATCTGGCTCACTTTTTCTATGTTTCGTAAGCCGGCGCACTTTTTTTACGTTTGGTCTGCTCACGCACTTTTTTCCTCTTCATTTCCCTCGGGAGAAAACTTTGGTCGGTTTTTTGATTTCTTTTTTATTGATTTGTGTGCTCCTCGACTGGAGAGTTTCTCGACTGTCGAGCTTTGACCTCGGATTATATGTTTTGTCTTTTAGTTAGCTTGCTCGCGCACTTTCTTTGAAAGCATGCCTTATTCTTGTCCGCACACTTTTGTCAAGTGCGCCGTGTTGGTTAATTTGATAAAGTGTGCCAACCTTATTTCTATGAGTTTGTGCACCAACCTAGTTTCTGTGAGTTTGTGCGCCTGGTTTTATCATGCGTTCCTTTCATTTTTTGCTTGGGATGTTTCTTTGTGTATTATATATTTTGATGTTGTGCTCTTACAATTTAACACATGTTCAGACCCTCAAGACACCATTAAAATTGTTGTGTATGATAAACCTATTGTATTTGGCATCGGACAATCGAGTGTGAATATTGTCCAATGTATCGCATGTGGCGGATACGATAAGTTCGCCAGTGATAACTCGTGAATAGCTCGTAATCGTAACTCGTCATTCTAGGAATTTCTTGAGTGTCCACGACTCAAGAACTTGAATAATGATTAAACGAGATAAAATTTGACTAGATCATTGGGAGAGAAGAATATTGCGCTACCGGCTACCCCGATCTTCAAGGGCCCCATGAGGCATAGACCAACCATGCTAGGCAAGTGTCACGCCCGATCTTCCGCAGGACTCACTCATCCCCGCTTGGCGCAAATCACCGTGCCATCACTCTCGCAGGACGATAGTTTCCATCGGGACGTGATGTCGCATGAACCTGGAGTTGCGCCCGCGCAAGGCAAATACTAAAATGGTCGTTGATAACTAGTTCTCCAAGTTGATATCGTGGAAGTAGAATAAACACAAGTATGATACATAAACAAGCTCTTTATTGATAATAAATAAGGTTACAAGCGGCGCTAGGACAAGATTACAAGTCGCTCAAGCTCTCTCTCTCTCTCTCTCTCTCTCTCTCTCAAAATAATAAAGGTGTGCCAAGTGGCTTACAACTTAGGATGATACATAGGCGATGTTCCAACATTATGTCTTGTATATATGCTTCAGCTCCAAACACAATACTTCAAGGCTCCAGAGCAAACTCCATACCTTAGCGCATACGAGGGAATATTCTGCACTGAACTAGGTTCTCCCGTACCCTGCAAGCAATCTGGTGGGTTATCAGTACATGAATGCAATGGTAGAGAGGCTTCTTGTCCACTTGACAAATCTAAATATGATATATTAGTTCTGTGAACCATCTATTAAGTTATCTTTCTAATCTTACCTTAGGATCAGTTTCATGGCAATGATGTAAAGCCTAACTCGTGTGGCAGTGCGTCGTACGATATAAGAAAAATACGGCAAAACTTACCAACTTACCATTCTTTCTTCCATGTCCAAATGATACAACCAAGTTAACCAAGCACAAATATGTATAAGGAAACCAAGAATCACATAAGCAGACATAAGTATTACTAGCGTATTTCTGACTCAGGTGAACGACATATACAAATTTGTGATACTCATATTATTTTGTGACTCAGGTTTTTCAAATGCATTATACTCAAACATTTCAGAATTCTTAGATTATTCAAGTGTGTTTTAGAGGTTCAGATATCTTGGTTCAATTAACGATCTGCACGCAGAGTGCGTCGTGCATCCGTTACTTGCCTCAAGTCCATACGAGGCCATACGTGGGTTGCCACATGATTCTTTTAATGATACTTGATGATACTTTAATGAGACTTCAATGATACTTTTTAACGACACATTCACATTACTTGACGAGCCATTATGGACTATAGTTCGGCGGACGACGATCGTTACAGCACAGGTAGAGAGCCCCGCTACAAGGCCCCGTCTCCCCCATGCTGATGTTGCTAGCTGACTATGAGACATTCATGTCCGGATCGGGTCGGCCCCGGTGCCCCGGCGAACCGTTCGCAGGAACCATAAACCTGTGCACAGGCAGTCCATGACCATTAACGATCAACACTTAGATTTTATTATATGCAATATTTTAGGACCTTGAATGAACATAACTACTTAACATAGTGCGAATGCATTTACTCGTTCAGAGATCTCATAATCGGGTATGTTCCAATTAATGCACAGTTTATATTGATGTTTTACTACTTATTGTAGCTCCCGTTTTGGGAGTTGCCTTGGCAACCCAACGGTCCCGAAATTTTTTCATATTTCTATCATTTGGCTTGGAACGACTATTTTGATAGTCTTCCTACCGCAGGTAAGTGAACCATGATCTGTGTTGTGCTTCTATATCGAGGCAATATGTATGTGACGAGCATTTCAAGACATGTGAAGTAATTTACTTGAAGAAACATATAAGAAACAAAAGTCACGATACGAGGGTGTGGTTATAAGAACCGTGAAGCGAGCATACTACTCCGTTCAACCGATCTACCTCCATATTCTATGCAAAGAGACATAAGATAGGATTATTCCCTTAGCTAGATGTGTTGTATTCTTTATTAGCATGCAAGGGGTGATTCGTCTAGCGACTAGCATGTATCGACCATATTTTTAAGTGTGCAGGCTAAGCAAAGACATGTTTATCGTAGCCACCCACCTTAGCGATAATTCGCCTTGATATCAACTATTAATATGATATCAAGTCTTTCCAAATTTGAAATCATAACATCTGTACTCAAGCTAAATTCTATCGAGCGATATCCTATCCGATCTTGATTTTCTGTGTGCGCTATCTTCCATCGTGCAACTACCTATCGCATGCTCGATTATTCTATCTCAACTTGAGTTTCAATTCATTTGATTCAATTCAAAATCGCTCGTATAATTTACTCAGTTTTCTTTGACCCAGATATTAATTCCAACACTCTGAATTCCTATCCGATATAAGCCTTGCCCAATATTTAACTCATTCGAATCAAATCTCGTATGATTCTTTCAAATTTGCTTACTTGCTAGAAATATAATAAGGCTTTGCACAATCACGTCGCTTGTTGCTAGGCTCGTTTGCTATCCTAAAATTTATGATTCGTTCGAACATCTCTAAGACGACCAATACACCTCTATCGATAGTCCTCCATACAAATTATATTTGAGTTATAACTTATCGATACGAATAACTGTCTAAACTATATGTCAAAACCCAGGAATGACTCCCTAGATTTGCCTTAGTGAAAAGCCGATAACGTTTCTATCGATAGTAATTTATCCTTACCAGAACGATATCCCAATTTCGTTCGTAAACTTGCTCGCACCCAAGGGTCTTATCTTGCGATACTCAATACAATTTAGCCGAAAGGCTATATGAATAGCTAACTGTCCGAACGATATTCTATATCACACACTAACCTACTTGGTATTCACATAATGGTATCCGATTTCACACATAACTTGCAGATTCTAGTACGAGTCTATTCCCATAAGGTCTGACATAGGTCGACGCAAAGGCCTTCGCATCACAATTTCGTACAAGCAATCATATAATTCAAATGCACTTTCAAAAATATTTAGACTCATTGTATGGAACATCCTATTGAAACATTGAGAGAGAGAGAGCATATGTAACATAATCCACGAACGAGCTTTCAAAACTGAGAGAATCGATAAGAAGTCCAAGAACGTAAAGTCATGCTCTGATACCAATATGCCATGCCACGATCTCCCGTAGGACTCGTTCGTCCCCGCTTGGTGCGAATTACCGCACCAGTGCTCTCGTAGGACGATCGTTTCCATCGGGACGTGATGTCGCGTGAGCCTGGAGTTGCGCCCACGCAAAACAAATACTGAAATGGCCGGTGATAACTAGTTCGCCAAGTCGATATAGCAAAAATAGAATAAACACAAGTATGATACATAAACAAGCTCTTTATTGATAATGAATAAGGTTACAAGCGGCGCTAGGATGAGATTACAAGTCGCTCAAGCTCTCTCTCTCAAAACAATAAAGGTGTGTCAAGCGGCTTACAACTTGGGATGATACATAGGCGATATTCTAACATTATGTCTTGTATATGTGCTTCAGCTCCGGACGTAACACTCCAAGGCTCCAGCAAGTTCACGTAGAACTTCTGGAACGCTCGATGCCACCTCCTTGCTTGGACTCACACAAACTTCCTGGACTTTAATGATGGCTGCAGCAACAACTCTCTTCCTCTCCAAAATTTTAAAGTAAGTCCTCAAATGGGTTTGAAGAGAGTATTTATAGGCATAGAGAGGAATCCCTAATCCTAATCCTGGTCGTCCATCAATTATAAAAAGATTAGAATAAATTTAATTCATATCCCACAAGATTGGAATTAATTAAATTTAAATTTCATATGATTGATTTCAATTAAATTCAAATCCCACATGATTAATTTAAATCATACATTATTGGAATGAATTAAATTCAAATTTCACAAATATCGGATTTAAATTAATGACTCTATCTTTTCATAACTGATTAAATCTATCTCATAGCAGCGGACCCGCAAGCAACCTCTCATGCGGTCCCGCAAGCAACCGCTTATGTCGCAGCCCATGCAGCCGCGCATGCGGCCATCCCATGCGGCCAGCTCATTAGGCCACGCATGCAGCCATGCATGTGGCTCACGCATATCTTGCTGACGTACTAAGTGCAAAGTGTGCCAACAAAGCACCACTTTGTGCCTTTGAGCCCGAGTCCGAGTTCGAGTCCGAGTCGGGCTTAGCTCCTATGGAAATAATTCCAAGAGCATGACAAAAAGCATAAATGCTTTCATGAGGAGTTAATCATTTTTTTCTCCTAGAAAAATACCCCCACATGGCACCCTGTGCCCCACCATACCCCATGTGCACACCTCAACTCATACAAAATATTATATTGAGATACCCACTTGGTGGTGTAGACAATGTAGGACGATTTTTCTTAGTCCAAAGGCAAAAATACTAATACTCAAGGGGGGATTTGAACCACGTCCATCTCCACGGGAGCCCCCTATCGAAACCAACAGGCCACGACCCCACGGACAGAAATGACACTTTCAGTTGCAATAAAATGTTATACCACAATACTTACAATGGAGTTGTAAGAGATATCCAAACACTGAAACTGTCTACACCAACAATCAGTTGCAATGAAAGTGATAATTTTAAATCACATTTAATGTAGTCTCACAAATCCAAACAGGTCCTAATATTTAGTATTATGTACTAATATATAATAATATAAAAGGTTCGAAACTTGGTCATAGAAGATATTTAAAAAAAAATTATTATCTATATTTTTGGATTAAAATTATTCATTAAGTTTAATATAAAAAATTAGATAATTATATAAAAAAAAATTAAAAGTGATTATTGTTTGCTCTTTCCGAGTAGTAGTATAAAATACGTGCAAAGCATTGCATATATTGTTGTATATATAACAACCGCATGCAGACGGGAAAAATGACAAAACTAATAAGAATTGGGAGAAAAACAGTAAAAATTAAAGAAATTGTGTCAAATGTAAAATACTAATAAAAATTGGGGGGTTATACAAAATGATCCTAAATATATTTATGGAAGATATTTGAAAATTTCAAATATTAGAACCAGTTTTGACATCAAACTTACTACATGTTCGTACATATTCTTAACAGTTGGTAGAAAATTGAACTAACTTTCAAATTATACCTACCAAACAGCTTTTTAAACCTTTCTAAAACAATAATAATAATAATAATAATAATAATAATAATAATAATAATAATAATAATAATAAATAGAATCTATTTTGTTGAGCAATTCCAAACCCAACCTAGGGTGGCTACTTTGTCTTGACCCGATTACCTAATGTCCCAACCCCTCTCCTAATTAAAACGATTTCTTCCACATCTTAAAGCGAGTTCGGATGAAGTATAAACAAATGAGGGTTAAATGAGTCAGGTGTGTTGGAATGGGTGGAATTTCTAACCTACGTGAAAAATATTTCAGAGTTGAATTGAGTATTCCTATATACAATAGGAATATCTCAATAGATCTGGATTTGGTATTCCTACATATAATAGGAATACTTTAAATAATTTGGATAGGATATTCTTACTTATAATAGGAATACCTCAATGGAATTGAATTAGTTGTGGGTTTGAAGCTATATATCTTAGGTGTTTTTAACCCTAAAATATATTTCTGAACATTGCAAAATGAAGCAATAGCGCTTTACAACTATTGGAGAGAGAAATAGAGCATTGACGGCTACAACGAAGATGATATTGTTTTGGGATATTATTTTTTGTCATCTTCGTTCTGGTGGGAACGAAACGCGAAAATCGTTCCTCAAATCAGAGAGTACCTACGAGAGAATCGAGCAAAACACACAACCCAAAAAAATACCAAATACAAATGGCAGACACAGAGAATTTTACGTAGAAAACCCAGATGGAAAAACCACGGGACGATCGGAGTCCAACCCTGAAGAACCTCCACTAATGGAATAAAGAGATTACACCCTCTACAAGCTCCTCACCGATCCAACATGGATTATCGCAACTCTTTGGAACAGAAAATAGATTACAACCATGAAGAAAAATATCATAAAAAATATCATAAATTGATCTCTTCTCTGAAACGGCCTCAAATCTTTCTTTTTTCTCTCCAAAGTTGCGATGGCACTCTTGCTACATTTTTTCTCTTATATTTATTTTTTCTCATGTTGTTGTATATTGCTTGAGCCTTTATACAAACCATTACAAGAATTAGGTTTTTTATATGGAGATCTATATATGGTATCTAAAAATATTTATGAAAATCCAATTACATTCAATCATATATTTAATAAAAATTAAATCATAAATTAGCTTACCATAAATTGAAAATCCAATTATATGAAAAGTTAATATATAAAAGATCCAATCATAAATATATAATTAAAGTCAAAGATGAAAATCTAATATAATATTTGCTTACCATAAATGTTCCAATACACGGCGCTCGATGCACTTTTTGAGCTTTTTCGACACACGGATGGCGCTCGTCGCACTACAGGATATTCTTCGCATAGGTTGGGAACCCCACCCACTCTAAAAAATCTTTTTCTTTACAACTATGTGGAGGGGGTCGTCATCCCGACGATCCGCCTGTAATACTCAAAATTTTCCCTTGGAAGAATTTTTATGAACATATCTGCTCTGTTGTCATCTGTATGAATCTTCTCAAGCGTCACTTCCTTCTTTTCCATAATATCCTGTATCCAATGATACCGGGTCTTAATGTGCTTGGACCGGCTATGAAATATCTGGTTCTTCAAAAGGTAAATAGCACTCTGAATATCGCAAAGCAAAGGATACTACTCTTGCTTTAGCCCAATTTCCTGCAACATCTTCTTCATCCACAGCAACTCCTTGAAAGCCTATGTCGTCACAATGTACTCTGCCTCTGTCGTCGATAAGGCAACACACTTCTGCAACCGCGAATGCCACGATACTGCTCCACCAGCAAACATCATCACATAGCCCAAAGTCGATTGCATCGTGTCTACATCTCCAGCCATATCAGTGTCGGTATACCCAACCAGCTTCGGCTCGACACCACCAAAAGAAAATCTCCAATCGACAGTGCCCTGAAGATATCGTAGAATCTACTTGATCCCACTCCAATGCACCCTTCCAGGATTGGAAGTATACCTGCTAACTGTGCCAACAGCGTGAGAGATGTCTGGCCTCGTACACACCATAGCATACATAAGACTCCCCACAACTAAGGCATATGTGTCACCCTCACTTTTCCAACCAGGGGTAGTTTGGTAATTTGGCATGAGTATTTAATTTCAGGAATAAATATTAATATTAGTGTGCTATAAATATTTAATTGAATCTTGTATTAATTAATTATTTATTAGTATGCTATATAATTATTTATGACTGGTATTATTTATTTATAGTTAGGAGGCTAGCCCAATAGTTAGACTTGACACTTATGAACCAATTAGACTTGTCATGACAATTAGTGAGCCCAACATGTACCAAGCCCAATAGGCCCATTTCTACTACTTAATTAAAAAGAATTAGCTTAATTAGAATTAGTTAGAAGCTTTCCAAAATATCCTTCCCTAATCTATTCATAATTGGTTAGAGAGAAACAATTTGGACTATGCACATGACTTGGAGAAAGGGGGAAGGGGCCGGCCATGATAAAAGCCTCTCTCTTCTCTCTCTCTCTCTCTCTCTCTCTCTCCTCTCTCTCTCTCTCTCTCTCTTCATTTACATTTATTTTAGATCTCCAATTTTAGATCCCCAAATTCTCTTAATTTTCTCCATCAATTTCCTTCTCAATTCCTTCACATTCCCTCTCATTCTCATCACTCAAAGAGCTTTGAAGCTTCAAGAAGCAAGGAGCACAAAGAGGAGGAGCATTAGTGAAGAGATCGTGCCTGGATCGTGTCCAATTGTGTTTTATTGGGAATTCATCTCCCAATTGATAAATTCTGAATTCCTCTTCATTCTAGCTCCCAAATCATGTATTTAAACATTAGGAATGACCCCATAGCATAGGACTACCAATAGGAACAAGTTTTAGGCCTATTGATTGTGTATAGAGAATTATACATAGATTTTTGTATGTATTTTGGGAAAAATACGAGATTGACACATCAATTATTTTTATGAGAACAATTAGATCTAATTAGACTTAGATCAGAATTGTAGGACTAGATACATGTCCACAAATGGATACATGTAGGCCGTATCATGATACGGTGTGATACATAGCTCATTTTTGTTTGTTTTTTTATAATTTTCTTTAATTCATATTGTAGCGAGTTGCATTAGTTATATAGTGATGTACTTGGGGTATAGATGTGATAATGGGTGTATATTGTGGGTTTGGATCTTTCTATTGATTGTGTATCATAAGTATTATATTTGGGCACTCTATGTGTTTGGTTAAATGACCCTTATGTGTGTGTGTGTGTGTGTGTGTGTGTGTGTGCGTTTGGATGTGGGACTTATGTAGTGACTGGGTGTGGGATAGATGATTGTACCTGTGTTGTATAGGTGATATCGTGAAAGTAAACATGATGTGTTGTGCGTATGTGGTTGGAGAGAATGCTTGTTGTGAGCAGGGAGCAGCAATATGTGTCGCATTACTGTCACCACAGTAATGAGGGGTCGGGTTCTGGGTATAAGAGACAACTTTGAGCGGCAATGTGGGAAGAGTAGGTGATGTAGGGATTTGAGGGTAATGGGTTTACCTATTTGTATTGACAATTATGTTATAGGTATGTGTATTATCAAGAGGTGAGCTCGAGCTGGGGGTATCAACAAATGGTAAAGGTTGGAGGGGTAGAGTGTACCATACCCCAAGCACATCAGCAGCAACAACAACTTGAGGTAGCATACTTGTGCCAGTGTGCATTCCAGTTGAGGTAAAAGGGGTTACCTATGTTGGTATATGCAATAGAATGATTGATGTCAGCCTTACATATACCTGAGTGAAGCTCAGATCAATAATTACAAGTAAGGACAGTTAGGTTGGGTTAAGAGCATCTGGGTTATACCATGGGTGTATCACACATTACTTTCGAGGGAAACTTAAGTGTTTTGGTGAATATATTATGTGTATAGTTTGTGAGTAAGTGTGCAATATTGAGTGTAGTGTATGTTCCATATTAGTCAAGGGGATTGATCAGGCTTGCAATGCAAACACTAACCTTTGTAACAGCAAGATGATTGCTGTGTGAAGATGGGATTGATTGGGATGGCAGTAGGCTAGTTATCACTTGCTACCATCAATAGCAATAGTGGTATTAGAGTGAAATTCCAATTACTAATCCATCAATTCAGAGGTACTAATACATCTGTATCATATGAGATTTAAACCTAATGGACAGCAGTTGTATAATGGGTATACTGCTATAGGATCAGAAGTGATACTTGATGAGTATCACAACAGGAAGGAGATTGAGTTCAGGTGCAGAAACTGTTGACTTGGTCAGGTGATGGGGTCAAGGGTTAGAAATACTAGTATTAACTAAGGTTGGTTAGTGTATGTTAGAATCTAGATAGTTTATTTAGTAATTATTATACTGTATTAATTAGTTATTAGTTAATATATTTGTGAGTGAATGTACCCAAGATAATAGAGTATCACTAGATACTATATATATATAGTAGTATGTATAGGTGAGTTAGTATATATAGGTACATAGAGTATCTGATAATATAAATATTAGTGTTATTAACTAATATAGCTAGTATTGACTTATTATAGCTAGTAACAACTCATATGAGTCTAAACCTTAGCATGAACCTAGAAACTTGTGTATGACCTAGTTTAGCTAGTGTGATCTATGAATGACCTAGAAATTGTCACGACCCGCACCCGGAATTTGGGCATGAGTCGTGTGTACGTCCAGCCTACGCCGCAACATCGGCGGTAGAACGCTGTCTAGGTCTCAACATAAAATATATCCTGTCAATAGTCTCAACTCCGTACGGAGGACAATGATAATAATCCACAGTTCTATAATATACTCAATCACAAGCTATAAGAAATAATGGGCACGATGAGAATGGAAAAGAGTTCTATATAAACCAACCACAATAAGTCCAACTCAAGTCCTGGGTCTAGATGACCTCACAAAGTCACAAAATAATAAATACAACTCAGTCTCAGTCTAAAACAATAAATGTCGAAAAAGTAATCTAAGAACAGGCATGTAAGATCTCCTCTAGAATAGGCAACTCCTCTGGGATTTTCGGAGTAAAATCTCCCTCTAATCCTGGGCCGTAATGAGTGGGGCAAAAGTTCTCCAGGTCCTCTGAAAAATGTTATCCAGTCAGGATTGGAGCGAAGTACAAACACTAACAGCAGTTTCATTAAGTTGACAAAAACTATAAACAGTGTAAGAAATACGAGATGAGAATATATGCTAAAAATGTAAAGTACTGGAGAAATGAAATAGGCAATAGAGCATCTAGCAATGAACAATAATAGTGAATGCTAGAACAAGTGAATCTGAATAAAATAGACATCTAGCTAAGTGTTTGAATTATCAGTTTATTATGTGATTGGCTTGGGACTAGATCAGGCTGGTTATATATGATTAACTATAATTCTTGTAGGTCAGGCTAACCATATGGTTAGCTATGATGCATGTAGGGGTCAGGCTAATCATATATAACAGCTATGATGCATGTAAATGGTCAGGCCGCACCCGACGTGAGAAGTGGGGTGAGCTATGATGCATGTAAATATTTGGATATGATCACATAATCTACTAATTGTTCCCCATCCCCCAGCTAGCACGATGGATTCCAATCATGACTCCTCATGATGGGGATCTAGGGTGCTAACCCGTGTATCCATAGTGTCGGAATCAAGTATGTACTACAACTGAATTTATAGAAGTAATCAACAATGAAAACTATCAGAGAATGTACTCACCTGTGGTCCTGAGCGATGAGTGAGGATCGATGTCCAAAATGGAGTCACAAGAACCTATATATAAGATATCAATGTAAATAGGGTGAAATGAAAGATGGCATGAATAACTAACCAATAAATGATATTTCTAGGTCATATCTAAGTCTAGGCTAGGTTAACCTTGTTACTCTAGGCTTTAAGTTAATACTACACAATATTTACATACTAGGCATTTAGTATAGATATAACTCCTATATAGATTCTAAGGTATTATCAATCCATATAACTGTTACTTAAACTAGTACTCCAAATGCAACATTAACTCATAACCACTATGCATTAGCTAGGATACCAAGTACTGATACTCTAGTCACTAAACTGACACAGTACTTTAGGTTCACTCACACAGGACTCACTACACACTCACTGACCTCACTGCACAGTCCAAACACTGAGACAATAGACACTGCTCACACAGGTAATATATACACTGGTTTACACTCTCAGGCACATTAACACACTGATAAACAAAGAACATAGGCATCTAACACATAGGTAATTCATTCACACACACATATTCACTCACTGGTACACAGAACTCATATAGGAACACTCACTGATTACACTCACAGAACTGAATCCTGATACACTAAACTTACACCCTACTGAATTACACACAGTTCTCACCCCCTGCACACTGATACCTCACTGTGTTCACAGGTATCATCTACACACAGTATACACTGAGTACACTGGTTTCACACCTACATATAGGGACACTGAGAAACAATTTCTGGGGCACTTGGATACTGGTATACTACACCCACTGCTCACCCAAGGCCAAATCTGCATAGTGTACACACACACACACACTCTAATATGTATACTGATACATTCTGCACATGCACACACAGGAACAACTCACACACACAGGAATCTTAACCACAGCTATACTCACTGAACACAATCTGATACAAAATCCTACACTCACATAGGTATACTGAAATCTGAAATAAACCTAGGACACACACACACAGACACATACAGATAAACTCTCACCTAACTGATACACATTGACACTGATGTTTAGCACAGGGACACTTACACACTAGGTACTCGCTCTAAACAATACACAGTTAGGAACTCACTGACACATACCTGCTCATACACACAGACACAAGTTTCTCTCACACAGAACTTACACTACACACAGACACAATGGCACACCTAGTTCACAGCCATTGAACCCCCATTCACTGATACCACAAGTTCCTACACTACCACACACAGTATTCACACAGGCATAGCTCACTGAATACACACTCACACACAGATTTCTGATACTCGACACATGGACACATATACAGGTATACATACTGGCACATGAACTGATACATTAGGTTCTGATACACCTACACATAAAACTCACACTGCTACTGGAGAATAAAAACCTGGGACACACTGACACAGATAGGCACTGCTATACACACAAATAAACACAGACACACCTAATACCTAGACACTCTGATACAAGATCACACAGGTATACACAACACACACTGAAACATCTTAGAACCCGACTGCACAGAACCCCCAATGCACACAGCACAGTACAGCTGAACCCGACTGCACACATACTCTTTTACAACACAAATGTATTTATGTATATAGATTTATATATCAAAATATGCAGAAATTCGAATACATTAGGTAGATAAGTTCCTAATAAACATTCCATCGAACACAAGCAGTGCAGAAAAACGGATTTACATAAGAACCCATGAATCCTCAAATCAAAACCCTAAAATCGAGTTCAACCCTACAAATATGAGATAAAATCTGCCTACATGTAAACCCCTATGATTTAGGGTCCACGAAAATTGGGAAAAACCAATGTAGGTCACCAAAACCCTATAATTACTTAGGTCTTCATGTAGGATCTTAGAAATCGAGATCTACACAAAAGAGGGTTCCCTAATGGTAATAATCAACAGAAAACAGAATCTGAAAGAACTAAAATTGGATTTTACCTATAGGGAGATGGTTTCCCTATGAAGGTTCTTCTTCCTCAAGGTTCCTTGACCCAAGCTCCTTGTTTCCCTTGCTTTGGAGGAGGAAGATGGAATCCCTAGGGTTAGATTCCGAATTTGGGGTAGGGAAAAATGGTTTTTCTAATGGAGGCTAGGGTTTCTTTCTTCATGAAGGAGAAAAGGGTTGAGGGTGGCTCCCTTTTATATTAAAAACTAGGTTAGGGTTTCAAATGCATAGGTTTAGGTTAAATCCCCATGTTAGGTCATGCAGAACTCAATTAACTCAGGTTTAGTCATTCTAGGGTTTGAGGTTCAACCCTAAAATTGGAATTCTAGAGTTTGTCTAGAATTTGGGTTTTCAAATTAGGGTTAGTCATTAGGTTAGTCCTAATGAGTTCTAGGGTTTGACCTAACCCAAACACAACTAACAATATATATATAGTTTATAAAAACTCAACAGATTAAATTTAATACATAATTATTCAGAATTGTGAAATTACACAAATGCCCTTATCTGGAAATGTGATAGTGACAAGTCTACCCTCCTAAAAAAATTTGTCCTCGAAATTGGACTGAACTAGAACAAGATGAAATCAGAAAAGGAAATATACCTCAAGTCTAGAAGAGATACGGGTATTGCTCGCGCATTTCGTCCTCTCTCTCCCAGGTCAACTCCCCTGGAGAGTGATGTCTCCATGCAACACGAACCAAAGGAATAGTTTGGTTCCGCAACACCTTCTCTCTGCGATCCAAGATCTCTACGGGCTGCTCGGGGTAGCTGAGCGTCGGACCAACCTCAATCTCCGAGTGATCAAGTACGTGACTAGGGTCTGCCACGTACCGTCTCAGCTGCGACACGTGGAACACATCATGCACTCCCTCTAATACAGGCGGCAAGTCTAGTCTATACGCCACTGCACCTACCCTCGCAAGAATACCGAAGGGTCCGATGTAGCGTGGGCTAAGCTTCCCGCCTCCACCAAAATGAATCATGCCACGCGTCGGAGAAATCCGTAGGAATACTAAATCGCCAAACTAAAATAAAACAGTCTCAACACGCATTCTAAACAAACATACACAAGCCAGAAAAATAATAATCTATACCTGAAACTCAAGGGGTCTACGGTGGCTGTCTGTCCTGCGCCACTCGCAGTCTGTCTCTGATGAGTTTCACCTTTTCTGCTGCATCCACGACTATTTCTGGTCCTAGCAAGGCTCTCTCTCCAACGTCGTCCCAAGATAACGGTGTACGATACCTCCGCCCATAAAGAGCCTCAAATGGTGATATCTCGATGCTGGCCTGGTAGCTGTTGTTGTTAGCGAACTCTACCAGGTGCAGATGATCCTCCCAAGAACCTCCGAGATCTAGAACACAAGTGCGTAGCATATCCTCGAGAGTCTGAATAGTCCTTTCAGACTGTCCGTCTGTCTGGGGTGGTATGAGGTACTGAACTTGAGCTGAGTGCCCAAGCTAGCCTGCAGACTCCTCCAGAAGTGGAAAGTGAAACGACTATCCCGATCCGAGACGATGCTCACAGGAACTCCATGAAGCCTAACGATCTGTCGCACGTACATCTCTGCTAGCCTCTCTGTTGACGTGCCCACCTTGAAAGGTAAGAAATGGGCTGATTTGGTCAACCTGTCCACGATGACCCAAATAGCGTCCTTCCCTCCTAGAGAACGTGGAAGCCCTGAAACGAAATCCATGGCCACGTGCTCCCATTTCCATTCTGGGATCGGTAAAGGTTGAAGCAAACCACCTGGCCTCTGCCGGTCCGCCTTTACCTGCTGGCACACTAGACACCGAGATATGAAGCGTGCTACCTCGTGCTTCATTCCATACCACCATACGTGCTCTCTCAAGTCTCGATACATCTTGTTGGCACCGGGATGCATCGAGTACTGAGAGCGGTGTGCCTCTTGCAAAACCTTCTCGTGCAGCTCCCCGCTCGGCACACACATCCTCGTGCCGTGCCGTAAGGAACCATCATCTGCGATAGTAAAATCGTCCGACAATCCTGTCCGAACCTGTGCTCTGATACCCCTCAGAGCCTCATCATCATACTGCGCAGCTCTTATCCTGTCCATCAGCTCGGACTGTATCTGTAATCCCCATATCTGAATCTCAGTACCGGGAACTAACACCTCAATCTCCAAGCTTTCCAGATCAGCCAATAAATGCCTATCTGTCGTCAAGTACATAGCCATCGGATACCTGCTCAAGGCATCGGCGACTACGTTGGCCTTCCCTGGGTGGTACTGCAATGAGATATCGAAGTCCTTCATCAACTCCAACCACCTCCTCTGCCTCATGTTCAGCTCATTCTGTGTGAACACGTACTTCAAGCTCTTGTGGTCTGTGAAGATATCCATACGCTCTCCATACAGGCAATGTTTCCACAGCTTTAGAGTGAAGATAACAACTGCCAACTCCAAATCGTGGGTGTGATAGTTCTTTTCATGAGGGCGTAACTGCCTGGAAGCATAGGCAATTACCTTCCCGTGCTGCTGAAGAACACATCCCAGACCCTTCCCTGAAGCATCACTGTAGATGGTAAAACCACCTGTCCTTGCTGGCAACGTCAAAACTGGAGCTGTCGTTAACCTCTTCTTCAGCTCATCAAATGCGGCCTGGCAATCCTCCGTCCAGACAAAATCCACATCCTTCCTAGTCAGTCTGGTCATCGGCGCTGCAATCCTGGAGAAGTCTTGTACAAACCTCCTGTAGTATCCTGCTAGCCCGAGAAAACTCCTGATCTCGGTTACCGAACTGGGGGTAGCCCACGACTCCACTGCCTCGATCTTCTGTGGGTTAACCGAGATTCCATCACCCGATACCACATGCCCAAGAAATTCAACCTTGTCAAGGAAGAATTCACACTTAGAGAGTTTCCCATACAGCTTCTCCCTTCTGAGAGTCTCTAAGACCAGCCTCAGGTGCTCTTTGTGCTCCTCCGGGGTCTTGGAATACACAAGAATATTGTCGATGAACACTACCATGAACTTGTCAAGGTACTGGTGGAACACCTTATTCATCAGGTTCATGAATACTGCCGGTGCATTGGTTAAACCAAATGGCATCACCATGAACTCAAACTGGCCGTATCTGGTCCGAAAGGCTGTCTTCGGCGTGTCTTCTCTCTTCACCTTCACCTGGTGATAGCCTGACCTCAAATCTATCTTTGAAAACACCTTCGCCCCGCTCAACTGATCGAAAAGATCATCTATCCTCGGCAGCGGGTATTTGTTCTTGATAGTGAGGTTGTTCAAAGCTCTATAATCAATGCACATGCGCACCGTGCCATCCTTCTTCGACACGAACAATACCGGAGCTCCCTATGGTGATGAACTGGATTTGATGAAGCCTTTGTCCTGCAGCTCCTCAACTTGCTTCTTCAGTTCTGCCAGCTCGCTGTTGTTGACTCTATAGACATGTTGTGAAATGGGCTCCGCTCCTGGAACCAAGTCTATAGAGAATTCAACATCTCTGTCTGGCGGCAAGCCTGGCAACTCCTCTGGAAATACATCCAGGAACTCCGCTATCAGAGGATGTGGCAACTCCTCTTCTTCCGCCCTGGCTCCACAAAATGTGCTCTTCCTCTGTTCTGCTGCTCCTCTGACGACCTCAAACTCTGGCTCTCTTGGTGGTCTAAATAATACTGTCTCTATAACAATCTATAGTAGCATGATGCCTACTCAACCAGTCCATTTTGAGTACAATATCATACCCCGGAAGTGGCATGACGAGTAAGCTCACGCTCAACTCTCGGCCTCCTACTGACACCCTTCGGCCCTTGCAGTGATCACGGACTAGGATAATACCTCCACCAGTCATGATCTTGCAAGTCCTAGCTAATGGTTCTGTGTCTAAATGATGTCGAAGTGCATAAGATACAGACACAAAACTATGGGAAGCGCCATAGTCGAATAAGGTAAATGCGGGAATACAATAGAGAAGAACCGAACCTGTGATCAAGTCTCCTGCTGGCTCGATCTCCTCGACTGCTATGGCGTACGCTCACCCCTAGGGTGCACCTCTCTGCTGCTGATGCTGGGCGAACCTTTGATATTGCGGTGGAAGTGGTCCCCTCTGTTGTTGGCCTCCTGGTACGGCAGGTATCCTGTCTGGTCCTCTCTGGGCGGCTGCTCCACCCTGACCTGGACGAATGGTAGGGCAATCCCTCAGCTGGTGTGTCATCGATCCGCAGGACAGACATGAGCCCAATCTCTTCCTGTAGATCTCTCTAGTATGTCCTGCCTTCCCGCAGTACGCACACTGGATGGCGGGCTGAGTCTGCCTCTGTTGCTGGACCTGCCCTCGGGCTGGTGCCTGGTGCTGGTGGTGCTGCTGCTGAAAGGGCCTCTGCTGCTGCTGATAGTGTGGACGCTTGCCCGGTCCTGCACTACTGTTTGCTCCTCCGGAAATATCGCGTCCCCTCTTGGGCCTGAGGTCCAAGTCATCCTCGGCTATCTGGGCATCCATCAAAATGCCCTCGAAAGTAGCGGTGCGACGTCCCGACGTGCGAGACTTGATCTCCCTTGCCAGCCCCTTCCTGAACTTCTGGGCCCTGTCCCCCGGATCTCTAATCATCGACGGCGCGAAGCGGCTCAAGCGGCAAAACTCCGCGGCATACTCATCGACGGACGAGCTCCCCTGGACTAAGTCATGGAACTGACTCTCCAAAGCTCCCAGGGCAACATCAGGAAAGAACTTCTCCTTGAAGAGCTCCCTGAAAGCTTCCCAAGTGAGTCCCTTGTCAAGGAGTCTCGGCTCTGTACGAAACCACGTCAAGGCGATGTCGAACATTTGGCTGCCGATGGCCTCGATCTGAAGGGCCTCCGGAAGCTGCGCCAAGCGCAAGTTCCTCTCGATGTCCTCTAGCCAATCATCGACGTAGAGTATCCCTTCTGTCCCCTTGAACTCCCGAGGCATCATCCTCTTGAAATCCATAATAGTGCCCGGCCTCTGATGGTGCTGACCAGGATGCTGCTGCTGCTGAGTGACTCTCTCCACAGCCTGGAGAGCCACCTGATGAGCATTCTCCATGCTCACCCTCATCATCTCTGTCTGGGCATGGTGTGCCTCAGCCTGCACCCTCTGGGCCTCTGCCGACGTCTTCTGGGCATCGACCATGCCCTGAATTAAAGCGAACATCTGTGCCCCATCGACGGGCATACCTCCTGGATACTGAACTGGTGGTGGTGGTGGTGGTAGAGGCTCCGTCGTAGCTATGGGGACCCTCTGAACAGGTGGTAAAGGACCCCCGAATGCTGCAGACACTCCCACATGTACTGGAGATGTAGGTGGTGCTGCGGATGCCTGTCCGGAAGGGCGAGAGGTGGCAGATCTCTCTGACTCTGCTGCTCCGAGTCTCCGGGACCTGGTCCTCGGCGGCATCCTGAAGACAGATCGAAGGATTTAATTAAGGCAATAGACACGATATCATCAAGGAAGGACAGTAAATTTCTAAAGGAAAAAATCAGTAAGAGTAGTATTATAAGAATAAGAAATTCCTAATTGTGATTGAACATATCCTCGACCTAATTCCTATTTCCTAAAACAGGCTCGTAGTAATACTCTAAGCGAGCACCACTACGATATCACTCTAATACGAATCTAGGACTGGACCTGCATGGGCCACCACTAAAAACGTGTCACGACCCGCACCCGAAATTTGGGCATGAGTCGTGTGTACGTCCAGCCTACGCCGCAGCATCGGCGGTAGAACGCTGTCTAGGTCTCAACATAAAATATATCCTGTCAATAGTCTCAACTCCGTACGAAGGACAATGATAATATTCCACAGTTCTATAATATACTCAATCACAAGCTATAAGAAATAATGGGCACGATGAGAATGGAAAAGAGTTCTATATAAACCAACCACAATAAGTCCAACTCAAGTCCTGGGTCTAGATGACCTCACAAAGTCACAAAATAATAAATACAACTCAGTCTCAGTCTAAAACAATAAATGCCAAAAAAGTAATCTAAGAACAGGCAGGTAAGATCTCCTCTAGAATAGGCAACTCCTCTGGGATTTCCGGAGTGAAATCTCCCTCTAATCCTGGGCCGTAATGAGTGGGGCAAAAGTTCTCCAGGTCCTCTAAAAAATGTTATCTAGTCAGGATTGGAGCGAAGCACAAACACTAACAGCAGTTTCATTAAGTTGACAAAAACTATAAACAGTGTAAGAAATACGAGATGAGAATATATGCTGAAAATGTAAAGTACTGGAGAAATGAAATAGGCAATAGAGCATCTAGCAATGAACAATAACAGTGAATGCTAGAACAAGTGAATCTGAATAAAATAGACATCTAGCTAAGTGTTTGAATTATCAGTTTATTATGTGATCGGCTTGGGACTAGATCAGGCTGGTTATATATGATTAACTATGATTCTTGTAGGTCAGGCTAACCATATGGTTAGCTATGATGCATGTAGCGGTCAGGCTAATCATATATAACAGCTATGATGCATGTAAATGGTCAGGCCGCACCCGACGTGAGAAGTGGGGTGAGCTATGATGCATGTAAATGTTCGGATATGATCACATAATCTACTAATAGTTCCCCATCCCCCAGCTAGCACGTTGGATTCCAATCACGACTCCTCATGATGGGGATCTAGGGTGCTAACCCGTGTATCCATAGTGTCGGAATCAAGTATGTACTACAACTGAATTTATAGAAGTAATCAACAATGAAAACTGTCAGAGAATGTACTCACCTGTGGTCCTGAGCGATGAGTGAGGATCGATGTCCAAAATGGAGTCACAAGAACCTATATATAAGATATCAATGTAAATAGGGTGAAATGAAAGATGGCATGAATAACTAACCAATAAATGATATTTCTAGGTCATATCTAAGTCTAGGATAGGTTAACCTTGTTACTCTAGGCTTTAAGTTAATACTACACAATATTTACATACTAGGCATTTAGTATAGATATAACTCCTATATAGATTCTAAGGTATTATCAATCCATATAACTGTTACTTAAACTAGTACTCCAAATGCAACATTAACTCATAACCACTATGCATTAGCTAGGATACCAAGTACTGATACTCTACTCACTAAACTGACACAGTACTTTAGGTTCACTCACACAGGACTCACTACACACTCACTGACCTCACTGTACAGTCCAAACACTGAGACAATAGACACTGCTCACACAGGTAATATACACACTGGTTTACACTCTCAGGCACATTAACACACTGATAAACAAAGAACACAGGCATCTAACACATAGGTAATTCACTCACACACACATATTCACTCACTGGTACACAGAATTCATATAGGAACACTCACTGATTACACTCACAAAACTGAATCCTGATACACTAAACCTACACCCTACTGAATTACACACAGATCTCACCCCCTGCACACTGATACCTCACTGTGTTCACAGGTATCATCTACACACAGTACACACTGAGTACACTGGTTTCACACCTACACATAGGGACACTGAGAAACAATTTCTGGGGCACTTGGATACTGGTATACTACACCCACTGCTCACCTAAGGCTAAATCTGCATAGTGTACACACACACACACACTCTAATATGTATACTGATACATTCTGCACATGCACACACAGGAACAACTCACACACACAGGAATCTTAACCACAGCTATACTCACTGAACATAATCTGATACAAAATCCTACACTCACATAGGTATACTGAAATCTGAAATAAACCTAGGACACACACACATACACATACAGATAAACTCTCACCTAACTGATACACATTGACACTGATGTTTAGCACAGGGACACTTACACACTAGGTACTCACTCTAAACAATACACAGTTAGGAACTCACTGACACATACCTGCTCATACACACAGACACAAGTTTCCCTCACACAGAACTTACACTACACACAGACACAATGGCACACCTAGTTCACAGCCATTGAACCCCCATTCACTGATACCACAAGTTCCTACACTACCACACACAGTATTCACACAGGCATAGCTCACTGAATACACACTCACACACATATTTCTGATACTCGACACATGGACACATATACAGGTATACATACTGGCACATGAACTGATACATTAGGTTCTGATACACCTACACATAAAACTCACACTGCTACTGGAGAATAAAAACCTGGGACACACTGACACAGATAGGCACTGCTATACACACAAATAAATACAGACACACCTAATACCTAGACACTCTGATACAAGATCACACAGGTATACACAACACACACTGAAACATCTTAGAACCCGACTGCACAGAACCCCCAATGCACACAGCACAGTACAGCTGAACTCGACTGCACACATACTCTTTTACAACACAAATGTATTTATGTATATAGATTTATATATCAAAATATGCAGAAATTCGAATACATTAGGTAGATAAGTTCCTAATAAACATTCCATCGAACACAAGCAGTGCAGAAAAACGGATTTACATAAGAACCCATGAATCCTCAAATCAAAACCCTAAAATCGAGTTCAACCCTACAAATATGAGATGAAATCTGCCTACATGTAAACCCCTATGATTTAGGGTCCACGAAAATTGGGGAAAACCAATGTAGGTCACCAAAACCCTATAATTACTTAGGTCTTCATGTAGGATCTTAGAAATCGAGATCTACACAAAAGAGGGTTCCCTAATGTTAATAATCAACAGAAAACAGAATCTGAAAGAACTAAAATTGGATTTTACCTATAGGGAGATGGTTTCCCTATGAAGGTTCTTCTTTCCTAAGGTTCCTTGACCCATGCTCCTTGTTTCCCTTGCTTTGGAGGAGGAAGATGGAATCCCTAGATTTAGATTCTGAATTTGGGGTGGGAGAAAATGGTTTTTCTAATGGAGGCTAGGGTTTCTTTCTTATGAAGGAGAAAAGGGTTGAGGGTGGCTCCCTTTTATATTAAAAACTAGGTTAGGGTTTCAAATGCATAGGTTTAGGTTAAACCCCCATGTTAGGTCATGCAGAACTCAATTAACTCAGGTTTAGTCATTCTAGGGTTTGAGGTTCAACCCTAAAATTGGAATTCTAGGGTTTGTCTAGAATTTGGGTTTTCAAATTAGGTTTAGTCATTAGGTTAGTCCTAATGAGTTCTAGGGTTTGACCTAACCCAAACACAACTAACAATATATATAGTTTATAAAAACTCAGCAGATTAAATTTAATACATAATTATTCAGAATAGTGAAATTACACAAATGCCCTTATCTGGAAATGTGGTAGTGACAGAAATCATATGAGTGCATTCTTTTACTCATTTATCATCCATTATACCATTTAACATAATATTTCCTAAATAGGATTGTGTGACATCAGCTTGGGCATCGAGAAACATATTTTGCTCCGGACCCGAGGCGAGTACATCTCTCTGTTAGTTTTTATTCCACAATAGTGTATATATTGCATGTTCTAGAACTGTATACTTGCTTCCGATATAGTGGTTAAACGCACTGGTACTATATGGATCCTGTCATGGGATGTTATTCCCTACAGTATTTAGCGGGTACTCCTTCACATATATTTCATCGTGTGTATATTATTCCTCCGTTGGGAGTTGAGATAACATTGACATGTACCATATATATATATATATATATATATATATATATATATATATATATGTATATATTGTATGAGATATTTAGATAGTATGGATGACCCAGACAGTGTTCTACCACCGATGCTGTGGCGTAGGCTGGGCGTTGATCACTACTCGTGCCCTTATTCCGGGTGCGGGTCGTGACACATTTTTAGTGGTGGCCCATACAGGTCCAGAGTCACAATTAGTACGATATCATAGTAGTACTCTAAGTATGAGATACTGCTACGAGCCTGCTTTAGGATATAAGATATAGGCTGAGAGTATACTCAATCACAACTTGGGAACATTTCCAAACATCTGTGTTGATATCCTTATATATTTGAATGCATGCTTTACTTTGAATAATTTTGTCCTTCTTTAATGATATCGTATCTTACTCAATATTGATTCCTTTGTTTTAATCTGTCTTCAGGATGCCGCCGAAGACGCGTTCACAACGCTCAGGTGTAGTGTCAGCTAGGTCAGTCACTTCGTCGCCTCTGAGGGCAGCACCAGCAGACACTGTTCCAGCAGCTTCAGTTCAGAGGTCCGCTTAATCGGTCCAGGTGGGCATTTCTGCAGCAGCTTTCAGGGGTGCTCTACCTCCGGTACAAAGGACAATGCCGACAGTCTCAGAGGAGCTTCCACCTCCACCACCCGCAGTTGATCAGATGCAGGTATTTGTGCTCTTTCAGCAGATGATGGAGGCACAGAAGTGCCAGTCAGAGGTTATGAGACAGGGCATTAAGAATGTCTACCAGCTTGCAATCGCCGTAGTCGAGAGAGTCACCTTAGTCCAGCCACAGGTAGCTCCACCCCAGTTCACCTCACAACAGCCGAGGCCGGGGACTATCATAGATTTCAAGAGGATGGGGCCGAAGGATTTTAAAGGCACCGAGGGGATTCTTTATGTAGATGATTGGATAGAAGACATTGAGAGGAACCTGCGGCTGGTGTAGATTCCAGAGAGGTTGCAGGTAGAGGCAGCAGGAAGCATGATGTTTGATATCGCATTGACTTGGTTCAGGACGGACCACAGGATCTCAGCACCGAGACTTACTTGGGAAGCTTTTAAGGAGCTCTTCAAGGAAAAGTTCTTTCCAGATATAGCTCTGACATCTCTAGAGAGCCAGTTTCAGCATCTCGTCCAGGGCAACATGACGATGAATGAGTATGCGGCAGAGTTTTATAGATTGAGTCACTTTGTGGAGGGATAAAATCTCTAAGGGAAGGCCAGGAAGTTCAGAAAGGTATGAACAGGGAGATCAAATCCTATACTAGTGGTCATCGCACAACTACATTTGAGGAGATCCTAGCACAGGCACAGTAGGTGGAGGATAATTTGAACCTTGGCTCCAAGAGGATGAGGGATCCTTCAGGAGCGAACAGTAGTGCAGGGCCAGCAAAGTGGCCTCACTTTCAGCAACATCATCAGGGACACTTCCAGCAGCCGAGGCAGCACTTTCCCGTACCAGCTAGAGCGTCGGTGCAGTAGGCGCACCAGATTCAGAGGCCAGTTATCCCTTGCCCATTCTGCAAGAAGCCGGGACATAAATGGGATGCGTACAGGATAAGATTGGGCCAGTGTTTGTTCTACGGATCAAGAGACCACCAGTTTAGGGCTTGTCCTAGAGCTCCAGCTCGTCCAGCTCAGGGCGTGGCCCATGCACAGAGAGCACCCGCGAGACCACCAGCGGGACAGTAGAGAGCACCTTCATTGCCGACACAGCAGTAGAGGTTCTGTCATGCCCCAGTCCTAAAATATGTAGGACTAGGAATACGTAACATGCCAGCTACGCATTCGACCAGACTCTGGTCCGATTCAAATACATATAAACTGTAATAGAAGGGTCACTATCTATAAATATCTATGCCTCAATCCATAATGAATAGAATATACAAGAATGAGCTACACATGCTAAAGTCAGCCGCTAGTAACCTATAAGCTCGAATAGACTCGAGAAAGGAATATGAGTCGATAAAACTAGGCTATATCAGCAGATGAATAAACAATATGAATAATAACCAATACTCGGAAAGAAATAATATAAGTACCTGGCACCAATTCCTGCATGACAAAGCAACACATATCAGCAACTCCACACAGGCTCCACAATGGTCTATGCTGCAAAACTGGCAAGGGACCAGGTCCTCAGAGGGACATAACAAGGTACAAGAAATAACATGCCAAAATAAATGCAATATATAAAATGTATCAAAGGGTAAACTAAGTACTAGCTAGGTATTATGCAAATGAGAGCATTAATCATACTTAGGCTGAAACTACTATAGGCTCTCTGTCGGGAAAACTGTCACGCCCCAGTCCCAAAATACGTAGAACTAGGAACACGTAAGCATGCCAGCCGTATGGATATGGCAACTCCAATATATGGAAACCAAAATCCACACGTACGCTATAATATGAATATCAATCCACAAGTGGTATAAACATATGTCACAAGTCACAGGGTATAATTTAAATCTCATCCACGAAAAATCAAATATAAATAAATAACCAGTATCTATGAAACTAGATCTCAATATAAGTGTCTAAGGATGATAGTTGGATGGAAACAAATCCACTACCAACTCGAAGGTAAATGTACAACACAATAAACATAATATAGGAATACCAGCTAACAATCATGGGGCTCAGAGAGAAGACATCCTTGAAACATATGTAACCATCCAAATCTGCGCTCCTGCAAATACTCAAGAACAGATATACCTGAAAGGGGACCAGGTCCTCAGAGGGACTTAACAAGATACAGAAAAGCAAGCCAATTTGAATACAGTAAACATACATAATATTTGAAAATAAATAAGTACGCTATACAAGACAATCTATATGAATGCAAATGAGGACAACTTTTTGACGTATGGGCAAGGGTAGGCTACTCGATCTAAGCCTCACAACTCACACACACGCCAGTGGACATCAGAAATCGTCATACCTCGGGGGGTAGCGACCAGCGCGACATACGTCCGTAGTGCGAACTATATACTACGGTTTACCAGAGTGGTTAAAAGCCCATACGCCTAATGATTGTCTTCTCATGATACTAGGTGTCATGTGTGTGTCAACATATCTAATACATAGTAATGACTGAAGAAAAACTACACATGCAAGAACTATACAGAAATGCAATAAATATATAAAAATATACTAAGCATGCAAAATACTGTAAGCAATTTGGCAAGGTATCTTGCCTAGTAAGAAAGCTGCAAGGTGTACTGTCCAGAAGTCAAGCACACCGAATCAGAAGCTACGACCTCAGAACAAATGTCTCCGGATGCTGAAATAGACATCACCAACATTCCCAGAATAAGCAAAATAGCTAAAAAGCACTTCCCTTTCGTCCAATTTGGACACAGGGGCAAAACGGTAATTTCGGATAAAAGTGGGGTCCGCATGTGGCCCACTTTGCATCGAAAAGCGTGCCAAGGATAACGGTCTCTAAATGGGACAAGTTATAGGTCAAATAACTCTAGATGTCAATACGAACCCAACGGTATGTCCAAATATGAATTTCGATGGGTCGAACACAATTTCGTCCTAAAAGTCAACTGTGGGGCCCGCTAATTGGCGACTTGGTCAACTATCTCAGAATTGTGTAAAAATTGGGTCACAAGACCAGCGTGTTACCACGAGTCCAGTGGCATAAGTTTCGTCGCTATCTGACGAGCGTGCACAAAATGTGTACGACTTTCACAAAAGTTGCGATACGAGGTTTGTCCGCGGATACGGGCTAATTTCGGCGCGCACACGCTTCCGAATCAGTTTTTGCAAAATTTTACGTGTCCAGTTATGCTACGTACACCGTTCGGTACACTTGGTACACGACGGGGCGGTCCCGTTTGGCGGGGAGCGCTCATTTTTATAACTTTTGGAAATCTGAAAAAGTGTGTTCGCAGGATTTTTCAACGAATTTAATTTTATCTACAGCAGTTAATAATCTAGGGTTATTTAACAGAAATTAAACTAGGTCAAGTGGTCTACGCATACAAAAAAGAATTATCGAATTCGGATCTCTGTGGTGGGAGATACGAACTCGAAAACATGGATGATCACCGTAGTTTTCTGCGATCCCAGAATTTGGTCTATTTCCGCCAACTTTGGCGCTATTTTTGCCTATGGTTACACGTTGTTCGAGGTCTACTATCACACAGATATAGAAGAGGGTTAATGGGTGAGCATACCGGTGAAGACGGGGTGGCGTTTGGTTGAGCGAGACGACGGAAAACAACTCTGGAACACAGGTACCTCGCTGCGGAGATCTGCAGTGCGCGGGGTCGCGGTCGTCGGGATTGGTTTGGACGGCCTGGCGGGGTTCTCTGGCTGCGGTGGCGGCGCTCTCTAGGTTTAGATGGGAAGAGGAAGGGTCTGGATGATTTAGGTTTAGGGTTTTATCGAAATAAGTGAATATATATATATATATATATATATATATATATATATATATATATATATATATATATATATATATATATATATATATATATATGAGAGGTGGAAAGGGGTCCGATTAAGAAGCCGCGGGGGGGGAGTCTACTTGGGCGCCTGTTGCAAATAGGGGGGGGGGCGGGTGCTTATTTTTGCAAGGCTGAGCGGACTTGCTGCAAAGAATGGTTTGGGTTTGTTATAGTTAATAATGGGTAGTTATTAATAGGTTTTTTTTCTTTTATTTATTTTTCTTTTCCTTTTATTTTTCTTTATATATATATATATATATATATATATATATATATATATATATATATATATATATATATATATATACTCATAGAAAAATTCTAGATTATATTAATGCACACTATTAAGCTAGCAACTGCTCAAGGGATCTCCTACATGAAATAAATTTCGAAAAAATTATAATTGTCCCATAAATCCCCTAAGTGCACGAACACCTAAAATAAAAATTAATAAAAATCTATTTATCCTAATTAGCCACTAATTACTACAATTAAATTAATAATTAATAATAAAAAGGGTATATACGATTTCTAGGATAGGGTTTTACAAAAATCCATAGCAGCATTAGTATTACAACTCCAGTATATATGCCAAAGCAAGTAGTATCACGACTCCAGTATATATGCCAAAGCAAGTAGTATCACGACTCCGGTATATGTGCCAAAGCACCTCCAGTAGTATAGCATATATATATATCAATAATCAGCCTGTAGTATGGTGTGTCTCTCCCCACCCAATGTAATCACATGTCTCATGTCCACGACGTCTCATGTCCATAACACGCAAGATCATGACCTCTAACTAATACAGCGAGTCATAATGATAACTAAGCATATGTAATATCTATGTCACGAATCCTATAACCTATACAGAATTACCATGAATATCTCAGGAAGATTCTGTTCCATGAACAGTGTCAAGTGTCCTATGGGATGACGTACTTGATAATGCAAGCACGAAATGTATAGGGTCGCGATATCAATCTTTAGGAGACGTTACACAACTCCGCGTACGGCGTTGGCACCCGAATATTATTCGGACGCTAAGCAATGTCACACGGTCCTAGGTTGAATAGATACATCATGTAAATATATCAAAGGAATATTATGTAACAAGTACTGCAAGATTGGCAAGGTACATTTGCTTGGGGTTCGGACTCCAACTGCTACTCTGGTATCAGCGGGATCTGCAGGTACTCCTCCAGTTGTTGAAATAAACATTACCATCATGCTCAGAAGATATCAAATAGCTAGAATTGTCTGTCCATAAGTCCAATTTGGACACAGGGGCAAAAGTGACAGTTTCTGATCAAAGCGGGGTCCACATGTGGCCCGCTTCGCACCGAAAAATGTGCCAGAGACAATGTTTTCCAAATTTGTCAAACTTAGTGTCTACAAGTCCAGAACAATGATACGAACCCAACAGAATATCCAGAACTGGATTCTGATGAGCCGATCACAAAATCGCCCGACAAGTGGAACCGTGGGGCCCACGATACAGGATTTTGTTAACGTTCTCAGAATTGAACCAAACTTGGGTCACAGGACCAACGTATTGCTACGAGTCCGATGGCACAAGTTTTGTTTTGAAACGATGAGCACACACGAAGTTATAAAGGGTTTCAGAACATGACCGATACGGAGTGTTGTCGACGGATACGCGTTGATTCCGGGGTGCATGCACATCCAAATCAACTTCCGCAAAATCCCACACGTCCGTATTAACAGCACGGACCTTTCGATTTAGTTTGCACATAACCAAGTCGTCCCGTTTAGCGGGGCGCACCTAGTTCCAGGATAATCAGGGTATTTAAATAACCAATATTTTGGTCATTTTCACCCTCGATTTAAATACAAATTACAGCACGATAAATTAAACTAAAAATATGATTAAAAACTTGGTCATATGGTCTAAATAATTGTTTAGGCCAATTTTGAAAACATTTAACAGGTTATTCGCAAAACAGTCGCGAACTGGGGAGTTCAGGATATTTTCTGAATTTTTAGAAAAGAGGATTTATTTTCCTAATTTTACGTCGCAGTTTACGATCAACACAGGACGCGATACGCAGAACCGATGGCACGAGTTTCGAGGGGGTCATGCAGGGTACGCGTCACAGCAGGCAGAATAAAAAATGAGGCGGCGAGGAGAGAGAAATTCTTACCTGAACAAGGGGCCAAAAATTACTATGCTTCGCGTATACGCGGGGAGCCGCGACGCGGCTACGGCGATGCTCGACTGGTGTGGCTGATGGTGGCGGCGGGGGTCATCGACTGCTGCGGGGAGACGGGCAAAGGCGTCGCCGGAGTTAGGAGAAGAAGGTGGCAGTGGTCGTCGGAGTCAGCGGGGTTCGGGATCGTCGACGTCACGACAGAGCTCGGGGTTGAATCGCCGGGGAGCTAGGGTCACTGGAGGGGAGGTGGGTTCCTTGGGGTGCCGGAGGACGGAGGGCGGAGGAGACGGCGGAGGATGGATAAAGTGGTGGTGGAGAAGTGGTCGTCGGTGAGCTGGTCGGCCGTGATCGACATCGACGTCGTCACGACGGAGGGGATGGCTCTGGGAAGTCGTGGTGATGGGGGCCGGGGTTTTTATAGGGTTGCGGGGAGGCGGACGGTCGGCTGACGGCGGTTATAGGCGGCGGGAAGGAGAATGGGTAGAGGCCGACGGTTACAGGAGGCGAGCGGGCGGCGGTTACGGCCGGTGGAGAGAGGAAGGGAACGGCTGTTTGTGGTATTAAACGAAAGAATGAAGATGTATTCAATATGGGGTTTACACAGAACCCGCCTTCTTTGGTTTACAAACAAACTTGTACAATTTGATCCTATACGAGGATATGGGAGTACAATTTATTTAATCTGGGTAAATATTGCTATAGGTGTCTGATCTGCAGTCGATCACTTTAGCCCTTGTACCATACGATGTTGAAGAAGTGCCGTAGAAGACATGAAGCAGCTTCGAAGGTTGCAGGAGAGGGTGGATGCGCGATGCCAAAGTCGTCGATCCCTACTCTTTGCCTGAGCTCCGGGTGCTCTCTCTCTCTCTCTCTCTCTCTCTCTCGGGTTCGATCTTCCAATTTTTGTCGACCTGGTTCGATCTTCAAGTTTTTAGTTTTTTGACCTTATTCCTCATTGATAGAGGTCTCTATTTATAGAGTTTTAGTGACAGTGACCACTCCGTCGGTGTAACAACCGAGGAGTGGAAAGTATAGCACCCTTTTACACAACGGTTAAAGTAACCAATGCCTGCGTATAGATGATCTTTTGAATGAGCGTGTGACGCGGGTCCAACTAAGGGACACAACGCGTACAATTGCTACGAAGATCATGGTATAAAAGCCACGTAGGTAGGTATCCATTGTGTAGAAGAGGTTGGCATAGAAGCCAAATG
Source organism: Iris macrosiphon (assembly GCA_036927795.1). Classification (NCBI taxonomy): domain Eukaryota; kingdom Viridiplantae; phylum Streptophyta; class Magnoliopsida; order Asparagales; family Iridaceae; genus Iris; species Iris macrosiphon. Next base: position 145,623,510 of record JAYESA010000008.1, read on the forward strand.
TCTGTCACCATGACATATAAGCCAAATAGTTATCAAACCGGCATAGAAGCCGAACAGGCGTAGAAGCCGAACAGGCTTAGAAGCCGAGTGGTCGTAGAGGCCGAACAGGCATAGAAGCCGAGTGGTCGTAGAGGTCGAACAGGCATAGAAGCCGAGTGGTCGTAGAGGCCGAACAGGCATAGAAGCCGAAGGGGCACAGAGGCCGAGCAGGCGTAGAAGTCGAAGGGGCACAGAGGCCGAGCAGGCGTAGAAGCCGAATGAGCACAAACGCTGGATGGGCGTAAAAGCCGCTGCGTACCGTACCACAGTGCTGATGTGGACGTCTTAGCCGGAATTACGGCTTTTGAAGATATAATTAAATCTCTTGCATTAAATGTCAAGATTTGCCACCATCCTGTGCATTAAATGTGGAGGCGTATTCTTTGACGGTCTGTAACCCTTTCTGCGCATCAGTCGCAGAGACGTGCCTCGAGAAACTGTCACCGCTCTGTGCATTAGGCGAAGAGACGTGCCTCGAACCCCGTACGGAGTGCAGCTTTTGGCGTAGCAGGCGGTTTGTCTACTGCAGAACGTAAACAGCTCGCATTTTGCCTGTATAAAACAAGACAGCGTATCCCTTCGTGCTTGAAAAAGTAGTTTATGCGAAGGGGATGGTGGTATTTGACAGCCTGGGTGGCCGTGCAGTGCCATCATTATAGCCATCGCTCGGGTAGTCGAGCCGTATCCCTTTGCCAGAAGTCCAGACGTCAGGTTCATTGCAGGCTCTGACAGGTTCACTACAGGATCTGACAGGTTCACTTCAGGGAATACGAAGCGTCTTTTGTACACCTCAATGCTGCGTATGAAAGGGAAGGAGTTTTACGCCCTGGAGGCGATGAAGCACCCTGTTTACGCTAAAGCGGCTTGGACGTACTGCCTTGTGCGGATGGTCCTTTAAGCTTTTATGTTTCACGCTCTGTTCTAGCGGAAAAGGCTCTGTTGCACGCTTGATGGCTCTTAAGGCCTCTGCCTATGCTGCTCTGCACCGATATGCCGTGTATAATCATCCGGCATATTTTTCATGCTTCTACAAGATCCCCTTCAAAGCTTTCAAATTCTTCAGAAGTTGGAACGCTTTGAATGAAGCATGAACCGCACCTCGTGACTCGAAACATTTCTGAATGGAGCGTTGAAATGGTCGATGCCGACCTTATGGCAGATTTATTGGGGATCGATGTGACCCCTTTCGCCTATAAAAAGGCTGGGGGAGTTAGACTGTTCTCCCCATATTTTCATTACCACGCAGAGATGATCGCCGGAGTTCGCCGGGTCGATTTGAGGAAGAAGGAGATCATGTTCTTCCAGCGTGTAAGGAGCCGAAAAAGATGGCGTCTTCGAGCAAGTGTCCAATGCAACGATGGATCATGGAAGGATATCTTAGCCTCCCTTGCTCGGGATAATCAGCAACTTTATATGGCTGTTCTTCCAGGAGAAGGGAAGGGTCGTATTAGACCACACTGCTTGCAAGCGGTTTCTTCTCCTTTTACCTCCGGCGGTGAGAGCAGCGACTAGCTCTGACCTCGGGCATTGAGTTGGGTGGAATATCTCAACTCAATCTGTCACGGCGCACGGAGTATGGGATATGAAAGCCCCAACTCTGTCGTTCTCTCGTCGGTGATCATTGCCATGTCAGTCAGTTTGCTGGAACTGACTGACTGCCGGAGAAGATGGATGAAGAATTGTGCCCCTGTGAGAACCTGTCAGAACAGCTTCTGGGCAATCTTTATACGATGATGGAAAAACCCTCCTGTCGACGGAGTTTCCCTCATATGTAATCATGACAATGAAAAGAAAACCCTTGTAGATTGGATTTCCCTCATATGTAATTATGACTTTAATCTTTTAATAAAATCGTCTTGCTTCTTCATATGATCATCTTGCCATACGTTGCTGTGAAGTCTGAATATGTGTAGCTTCGACACGTCTGATTCTGTATGCCGACTCTGTAGAAAGAGTGCTAGGTCCTGTCCTTTACGCATAGCGAATAGTCCATAGAACGCTGTAGAGAATTTTGAACATTTTAGAACTGTCCTGTTGCTAGGACTGAGGAACCGCGTAGAGCTTTGAACTTCTGATGAACAGAATTTTTGTTCTGACTTCGTCTTCAAGAATGACTTCTCGAAAAAATCCCTTGGAACAGGGTCGAGAAATGGCTGTCTAAATTTACCATCTTGATAGACGAGATATTCAGACTGGAGTCTGGATGAACCTCCAATTGACCCGAGAAGAGTAATTTCTTAATGTTTGAACTCTTGTATGCTTCGGGTACTTGGGATATGTTGAGGTCAAGAAGGAGTATCTTCTGTGTGAACTCCTGTAATCGACCACTTTGAGTTCGGATATGCGGAAAATCAGATATCCGTAGCGTAGATGAGCTGAAAATCTTGAGTTCGTAGGCCTGTTGAGCGTAGAAAGCCACCGAGCGTGAGATCATCGATTTGGAGCTGCTGAGCGTGAAGTCGTAGATTTATAGCCTCTCGAGCGTAAAAGCTATCGAGCACAAAGGCATCCGGGCATAAAACCATAGACTGATAGCTTGCGAGCATAGAACCGTAGATCTGTTGCTGTCGGACGTAGAAAGCTCCTTAGCGTAGAACTGTAGATTTGTAGCCTGTGAATGAAAGAAATCTTCCGAGCGTAGAGGTTGCGGATCTGTTGCCTCCGAGCGTAAACTAAGCGCCACCGAGCGTGAGATCATCGATTTGGTACCTGCTGAGCGTAAAAATTCGTAGGTTTATAGCCTCTCGAGCATAAAAGCTACCAAGCACAAAGGCATCCGGACGTAAAACCATAGACTTGTAGCTTGCGAGCGTAAAATCGTAGATCTGTTGCTGTCGAGCGTAGAAGGCTCCTTAGCATAGGAACCGCTGACCTGCTTTTGTACGAAAAACTCTTTAAATTTGCTGACTGTCCGTCTTTCGAGAGTTAGCGGGCTGACATAGTACCCAATCATAACCAAATATTTAATTTGTGAGATTCGGTTGGGGTTTCGAGGAGCCGCCTGAGGATTCGAGGAGTCGACCCGAACTCTATATATATCCCAAGCTTCTGGAGAGAGAAACTTTTTATCCGTCTTCTGCGAGAGAGAGCTTTGATTGTTTAAGTTTTTTCCCCTCGTACTTTCTCCGAGCACTCCAGGTTTCCAGTAATGGCGCCGAAGCAAACCCTCTCCACCAAGGGAAAGAGCATAGGCTCTTCTTCTCGTGATTCTGCCCCGACGAGAGAGTCTTCGGCCGGGCGATGCGAAATTCCTTCTGAGCGAAGGATCCTGCCGACGAGTAGCGCACCCGGTCTTAGAGGTATAGCCATCGAAAATGACAAAGAACGACGAAAAATCCTTCGCACACGTTGAACGTGACCGTACTAGGTCGTCTTCTGTGCTGATAGCCTCTTTGAGGAAGATGACGCACGGAGACATTTTTATCTTTTACGCCCATATTTCTAATGTGTCAGCGTAAAAACTCCATGTCTTAGTAGTTATGAGCGTAAAAGCTCTGGCTGCCGAAGACTTGGTGTATACTGTAAAATTTTAGTTTTACGCTTTGGATGGGACCTCCGGCGCAATAACTAGAATTTTGGCAGTCTGGCGTAAAGCACGGACCGTATACCGCCAATTACGCTTTCGGGATATGACTCATGGCGTAGGATGACCAAATTTCGTACAGTCTTGGCGTAAAGCACCGACTGTCGCTTCTTGGTCTTTATGTTGCAAGGTTCGTAATGACGTAGTTTCCTTGCGTTTTTGCAGTCGACTTGCATGAGTCTCCACTGGCCGAGGTGATGGGATCCGCTGCTGGGATGCTGCACTCGAACTACTTGGAGGATCTGTCGCACGTGACATTTCCTATCTCCGGACCCCAGTATCCCGAAGGGAGGGGGATCTTGATATCGGCTCAGGGCGAGCGAATGCTGTTGAGCATGATCAACGGGGAGCCCCTAACGTACGTAGATGGGGAGCAGTACATCAAGCTGGCCTTCCTCTTTGGGGACATGATAGACAAGCAGTCCCAGACGAAGCCCAAGAGAGAACCCTGAGTTTTCCCTGCCGAGAGTGTGGTCTTGTATCTGCCCACGATGCCGAGAGATTATTCGATCTCGGCTTTCTTCCATGCCACACATCACAGGAGGATGTCGTGGACGCTGACTCCTGATCTTTACGGGAACCCGGGAAAGATCTTTCATCTGAAAGGAGCTGACCGGGGGTCGTTCGTCAGCCACCCCACTGGCGTCGTGACGTTGTTCAGGGGACTGTGCCCGGGCAGCGTCCCGAGTGAAGACAGTTCAGTGATCCAGCCGGTGCAATTGCCGACTTTCTGTAATGACTTCATGGTGCAAGGGGGGGTATACCCCAAGGAGAATCCTCGGTGCAATGGGTGGATCACTCCAACAAATCTTCGATGGTCCTGCCTAGTTGACTGGGCTTTGAAGCATTTTCGGAGAGAGCTGGAAATTATTGGACTGTATGCTGCCGTGAGTGTGACGAGTGTTGGGTTGCCTCCCAACCCTAACCTCTTTCTGGCGCTGATGGAGCGATACATTTCGCTCACCGGGATCTTCGCCACTCTACTGGGGGAGTTGGGGTTGGCCCTCCACGAAATGGCAGCGATCTCGAGACTGCCGATGGGGGATACCCCGTATGAAGAGTATGTTCCTACCAACCGGGAGTTGGATGACTCGGATCCTCGGGTTATGGAGGTGTATCAGGAGCTGATGTGCCACTACCTTGTGTGCACTGCCTTTTATAATGAGCCTTCTAACTTGGCTCACACCACTAAGTGGATGTCCTACCTCTTCTTCCACCGGGCCAGGGCCGTCAAGTCGGTGAAGGTTTCGGGGGACAAGCATGAGCCCGTGAACTGTTTGGCCGTGCTCAGTGCCGAGGTCGTTGAGGACCTTATGGAGGAGGCAACGCTCCAGACCAGTTTCTCAATGACGGGGTAGGAAAGTACCATGAAGGCACTAAGGCCTATAGTTACTTGAGGCGCTGCCGCAGGCCTTTGTCTGAGGAAGCCAAGCTGGCCGGCTTTCTCTCCTTATGGCTGCATCGAGTAGTGGTGCCTGGCACCGCGTCCGCGGACCGCATTCATCGGAACATCCTGTGGCCTGCCGTCCGTCTGGTGTTCGGGGCAAGGCTAGGCTTGCTTCCTGCCATGGTGTGCCGTATACAGGCTGGACTGCGAGCCATGACTGACGGGTTGCTCGTCGATGAAGCTCGGCGTGAGAGTTTTTCCCGGATGGAATTACCATACCTGTACTTGATGGGATGGTTAATTCTTCACAACCCCCGGGTGATGTCTCCCGGTCCTGGTAGCAGCGCGGGGGGTAGTTTCTTGCTGAACTACAAGGGCTTCCTTTGGAACGTGACCACAGTCGTGGACTGTCGGCAGGCGCTGAGCCTTGGTCATTGTTGGAAGCTCCTCTGCACCGTCCCTTCTGTACATCGTAATCAGTCGGGGATTAGGCTCGAGGATTTAGGCAGAGAAAAGACCAATCTTTTCCCGGAAGCCTTTAATTGGTTGGTCTGCATCAGACCCTCCCATTTGCTGTACAGAAGCGAGGATCATTGCTTCTTCGAGCCTTACTTGCCCAGTCGGTTCGCGAGGCAGTTTGGGTACGATCAGCTGCACGTGGGCAATGCCATCACCAGCTTCAGGTCCCGGGGCAGACTCATTGATGGAGCCAGGGGGTGGCGGTACTTCATCATGGGCTGCACGGGAGCAATCTTTATTGTGCCGGTCGCCACCCTCTCCACGGAGCTGCGCATCCTCCATTCGTATGCTCAGTTCTACGTGGCGATCAACACCCTCCATCGCGACTTTGACATTCTTGGAAGCTTCAGGGTGCCTCCCTCCAAGCCTGGGGGAAGAATCGAAGTCCCCTCGGTTTTATCTGACGAGGGCGAGGAGTCCGCCATTCCGGATGAGCCTCTGGTGTCGGTGCCGAGGTGTAAAGTGCCTCCGCCTGCGGGGGCTTTGGCGATCTCAGGGAAGCGGAGGGCTTCTGTCTCGAAGCAGACTTCCCTTCGCAAGAGGAAGAAGAAGACGGCTGATCGCCCTTTCCGGATTCCTGGCATTGAGGCTCCCAGAGAGGAACCTACTGCCTCTCCTATTGGGGATGTCCCTTTGATTGGAGGTTCCCCGTCTCTCGGAAAGGGACCCTCAGTTTCGGCTGGCGGTGTCGGAGAACTCCTGCTTGAGGCTGCCGTTGCTGCCACTGCCTCCGATAGTGGGATGAAATCGCGCGCGTGGCCGAGGCAAATGGGAGAATCTTCCTCTAGACCAGCAACGGAGGAAACTCCTGCTGCGTCCGTGAGCATGACCAGCGAGGTTCCAGCTGACGAACCTAGAACACGTCTCGGCGGAGGCTTGGTGGAGCTCCTGGCGATGTCGGTTGGCCCACCTCCTTCTCCAGGTATGACAGTTCGTATTGCGTCATTAAGGCGTGACATAGCTACATCGGCTGCAGACGCGGCATATATACCGTTGGCTACGGGTAAAGGTCATCTTTATGTCTCCTCTTAGAAAGATTACTATCATATTGATGTCAACTTTCTTGTCCTCTTCTCAGGGGATGGCGCCCACGGGGAGTATAGCGTTGAAACGCCTTCTGGCTCTGCTCGGGCTCCTGACGATGATACGGAGGCGTTCCACTTCGAGGAGGAAATAGCTTCGGGGGCCAGCTCGCCCGGAGTGGTTTCGTCATCTCAAGAGGAGGACGAACCCGTCCTCGTGACCTCGCCTCTTGTGAGTACGGTGGTGACTTCGACCGTCGTTGCCGCACCTTCTTCGGTCGCACCACCTGTCGAGGCGGCGGCTGTGGCTACCTCATCTGCAATCGTCCTTGGAGGGGAACTCGTCAATATTGCGGCCACTCCTGGCTTTCAACCAGATCTGGTTGCACTGACCGAGCTATATACCGATACCTTCTACGCCAATTTGAACACGCTGATAACAATGGTGTTGGTGAAGAATCTGAATTTTGAGAGCCTGAAGAAGGCTTTCCAGTTTTTGATTGGGGCCGTCAGAGAGTTCGGCGATTCTGGGGTAGCTGACGCCCTGGAGGCGATGGTTAATGGGTTGGAGCAACCCATTAACGAATACTTGCAGCTGACTCGGGGCAGTTTTGAAGCCGAAGTCCAGGCAAGATACGACTCCATGACTGCGCGGCTTACCAAACAGCTGGAGAGCTTGGATAACTCTATCAAAGCCCGTAAGCTGGAGACGGATAAAAGAAAGGCCGTCGTGGAGGAGGCTCTTGCTCTCGAGACGAAGTACCAATTCGAGCACGAAGGGAACGCAGCGAGGGTCCGCAAGTTGAAGGAGAAACTCGCCCGGGCAGAGGAGTGGGCTTCTCAGTCGCTGGCAGGTCTAGGCGTAGCGTCTGGTCGACTGAGCACCGCACGACGGGACCTGGAGCGTGCTGAAGCTGCTCGAGCTGGATCTCTTCGGGCAAGGGCCGAACTGTCCTTTACGAACAATCCTGAGGCACGGCTGGAACGGGCCCGTGCTGATGCCTTGGTTTCCAGGGGCGAGAGGGTAGCTGCACTGGCGAAGCTGATTCGCGATCTGACTGCTCCCCCGCAATGATGTACACTTTCTTGCTTTTAGCTTCCCTAATATAATTCTGCTCTTTTTGGAAATAAAGCGAATCTTTTCTGACTTTGTGGACCCATCATTTCGGAATGTAAATGACATATTTAAGTGAAAGAGATATCAGAGGTAGTATGGACATGATAAACTCTCGATAAACTTCTAGTAGGACATACCTATTCAGAGGTCATACGGACATGATAGAATATGACCTAACTAGCTTCGTTGTGGAAGTAGTTTTGTCAGAATTGGGATTCCCGCTATATTCCACCCTGGGGTAGAGGAGGTTAAGCATAGTACCTCTTCAGGAATTTACCGTTGATAGGAGCCATTAATAGGTCTCCATTAGGCTAGGCTAACCTGTAAGCGCCATTCGAGAACGTTGTCTCGATCACATAAGGGCCTTCCCACTTGGGCTAAAATTTCCCTTTACTTCTGTGAGTGAGAATCATTGGCCTTCTTACGGCTAAGACTAGCTCGCCGAACTTGAACACTCTTTTCTTTACTTTATGATTGAAAGCTCTGGAAATGCGTGCTTGGTAGAGCGCGATGCGCTGTTGAGCTTGGAGGCGTTTCTTGTCTAATCCTTCGAGCTCCTGAAGCCTTAACAGGTCATTCTTTTCTTGGGTCAGCTCATTAGTCACGACTATCCTGAGCGACGGGATCTGGACTTCGATAGGAAAAACTGCTTCGCTCCCGTAGACCAGTAAAAAGGGGGTACAACCTGTCGGTGTCCGTACCGTCGTACGGTATGCCCAGAGACATTCGCCCAGCTTCTCGTTCCAGTCTTTTTTGTTCGAAGAGACGAACTTCTTCAGGAGTTTGATAATGGTTTTTTTGAAAGCTTCCGCCAAACCATTAGCAGCTGGATAATATGCCGTAGAGGCAATATTATGTATTCGATTTTTATCGCAAAATCGATGAAACGCTTGGCTGATGAACTGAGGCCCATTGTCATGGATTATCCTTCGGGGAATCCCAAAGCGATAAATGACGTGATGCTTGATGAAGCTGATTACGTCAGACGCCTTTACCTCGGCCAGAGGGATCACCTCTGCCCATTTGGAGAAGTAATCCGTGATGGCCAGTATGAACCGGTGGCCTCTGAAAGAAGACGGGTGAATAGGACCTATGATATCCATACCCTATGCTTCGAAGGGCCAGGATGCAACCGTAGGATGTAGATATTCAGACGGTTGATGTATGAAGTCTGTATAAACCTGACAGGCTCTGCATTGTCTTGCATAGCTGATCGCGTCTGTGATCATAGTGGGCCAGTAATAGCCCATTCTCCTGACACGATCCTGTAGCTTAGGACCGGGCTGATGCGCTCCGCATACGCCGTCGTGAGCTTCCCGGATAATCTGCTGCACTTCGTCGCCTGAGAGACATCTTAATAGCAGTCCGTCGTAAGTCCAACGATATAGGCATTGTGAAGATGCATCGAAGTAGAAGCGTAATGATCGTCTTTTGACGGATACTGCTTCTTTGGGGTCCTCTGGCAAGATTTCGTATGCGACAAAATCTATGAAGGGACTTCTCCAGTCTCTTCCCGGGGGATCCGTGTTCACAGGGTAGCTGCGTTCTATGTGAAAGTTGTTCTTCACGCAGAATAAATCTCTGTTAAGAAGGATTACCGAATCCTGCCTTCTTATAGGAGTGGCTAAATCCGCAGCTAGACTGGCTAGGGCATCAGCTTCCAGATTCTGGGATCGAGGTACATGCTCTAGGAAGAACCCTTTGAATGTCATGGCTATCTCGACCGTTGCTTGGTGATAGGGGATGAGGTCTGGATTCCGGACTTCATATATTCCTCGGACTTGATTGACGATAAGCAGAGAATCACCGAAAGCTTCCAGGGACTCGACCCCCAGCTCTTTAGCGACTTGGAGTCCAATTAACAGGGAGTTGTATTCCGCCACATTGTTGGAGCATGGTTCGTTAAGAGAATATGTCCGGTAGATGACGAGTTTATCAGGCGTGACTAGGCCGATTCCTACCCCTGAAACCACGTTTCCCTGGGGACCAGTCCTGGAGGCACCATCGAAGAACAGTTGCCATGCGTCACCTTCCATTACGGAATTATATTCTGCAACTTCGTCGAGAATGTCTTCGTATAATTTGGAGGCCTCCGGGATCGGATGAGCAGCTAGGAAGTCGGCCAGTGCTTGGCCTTTGATGGACTTCTGCGGTACGTATACCATGTCATATGGTGTTAACAGCATCGCCCAAGTTGCGAGTCGGGAATTAAGAACACTCGGCTTGCTCATCAGTACTCGAAGAGGGTTGATCCTAGAGATGATGTGGATAGTCTGGCCGGTGACATAGTGCCGCGTCTTTTGGATAGCGAACATCAGAGCCAAGCATTCTTTCTCCATTGGGTTGTACCGGTGTTCGGCTCCGACCATCATCCTGCTGAGGTAGTAGATAGCCTGTTCATGACCCATGTCATTCTTCTGTGCGAGAAGAGCTCCTAGTGAATGATCCATCGCTCGAACGTACAGCAAGAATGGTCTTCCCATGACGGGAGGCACCAGAACTGGCGGACTGGTGAGGTAGTGCTTGATATCTCCGAACGCTTGCTGACAGGCTTCGTCCCACACGAAGGATACACCTTTCTTCATGAGATGAGAAAATGGCTGACATCTTCCCGAGAGGTTGGATATGAATCGCCGAATGTAAGCCAGACGGCCTTGAAATCCCCGGAGTTCCCTCAGATTATGGGGCGGTCGCATTTCCACGATTGCCTGGACTTTGTCGGGGTCCACCTGGATGCCTTTGGTGGTGATGACAAATCCTAGGAACTTGCCACTGGATACACCCAGAAAGGACTTCGTAGGGTTCATCTTGAGTTGATGTTGGCGCATTAACTCGAATACCGTCCTCAAGTCTTGAATGTGATCACCCTTGAGACGACTCTTGACGACTATGTCGTCTACGTAACATCCACTGTTTTGCGTAAATGCTCATGGAATATGTTACTCATAGCCCGTTGGTATGTAGCCCCAGCATTCTTTAATCCGAAGGGCATGACCGTATAGCAATATACCCCCAATGGTGTCCGGAAGGCAGTGTGCTTCTCATTTTCTGGATGTATCTTGATCTGATTGTATCCTGAGAATCCGTCCATGAAAGACATACGTTCAAAGCCGCAGGTGTTGTCGATCATGATGTCTGTGATAGGAAAAGGGAATTCATCCTTGGGGCAGGCCACATTCAGATCTCGGTAGTCGATGCAGATACGTACCTTCCCATTTTTCTTCATGACTGGGACAACGTTGGCGACCCAGTCGGGATATTGTTCTTCCCGGATGAAACCACAGGCTATCAGCTTCTTGACTTCAGCTTCAATGGCATCCATCATGTCTGGGCGGAATCGGCATTGGTGCTGCTTCACAGGCTTTGAGTTGGTCAATATGTTGAGTTTGTGAGTAGCCACCTTCGGGTCTAGGCCCGACATGTTCCCATAATCCCATGCAAAGACGTCGACGTATTCCTTTATCAGCTGTATGATTTCTTCCCTTTCAGCTGGGGGAAGATTGTCACTGATAAATATCGACTTTGGCGAAAGTTCACCCCCAACATCGATTCGGGTAACTTCATCTTTGGTGGAAGGTTCTCTTTGCTCGAAGCAGAATTCCCACTGTGTATCCATTTGTTGAGCCCAAGAGTCATTCTCAAACGGCTCAGAATCCTGTTCATCTGCTCCTGAGGGATCTGTCACCACCATATTTACTGATAGTGTTTGTTTGAGAGCATCAGGTGAGTCGGGGGGCGACGAGCCATTCTGGGAGGAGGAAAAGATGTCCTCGTCTGACTTGGAAGTCGTAAGGGAGGTGGCGTACCCTAACCCGAAACGAGTTTGTTGATAGTGGGGGTCGCCGCGCGGCGGCGTTCATCTGCCTCTTCCGTAGTTGAGGCCTGGCTTCCGCTTCAAGTCGTAGCCCATGTTTTGCATGATCTTTAGCGCTTGCGGGCTGTATCGGTGAACTTACATTTTCTTGATATCGTCATCGAAAGGATCTTCCTGGTTAGCCGGTTGATTGCGCATGCGGCCGAAGAATATTGGATGCTGACTGCTGCAGGTAGGCGGGACAATGAAGATAGAATCCTCATGGGGTCCATACGTTGTGATGACGTTGGATGATGACGCTACTTCCCAGACATACGGACGGTAGGAGTTTATAGCTTCCAAGAATTTTTGTGCTATGGGTTCTATCTCGTCACGGAGAGTGGATTCCTGATTTGGAATTTGAGCATTAACGTACTTGAAAAGAGGATGTTTATTATCATCTGGAACTCCGTTCCTGGTCGCGTTTACATCGGTCGGCTGCCCGTTGCACCGAAGGTTGATGACCAATGGTGGAGGCTTCTGGTTCAGAGTGACCGCTGGAGAATTGCTTCCTCTTCCTGAGCTGGATTTGTTCAGGTGAATAGCCATAGGCTCTATGGCTTTTGGACGAGTGGTTCGTCCTTTCACTCAGGGGGTTTTCCTGGCTCCCGGTAGGATTCCTTCTCCGTCTCACCCGATACTTCTTCCGTGTGGTCTTGAGAGTACAATACGGCATCGGAATAGTAGGACTCTACTCCTTTAAACGGGTTTTGGTCGGCAACCTCCGTTTGTACCATTCATTGGGG